>OX155898.1:66743328-67378188 GCA_944588485.1 Phosphuga atrata
ACACACAAGCCAGCTGTTTCAGGTATGGAAAGAAGGGTCGTTTCAAGAAGGATTGTCGCAACAAAGCTAGTGACAAGTACATAGCCTACTGCAAAAACAATTACGCCTGTAACGCGTGTCATTTCGCCAGGGAATGCCCAGAGGGACAGGACATGCAAAATGGCAACGACACTTCACGCTTCAAGGACTGAGGAGACTATTGGTACCCAGACTGTGCCGCAACGCAGCACATGACACCGCACAGGAATTGGTTCACCGACTTCGTCGAACTGGAGAATCCATGAGCTGTACTCATTGGAGATGCGATAAGATTGGAGGGAATAGGCATAGGCATCGTTGAAATGGAAGCTTTCAACGGCGAAAACTGGTATAAGATTCTCCTGCATGACGTTATGTTTATTCCCAAGTTAAACTTTAATCTATTCTAGGTGGGTAAAATTCTAGACAAGGGTCCAGGGTCTGGACAAGGGTCTATATCCAGAGCGCAGATCAAAACAGATCGATTTTCCAAACGTCAGACTGGAAGGAAGTCATCGCCGTAGCAGTACGCGAAGGAAGTTTGTATCGAATGGAGCTACGACGAGAGGGATTGGAACAGTGCCTTGCCGCTACTTCAATCAAGACATGGCACAAGAGAATAGCTCACCAAAACATAAGATATGTCCAGGACATTCTCGACAGAAACAGGATCGCGTACACAGACGATTGGAATAATCGTGTATGCGAAGGATGCGTACTCGGAAAGCAGCATCGAGCATCTCAACCAACCAAGGACAAAGTAGCCAAACAGCCATTGGATTTGGTACATGTGGACCTGTGCGAGATGCTTAAGACGTCTCTTGGAGGAGCGAGTACTTCTTACTTTTCAAGGATGATTTTTGACACTACAGGACTGTCTTCCTGAAGTCAAAAGACGAACCACCTCAAAAGTTGGAACACTTCATCAAGCTCGCCGAAAGACAACTGGGAAGACAGGTAAAAAGTCTCATGGCTCCTGTACATTATGGCTCATTGTGGGCCATTATAATGGTCACCATTATCATGGACCATTATGATGGCCTGAATGGACGCATCCACACAGTGGTCCATCAAAATGGACCATTCTAGATATGCGTGAATGGGCCATACATTGTTGATAAAAAATAATTTCAAATTTTGAATTGAAATTATAAAGTTAAAATTCTCACTAAATATTTCGTTATAATTAAATAATAAAAATTACTAAAATCAGTGTTATCATGACAAGAAGCAGCAGGCACTGATAAGCGTGCGATAAAGTAAATAATGATGGCCCATGGTGTGGACATAAGACTTTAGCCACTGCGCAGCTTACTTGCGCATGCTGGCCTCCTTTGATGTGTGTAGTCGGACCGCTTCCAACGCCATCCATGGCCATCACCATCTCCATCATCCACTACTTACGCCACTACAGGCCATTTATCACTCTACATAATGGTGATGGCTCACAGTGGCTCAAGATGGGCCATAGTGTAGAGGAGCTGTCAGGTCAGACAATGGGACAGAGATCAAGAATGCGCGAACGAAGAACCTGCTAGATGAACCGGGGGTTTTTCACACCTTCTCAAATGCTTACGCACCGGAACAGAATGGAAGGATAGAAAGGGAAATGAGGACAGATGTTGAATCAGTCCGGTCGGTCATCCATGCATGCAAGTTAGATGAAAGCTTATGGGCCGAAGCCGTAAATAATACTGTATTCACACTAAATCAGACGGGAACGAGCTCCATGAAAGGGAGGAGTCCAGCAGAACTTTGGTTTGGACGCCAGACGAAACTCAACTAACTAAGAGCATTCGGCAGCACCGCCTATGTGCTGACCCTAGCACACAAACGGGCAAAGTTGGACTCAAAGTCACGAAAGGGTGTATTCGTAGGAAACGACTGGAACTGCTCCTGCTACAGGATCTATCTGCCAAGTGAACGGGATGTTGTCTGTCTCAGACAACGTCATCTTTGACGAAGAAGAGGCCAGCGGACCCAAACACACAGAAGTGGAAGCAACCGTGAGGAACACGAGACAGGAGGAGCCACACCCAGATTCAGAAGAAACCGCGAGGAACACGAGACAAGAGGAGCCACACCCAGATTCAGAAGAAACCGTGAGGAACACGAGACAGGAGGAGCCTCACCCAGTTTCAGAAGAATCGGACGTCGAGAGCGAGGATAGCTAAGACCGACAGCACATTCAGAAGGAGTAGCCAGCTGAACAAGAGGACTTGCCAGAAGAAGAGGAGTCAATGAGACCAGTAATTCGAAGCCGCCGTAACATACAACCGCCTGCAAGATTTTCAAACTACGTCATGGGTATACCTCGAGAAGGAAGCAACGCCAACAAGGCTATGATTGGCGAAATAGAGTACATACTGATTTCAGTTGCCCTAGAAGGCGGAAACTGGATTCTAGCAATGAATCAAATAGTTTGAGTCTCTAATGAAAATTTGGACACTGATTCTGAGTCATGCGGCCTCAGAAGGACTGAAACTCATTCCATTTGACGGGCCTACTGCAATCCTGCATGGGGACTTGGAGGAGGACCTATACATGCTGCAACCCGAAGGTTTTGAAGACGGTACAGACAGAGTCTGCAAGTTGAGAAAGAGCCTGTAGTGACTCAAGCAAGCTCCCAAACGGTTGAATGAGAAGATAACAAATTTTCTTGAAAGTATCAGAGTGCACAGCACAGACGATGATCAATGTGATAATTACAACGATGATCGAACAGTAATGATGACCTTGTTCGTTGACGGCGGACTCATCGCCGGAAGAGACAAACGATAGAACTATCAAGTATTGGACAGGATCAACAGTGACTTCGAAATCACATACAATCGACTATGACTAACGAAAACAGAAGTCGAAAGCAGAACACACATCCAGCCTGGGGTTACATAATCCTCACACGTGGGACTACATAGAGCTCACACCCAGCGTAGGGTTACATAGACCTCGCACGTGGGGCTACATAGACCTCGCACGTGGGGCTACATAGACCTCACACTCTCATCTGTGAAAAACAGAAAGTGTGAAACCGGAAATGGAAGTCGAAACAGGAAGTCGAAACAGGAAGTCAGAACCGAAAGTGTCAACGCACAGCACAGACATGTGTCTATTACAATGATGATTGAACAGTAATGATGACCTTGTTCCTCGACGACGGACTCATCGCCGTAAGAGACAAACTACAGAACTATCAAGCATTGGACAGGATCAACAGTGACTTCGAAATCACATACAATCTATGACTAACGAAACCAGAAGTCGAAACCAGACCACACATCCAGCGTGGGGTTACATAGTCCTAACACGTGGGACTACATAGAGCTCACACCCGGCGTAGGGTCACATAGACCTAGGACGTGGGGCTACATAGACCTCACACTCTCATCTGTGAAAAACCGGAAGTGTGAAACCGAAAACGGAAGTTGAAACCGGAAGTCAGAACCGGAAGTGTCAATTGAGGTGGAGGGCCTAGAAGGAACCATCTTTCCCTACTTTAATATAGATTAGATTATCGTTATGTTATATTGCAGCCAGATAAATCCAGACTGAGAGGCCGAGACTTCTTGATTCAAAATTAGAAAAATTAATTCAATTTTAATAAACGCCAGAAAATTTATTTTCACTACACCCATGTTTTTTGTTTAGTGACGCGAGTTGTTGCCATGGTAATAACAAACAGAAATCGTTAAATAATGAAACTCCATTTCATTTCCATTGGAATTTTAAGCCCGATTTGGATACTTTTACATACGATTATAACAATGGCATCCGTGAAGGATGTACATTAATGTATTTCTGATATACAATAATGTATTTATTATTGTGTTCATTTTAGTGTGTATATAAATAAAAGTAATTTAAACAAATGTAATAAAATATTTTACAATAACAGTATAATTATGTTTACTGTAATTTAGTTGGGATGATATAACGCTTCATAAAATAACAACGATTCTATGATTAGGTTATTCGCTTATCAGCTGTAAGCAATTTACTTGAATTATGTAACAGCAATTACAATAGTGATCGTCTGAATAATTCACCGGCTGCCCTCCGGATTTTATAACTTATATAACCCATTGCTTTTTTTTCACCTTCCGCACAGACAAATTACTTAACGCCCTGAAGTACGCCGAGATTTTCTTAATGAGCCCGAGAGCAAAGTTTGCATAAAATATTTTACATGCAGTTTAATAAAAATATGTCTTGCAGGTGTATACCGAACGATCAAAAATACGAGGAAATACAACGATTTTATGTCGCGGTTTTATTTATTTTGAAAGCGCCAAGGGATTTCAGAAAATAACTTTGATCGATTTTGAAACGCCGCTTTCAACAATGGGCAATGCGTCTGTAACACTCGAGCTGGTTTAAATGACTTCCAATAAAGATTTCCGAATGTGTTTGATGTGGACAATGTCTTTTATAAGCACTGTATAAAAATATCCCGGGAAATTGGAAATATTTATCGGAAAGGACGAAGTTGTTAATCTACAATTAAACGAATTGAACTGAAGCAAATGTTGTTTAACGAGCCAACAAATTCATTGCGTCTATCACAAGAAACAGATATGTCTTATGATAAATATGAATGAACTTATTGAGGAATATTATATAATCTAGTCCTGTTTGTATAGCCTTATTATATGTTATTCAAAAAATGATGCTTAAAGAGCCAACAAAATCATTGCGCCTATAACATCGTTGCATCTCATTAGTAGAAAGTCTGCCGACCCGTGGTCTAGTCTTATATTTGTATGGATTTTTTAACCCCTTGACATACGAATACAATTCGCGTCCATATACATGTGATCTTATCACAGATACATAACGTCTTAGAGACGTCATAGTATGTCAAGGGGTTAAGCACCTAGACATGAAATTTTAAACAATTTTGTAAATTGTTTTAAAAATAAAATTATCGTTTCGATGCAACAATGTAAGTTCAAAATGAGAAAACTTTATAAACTGAAAAGTTTGTTTGTCTTAAATCCAAAAACTTGCTAGGTCTATCGAAGAGATTTGACATATAATTATATACGGAATAACGAAATTCAAGCCGAGAGCTTCCAATAGGAACAACTTGCAATAGATCAAAGAGAAAAATTGTGACTTGTTTATGTCAGTTCGCGACGTGATACAGAATTTATAGTGGAAGAACCGAGAGAACGAATTACCGAAGAATGTGCTCGTATAACTCCAGAAACTTTTGCAATATTATGAAAAAGACGTGTTAATCTATGCTTTCAGCGAGAATGTAGACATATCCAACAAGCTTTTATATTCTTTTGTGAAAACTATCTCGCAACTTTGGAAATGTTTAAATAACAACAATAAAACTCATATCTAGTCCTATCTATTTATAGTGTCTTTTTTTAAATCACGTAACTACAAATAAAAACGTGGTTAAACGCTATTAAACTAAACTTTCGTGCATAAAAATCGGCGCATTGTAAACTTTTGACTTTTAACTATTTTTTAAACCGTACGTCGGGCTACATAAACCTCACACTCTCATGCGAAAAACGGGAAAAAGTGGGAAACCCGAAACTGCAGTCGAAACGGGAAGTCAGAACCAGACAATGTCAAGGTCAATGGAGATGGAGAGCCTAGAAGGAACCATCTTTCCGTAATTCGATGTAATCTAGGTTAACCTATATTTAATGTTGATTAGATTATGATTAGGTTATGTTATAGTAAAGTTACTGTAAACTTTTGACTTTTAACTATTTTTAAGGTTCCGTACCGAAAACGAATCCCTTATCGGATCACTTTGTTGTCCGGCTATCTGTCTCTCTATCTGTCTGTCTGTCCGTCTGTCTGTCTGTCAAGATCATTTTTCCCTGGAACGCGTAGAGGTAACAAGTTGAAATTTGTATCAAATACTCGGGTCTGCGGTATCTTTCAGCTGTGAAAAAATCAAACTTGTAAGTCAACGCGATCAAAAGATATGACCGTTTATGTCGCATATTTTGCGATTTCACAAGGGAATCAAATCCTATAGGGTACTTCCCGTTGACCTAGAATCTTGAAATTTGGCAAAAAGCGGTGTCTTACAGCACATGTAAAGGGAGAAATCTGAAAACCGTAAATATGTAGTTTAATTACAAGAAAAAAGTGAATTTACTATTAGAAACTTATGAAAAGACACTAATGTGTTGCGTGGTATTGTCACGCACGAGAAGCATATGGGTTGCATACAGTTAGGTCCTCCTCGGCTATGTCCTCCTCGGTTAAGTCCGAAGGTTAAAAAGTATGTGTCGGCACCAGTCGGCACCAAGTTGTTTATTCTGAATTTCCTTTGTTTATAATTGTTATGCATTTCATCACGTACGCTCTATATACATAATATATACAGGATATATATTATGTCTAAATCTTGCTTGTTTATAACCGACATGCGACATACTCCAGTCCCGTAACATCCTTTATATATTATATTTCGTCTAATTTTTGTTTATAATCTACATATACTTAAATCACGTACGCCCTATATTTTTTGGTAGTCAATTGCCCAAGAGCAGTCAATTGAACAACTGAATGTTAAGAATATCGAAATAGATCTAGAAATAGTAAATATATAAGTGTATATTACATCTAGAAATAGTTAGATCTTAATATAAGTTAGTGAATAAGTGTAATACTAAAATAAAGTTTTCTTTTTATAAGTTGAAAAATATTCGCGTTATTTAAAAAAAATACCCTGTATACCTTTATACAGGGTATATAGGTATACAGGCAAAATTGAGCAGTAAAAACAAATAGTGAAGTTCCAGAACGCCTAAACACTCATAGTGAATGGGGGATGTATGGTAATAAAATATAGGATAGAATTCCATCGTACGACAGCGACATTTTGAAGTTTTGCTTGCAGCGGTACTAAGATGGTCGTGATTTCAGGAGGGCCACTTGTCAAGTTAACTGAATGTGCTTGCTACGTCCTCCACAAAAAAAAGATACCTTACTTACAAGTTTGTACGGAACCCTCGGTGCGCGAGTCACAACTCGCACTTGACCGGTTTTTTTAGAAACTATTTATGAGATGAAATAAAGACATTGAAATGCAACCAGTAAACTAAAACGAACGTATTTATGTGGTGGTTATAACGAAAATAACAAACTTGTCAAAGATTGTAATTATTGACTTCGCAATTGAAATTTGCACATTATTCGTTTTTCATAACTTGATTGGTTTTCTTTAATAGAAAATGGACTTAGCCAGCGAGCTGTTACTCGACAACTGGATAGGGGTCGTCCATTAATGACGAGATGTCTTTTAGCAACTTTTTAAGAGCCTCCCACCCCCACCCCCCAGGTGATACGTAACGAAGTTTTAGGTTAAGCCCACCCTACCCAAAATCAGACGCCCCTAGCCCCATGTGATATTTCGTGATTCTTCACAAACCCATCCGCCCCCCCTTTCGAGCCTTGCGTGATTAATGGACGATCCCATATAACACGCGCTGCGGTTCGAAGAGTGTTCCAACGTTATGGGGAGACTGAATCATTTCATGAGCTGGTACAGGCAAAAGACTCGGCATTAAGGAATCGAAACGTTAATACTGTTCAACTGCAACAACAGATCCATGAAGTACGAAGAGTGGCTATTAGTCACACAAGGCGAAGACTGAAGGACTTCAGCTCATCGTTTTGCAAGAGATTATTTAAATTGGACTTTGGAACAAGGGGGTCTGTTCTGTTCTCAAATGAGACCAGAATAAGCCTGTATGGCAGCGCCCGAAGAAGAAAAGTGTACCGGAGACCAAGAGAGCGATTTGCAGAATGCTACATTGAAGAGCATGAAAGTGATCATGCGGGAAGCACCTCCATAAGCAGTCCGCTTATGGAGGTGCTTTCCGCATGATCTGGGGTGCAATTTCTATTTGAACACGAATCGACCCTGCTTTCATAACAGATCTTTTCATAATTGATTTTTTTTTGCGCATGTGTCAATTTACGCCATGTTATACGTCAAAATTGCCCGAATTTTTCGACGTAAAACTATATATGAGCCCGAAACTTTCATGTTCCCGCCTTGTTTCAAACTTGGCGGATGCGCATTTCAAACTTAACTAACCGTAAAAATTTCTATTAGAGGCGTCCGTGGTCACGGCACAGGTTGTTTAACGGGTTTTTGGAAAAGCTTTGTTTTAACACCTTCTGGACACGATCGTGACCACAGCTGAATTTCGGGAGGATGCTGCCAAGAGCACCCACAATGGATTCCTGCAGCTGGATAGCACCATAAAGGAATTATCTTGAGGTGAGGATAAAAGCGGGACGACAGCGTTATGTGCCTTCGTCTTACCCAGTCAGATCTACGTGGCGAACTGTGGGGATTCCTGGGCTGTACTCTGCAGGTTGGGCTGTATTCTTCACATATGACCACAAGCCGGATTTGCACAGAGAACGGGAAAGGATAATCAAAGCTGGAGGGTCTGTTATGGTATAAAGAGTTAATGGAACACTCGCCGTGAGCAGGGCTCTGGGAAACATGTATATAAAAATGTGGAAAGACTATGACCTTGTGAGCAGCTAGTTTCTTCAGAACCTGAAATTTTTGTCAGAGATTTTGGTATTGGCCTGCGACCGAGTTTCGGACGTCATGACCAACAAAGAACTGTGCCAGTACATTCACTCCAGGCTGTTGGTCACGGACAATTTGGAAAAAGTGTCCACGGAAGTTTTAGACACTTTTAGGTCTGTATACGGGTCACATCATCATTATCAGCCTTTGTCCCACTGCTGGGCACCGGCCTCTTCTCTTCTACATATCCAACCACAGCACTAAGATTTGAATATGGGTTACCTACAGTTTAACGTTTAATCCGAACGGCAAATTTCCAGAGGAGGTGTTAGGCAGTTAAGACCCCACGGTTGCCTAAGGCAGATTGGGGAATTGAGTGTGATGGGTTGCAGCCATTAGTTTTTAATTTTTGCTGCTTTTTGGTTCTGAGGGGATTTGAACCCCAACTTTCTGAATCAAAGACCAAGTGCTTAGCTATCTGAGCCACCACCACACCCGTATACGAGTAGTCGGGAAAATATGTCTATTGTTTTGATGGTGCTCCCAGGGGCCCCACAGCCCACATTCAAATCCTTGGAAGCCGACAAACTTCTCGAGGGTCGAATTGGGGATCGATTGGAAGAAATCTTGGAATATTACCAGGACATTGGCCAAACCGATGTCGAGCTCAACACAGTCTGGGAGGAACTCATTAACAGAGCAATTTATGGTTTACCGCCAGGAGGTGTCATTCATTCAAAGGGTTCGTTTGCGGAGAAGAAGTTTCACCAACTTCGTCCTGAATTATCGTTTCGAGGCAACAATGTAAGTTCAAATTGAGAAAACTTTATAAACCGAAGCGTTTTTTTAAATTGGACGCTGGAACAAGGGGAGTCTGTTCTGTTCTCAAATATGAGACCAGAATCTGCTTCTATGGTAGCGGCCGAAGAAGAAAAGTGTAGCGGAGACCGAGAGAGCGATTTGCAGAATGCTGCATTGAAGAGCAGACTGCTTATGGAGGTCGTCGATCTTGGGTGCAATTTCAATGCGAGCACAAACCGACCCTGCTTTCACTACTAGGGGCGCCCGTGGTCACGGGCAGGTTGTTTAACAGGTTTTTGGAAAACTTTTTGGAAACACCTTTTGGACACGATCGTGACCACAGGTAAATTTCGAGGGAATGCTGCCAAAGGAATCCACAACGGATTGCTCCAGCTAAATAACACCATTATGAAACTGCCGGAATTATCTTCAGGTGAGGATAAAAGCGGGACGACAGCGGTATGTGCCTTGGGTCTGCGTCTCGCCCAGTCAGATCGAACTGTGTGTCGTGGCGAACGCAATTTTTGAGATCGGGACGCTGCGCCGCCGAGGACGAGTTTTTGCGACGGGGTTTGGGACGTCATAAACAACAAAGAACTTTGCCAATACATTCACTCAAGGCTGTTGGTCACGGCCAATTTGGAAAAAGTGGCCACGGAAGTTTTAGACACTTGTCTGTATACGGGTCATCATCATTATCATCCGCCTTTAAGTCCCACTGCTGAGCACCGGCCTCTTCTCAGCCACATATCCAACCACAGCACTAAGATTTGAATATGGGGCACCTACAGTTTAACGTCGAAACCGAACGGAAAATTTCCAGAGAAGGTGTTAGGCAGTTGAGACCGCACGGTTGCAGTACCGGAATTGAGTGTGATGGGTTGCAGGCAGTAGTTTTTAATTGTTGTAGCTTTTTGGTTCTGTGGGGATTTGAACCCCAGCTGTCTGACTCAAAGGCCAAGTGTTTAGCTATCTGAGCCACCACCACACCCGTATACGGGTAGTCGGGATAAGTCCATTGTTTTGGTGGTGTTCCCGGCGACCCCATAGCCCACATTCGAAGCTTCAGAAGCCGACAAACTTCTCGAGGGTCGAATTGAGGATCGATTGGAAGAAATCTTGGAATATCACCAGGACATTGGGGAAACCCATGTCGAGTTCAACACAGTCTGGGAGAAACTCATTAGCAGAGCCATTTATGGTTTGCCGCCAAGAGGTGGAATTCATTGGAAGGGTTCGTGTGCGAAGGAGAAGGTGAAAGTTCTCCTTCGCAATCGAACCCTTTGAACGAATTCAACCTCTTGGCGGCATACCAAAAATTGCTCTGTTAATGAGTTCCTCCCGATGTCGAGTTGAACACAGTCTACTCGACATCGGTTTCCCCAATGCACTGGAAATATTCCAAGATTTCTTAAAATCGATCCACAATTCGACCCTCGACAAGTTTGTCGGCTTATAAGGCTTCGAATGTGAGCTGTGGGGCCCACGGGAAAACCTACTTAGTCCTGAATTATCGTTTCGAGGCAACAATGTAAGTACAAAATCAGAAAACTTTATAAACTTAGATGTCTGTCTTGGATCCAAAAATTTGCTAAGTACATCGCGGAGATTTTAGCAGTTTAAGTGGTACCCTTACGTCGCCCACATTGAAGAAGAATTTATCTTTATGCACGACAATTCAAAGCCGCACACCACAAATCGTGCAAGATTACATTACAACAATCGGTTTTCGGGTTACGGAGTGGCCAGCATGCACTCCTATGCACGCACGTTTATAATAATTTAATCCTCGTGTGCGCTCCGCGCATTTATTTATAGCCACAAGTATCATGATTTTCTTTAAATTTATATTAAAGCATGCACTTCTATGCTCACAAGTTTATATTAATGTAATCCTCGTGTGCGCTCCACGCATGTATTTATAGTCACTAGTCTCATGATTTTATTTAAATGTATGTTAAAGGATGCACTTCTATGCACACGACTTTATATTAATGTAATCCTCGTGTGCGCTCCACGCATTTATTTATAGCCACTATTGTCATGATTTTATTTAAATTTATGTTAAAGCACGTACTTCTATGCACACAAGTTTATATTAATGTAATCCTCGTGTGCGCTCCACGCATTTATTTATAGTCACTATTGTCATAATTTTATTTAAATTTATGTTAAAGCACGTACTTCTATGCACACAAGTTTATATTAATGTAATCCTCGTGTGCGCTCCACGCATTTATTTATAGTCACTATTGTCATGGTTTTATTTAAATTCATGTTAAAGCATGCACTTCTATGCACACATATATATAAAATGTATATATATATATATATATATATATATATATATATATATATATATATATATATATATATATATATATATATATAAATATAAAAATATTAATGTAATCCTCATGTGCACTTCACGAATTTATTTATAGTCACTATTGTCATGGTTTTATTCAAATTTATGTTAAAACATGCACTTCTATGCACACATGTTTATATTATTGTAATCCTCGTGTGCGCTCCACGCATTTATTTATAATCGCTAGTGTAATGATTTTATTTAAATCAATGTCAAAGCATGCACTTCTATGCACACAAGTTTATATTAATGCAATCCTAGTGTGCGCTCCGCGCATTTATTTATAGTCACTAGTCATGATTTTATTTAAATTTAGGTTAAAAGGTGCACTTTTATGCACACAAGTTTATATTAATGTAATCTTGGTGTGCGCTCCACGTAATTATTTATAGTCACTATAGTCATGATTTTATTTAACTTTATGTTAAAGCATGCACTTCTATGCACACAAGTTTATGTTAATGTAATCCTCATGTGCGCTCCACGCATATATTTATAATCGCTAGTGTAATGATTTTATTTAAATCAATGTTAAAGCATGCACTTCTATGCACACAAGTTTATATTAATGTAATCCTCGTGTGCGCTCCACGCATTTATTTATAGTCACTTGTGTCATGATTTTATTTAAATTTATGTTAAATGTTTCTCTTTCTTTATATATATTATATATATTTTTTATAAATATTTTTTTTTTACTTCTCTTAAGCGCATTGTTCTGTAAACAGTTATTTCTCGTATATATTTTATTTTTATACATCAAATTGCTATTAGTCGCTGAAAAGCAAATTATTTGTTTGTTTTGCCTTTTAAATCCGAATTTGCATTAAACCGGAATTATTATATTCACATCACGTTCAAAAATATTTATGAAATGCATGTAATATTTAATATATAAATCAATTACACTTATGCCATACATATTTTTCTGGATTTAGGATTTTAACAAAATACATTTACGTCCATTCATATTTACGAATTTATAATTGGAACCAATTAACAAGTTTAATCAAATTCGATCTCAAATTAAATTTTAAATGTTTTTTGTCGTTGAATATTTTCTGCAATTTATTTCAAAATAAATCAGTTTTGTTGTTTTCGAGCGGAAGAAGTAGCTGTAAAGTGCAAACATGAGAGACGGGCGAAAATATGTCAGGCAAACAAATAATAGATGAAGGAAAAGAAATTGCTTGTCGACGAAAGAAATGGAACGAGCCCAGCCGTACAACACACGTCCGCAGAAACTGCGAATAATTTTTGAAATGCAACAAACGCAGACTTTATCTCAATTAACAACACGCGCAGACAATTCCAGTTTAATTTCGTTCAAAATCGATCGAATTAATTAACAATTATCTCGACTAATATGCAATTTTAGCTGGATCTAATTGGTTCAGCTAATTAAAATGAGAATCGGGAATCTATATTAGATTTAATATCTATAATCAATATAAGATTTAATATATTAATTTGCAGCAAAATATTTAATTTTGCATTAACACAGTTTATTTATTAAAGGTTTATGAGGAAGTTCATAACTTCCGAACATTCAGTAAAATGCAATAGTTTTATACTCAACAGTATTAAGATAACATATAGTCATGCCAAATCTAATGAATCAAAATATTAAATCTAAAATGGACAGGCCTCTCTTGTTGGAACTTACTATTCATTTAATTTAAATACAAATAATTTATCTTAAAAACAAGGTGATTTATCTATACTCGTTCCGGCGAGATAATGCATCTCGTCTCGACGAGTTTAGCACTGTTCTGCGCATATCCCACATTATTTCGAATGCGCGGCTGCGCGGTGTTTAATTGTCATATTTCTTAAATCAAACTAACCTGCGCGTACCTCGGCGCGTCCCTTGCCCCTCATACCTCGACGCAGAACAGCTGCATTCCCTCGTCGGTTCGAATATAGTACAATATAATCTTGATTAACCGACACATATGAGACCAGACAACCAGCGAATTATAAGAAAGAGTGGTGGGAGGGAAGAGCGCGAGCGGTCTCCAGACCACCGGATTACTGAACGTGTCGTCCGATTAACCAACGGCCGAATTACCGAATATACTGTACTTGTTAGTGACATGAAAATGTACAAGTAATAACATGCAAATGTCTGTTGTATAATTCAATACCCTGTGTGGTATTAGCCAGGGAAGTAGTTGCTTCAACATGGGATTTGTTTAGCATTAGAAAATTAATAAGACTTAATATTATAAGGCTACTAACAGGTTGTATATATTTATATATTCAGGCTACATTTCGCCTTTAATGACCTTATTTTCATAATTTATTTTCTCCAACATCTTCATTAATCTGTGGTTGCCTTATTTCTCAAAATATTAACAAAACGTTTTAGGTTATCAAAATTTTGACTTTTTGAAGTAATTTCTGGTTTTTAGATTTTCAAAATTCCTTCCAAATAGTTGCACAGTCGAGAAAATAGTGAGAATCTATAAGTGTTAATTTTGCAAGATTTCAACATCATCTTCATTGATATGTCGTTGCCTTATTTTTCGGAATATTATCAAATTAGTTTTATATTTTCAAAATTTGGACTTTTTGGAGAAATTTGTGGTTTTTCGATTTCGAAAATTTACTCCAAATAGTCGCACAGTGAGGAAAATAGTGAGAGTCTACAAAATGTTAATTTTGTAAAATCTCAACCTCATCTTCATTGATGTGTGGTTGTCTTATTTTTCAAAATATTAACAAAATGGCTTTAGGCTAGTCGCACACTGGATCCGCTCCGCTCAGCTCACATCAGATCACATCAATCGGGTCCGCTCCTCTCAGCTCTGTCATTTTTAGGGTTCCGTACCGAAAACGGAACCCTTATAGGATCACTTTGTTGTCCGTCTGTCTGTCTGTCTGTCTGTCTGTTTGTCTGTCTGTCTGTCTGTCTGTCTGTCTGTCTGTCTGTCTGTCCGTCTGTCTGTCTGTCAAGACCTTTTTCTCAGGAACGCGTAGAGGTAACAAGTTGAAATTTGTATCAAATACTCGAGTCTGCGGTCTCTTTCAGCTGTGAAAAAATCAAACTTGTAAGTCAACGCGATCAAAAGATATGACCGTTTATGTCGCATATTTTGCGATTTCACGAGGGAATCAAAACCTATAGGGTACTTCCCGTTGACCTAGAATCATGAAATTTGGCAAGAAGCAGTGTCTTACAGCACATGTCAAGGGAAAAATCTGAAAACCGTAAATATGTAGTTTAATTACAAGAAAAATGCGAATTTACTATTTGAAACTTATGAAAATTCACTAATGTTGTCGTAGTGGTATTGTCAGGCTCCAGAAGCATATGGGTTGCATACAGTTAGGTCCTATTCTATGTTTATTCTGAATTTTCTTTGTTTATATTCGTTATGCATTTCATCACGTACGCTTCATATACATAATATATACAGGGTATATATTATGTCTAAATTTTGCTTTTTTATAACCGACATGCGACATACTCAAGTCCCGTAACATCCTGTATATATTATATTTCGTCTAATTTTTCTTTATAATCTACATAATATGTTGATAATCTACATAATAATACTATACTATACAAGTTTGTACGGAACCCTCGGTGCGCGAGTCACAACTCGCACTTGGCCGGTTTTTTCCACATATTGTATCGGCTCAGCTCCGTCACTTTTCCACACACTCAATCCCCTCTCACCACTCCTCCGGGAGAGTTAAATATGTGCTGTTATCCTGGTTGCATAAATGCCTTAGCGCATATAGTGTTACGCCAGCGTGAACCATCCGCCAGCATCCTACCTCCGGCCTAGTATTCTTCACAAACAGAGGATAAGGAGCGGAGAGGAGCGGAACGGAACCAAGCTGAGCTGAGCGGGCGCAGTATGTGCGTTTCTATTTAAATACTCGGGTTTTATATTTTTCCGGGCTGAAAGGCTTAGCCGAGCGGAGACGAGCGGACCAAGTGTGCGGCAAGCCGTACGTTATCAAATTTTTTGACTTTTTAGAGTAATTTGTTGTTCTTAGATTTCCAAAATTTCTTCAAATATTTGCACAGCCAGGAAAATAATGAGAGTCTACAAGTGTTAATTTTGTAAAATTTCAATTTCATCTTCACTGATATGCGTTGATTTATTATTCTCAATATTAACAAATTGGTTTTAAATTTTCAATTTTTTTAGGTATATTGGTATCGGATCCGGTAAACGTTTAGTGATGTCGGATCCGCCGGATTACCGGATCCGGATTACCGGAGACGCTTTTCCGGATTGCAATCCCTAAGTTTAATATTAGCACTTATCTAAATCACATTTTCTTTAAATTTAGATGTTGATGAATGCAAACAAAACCCAAATATTTGTGGAAATGGAGAATGTGTTATTACATTAGGTTCATTCCAATGTCGCTGCGAAGATGGTTATTCAGCAAAACCAGATGCGGGTCCTTCCTGTTCAGATGACGATGAATGTTATTTAGGCACTTACAATTGTCACGTCAACGCAGATTGTATAAACAATCCAGTTAGTTAAAGTCACAATTAATTTCAATTTTAAGCTTCAAATTTATTTATTTTCAGGGCTTCAAATTTATTTATATACATTACTTATGAATCAAGTTAAAAATATTAACAAATCTGAACGAAATCGAGTGGAGTTTCAGAGAGTTATTGCTTATTGCACACAAATTTTCTAAAGTTGGACGACCTTATTTAAACAGTCAACCTAGTCTTTTCGTTTAAAACAATATTAACAGATTATACTTCAATATTTTAAGACTTTTTCAAGGTTTCAGGAAATCTAAAATAAATTCCGCTACTTTTATTTCTTCTTAAGACATCGCTGTAGATACAACAAGTTGGTTGTTGGTAGTTGATTGAAAATTGCTTAGTTTTTTACGATCTCCTGACTTATTGTAAACTAAATTGCATACTGATTTATATTAACGTAATCTGTGTAAAATTCTGCGTGTTTTGATATACAATATGTAAAAATCGGAGAGGTATCGAAAATCGAGATTTTTTAAAGCAACCGCATCTTTGAAATCGCGAATTTTGACATGTTATGGATATTGACATATAATACACCAAAAGACGCGAACTTTCGTATAGGAGAGACTAATAATAATCTTATTCTATTTTGATGAAACGTAAGTCTGTAATAAGCAATTGTAAAACAAGAAAAACAGCGTAATTTCGAAATTTTTGCCCGGAACTTTTTGCAAAATCATAAAACATTGTCAGTAAAAAATAAGTCGTAAAACAGCAATTTATAAAATTTTCTACAAAATGAGAAAATACACGCTGCAATTAAGACGATATGACGATATTCATGAAATTACAAGGAGTTTTTTAATCAATTAATAGAATCCATAAACTAGATTAAATGAGCTTTAAACTTATAAACAATGTATATGTTACGGTAAAAGTACGTAGTTTGGTAAATGTACACATTTATCGGTATATGTACACATTTACCTTCTTGGTTGGGAAATGTGAGTTCAACTTATATTTACCAATTATTTCCGGCAAATGTGTATATATGCATAATATTGTTGTCAATTGTTACAGGTTTACATTAACATACACAGAGCATGGGCTGTCCAAAAAGACAAACGTGATATTGTAACAACAAAAAGTATACATTTTCCGGTAAAAGTAGATATATAAAGCTGATCTCAGATTTAAACTCACATTTATCTATCAAATTGGTAGATGTATACATATACCGGTAAATGTTTACATTTGCCGATTTTGTAATTTGAATCTTCGACGTTTCTAAATAGACTTTGCAGCGTATACGTGGCCTGTTAGAAAAGAACTGGCATACCTGGAGCGTTGGAAACCTAATGACCCTCAAAGTAGTTTCCTTGGGACTCCACACACTACTCCCAGCGGTGCCGCCATTATTGGAAGCATTCCGCAATAGCCTCTTTCGACTTTATCTCGGCTGTCGTTGCAACCATAATGTCCTCTCTTGTCTGAAATTGCGTTCCTTTCAATGGCCTCTTGACTTTTGGGAATAGCCAGAAGTCGCAGGGGGGGCATCTCAAGAGAGTAATGTGTCTGACGAACCAGAGGAACCAGTCTGGTTTTTCGCCAAAAAATTGTGAACCAAGTGCAAAGAATGTGCAGGAGCATTGTCGTGATGGAGTCGCCAATTTCCTGATGACCACAACACCAGTTGCTTGCGCCTCACAGCAACACGTAAGCGACGTAGGACATCCCTATAGTACTCTTTGGTGATTTTTACTTGCATGGAAAAACCGACGAGAGCACTACACACTACGTCATTCGAACACTGCTCGACAGCAACTGACGCTATCTAAAGGCGAGAAAAAAATCACGCATGCGCACGAAGGTTCAAGGTCGGCTCATGCAAGCGCTCTTGATTCAAATCCATCATGTTTTCAAAATAAAAAATAAGGTCGGATACTTTTCTAACAGACCACGTATATAAACTTCGAAAATTCCTTATATCTCCAAAAATAATAACAATGTTTCAATGAGTTAATATGTGCTTAAACTAGATTCAATTATCTACAAAATAAAATTGTGTTCGAAGTAACTGTAACTGAAAGCTAACCAAAATTATTTTGAAAACAGGAAGCGTTTACGAAAAGTGATAACTTTTTCGAAAAATAGCTCTGTAATACCTTTGTTATCACGTATGATTGTTAACTTGCCTCTGCCCACTTGAAACTTTGCCGACCACTGGTCTAGAAAAATATGCACTAAATTATGAAAACGTCCACAGATTTAGGTTTAAAATTTAAATTAAAACAGGAAATCAAAAACAGTTCGCTTCGTAATGTAATGTTATTAAACGTAGATTATATTTTCTATAAAATTAGTTTCCTGACTATTATAGTTTGTGAAATATAATCTCCTCGTAATTAATAAAATATCGGATTAAACCAAGCTGGAATTACTAGATTTATTATTCATGTAAATAAAGGCCTTATAATTAAGGTTATTATGAGCCCACTGTAATATAATATAATTCAAGTAATATAATATGAATTAAGTAATACAATATAATTTAAGTAAGATAATATATAAATATAAATCAGGTTATATAATATAAATTAAATAATATAATGTAAATTAATTTAAATAGTATATTTTGTAACAAGGGCGGTAGGTTGTCAATTGGACACGAAAGCGAAATTGGGGGCTCGAACGAAGTGAGCACATTCACTCGAGAGGGTGTTATTACTCATGCGAGGGGATGTATCTTACAAGTTTGGGATCCAGGTGCCATAAAAAAAATAGAATCCAAAATGAAAAATTTGCTTTTTCAATTGCCTCCGGTGGTTTGGATTCGTCTTAAGAACTCTCCTCGGTCTCCGGTATCTCCATAGAATTTACACTCATATTAAAAAGGTTTTCTTAATTTTTATTGTAATGTAAAAAAAAATCACTCATTAAAAGGCATTTTCACGTCACTTTTTTAATATTGAGGTCTGTGTTTATTTTATTTATTTAATTTTTTTTTTCTAACCTTTCTTTTTCTAACCTTTCATTTTTAATCTAACCTAGCGATATTAAATATTTGCGTGCGTTATTCAAGTTATGTAGTAATACAAACAAAAGTAGCATTTCTCGTACTAAAAAACGTGCACCAAGCTAGTACTTTTAATGCACGAGTAAAAAAATAAATAATATTATGAGACATAAGAATAAGTAAAAATTTTCACAAAAGATATTAGATACAATGTTTAAAATGAGGTGTCATGGTTTGAACCAAATTAATAATAGAATTGAAAGTGGGAGATCATCATTACGATATCTTCAAATCTGTCAGTAGCTGGAATTACACGGATATCTTCTGTTAAAGAGTAATCCGTGTAATTCCAGCTTCTGACAGATTTGAAGATATCTTAGTGATAATCTCCCACTTCCAATGATATTCGATACGTTCACCGAATTCATTTCACCGCGGGATCTTCACCGTAGTAGCTTTCATCGCAGGAACTATCACTGCTTGGCAATTTCGCCTCTGCGAAGTTTCACCGCCTACATTTCACCGTTCGCCAATGTTAAAACAAAAGTATATGATAATAAATTGATAGAAGCGAAACTGTTCAGCAGTGAAACATCCTGAAAAATGAAAGTTCATTGAACCATATGCCTCAAGTTGTATAAATATCTAGGGTTCGTTCTAGTAGTTGAATTAGAAATGTGAACATATGTAGGGGAGGTAGGGGAGAGATGGGCACTTATTCACATAATAGGCAATAAAAAAGCACTTTTTTAATATATCAAATATGTATTGCCTAGGTCAAGTGCACCATACATTTGGCAAGATTGTTTGCAAATAACAGTCTACAAATTATAATCAGTCTCAAAATTACAATAGAATTTCTGAAACATATCAATTGTGCCCAATGCTCCCAATGGTAGGGAGGTTCAGGCACCCCCTGCGGGAGGTTTGGGCATGGTGTTTAAACCAAAAATAAAAAGTTAAATAATATTAAACAGTGTATAAATCACAAACGTAATCAACAATGTTGATTTTTGCAAGTTGAAAGTTTGATCAGGGATATCATATTTATCAGCAGTTTTTTTCATCTTACTACCTTTTGCCACTACTTCCGTGGCACTTAATATTATGTCTTTTAGAATTTCGCGTCGTTTACCCTTATTTTTATAGACGAACGGAATTTTTCTGCAATTTTAATTAATTTGAACATTTTAATTAAATCGGGTAATTAAAGATGGGAGCATTGGGCATGCCCAAACCTCCCTCAAAATAACTGCCCATTGCTCCCTCTGCATACTTTTTCAACTTAACTCTGTCTTGAAGTTTTTTTGATAGATATTTTGGCATGACTTACGGGTTAATTTATACGTTAGTAAATATACAATAGAAAATATAAATATGAAAGAAATAAAAAAAATAAAAGAAAGAAAATATACAATAGAAAAATAAAAAAAATCTTATACCTTGCGCTGGTTCTTCATTTATTAACTGCGAAACCACAACAAAATATTTACATTGACGAGCACCTAATCTTATAAAGCGTTTGAACGCGACAATTTAACGAAATCTCAAATAGTGTATGGATAAACAGAGTTACCAGTGAACAAAATAAACTACCAACCTAATGATAAAATAAAAAATACAATTAAATTGGAATTACGAGGGGGTGCCCATGTCTCCCGACTACCCTATCTTTAGTAATAAAACTTTCGATTCGACAAATGATTAATGTATCGCTAATAACAGAAGTTTTAGAATTGATCGATGATTTGTGTGTTTTTATAAAACTGGATGTAGGTGATTCTTAACAAGCGAGTTCGAAATGAAATTCGCAATAGAAATGTTAACAAACGGCCGCAGTAGAAAAGTAATCTTGAAGGAAACTCAGTAATTCATAAGAAACTTTTGTCGGTTTATGTGCAAGAAATATGAAATGCATATTGTACGGGTTATAAATAGAAAACCGCGAGGAATTGCATATTCGTATATTTTCGCGCGGATAAAAAAAAACGCGATGTACAGAAAACCTTTTATGTCGTAGCCATCAAGCAAAATCGTGGTGCACTTAGCTAAATTTAATAGTTTCAAGTTAATAAGGGGGTGTAATCACGAGCCAAAGGGCTGTAGCGCCCACAAACGTCTGGAAGACAACAATTTTAATGGAATCCCTCCAGTTATTATTCTTATTTCCTCCCTTGAAATAGGCGCTGGAAGGACGCTCCACACGGGGCGGGGACGCGAGCAACCCTAAAAGATAAGTGACCAAACCAGCCCAGTATAAAATTATCAAATTTGATTTTCGTGAAATTCGGTCCAAACAATATGTGTAGTTCATTTACACAGTTTATATATGTAGTTCATATATGTAGTTCATATATGTAGGACAATACAAATTTAGAAAGAGAACAAGAAACAAGTCAAGACTAAACAAGAACGGAGTTTAATAGAAAATGTAGCTAGACAACAAAAGAATTTCATTTCAGCAAAAAAATAAAATTCAATTTGTCGCTGTTTTACAGATTTCAACATTTCATCCTCTAGCTAGTTAACTAGACTAGCTACTTTTAGTGGTTTAAAAACAACTAAATTATCTACCAGATAGTTAAAACTGGAAGGCTCTATCTAGGTTATATCCTAATCTACAAGCTTTCAAAACTTAAGTTGACGTCACTTTACGAAATTCGATCTTCTAGCTAGATAACTAGAGAGGATACTGTAATGAAACTTTCATCGGCTTTAGACAACTAAATTATCTACCAAAAACTAAACTTATGTTGCCTCTATCTAGATTACGTCTTCTTCTACAAGCTTCCAAAATTCAATTTGTTGCTGTATTACAAATTCCAATATTTCATCCTCTAGCTAGATAACTAAACTAGCTACTTTTAGTGTCTTAAAGACAACTATATTATCTACGAGATACTGAAAACTGCATAGCTCTATCTACGTTACATCTAATCTACAAGCTTTAAAACTCAAGTTGACGTCACTTTTCGAAAGTCGATCTTCTAGATAGATAACTAGACAAGGTACTGTAATGAAAATTTCATTGGGTTATGGACAACTAAATTATCTACCAGATACTAAACTTAGGTTAGCTCTATTTAGATTACAAGCTTTCAAAATTCAATTTGTCGCTGTTTTTCAAATTTCAATATTTCATCCTCTAGCTAGATAACTAGAATAGCTACTTTTAGTGGCTTAAAGACAACTAAATTATCTACCAGATACTGAAGACTGGATGGCTCTATTTAAGTTATATCCTAGTCTACAAGCTTTCAAAACTCAAGTTGACGTCACTTTACGAAACTCTATCTTCTAGCTAGATAACTAGACAAGATACTGTAATGAAACTTTCATTGGCTGCTAGATAACTAAATTATCTACCAGATACCAAACTTAGGTTAGCTCCATCTAGATTACAAGCTTACAAAATTCAATTTGTCGCTGTTTTACAAATATCAATATTTCATCCTCTAGCTAGATAACTAGACTAGCTACTTTTAGTGGCTTAAAGACAACTAAATTATCTACCAGATACTGCAAAACTCTAGGTTACATCTTAATCTACAAGCTTTAAAAACTCAAGTTGACGTCACTTTACGAAACTCGATCTTCTAGTTAGATAACTAGACAAAATATTGTACTGAAACTTTCATTGGCTTATACACCACTAAATTATCTAGCAGTTACCTGAAACTGGATGATTCTATCTAGATTACATCTTAATCTATAAGCTTGCAAACATCAATACGCCGCTTTGTTCCATCCTCTAGATAGAAACCTAGAGTTATCTATCTAGATTACTACTTAATTTATCTGTAATGGAAAACGCGATTCTATTATGGTTTTTATAATAATTACAATAACTAGATAACTCGATTAATAACTAAAATAATATATAGATAACTAGACTAGATATACCGTTTAGTCAAAGGATGACCAAATTATCTACATTTCTGTGGAAAGCTATATACAAATCTTATAGGACTTTTGAACTGTCCAATTGGATAAGAAGACTTCCAGATAATCGTCAATAACTCGGGTTGTGATCTATATAGATACGATTGGTTTTCGGTGTTTTATAGATAACAAAAATTATCTAGTAGATACTGAAAATTGGAAGATGTTATCTACGATAGTTTTCTATTAATTACGATTTTAATTTGTTTTAGATGCAAAGATTATGAGGCAAAGGCACTGGATGAAACTGTAATACTTCCAGATAATCGTCAATAACTAGGGTGATCTATATAGATACGAGTGGTTTTCGGCATCTTATAGATAATTAAATTATCTAGTAGATGCTGGAAACTGGAAGGTGTTATCTACGATGGTTTTATCGCCGTTTTAATTTGTTTTGTGGCAAAGATTGTTAAGCACAGCTTAAATGGATGAAAGTCTATAAGACTTCCAGATAATCGTGAATAACTCAGTTTGTGATAAATATATAGATACGAGGGGTTTCCAGCGTCTTGTAGATAACTAAATTATCTAGTAGATGCTGAAAACTAGAAGGTGATATCTACGATGGTTTTCTATTTATGGCACTTTACTTCGTTTTAGAGGCAAAGCTTCAATGCATGAAACTCTAAGACTTCCAGATAATCGTCAATAAATCGGTTTTGCGATCTATATAGATACGAGTGGTTTTCGGCGTCTTATAGATAACTAAATTATCTAGCAGGTGCTGAAAACTGGAAGGTGATATCTACGTTGGTTTTCTATTTATTGCGGTTTTAATTTGTTTTAGAGACAAAGCTTCTATGCATGAAACTCTAAGACTTCCAGATAATCGTCAATAACTCGGTTTGTGATCTATATAGATACGAGTGGTTTTCGGCGTCTTATAGATAACTAAATTATCTAGTAGATGCTGAAAGCTGGAAGGCGATATCTACGATGGTTTTCTATATATCGCGGTTTTAATTTGTTTTGTGGCAAAGATTGCCAAGCACGGCTTCCTTAGATGAAACTTTCAGACTTCCAGATAATCGCCAATAATTCGGTTTGTGAACTATATAGATACGAGTGACTTTCGGTGTCTTATAGATAATTAAATTATCTAGTAGATGCTGAAAGCTGGAAGGTGATGATAATACGGCAAAGGATGTATCAATACATCAATGGATGAAACTCATCATCAATTGCATTTGGAGTTCGCTCAAACATTCAAGCAGGTTCGGCACAATACACGTTCGAAATGTTAAAAGG
Organism: Phosphuga atrata; assembly: GCA_944588485.1. Taxonomy (NCBI): domain Eukaryota; kingdom Metazoa; phylum Arthropoda; class Insecta; order Coleoptera; family Silphidae; genus Phosphuga; species Phosphuga atrata. The sequence goes on from OX155898.1 coordinate 66,767,729, forward strand.
AATTTACATTTAGAGGTTTTTCATTTGTGGGGATGAAAGGATTTTGTGGGTTTCACAAGGATTTCCTTCAAAAATCTTGTGAAAATCACAAGAATTTACGAGAAGAATTTTGCAACAAACGAATCAAGAATGGGAAAGCGTGTTCATGTTTGCTTTAGCGGTATTAAGAAATGAACAAAACGAGGATGAACTATGGATGAAACTCTTCATGAAAAATGTTGGAGGTTCCATCAAATTTTCGGGAAAAATCTGTGAACTGTCAGTTACGATAAAAGAAAATTAGTAGTTACAAAATTAGTTTTGGTTTATCAATCGAGATATTTCAATTGTTTGTTGTGAGCAGTAAATCTTTCAAATGATTTGTAGCCAGAACCAAAAATTCTGCGGAAAGATAAAATCAGAACCTGTGAAAAAAATGTTCTTAATATATTCTTCGACCGCACAGTTTCTTGCATCCGCCGCCGGAAATTTGCAATATTTTTTCATCATTTCCTTCGGGACGGGGCTGTGACCCTACAAGATTGCGCCAAACTTATGCGTTGAATATGCAATATTTTCGGCTTGAATTTTGCTTTATATCTTTAATTTACTTTATTACAGTCGTAAATGCGGAGGCTGCATTTGCAAATGAATTTCGCCAATTCTAAATGAAAATACAGTATGCCAAACGGAATAAAAATATTTAAAATTTTTTGATTACTTTGATGCAACAAATCCTTATTATTCTCTTATAATATTGAGTATATTGATTGCTTTCGTGCAACGAATCCAATACATGTCTTGTCTGTCTACGTCTATTCTGTCGAGTCTTGTTTGTGTCTCTTTGGTCTTTTCTATTTACTATATCCACAATTAAGAACTTTTCAGTTAATTTTATAAAAAGCTACATTTCTTTATTAAAGTTTAATCTAATTTGAAATTAGCTAAAATTAAATTCGCAAACTTTCCCTGCAAAACTTTTTTCGGCCACTTTTACACTTTATTAATTAAAAATTATTTTCCATCTTCGAAATAATTCTAATATACGGCGACTACAAATATCACAAATTTGGATGTAATTAAAGAAATATTTGGGCGTTTAATTGCAGGAATTTCGCACGCGCTGGACAATCTAGTCCGCTGCGGTTATTGCGGTTTTCGAAATGCGAAGAGGTGGAATTTTAATTGAATCAGTGGAGGTCCACGATCCGTTTGTAGATGAAAATGTTATTTGAATAAATAAATGTGGTCATTGTAGGAAATTTTGCATATTTTTTGTGCTGCCTTTGCTGTTAATAATTAATAATTTTACCTTTGAAGGATTCAACAAATATAATCTAGACCCATTTTCCAAATAAAATAAATAATTACGAAAATAATTATTTCAATAAATTATTAAATTCTTCAAAAGTAGAATTATTAATTATTAAATGAATTTGATGGTTGCGACGGTTACTACGTGCTACGCATATTAAGTGTGATTCAATTCTTTTTTTATTACCCATGCGGGATAAGCACTATTTTGGCGCCCGTTTTTTAGTGCGACAAATGGCTGTTTGTCAATTCAATTATTTTGCATAATTTACTTGTCGCACGCAAATTATGCTTGGCGCACGCAAATTTTCAATAAAAATCGAATAGGTATCTAAAAAAAACACAACCAAAAAAATCACCATGTGGGTTTCAGGTGAGTGTTTTACAAATAGTTATTAATGAAAATTAATAAAAGCAAAGCTGCACTGATGAGAGATAAATTTCGAAACGCGTCTGCAGATGGCTACACACTTTTATCGGAAAGACATGATCTTAAAAACAATGTTATTTTTATGGTTTTTGTTGAGTGCCACGAAGGTAGAGCTATTAAATATGTGACAAATTTCACATGAGATTTGTTTTGGTAGTCAAAAAAAGACTCCGTAATTGTTATAGAGCTCCGGAAAGGCTGAATATATTTATATATTCAGGCTTTGTTCCTATTGTTTTAAGTTGTATGATTAACTATAATGTAGGATGGTTTTACCAATTCTATCTTACAACCAAAATCAATATTACAAATGTGACGTTAAAGTGACACCATTTTTTTGATTAAGAAATGTAAATTAATTACAAAGTTTTAGAATGAGTGTACATTCTACGATGATACCGGAGAGTTCTTATGACGAATCCACACCACCGGAGATAATTGTAAAAGTAAATTTTCATTGTAAAAGCAATTCTTCATTTTGGATGGGCCTTGGACCCCAAACTTGTAAGATACGTCCCCTCACATGAGTAATCAAAAATACTACTCGCTATTGTCAATTGCTCCCTCGAGCGAATGAGCCCAATTTTGCTCTCGTAGGTAATTGATAACTTGCCGCACTAGTTGCACAATATACTATAACTACCCTTAATATGTGTAGCTCACTTAATACGCTTAAGCGAATTTATCAATTCAGAGTATTAATTATCAGTATTATCTATAATAATTATATAATTATCAGTATCACCTATTATTATATCAGGTTTTTAATTTTATTAAGCGATTTTTAAGAACGTCATTAAGTTAACCAGCCATATGTTTATTCAACGCAGTTTGAAATAAAAATAAATATTTCAGGATTAATTTGAATTAAATCTTTTCTTAAAATATTTTTATAATGAGGATGCAGGATGGTGGAAAGAGTGGATAGTAAAAAGCCGCTGATCTTATAAAGTCTAGACTTTATGGATGCCAGCCCAACCAACAAAACCATCATCGTAATTAATGCTGAGAAATGCAAAGAAAGTTTCTTAAAAAGTGATTATTTAAATGCAGAACTTTTCGTAACGTGAGCAGAACAGCTTATTATTATCTAGATGCGTAGAACAAAAAAAATGAATATTAATTTATTACTCGCAATCTTCCATCGCTGTAATTCCTATGTTAGTTGAATACTGCCCTGAAATCAATAACGCGTAGAAAAAATAATAATTTACAATGGTGGAAGTTGAAGGTTGCAAGAAAAATGCGACTGGTTCGATAAGTTTGAGTGAATGTTGGTTTAATAGAAAATGTGAGAGCGGAAAATTTGGCGCTTCGGTAATTCCTGCGGAAACTAAAAATAATTTTTGACGGCAAGAAAGAAAATCTAAAATAATAATTTCAAACACAAACTAGTATAATATTACTTAAGGTTATTGTATAGTAATAATTTAAAACATATAATAGTATATCACGTAACTAGTTGTAAGAAGCATATTACGTACGAGCGGAACAGTTAATTCCGCGGGTACGCAACTGCCTTATAACTCGAGTTATGTACTAAACTTTATCTACGGCCGCACTAATTTATATCTGTTTAATAAGAAAAATATGTTTGATGTAACAAATTTATTTCTTATTAGGTACATTATTTAACATTATAATAAACAGTTGTATTTTCATATATAACTGTTCGGGGACATTATTTAACTTGATAGAAATGAAAAGAAATACATTCTTAATGATTACATAACTTATTATTTAGTACTTAGTTGGGTTAAACTGCAATAAGTGTGCTTGTAGATATAGGCAACCCAATCAATTTCCGTAGATATAGTGCCATAGATATAGGCAACCCAATCAAGTCAATTTCCGTTAGTTTGAATTGTGGCACGGGGGGGCGCTGAACGTATGAGCAGGTAGTAGCAGCTCTCAACCAACCAACGAATCGTAAACCAAATGCACGTGTGTGTTATCAATCATAGCTTATCATTAATCGCGGACTGTTACATACGTGTGTGTTATGATATACGACGTGTGTTATTGAAAGCCTTTTAATAATATCTCAAAACAAACCCAATAATAAAACAAATAATTTATATAAGATTCATGAAAAGATTTTCTATTTTGTTTTAACATACGACCAACTTAACAACTCCTTTAATTTTGTTCAATGTTAAAGCCTATTGTTTTTTTGGATTTGCCATAGAAATCACACCTTCGTATCTTTTATTACTCAAACTACTTAATAAAAAACTCAACATCCAATTTCTTTAAATTGCTGCAGGTCTGTTTGTAATTTTGTAAGTATTCAAAATGTTTGAATCTTTATGATGATTATATTATGACTTTGATGTTTAACGGCCTATGAAAATCCATTTTAGTTTCCATTTTTAATGATTGTCTGATGCACTAATATTTATTTACAGGAAATGAAAATGAAAGATTATTTTTCAATGAACCGAAACATTTTATATCAATGTTGTTGTACGATTCTTATTAAACAAAACTCTGTCCAGCCATATCCTAGACTTGTCTGCCTAGTCTTGTCTGTACACAAATAATACGTAAAACGTGTTGGAAATATTGTAAAATGAAAGGAATTCGCTATTGAGAACCCTGTTAAAAGCAACGAGCTATATAGAGATGTTGCCGTACAGCCCCATTACATACATATTTAAGAATAATTCCTGACATACATTTTATACTGCGTCATAACTTCCAGCAGAAAACGAGAATGCAAAATAGAAAGAGGTTTTAAGATTGAATTATTTATTTATATGTGCACTTTATAAGTGCACATATTTTTTGGTAAATTGTTTAGTTAATTATTCTTAAACAAAAACTTTCAGAATTATTTAATTAATTATGACAAATATTGTTATGGATTGTAAGATATAATTTGGTGTTTCAAGAATGTTTTAAGATATTTATAAAGAAATTTTTGTAATCCGCAAGGAATTAATTGGGTATTTTCTTATTATAAGACGATTGAATGCGCATAGATGTTAACCCTTAGGGTACGTATTTATTTGGAGAATTCAAGACAAGTGAAACATTTGTATGACGAGCCTCATCCGTCAAATGTACCCAAAGGGTTAATGCTTCTTCGAGTTTTGCATCTACAATTTTCTAATAAAAGTTAAATTATGCAGAAAACGGCATCAAACATTTGATAAGATAGCGAAGTTTATCAACCCTACATATATCCGCCATAACTACCCCAATCTAAACAACAGAAATTTTCTTCTTCTAAAACAAAAAACACGCGTAATGCATTCATTCATCATTCATGAATATTGATGTTGTGTTCTATTTCTTATTTCTAAACATTTAATTGCATTTTATAAATTATATATTAATTGTCTGACAATAAACAAATTCCATTCGTATTATTTATGTTGATATAGCAAGGCTTGACTTGTTCAATTAATCGTAGTTAATGATACAAGTGTGTGAAGAAAGGCTTTTGTGCATGAGTTGCGAAGTTTAAAACGCGAGTGCTTTAATCGCAATGAGTGTACAAAAGCCTTTCACACACGTGTATCATACATTTATTCTATCCACATAGCATGTTAAAATACTGTTTCTTATCGATAATTTGGAAACATTTTAATTTTCACAAACAAAATACTTCAAATCACTAACAAAATTAGGTTAGAACGTTCAGCGTTCTCCGTGGTAAAAATTGCTAACTACTAAAAACGCACAGTGCACTCGTTCGTTTACTATAGTACGGGCACTCGTTCGTCGGTGTAATTTAGATTAACCTAGATGTAATATACATTAGGTTATGGTTAGGTTAAGTTACATAAGAGCCAGATAAATCAAAACTGAGATTCCGAGACTTCTTGATTCAAAATTTATTATTTTATTTATTTACACTACGTCTATGTTGTTTTGTTTAATGACACGAGTTGTTGCTATAGTAACAACAAATAGAAAACGTTTAATAATTAAATTCTATTTGATTAATATTGGACTTTTACGCACGATTTGGATACTTTTACACACGATTATAATAATGGCATCCTTCACATACAATAATTCACTTATTATTGATGTTTTTGTTTCACTAGTTTTAAAAACAAATAATTCAATTTATATTTAATTTTATATTTATAATTAAACAAATATTTTCGGGTTAACACTGGTTAAACACTCTCAAAAACATGTGGTTTCGTCTGGCACAAAGAACGATATGAAGTGTGACCGGTAATGTAGGGACCAGGTGCAGGGCCGGAGCCCGAAAATTTTGTAAATCTGAACTTGTGGTTGAATCTAGTAGAAAGTAGCGGTACTACATTGTAATCTCGAAGAACGCGCCTCGAAATATAATAATATAATACTGTTTATAACATTGTGAGAACTTACTATGTGAATTTTCAATATTACAAGAAAAAAATTAAGAAATTACTACGTTCTAATTCACTCATGATCTAAAAGATGTCTGTTTGTGGCTCTATATAAATATGATAATTTTAAATGACACCCTTCATATGAGTATGCCCTTCGAACAGTACAATGAGTAAGTTGTAGTTTATATTTAATTTTAATTCAATTTAAGATTAGATGATAAGTCCATACTGATGAAGCCAAAAGGCAGAAACGCGTCTATGGATGTTCTAATCTTTAACAGGTGTTTTCAGCAACCTATATGGTATCTCGTGGTATGAAGGTGGAGGAAACCAAATTGTACTTATAATTATTTATTTTAAGTCATGAGTGAATTAGAATTTCTTAATTATTATCTTATAATACTGTTTGTTACCTTAGGATAAAGTAAGCCAATTAGTGGATTGTATTAATGCACAGATAGTTTTATTTACTTGGTTTATTAATTATATGTACTAATACGAGTAACAATGTTCCTTTCTATATCGCTAAATACACACTTGTTCTATGTCTATACAATTAGTTACAAAGAAGCTTAAGTATAACGGTAGTAAGAGTTATATTATATTAGAACATTATAATATATTATTAATATAAAACTGTCCGCCTCAACATAGGTACGTACACCTCAACATAATATAATTACTCGTGCTTGTGCACCGACATTGAGGGAGGAGGATGAAAAATATTCTTTCAGCCTCTCGAATAAACTATTTGATGAATAAATGCTTGAAAAAATTTTCAAAATACAAACAACAAAATCTCCAGTTACCGGATAAAGTTTGCCAGTCAGAAAAAACCTAAACTGAAAGAGACATAGATAGGACTGAATCAAAGGCTTTTATCTACGACCACTATTGTAAATGCCCATTATTGTACTACAGTTCGTGGACTATGTAAATACATCATAACACACACGTATGTAACAGTCCGTGATTAATGATAAGTTATGATTGATAAAACACACGCGCTTGGTTTACGATTCGTTGATTGGTTGAGAGCTGCTACTATTGTTAAATATAAGTAATCTGGAATAATGCCCGCCATACACGCTACGGTCTACCGGAGAGGTTACATGTGCAGGTTTGCCTGCGCAGGTCAACCGTACACAAGAAACTGCACAGGTCTATTCCCACACACGCTCCGGTCTACCTGCGCATTCAAACCTGCGCATGTAGACCTCTCCGGTGGACCGTTGTGTGTATGGCGGGCATAAGGTCGGCTTCATAGATTTAGGCAACCCAATTTACGCATTTTGCGAATGCAAGTAACATAGGGGTAGGGAAAATAAATTAGAATGGGGTATATAAAAATTGTTTAAACTATTGAATTTTTGTTCTTATTTCGGATCGAGAGACATCGAGACATTTGGTCTTGATTTATCTGCTCCTAATATAACCTAATCTAACCATCCATTTTGTTCAAATCTGTAGCTACGGTGGCTTTTTTTATAAAATGAAACTGGTATTGTAATTGTTCCGCTCGTACGTAATATGCTTCTTACAACTCTCGTTACGTAATAAACTATTGTGCGTCTTTTACTATATTCAGCTGTCTTGAAATCTAATCACGAACGTTTAACTTACTTATTTGCGAGGTATGGTACAGGTAGCGAGATGTTGTATGTCAGAAAATAGATTTGTCGTTTTGCTACTGTGTTTGCGATTCGACACTCCAGATGATCGCGCCGACGGAAACAAAATGACAGCTTGGCTGCTAAATCCTTTATTTTCAACAAGTTTGTCAACAGTTCTCAACAAATATACGAATTGAGCAAATGTTGGTGAAGTTTCGTGGAAAGAAGTCACATGATTTTATGCATGCCGAAGAAACCCGGTAAATACGGACTGGTCATACGAGCCTTAAGTCATGCAAAAATGCTTATTTGTTATAATAGATATGTTTATACTGAAAAGAGCTCCGACGATGTAGGATTGACCACACAAGATAAAAAAACTTCTGGTGCCGACACAGTTTGTCCGGCGGTTGGCACAGTCGATCGAATGATGTAACTGAGATGTGACTGCTGACAATTGGTTCTCTACTATAGAATTGGCAAAACGGAAGATTACTTATACGGCTAAAACCTAAACGCGAATTGCAACCGCAAAAAAATCCAGTCCAATTTTGTACTCATACGTGCCAAGAAGAATAGTGCTGTGATACTTGTGTCTTCAATGCATCACAAAAAAGCTAGAAATTATTCTTTATCACAATGCAATTAAAGGAGGTGTTGACGAAGCTGATAAAAAATGCTCCATTTATTCCAGCAGTCGCCAAGCGTATGATGGTATTCTATCGCATTAAAGATATGAGCGTTGTGAACGCCTAGGCTTGTCGCACACTGGGTCCGCTCCGCTCAGCTCAGCTCAGCCTTTCATCCCAGAAAAATATAAAACCCGTGTATTTAAATAGAAACGCACATACTGCGTCCGCTCAGCTCAGCTTGGCTCCGTTCCGCTCCTCAACGCTCCGTATCCTCTATTTGTCAAGAATACTAGGCCGGAGGTCGGACGCTGGCGGATTTGCCGGACGGGTTTGCGCAGGCGCAACACTAACGTTTTCATATATGCGCTAAGGCATTTATGCAACCAGGATAGCAGCACATATTTAATTCTCCCGTATGAGAGGTGGGAGGGGATTGAGTGTGTGGAAAAGTGACGTAGCTGAGCGAATGCAATGTGTGGAAAAATGAAGGAGCTGAGAGGAGCGGACTCGATCGTATCTCATGTGAGCTGAGCGAGGGACCCAGTGTGCGACAAGCCTTATATACAGTATCAACTTAAGATTACAGAAAGAGATTTCCTAAAGACTTAAGCCCGTTCGCTAGTGCTCCCCATATGCAAAAATGTGCAGCCTGCAGTTAATTACCGAGGGAGTTACGGTTAGTGATCAACCCCTTCCGAAACGTTTTTTATTACATTTCCAAAACATTCTATCACATTTCTGGAAAATATTAGATTTTTTATTTTGTTTTAACATACGATAAACTTAACAATTCTTGACGAATTCACTCCCTCATATATTTTGTTACTTATTTAACTATTTAATCCAAAACTCAACAACCAATTTCTTTAAATTGCTACAAGTTTGCTTGTAATTTTATAAGTAAACTAAATGTTGTGAATCTTTATGATGATTATATTATGACTGGGATGTTTAATGGTCTATGAAAATCCATTTTTGTTTCTATGTTTAATGAATGTCTGGTGCACAAATATGTATTTACAGGAATTGAAAATGAAAGATTTTATTTTTCAATGAACCGAAACATTTTATATCAATGTTGTACGATTCTTATTAAACAAAAATCTGTCCAGCCCTATCCCTATCCTAGTCTTGTCTGTCTAGTCTTATCTAGTCTAGTCTTGTCTAGTCTAGTCTAGTCTAGTCTTGTCTGCCTAGTGTTGTATGCCTACTCTTGCCTGCCTAGTCTTGTCTGTGCACAAATAATGCGTATAACATGTTGGAAATATTGTAGAATGAAAGGAATTCGCTTTTGAGAACCCTTTTAAAAGCAACGAGCTATATAGGAGACGTTGTTGTACTGCCCCAATACATAGATATTTAAGAATAATTCCTGGCATACATTTTATACTGCATCTAAAAACATAACTTCTAGCAAAAAATTAGCATGCAAAATAGAAATCGGTTTTAATATTGAATTATTTATTTATATGTGCACTTATAGTCACACAGTCACACTTATAGTCACACACAGTCACACGTTATAGTTTGGTAGTTTTATTAATTATTCTTAAACAAAAACTATCAGAAGTATTTAATTAATTATGACGAATATTGTTATGGATTATAAAATATGATTAGGTGTTTCAAGAAAGTTTTAAGATATATATATATATATATATACATATATATATATATAGCAACTTTTCTAATCCGCAAGGAATTGATAAAGTATTTTCTTTGTTATAAGGCGATTGAATGCGCATAAATATTAATGGTAATTTCTTCGAGTTTTGCATCTACAATTTTAAATGAAAGTTAAATTATGCAGAAAAACGGCATCAAACAATTTATAAGTTAGCGAAGTTTATCCACCGTACATCCCGCCATAACTACCCCAATCCAAACAACAGAAATTTTCTTTCTCAATAAAAAAAAACACGCGAAATTCATTTTTATTCATTTTTATAAATATTAATTTTCACATTCATTTTTATAAATATTAATTAAATATTTCTAAAAACATAATTGAATTTTAGAAAATATATATTAACCGTATGACAATAACCAAATTTCAATCGTATTATTTATGTTGATATAACCAGGTTCGGCTAGTTCAATTAATAGTAGTTTATGATACAAGTGTGTGAAGAAGGCTTTTGTGCAGGAGTTGTGAAGTTTAACACGAGCCGAAGGCGAGTGCTTTAATCGTATTGAGTGAACAAAAGCCTTTCACACAGACGTATTATACATTTATTCTATCCACGAAACATGTCAGAATACTGTTTCTTATCGAGTCACTAACACAATTAGGTTAGAACGTTCAGCGCATCTGCGATAAAAAATGCTAACTACTAAAAACACACAGTGACAGGGACACTCGTTCGTCGGTGTAATTTAGGTTAACCTAGATTTAATCTAGATTAGGTTATGGTTAGGTTAAGTTATATTAGAGTCATATAAATTCAGACTGAAGCCGAGACTGCCGAATTGAAAATTAATTCAATTTTAATATACGTCAGAAAATTTATCTTCACTACGTCTATGTTTTTTGTTTATTGACACGAGTTGTTGTTATAGCAACAACAAACAGAAATTATTTAATAATGAAACCCCATTTGATTTACATTGGACTTTTACGCACGATTTGCATACTTTTACACCCGATTATAATACTGGCATTGTGCACATACAATAATTTACTTAATAATTTGCTTATTTTGGTGTGCGAGTAGATAAAATATATTAGAACATTTCAACCCTTTGCACTCATGCATATGTTTTTTTGTGAGTACATTGTACACGGACTATTATTTTATCCATCTATTCGGGATTTTTTTTATATGGAAATTTTTAAAAAACGCACTAAAATTGCATGTAGATACACTAACAATTAGTGTAAAACAAAATAAATATGTGGAAATTTTTTAATTGTTTAAGAAAAAAAAATGCAAAAATCGATCAATGTCAAAAACTATGGGATGTTTTTTTTAAATAATATTTTTGCAGATTTTTTGCCCCGTTGTGAAATTTTATATAATAAATAAGCATTGACACTGGACATTTCGAGTCCCCAGAAAAATAACTTTCGCCACCAGTTCAATGACTTCCTCAGGAAACAGTATGATGGTGAATACGAGTCTGCGCGGTCGACATCTCCCATAAATTTATTGTAAATGACCACTACAATTGGCTTATTTACAACTTGTAAGTTACCTCTACGTACTATTCGGTTGACAGGCTGGGTTATTGCGCAATAATTTTTGACAAAGATGTAACACAATTCTTGTAGGTCAGGTCTGACTAAATCTTCTGAAGTCAAGCTTCCGTAGTACGGCAATTACATATATTCTGATTCTCCGTTTCGTAGGCTTGTTAAGGTTGTAAGTTACTAAACTAATATTACCCTTAAATTCAACAACAGATTCGTCTACTGATATCTCTCTTGACAGAACAAAATGTGTTTTGAACTGTTTGTCCAAATGATCTAAATAGTGACTAACTTTCTGAGTTTCTTTCTGAGTCCTAAGAGTTCGGTCATTTGGATCGTTTTGATGCAAGTGGAGCATCCAACAAATTTGTAAAAATCGTTTCCTTCTAAATATGCTACGAAAGAAAGGTATGTTGGCGTTAAACTGTTGTGACCAATACTCTTCGATATTGTACGTATGTACATACGAAAATGTACGTATATGTCAAAGTGACATAAACGTATTTTTTGCTCTCCCTCCTTTTTCGACCTAATACACCGTCGTCTCCGCCGTCGTCTGGTCCCAAGCCCAGGGTGTGAAAGGAGGTGTCCGACCACCCTCGGCCTGCCGCGCCGACCAGAATCGGGAAACCGAAGAAACTAGGCAAGAAACCGCATGGATACACGACTTAACCACTTACGAATTAATGCTACCGCATCCGGGCCAGCCGATGCGCCAGCTTTGGGAACCAGGGATGCTGGTGAGAAGTGGACTACTGGACTATCAGAACTGCGGCTCACAGGATCTGGGACAATGAAGGTTGACCCACCATCAATCGACGAGACGATGACGCTATTCTATTCTGGTGGCGACAAACGAGAAGCGGGCGTTGGCTTTATGGTTGATCGACGGGCCTCTGCCAGTGTTATCGCATTCCAACCGATATCCGAGCGTCTGGCGCTTATCACTATTGATGGAACGATTAAAACCCATATCGTATCCGTCTACGCCCCAACTGAGACCAGCCCGGACACAAACAAGGATGAATTTTATGCCCAGTTTCAACACACACTGGATACAATACCCCAAACCGAATTAATCGTACTTATGGGCGACTTTAATGCACATACGGGTGCAGATCGAACCGGTTGGGAAGAAACGATGGGAAAATTCGGATACGGGGAAATAAATGACAACGGATTACGCCTCTTATCATTTGCAGCGTCAAACAACTTGATCATCGGCAACAGCATCTTTCGTCACCCCCTCAAACATCAACTCACGTGGCGAAATCCATCCGGCAACGATTCGGCGATGTTGGACTACATTTTGGTCAACACCAGATTCCGATCGACGCTCAAAGATGTACGTGCGATGCGTGGACCCGACTGTGGATCAGACCATTATCTTGTCCGAGTGAAACTACAATTGAAATTACAAAGAGCAAAGAAAAAGGCACCACCATCAGCCAAGAGGAACTGGGCCTGTCTGCGAGACCCTGAAACCAGCCGAAAATTTCAAATCGCATTATCCAACAAATTTGCAGCACTCACGATACCAGTCGATATCAACATAGAAGAAAAACAACTTTCTGAGTCTATTGTGGGGTGTGCAACGGAGCTGTGTCCGCCCATCCGTCGACGGACGCAGCAATGGATCTCGGACGACTGTCTCAATCTAGTCGACCAGCGGAAGCAAATGAAACACGTCGATTTTAAACAATACCGACGATTGAACAAAGAAGTTCGACAGAAAATGAAATTGGAACGGGAAGCTTACTGGAATAACATCGCGGCTGACATGGAAGAAGCAGCGTCAAGGCATGAGTACCGGACGCTGTACCAGACAATCCGACGGTTAAGTGGCAAAACAACATCAACAAATGACAATATCAAAAAATTGGATGGAACTTTCGTGACCTCTCCTCAGGAACGTCTACAGCGGTGGAGAGAATTCTTTCATCAGCTGTACAACCACAATCCGCCAGTAGGTCCAGCACCCGAACTGCCGATTATTGAGCAGCCGATAAATCAGTTTCCCGATACTGAACCAACAATCAATGAGGTGAAGACGGCAATAAAATCCCTGAAAAATGGTAAAGCGCCGGGAGGAGATCAAGTAACTGCAGAAATGATCAAAGCCGGGGGAGACGTCTTATTACATCAACTTCACGTTCTCACAGTGCATATATGGCATTCAGATTGTGTTCCATCCGTGTGGAAGAAAGCGATTGTTGTGCCTATTTTGAAGAAAGGCGACAGTCGGGAATGCAAGAATTACCGTGGTATTAGCCTCCTCTCGATCGTCGGCAAAGTATTTATGAAAATCATACAATCAAGACTACAGAAACATCGAGAGCAAACAAGCCGGGAAGAACAAGCTGGATTTCGACCACATCGCGGATGCATCGATCAGATATTTGCTCTCCGTCAGCTAATGGAAGAAAGAATTCGATGTGGCAAACGAACTGTCATCGTCTTCATCGATTTCAAATCTGCTTTTGATTGCATCGATTGGACAAGAACACGTGCCACTGAAAATCATTCAACTTCTTCAAGCATCGTACGACGGCTCAACCAGCAATGTTCGTATCCGAAACGACATGTCTGAGGAATTCCCGATTCGAACCGGAGTCCGGCAAGGAGACGTGGCCCCGCCGCTCCTTTTTAACATTGTGATCGACACGATTATGCGAAAAGCGTTTGATGGGCGACGCGGAGTTCGATATGATGACAAAAACTTCCTAACCGATCTGATGTTCGCCGATGACAGTGCGGTTTTCGCCAACACAGATGCCGAAGCAACAGACACCTTGGTATGACATTTCCCGCATTGCCCAGTCATACGGACTGAGAATCAATGCGGATAAGACCAAAGTGCTTACAACGGATGGATCTGAAGCCAGAGTTTACCTTGATGGAACCACAATCGAGCAGGTACCACAGTTCAAATATTTGGGATCACTGGTTGTGGAGAAGAAAGTAGCTTCGACAGCCGAAGTTCACAGCCGGATAGGCCAGGCAACAGCAACGTTTGTTTCACTCAAGTGGTGCATATGGAAGCGGACGAATATTACCATCAAAACCAAAATACGCCTATACCGGACGCTGATCCTCCCAATTCTTCTTTATGGATCGGAAACATGGACATTACTCAAACCAGACCTTAACAAGCTCGAGGCCTTCCAAATGCGATGCCTGAGACAGATTCTCTGCGTCTCACTCCTCAACCACCTCCGAAATGAGACAATCAGAGAAAGGTGCGACCAACAGACACCGATTGTTGAGGAAATTCAAAAACGCCGATTACGATGGTTCGGCCACATCTGTAAGATGGGCGACAATCGAGTACCGCACAAACTCCTATGGAAAAAACGACCTCTTGATTGGAGAACACAAAAACAAGCACCGAAGACCACATGGTTGAAACACGTAGAGAACGATTTAAAAAACCAGCGAATAACAACAGCTGAGGCAAGAACCGTTGCAACTGATCGATTAGCATGGAAGCGTATAGTGAATGGAGCACGGAATCTAGCGGCACCAACAGCAGCGTACTGGCTACGAGGTCGACCACCTCTCCATGCGCCGGCTATGGATTAAAGAAGAAGAAGACTCTTCGATATTAGATACGGTTATCGTACTCATATTTAGACAACCCCAATAAATCCAGTAAACTCTTTTACAGTAGTATCTACCCACGTGTGCCAAATAGAACGTTTTGATAACCTCTTCTGTACTATTTTTTCGTCGAGCGTAATTATTTGTTTGTTCCACTATTTTTATTATTACCTCATCGGTAAAAAAGAGCTTGAAAAAATCTATAGGTTTTGTACATGTATCTGTAATTTATGGTCCTACCATTTTATCCCCAGAAGTAAATTGAATCCTGTCTGGTACCTGATCCTGACATGTGACGTCCTCCCATGGTCCGAAATTACTAGGTTGTGTTATATTCTGGTCTTCTTCACTGCACAAAGGCTGTCTTCTCTGTCTTTTAGTAATTATAATATCACTACCACTACTAGAGTCACTTTCTTCACTGATATTACCACTATCCAATCTATCATTTTCAGGAGAGTCAATATAAAATTCATCGTCACTAGTTAGCAACTCATCCTCAATTTCATCTTGTAAAAATCTCTTGGTCATTTCAAATATTTTTTTTTTACAAAATATAACAAAAAAAACACACGGACGTTTACCCAATCGTGTTAGTTATAAATCTCAGTAATATTCAAAACGGAAAAATGGTGCACATGTAAATATGTTATGGTGCACATATAAACATGGTGTGGTATGCACATGTAAATATATAAATATGGTGTGCCGCCTATACGGCGACATACGAGTGCAAAGGGTAAACGTATTGTGGCGACTATACGGCGGCCTACGAGCGCAACGGTAAAACGCATCTTGCCGCTCCTACGGTGACATACGAGTGCAAAGGGTTAATATAATACTGTTTATAACATTGCGAGAAATTACTATGTGAATTTTCAGTATTACAAGAAAGAAAGTAAGAAATTACTACGTTCTAATTCACTCTTGACTCATGATCTAAAAATAAACTCACTCATTATCTAAAAGAACCTGTTCCTGGCTCTATATAAATATGATAATGTTAAATGTCACCATTTCCCTTCGAACAGTACGCTGAGTAAGTTGTAGTTTTTATTTAATTTTAATTCAATTTGAGATTGGATTATAAGTCCATAATGATGAAGCCAAAAGGCAGAAACGCGTCTATGGATGTTCATTGCTATTAATATTTTTCTGGTTAAGTGTTTTTAGCAACCCACATGGTCTCTCGTGGTACGAAGGTGCAGGAAACCAATTTGTACTAATATATATATATTTATTTTATAAGTCATGATGAATTAAAACGTAGTAGTTTCTTAATGATTTTCTTATAATATTGTTCGTTACCTCAGGATAAAGTAAGCCCTGGATACATACACCATGGTCATGTATATATCACCATGGTCATGTATATTTCACCATTGTCATGTATACACCATGGTAGTGTATATAACATGGTCATATACACTCATAATATAATCATCATAAAGATTCACAACATTTAGATTACTTACAAAATTTCAAACAAACCTGCAGCAATTTAAAGAAATTGGTTGGTTGTTGAGTTTTGGATAAAATAATTTTCGTAACAAAATATATGAGGGAGTGATTTCATCAAAAATTGTTAAGTTCATCGTATGTTAAAACAAAATAAAAAGTCTAATATTTGTCAGAAATGTGATATTTTGGAAATGTAATAAAAAACGTTGTGAAAGGGGTTGATTGATACTCTCGTTGGTCACAACAATGCAAGGGAAAATCCGGATTTAAACAACACGCAATGTGCTAAAAACTTTAATAAAAGCGCTAATTAAATAATGAATAATAAAATGTGCCGATAAAATTTAAGAATTCAGTTTTGTTCACCGAGTTTGTACGTTCGAATGTGTTTACGCATGCAAGTCGTTCGTGACAAAATGACAAACAATTTAAATATTTGCAAGTGAAATGAAAAACATTATTTTCCTAAAATCTAAATAATATAAGTTTTGTGAATTTAAACAATCACGAAATCAAAACGAAAACAACTTTTGACATTTTCATTTTAATGAAAACTGATACTTTTATTATGTTTAAATTTTTAGATTTAATTGATGCTCTATACATTTAGCATTTCCATATATAATATATTATATAAACATTCAGTATTTACATATATAATACAAATAATAATAATATTTATTGTAACATAAAAATGATACAAAAGACTTCGCGTTCTTATTATAACGCGAGTCCCAAAAGTCTTGGAATCCACTCTTGCCATGAATTTGAACAAGTAAGTCATTTCTTAATTCCATACATAAAATTAAACAAATTATCAAATGTCATTTTGAAGTAGCTGTCAGTGGACTCGCATTGTTTTTAGTGTTCAACAATGTCGTTAGTTATAAATAAAACGCCATCTCATAAATTTAACAATGATTTATTTTATATTGTTGTGAAATATAAAATTAAAAAAAGAAGAAATTTTACAACAGATGTTGAATGTGTTGTCCATTTTCACGAATACACAAATTAATTCGCCGTTTTATGTTATCGAACACATTTTGTAATACTGCGTTTTCTATCTCTTCACATTTTCTAATTGCATTATCTCAAAAAACTTCCACTGTATGCACTGAACTGCTGAATACTGATTTTTTTAAAAATGGAAAAAGAAAAAAAAACCAGAGAAGTAAGATCACAAGAACGTGGTGGAAATCGGCCTTTGCTTATTAACTTGTCGTTGAAGAATTCCTTAAGATAATTTAATGTTTCACGGGCAATGTGCGGTCTAGCAGAACCTTTTTGGAAGAAGCCATTTTGGAGTTCATCAACATTAAGTTGGTTAATAAATTGTTGCAAAATAGTAGCTCTATAAGTGGCAGCGTTTAAATTAGCATCGAAAAATATTGGACCGATATTTCTGCGTCTTGACATTGCTAATCACACAACAACTTTGGTTGGATGCAGTGGGGTCTCTCTAAAAAATGTGGGTTGTCAACACATTACATGCGCATGTTTTGGGAACTAATGTATCCGTTTAGATGAAACCAGGCATCATCAGTGAAAAACGTTAAATTTAACACTTCGTCCTTCACATTTTCATTGAACCACCGACAACAGACCAGTCTTTTATTATAATCGAGTGGTAAAAGTTTTTCGTATATTTGCAACTTGTATGGTTTCAAGTGAAGGTCTTGACGAATAATCCTGTGAGTGGTAGTACGATTTAAATTCAACTGTTGGGCTAGACTCATAATTGAAGTGGTAGGTTCGTCTCGGACTGCATTTCTGATATTGTGTATAATAATCTCATTATTAATACGAGGCCTTCCACTTCTTTGTTTGTTATTAATGTTACCAGTACTATCAGCAAACAACTGATCGTAATACCTGCCTTCAAAACTGATTTCTATTAAATACAGCGATAGGAAAACGTTGCCCCTATATTCTTTAATGCACGGGCCGATACTATATTCCCCTTCACCATTTTCCAGGCGTCTACCATTACGAAAATAACTTTCGACAATAAGAGTCTTCGGCTCTTTTGTAAACATTCTTAAATTAAATAAATTAAGTAAGACCGGTAGAAATAACATAAAAGGGCGAATTAATTTGTGTATTCGTTAAAATGGACAACACATTCAACATCTGTTGTAATGTTTGTTCTTCTTTGTTAATTTTATAATTCACAACACTATAAAATAAGTCAGTGTTAAATTTATGAGAAGGCGTTCCGGGATTTGAACCGGGGACCTATGGCTTGTAAAATCAGGCTTGGTAGTACCTTAACACCTTAATTACTAGTCCACCACCTCATACTTGAAATTTGAACAAACTTGATGATTTTAGCAAAACATCGTTCAGCTGAAGATTCTGAAAATTCGCAAAGCAAAAATTGCGGATCACAATGTTGTAACCATTTGAAACTTGAGAGCTTTATGAGAGCAATTTGTGATATATTTGAATTTAATTTTTTGAATTTTGTTGCTATTTTTTTGTATCAGATTTAATTTTTCAATAGTTTTGCAAGGAAAGATGTTATGTCTTTATAGAATTTTAACAAATTAAATAACAAACTTTAGTCTCAGAAACTTTATTCCAAAAATCTCAGAGCTGAAGATTGTTTAATTCGAAGGGCTTTCTCAATATTTTGTAGAAAAACTTATTGCGAATAACTTTTTGACCATTGTGAAAACAAATGTGAAGAACAAACATTTATCGTTAGGAATTGGAATTTTTGAAATATTTTAGATTTTAGCAGAAAATCTTTCACCTGAAAATTTTATTAAAAACAAATCTGCAATAATTTGAAATTTTGAGTAATTTGAGGAACTTTTTTTGTTTTGCATTTCTTTGATATTATCAAGTAAAAACAAATTATATTAAGAATCTTCAGATTAAATATTTTTAAATAATTGCACATTCGAGGAAGCCCAATTGGGCAATGAAGACTAAACTAGGCAAGGTAGACTAAAATAGAAAAGGAAGACCAAACTAACCAAGGAAGACATAACTGGCAGGAAAAGAAATATAATTAGATAAATAAAAGAACATTGATTTTAATAGATGAGAAAGACTAAAATAGACTCATATTGAAATAAATATTATCATCGCTATTTTTTAAATATTTTTGGTTTCAGAATTCCGTGAACTGAAGATTTTTAAACTAATTTTGATTAAAAATTTTTGGAAACAAAAAACAAACTGAGGCCATTTGAAATTTGGACAAATTTAAAGAATAGGCTTCCTGCTTTAGGCTATATATCGTTAGGTAGTTGTATATTTGTAGATTTGGGGGGTGACTTGTACTGCGATCTAGATCTATTTTACCCCTCTTCCTCTAATCGTTGGATTAATTACCCATTTAGAGCGCCTCTTCTACTCCTGATTCCTGTAGGAATTTCAGGAGTTGTACGAAATACACAAACTTCTAATATACATAAACTCCTCTGAATTCAAGCAATGGGCCTCAAGGTATATTTGTCTCTTGCGGAGTAGAGCTCCGCAGTCTTTGACCAGATGTATGGGGGTTTACTCTGATGAGCTGCAGAATCTGCATCTGTCATCTTCCTCTACGCCTAGGGCCTTGAGGTGTTTCTCTAAGTCTGCACTATCCTATCAGGACTCCTGGCAGAATTCTAAGCTTGTTCCTGTTTAGTTTCAAGCAAGTTTTTGTACTTTTCTGGTTAAAAGATCCAAGTTTTACTTTGGATTGGAGTACGCCTACGCATTGGATTAGGCGTTTGGATTTTATTTATAACTAATGAAAATGTTGAAACACTAAAAACAATTCGACAAAACCTTAAGACCACTGACAGCTACTTAAAAATGACATTTGATAATTTGTTTAATTTTATGTGTGTGAATTAAGCAAAGACCTTCAAATTCATGGCAAGAATGCTTTGTAAGACTTTTTGGACTTACGTTATTATATAAACATTCAGTATTTACATATATATTACAAATAATAATAATATTTATTGTAACATAAAAATGATACAAGACTTCGAAGTCTTATTATATACGATGCTACATGCTACAATCAGGCAGCGTCTATAGTGGCAGCTTTGGTGCTGAACATCAGGGGGCCGAGGGAATTGAAACGGATACTACTCAACAGTGTAGCACACTCGACAATCCTCAACGTGGCGGAAATAAGCGCTGACGTAACGAAAAGGTAGGAGCTAGAAAGCAACTTCCAGGTGTGCAGAGAAGAAGTGCTCTAAGAATAATTTCCGCCTACAGAACGGTTTCTAAGACCGCGGCGCTAGTCCTTGGCAAGCACGCCCTAATATACTTAGAGATTCGCGAGAAACTAGAGGACTATACAGACAAGACTAGACAAACAAGATTAGAAGAGACTACACAAGAAAAGTTAAATAAATTTGTGCATAATGTCAGTAGGATCAAACTTGAAAGCTTTAATGCAATTGTGTAATGCATATAGATAAATTCATTTATAATTATATCGACGTGTTGACGAGGAAGTTATTAATCATTATTATTATGGGTAACTGTATTACTGTGGGTAACTGTATTACTGTAGGTATCTTAATAACGGCGTTCCAAAAACAATGACATTACTACTATTAGTAATATATACTAACATTACTAATAATATACTAACATTCAGAGTAAGCAGATCGATAAAGCTGTTCGTCCAACAGGTATTCAGATCAAAGACAAATTGGAAGAATACAATGCCCAAATCAACAAAAAACTAGAACCAACTAAAGATCTGAAAAATATGGGTCTAAATGAGTTATCGGGAAAAATCACTAGCAGCATACAAGTAGTAGCAAAGAAAATATGTTACATGGCAGAAAAAACTAATCCGAAAACCAGCCAGAGCACAAACGCACTCAAAGCAGAACGCAGAAAAATCGACAGAGACTCAATAGGATACTGAGAACTAGACAAACGAGTAAAGAAAGCGATTAAAAAAGACCTAAGATCTCATAACACAAAGATCATACAAGAAGCCATCAAAGACAACATGAATATGAAAGTCCTCCGATCAAAAAGAACAAAGTGAAGCTCGCTCATATACAAAATTAAGAACCAACAAGGACAAGATGTGACAGAAAGGGAACAGATTACATCCACTATCCAACACTTCTATCAGCAACCCTACAGACAATCGGTACCTAATCCAAACCGTATAGACCAGACAGTCTTGAATGTGGGCTCCGAGGACATCCCGGAGATTGATACTGCAGAGCTGAGAATGGCACTGAAGCAGATGAAAACCCGAAAGGCCCCAGGACAAAGCCGCCTTACAACAGAAATGGTGAAGAATGGGGAAAAACTATGGAAAAAGCAATGATAATCCTTCTTAACAAATGTATCGAGGAGGGAAAAATTCCTGACGCCTGGAGAAATGCCGAAGTAATAATTCTCTTCAAAAAAGGAGACCGAACCAACATCGAAAACTATAGACCGATCACTCTCTTGTCCGTTTTGTATAAGCTCCTTACCAAAATCATAACCAACCGACTCAACAAAAAGTTCTATTTCTACCATCCAGTGGAACAATCCGGTTTCCGAAGCGGCTATAATACGAAGGATCACATTCAAACGATACGTACTCTTATTGAGAGGTGTACTGAATATAATATCCCATTACACCTAGCATTCGTCGACTACAAAAATGCTTTCGATTCGCTGGAAACCTGGGCGGTGCTGGAGGCAATGGGCAATGCGAGGATTGATTCAAGATATATCAACCTCATTAAAGATATCTACAAGGATGCTACAATACATGTCAAAGTAGACAAAAATATAACAACCGAAAAAGTCCCTATACGGAGAGGGGTAAGACAGGGCGATTCAATCTCTCCAACATTATTTACCCTGGCATTAGAAGACGTGTGTAGGAACCTGACATGGCAACGAAAGGGAGTCAACATAGATGGGAGATTTTTGAGTCATCTCCGATGCGCCGACGACATTGTGATCATGAGCACCGACCAGGACGAACTTAACACCATGATATTCGAACTAAAGAAGGAGTCACAGAAAGTAGGACTAGACATGAGCCTCCAGAAAACGAAGATCATGAGCTCAAACTGTTAGAATATCTATATTTCTATGTACGAGAATAAAGTTGAGTTAGTCTTGTTGTAACAACTATCGTGTTTCATTACAAACAACACCAACATCAATGTTAATATCGATAACCACGCACTTCTAAAATCAATTTAAAAACTAGTGGAAGAATATATTTATCTATGACACAGCATTAGGCTAGGCAAAGACAACCAGACAACCGAGGTAAGTTGGAGGATCAGTTTGGCATGGGCAGCATTTGGAAAACTGGCATATATCCTCAAAGAACCGAAGATACCAATTAATCTGAAAGGGAAAGTATACGATGCCTGCGTACTGCCAGTTATATTATACGGACTCGAAACAGTCACCATGACAAAGAAAAGTGCACAACAACTACGGGTGTGTCAGCGTGCGATGGAACGTGCGATGCCGGGAATTAGCTTAAGGAATAAACAAAGAAACGAGGATATCAGGGCAAGAACTAAAGTAAGCGACGTCATAGAACAAACTGCAAAAAACAAGTGGCGTTGTGCAGGACACGTTGCGCGAAATGATGAGATATGAACAAAAATCTTTATGCAGTGGAGACCACGGAAAACAAAAAGAAGCAGAGGCAGACCCATGCTAAGATGGCAAGATGACATACAAAGAAGAGCGGGAAAGAACTTAATGCTTCCAGCACAAGACAGGTCATGGAAGAGGCCTATGTGCAGGAGTGGATGAATACAGGCTGAGAAACAAATAACCAAATTCAGAGTACAACGTGTGAGAATGTGTCAACTTACTAGAAACCCCCTGTTTGTCACGGTCCAAGAAACATTGGACGGAACATCCTGCACCTCACATGCAGATGCAGTAACTAGACTACAAGATTGGCCTGGTAGCAATCAATTTGCTAGAATATGCTACTCTTGGCCTATGACATCTAGACAACAGGCAAAAACACAAGCTGAATTAGATACGGTCCTGTTCAGATATTGCACCCGAAAAGGCTTCAAGGGTGATTGATTTACTAGTTTATCTAGACTGTCTTTTCGCAACAGAAGATTCTAACACTGTGAACCATTTGGCAGTATTGACGTGTCCACCTATCAATTTATTATGTTCTTCTAGCATAAACGAATCACTTTCCCAAATATCTATGGAATCAGATTTACTCCGCACAAGTATCTAATCTTCGATTCATATTCGCTTTTGGCCTTCAGCCCCTGAGATCTTGGTCTTGACCGTTTCATGTCACTTGCTTTGACGTAGCGAAATGGCTCACACAATATTTTGTGCCAAAAGTGACGAAGGTTTCGTGATTTATGAGTTTATTGTCTTATGTGGGAGTGAAAGATTAGTGATTTAAATTAGTAATTTTGTTCCGTCGTGTAGCTAATAATAGAATTATTTTTAAAACCTTTACGTCTTTTATACAGCCATAAACAATCTATTTTTAAGGATTTAAGTCCTTTTATTTTATTTAAATTTTAAATACCTTTAGTTGTTTTTCGATTTATTTATGACTGGAAATTTCCAAGCCTTATGTAGCTTATCCTTATGTCTAGGCCATATTGTTGGATACTTAAGTTATTTGCTATTTTTTAATCTACTTATAATTGTAAATATATTGTGTAGATATTTCCCATAATAATGTTTTTGGGTCTTTTTGCTGATCAGCTTATATATTTCATAAGTTACCTGATGGGATAGCTTTTTGTCTGCATTTTAATCCTATAATTACAAAATAATTTGTGGAAATATTTGTAAATCACATTTGTAAATTGCCCATCCAGGTAAAAAGTCTTGCACCTTTCTCCCCTTGCCAGCATAGTCTCCGAAGTGCAGGACTTGCTAATTATCCCGCCTTCTAATCACTTTCCTGTTTCACTATTCGTTGCCGAATTTTCCTACCCCTGATTTTACTACCTTGTAGGTGTAACTCCTAGATTTATTTTAGCATAAAACAGATTGTGTTATCTCTTTTAGAGAGTTATTCGAGTTATTCAAGTTTTATACTTGCGCACAGTCAAGTTTCATATTTGCTTCATGCGCACAGCCGCATTTTATTTGAAGTTAATTTTTGTCAGTTTTAAGTTAAGTTTAAGTTAAGTTTAAGAATAAAATCGAGTAAAATTTATAATCGTGTCTCTTTTAATATAAGAATTACTTATATTCTTAAATGAATTCACCCAATCACTCAATTTTTTCTCCTACATTATAAAGACTTTTTTGGTGCAAATATAACATTAATTTGCACGTAATATCTTAACTCGCGATAAACTAATTGCGAGTCGTCAAAAATTTATAAAGATTCATTTATATTTATGATTAAGATCAAAGCTGAAATCAATTCAATAGTTGCTATACAAGAAATTTAAGATTGTATAATACTGATATAACTAACAATAAGATGACAAACTCCAAGATAATGTTTGTTTTCGCTTATTTATCCGGTTGTAGTTGTATTTATTTTCTTTGCAGGAACTAACCAAGCGATAATGAATCGATCTTTCAAGTCCACGTTTCATGTATAAAGGGTCACTTCCACCGGATTGTTTTTTGTTTGCTTTGTTATTCGGGCAGCTTTCAGCTAAATTTCAGCACAATTACAACAAAAAATACCGGAGCTAGACAATGCTTTAAAATGTGTTTTTTCGTACACAACGGGGAAATTTGTTTCATTCTCCATCAAACAAACACTTCGTTACGAATTTCGAACATCACTCTTGTTTGATGTTACAATTTATTATAATTTTATAATTTATTATTTAATATTTAATATGGTGCAGTGGGGTAAGATCGTAAACGGGGCAAGATCGTAATTGGTCTATATCTATTCTTATATAAATGAGAATATAATAGCTAATAGTTAGAAACCTGTATTAAATTAACGCAATAATTTAATTCATCAGTAACAACTTGAATGTACATTTACTAAATAATTAAGGAATAAAACTGAATGAATAGTAAAATATTTACAGGCAAGATAAAATTATGATGATTTACAAAATATTGTTCATGGAAGCAAAGCTGTGCTGATGAGAGATAAATCTCGAAACGCGTGCAGAGATGGCTATCCACTTAAGGTATCGGAAAGACATGATCTTAAAAATCAATGTTATTTTTATGGTTTTTGTTGAGTGCCACGAAAGTGGACTGAAAGCTATAGAATAACTGACAAATTTCGTACGAGATTTGTTTTTGGTAGTCCTAAAAAGACTCATTAGTATTATAGAGTTCCGGAAAAGTTGAGTATATTTATATATTCAAGCTTTGTTCCGTCTTTATTAAGTTTATATAATTCAAGTTAAAATACAGGATGATCAGTAAAATATTGTTTAAACAGTTGTTAAACATTTTGATTTATGAAATTTTAAATCTGATTCAATGGATTTGCGTTTGTTAAGTATTATGTTTTAATTGTGGCACAGAATATTAACTACACAAGTAAAAAAATATACTACTCACTTTGCAAATCACTTGATTCTTAGAACTGTACCCGCAAGTGCCTTGCGGTGAGATAGATTATATAATTTTACAAGGTATGTTAATGTATTTATATATATATATATATATATATATATATATATATATATATATATATATATATATATATATATATAATTCTTGCAGTTTTATTCTGCAGGCTTGCGGGATGCTTAATAGTTGTCTAGTCGTGGAGTACGAATCATCGGGATCATCCTCTGAGGATGGACAAAATCACTAATCATAACAAAAGATGAGAGTTATGAAAGATTGGATTCTGATAAATAAATACTTCAAGTGTAATCAGGCTATTGACTATTATTGATTTTTTTAACATAAACTAAATAACACATCAATTTGTAATCAGGCTGAACTTCGTGGGCAAAAATGTTCTGCAAAAATGTTTTCAGTATGACTCAACAACGCATGAAATACTTTTACTTAAGACAAAATTAGAAAATGATCAATCACTCCATTCAAACACAAGACGTTTTTAGGATTGATCCAAGTTGGAAATACAAAAACTTTTTGACTTAAAGTTAAAGCCAAAGGCCGTGTTAATAGACTTGTCCAATAATAGTAATATCAGGAATCTTCCACAAAAAAAAAACATTTAGATAACTAATTACTTGCATCACTTGCAAGAATCCAAATTTGGCTCACCACAAATATGTGACTTGTCATAATGTAATTTATTTAAAATTCCTACGTTTAGAGATCGATTAGTGCAGGGAATTAAAGAACCGGCCAAATGGTCTATGCCGTACGCCTTCTTTCGGTATATTATGGTACATCAGTAAGCTCCGCCCCCAAATCATTAATTTTTCATTTGCATTTTAATTTCACTATTATACCTAATCATATTGAAAAAAATACATATCATAAAGTTGTATTAAACTTTAAAGTTTTTTTAAGAATCAATATAGAATTTATTCCTGTACAAAATAACTGATCAAATAGTATTTCTACAAGTACATATTGATCGTTTGTTTTTATGTGAAATGGTGATGAAAATGGAATAGCTGTTGTGGCTGGAATAGTTGTTTTAGGGTGGAATAGTATAAGAGGGTGAAATAGTTGATGAGGATGGAATGAAGTGGAGAATTTAGAGGTACACGCCACTGGTGACGATGAAAGAACCGTCTGGCAATTGTTCTGCCGCTTGGCGGTATGCAACCCAGTATGGAAAATTTTAAGGTGCACGCCAATGGCGTTTTCATCGTCACCGTTGGTACGTTACTATAGTTATCTGTAAATATACTGCCAGACTGTGCCAATGAAAGCGCTTTAGAAGCGTTGCTTAGCAATAGAGTTCATGACAAAATATGCCATTCAAAACCCGCTATGTTTTTAAATTTCACATAATACTATGCAAATGAATGGAGGCGGTAGAGTCTTTTAATATTTCGATAAAAATTGTATTGTGCCTTGAACTTTTTAATCTTGATTTATCTGATCAAGACCTCATACTACGCGCGGCGCTGCCGCTCGTGGTATGTAATCTTGATTTATCTGATCAAGATCACATACTACGCGCGGCGCTGCCGCGCGTGGTATGTGGTATGTGGTCGAGATGGCTTTTCCTTCAAGTGGTAGAACTGACCGTTTTTCAACAAAAACAATCTTGTTATACCCGCTAAGAAGTCGAGGAATACACCTTTAGATTCCAAATTAAATGTGTAATTTTTAACTATTCTTGTAGAATACTCTTAATTCCCACCGTTTGAAAAATGGATTTTAAATCACCAGATGACCGAAAAACTTACATCGTCCACCATGTAAAATTATCCGAATCACGAATCAGCCGCAGAAAATTCATGCAACATATTTTAATAGAACTTGATGAGTTGTATTCGAATTTGAATCGAAAATGTCAATAAATATTGAAATGGCTGTTCCTTCCGCAGTGAAATGGTAAAACTGACAGCTTTTCGCCAATAACTCTGTTGATATACATTCGAGGAAGACGCGTGTTGTACCGTTGGAATCTAAATTCAAATTAAAAGCTCCAATTATTCTTAAAAAAAACTCGTAAATATCGCGGATTATGAAATAAATTTTGGAATTCAAATGTGAAGGGAAGCAACTGTTTCTGATGTAAAATGGTCTGAATTTTAAGAATCTGCTAAAAGAAAAGTGAAAAAACTTCGAATTTTGACGTTGCTATGTGTTGCTAATCAAGAGCCAGAGTCGCCGAAATCTGCAATTTAGAGATTTCAAGATATCTCTTTGAATTTTATTTGAATTTCAACCTAACATTGAGCGAAAAATCAGAATTTTAATTTAAATTCTTTTCTTTAATTTTATCTTTTCACAAGCACACGAATAATCATAAACGGATAAACTTCAACAATGACATTTCCACATAACCTGAGCGAAAATAGTGTCAGAATGATCAGCTGTAAGTGTAAATTGGCGATTCAGCGGCAAGCAATGGTCGTAGTATTTTTGACCTGGAGT
This sequence comes from Phosphuga atrata, assembly GCA_944588485.1. NCBI lineage: Eukaryota > Metazoa > Arthropoda > Insecta > Coleoptera > Silphidae > Phosphuga > Phosphuga atrata. The sequence goes on from OX155898.1 coordinate 66,796,252, forward strand.
GCGAAGCCGTTGATGGATTTGAGAAATTCAAACGCCATACTGTTGGCCTTTTCACCGGGCATGCACTTGTTGGACTGGAAATGTAAATTTTTTTTAAGCGTAAATCTTTTAAGCGTTTCCGTTTGAAGAGGTGAAAAAAAGTGACTTCGCGAATTGGGGCCTGCGGAACGTCCCCGGAGGTGTAATGCGCCGAGACTGGTGTCGTTCGAAAGAAGACACGTGGGGCTATAATTCCTGAAAAGAGCAATACAATTCTAAAACATTTCACCGAATATTGAAGCTTTCAATTTGCTCAATTTTGAAAAATTCGTTTCGAGTTTGGACGGGCGTCGAGACCCCCAAATGCGATCGAGCGATGCATCGTTCCTATCACCTTATAGACCCTTTCGTTCTATATTCAGAAACCACCACCGCGAGGCCCTGCTATTTAATTTAACGAATCCCAGAGGATTCTCGCGTACTTCTGCAAAACATGTTTTTTCGGGCCTCCCGGCGCCATCCGGCACGCAATCGCAATTAAACTCCAAAACAAACTTAAAGACACTATGCCGAATCGATTGGTACCGGTCCGGTCCCGATCCGATTGTTGGGTATCCCGGGAGAGGGATCCCCGCAAATTAGGTGAAAAAAACATCGCGTTTTTTCGATTTTTGTGTTAAAATTGACCCAGAGTGGGAACAGGATGCCGAAGGTACCAGATTCTTCCACCGCCGGTTGCGGGTAAATATGTCGCATCGAACGAACCGGTTTGGAGACACGGCGCTCTTCAATCAAGAGAACGGCGTCCACAGATGTGATGAAAAAAACGGTTTTTTTTCGCTTACATTTTCCGCCGCACCGGGTGAACCGACGGTCGCGTACTTTTCCGCATGACGTCAAAAAACGTGAAATCGACGCGGCAAGAGAACGCAGTAAAAAAAACGAGCCGCGGACCAAAATTGCTCCTTAAAGGTGCTAGAAACGATCTCCTGTTTTTGGCACCTAGAGGACGCCATGTGGGACTTGCGAGCGGCAGACGGACACGGGTCGAAGGCCTGTTCAGTTTTACAACAGAAAATGACCATTTCCCGTTTCGACGCCCAAGAGGAACGGAGTTTTTACGGAAAAAGTGAAAATTTAAAACGCACCTACAGCCGCCCCCTTCGGGGGCGGAACTTGGTAAGGCTCGTCAAAAAAAACCTAATTTGTTGTTCAATTCATTGGAAAAAATTCAAGACGTGTTTTTTGACAACTTTTCTTAATTTTCAAGAAATCTTGACTTTTGACCCCTTTCGAGTTCAGTGACGGTACCTTACTCGATTAGTATATTTCGACAAATCATATCATATTTTTTTACCAGTCAAAGATTAATTGTTTTCTTGGAAAAACAAGCTGATCAAATTAAATTTTCTACTTAAAATATGTTTATTTTTTTACGTGCCAATTGGAATAATATGAGGCGATTCATATAGATGTCTTCCAATCATCCAGGGAGTAACCGTATTATATCTTCATTATAGAGTACAACTTCTGGTGCAGTTTGCAACAAACCTTGAGTCGTCCAAAAAAGTGCAAGGAAATTTTGTGTTTTTTTAGTCTATTTTTGATAAGCATGCAGAATATTGTTTATAGTTTATATTAAATTAATAAATTACATCAGAAGTCAAAAATTTACTGAGAAAACCGCTACTTCGGTCTTGCCCCGAAAATATTAGTGCATGGGGTAGGACCGGAGCATGCAGCGGAGTAAGATCGCAGTGGTCTGCGCTGTTCATATATTTGGTTATTTCTTCTGATATTTTCTTACAACACTTATGTTTATAAAAATTCGAAAATACGTTAGCAGAATTCCTAAATTACGTTAGGAAAAACTTAGCAGAAATTAGGGCTGGAAATTTTATCGGGCATTTGTCCATTTCCCAGGTAAGTCGTTCCTGACTCCATGTTCTCTGTCATTGCCTTGAAAAAATAACAAGAAGCAAAAGCCAAAGATCTTCCTAAAATAAACGAGGAACTATCCATTATTGAAGAAGCCGTTTGTCATCCACCTATAATCATTGATTTCCCTTTTGGCTATGTGGATAATCCAGTTGAGGAAACTATTCATTGAAGAAAGAACTGCTGAATTGTTACCACAATCTTCAAGAAACCGTTCGCCTTTTGTCTGTGGTAGTCCTCAACCAACAACATCAGTCGCATTTGAAAAACTATTATTGTAAACTGTAAGGATAAACGTTAACTCAAACATTCAAAAGAAAAAAAGAGTAGGAACAGGGGCCGAAGTGATAACCTCAGAAATAATTAATGACAAAAAAAAATCCGTAAGTGTATTAAAAAAAAAGACAACTCGGACAACTTATGTACAATCTGTAAATGTGATTACCAGTATTACACTGATAGAAGATCGAGTGGAATGTGTAATAATGGATCTAAGAAAATGCAATTTGAATGTGAAAGATGCTTTGATGAAAAATAAATTTGAAAACTTTTATTGATATAATTAATAAAATTAACTCTTTAAAATATGTTTTGTGAGTTGAATTTAAATAAACTTCTTTCTATATGGAAGTTCTATAAACGGATTTTTTTTAAATGTGTGTAATTTTTAAACAAATCAACTTATTTTAATGCGGTAAATGGTAAATTCTGTAAATGGTTTATGAGTTATTCCGATTTTACCCCAGAACACAGTAAGATGCATTTCAATTGGTTTTAAATAGCCTTTTACGAACTTGCCCTGAATTTGGGGCAAGTTTGCATTGGATACAGTTTGATACAATTTTCTGTGTAAATGAAAATTTCCAAGGAAAATTGGTGTTTTTATCAAAACAAATTATAGAGTAATAACTCCACTTGCGTTGATGCCAGTATATGTTAAATATTTAAAAAGGGCCATAAAAATAAATGTGTTAAAAGTGGAACTTTCGAAAAAAAACCGGTCCGATCTTACCCCACTTCACCTTCTAATTATATTTATTACTCTCTCCGGGCCAAAATGAATGTCCGATTTTAGATTTTTTATGACTTATTGAATTAATGAAATTAAATGTTTTAGTTGTTATTTATTTAAGTTAAGCATGAAAATGAATCTATTAGCCGCTAGAAGTTTTAGATTTGTCAAAATAGTTTTTGAAGTGAACAGGTAAAACTTTGTCACTTTTGATTTAATCGTTTAAAGCTAATTATTATTACATTCGCTTAATTAGTAGGCAAAAACAATTTAAAAAGTGAGAATAGCACATTTTAATAGCGGCAAGGAGTTCTTTGCGTCGTTCCACAATGGTAATCTGGAATATGGTGCTATTAAGCGAAAATTTTCACATTTACTCAAAAAACAATAATCGTATAAACTTATGATGTCGCATCTTCAGTAGTTAAAGTGGAATCTAAGATAAAAGGAAATTCAGGAAGCAAACATAAAAATCAGGAAATTATCAAGCGAGGGAAATTCCACTTTCGCAAAGATAAACAATCAAAGTTGGTGAGTCGGTAGGAACTACGATCCGTTGATTGGTTGAGATATCGATTACGTGCTCATACCTTCAGCGCCCCCCGTGCCACAATTCAAACTAACGGAAATTGACATTGCGTACATTGGATTGCCTATACCTATTGTAGCGGCAACGGTTCTTTCCGAAGAAGGTTTTTTAAGAAATTAATACCCAAACAATTTCTAAAAATATTTTGACTGTTTGATTATAGGGTTAATACTGTAATCATCCGAACGGTTTTCAGAAATATTTCGTTGAATATTTTATAATAACAGGGTCATTACAGTAATCTTCGAACAATTTCTAAAAGATTTAATATTTGTATTTTATGACAGGGGCATAACAGTAATCGTTGAACAATTTCTAAAAGATTTAATATTTATGTTTTATGTTAGGATTATCACAGGCCGGCATGATTTTTGGTGTTTTGAATTTGATAAGTGTCCGTAGCTAATACGGGTACGTTGATTCTGAATGTGAATTTGGTTTGAGTCCATCACGTCAAGATTTTTCACAAAATTAGAAAATCCTTGTGAGATATTTTGGAATAGAGCAAAGAAGTACCTTATTGATATTTCCTAAATTGCATTAAAATTATTTCTTTAAAATACTTGATACATCGATAGAAAATATTTTAGTATAATATTATGTTTATTTCATTTCAATGGCAACACTGTTCCATTTTCACATCTGTCAAGGTCAACTTGATAGCATTAGCAGTTGTTTACCAAATTGTTAGTTAGCGTCAGTTGTTTGTATTATCGAGTTGTATTTTATTTTCTGAGTGTTTAGTGCGTCATAATGTCATCAAGAAAGTGCAAAAACAGTCCTGATATATTTTGTTACGTGTGTGGTGATTTAACGATAGCAAAGCATCAACGAAACATAACAAAATTTATAAAGAAAGCTTATCACGCTTACTTCGGTGTAAAGCTTGGTGATCAGGACAAAACTTGGGCTCCATACAAAGTGTGCTTTCATTGTGTCGAGCTACTGAGAAAATGGACAAAAGTTACACGTAGCTCTTTACCCTTTGGCATTCCTATGGTATGGAGGGAAAAACCATGGAAGCGACTGTTACTTTTGCTCCTGCGATGTCAAGGGTTTCAATTCGAAAAATAAACATACTATTCAGTATCCTGATTTACCGTCTGCTAAACGACCTGTACCTCATGGACCAGGAATTCCCATTCCTCCACCTTTTCTTCACACCATCCTACAGAAATCATCAGATGACAGTTCAAACGAAAAACTGATGAAGACGAATTCAATCCTGATATAGACCAACCTCTACAGTTTATCCAAGCTGAACTAAATGACTTAGTGAGAGACTTGGGCCTATCGAAAGATGCTGCACAAATCTTAGGATCACGACTGAAAGACAAAAATCTGTTGGCTCCGGGAACCACATTTTCGTGGTATAGGCATCGTGAAAAAGAGTTCGCGGAATATTTCTCTCAAGAAGGTTCGCTGGTGTATTGTAATAATATTCCTGAAGTAGTCATGAAACTGGGAGCTGATAATTACGATTCCAAATCATGGAGGTTATTTATTGATTCTTCTAAGAGAAGTCTGAAGGGTGTCTTGTTGCACAATGGTAATACTTATGCTTCGGTGCCTGTTACTCACTCCGTGCATCTCAAAGAAACGTATGAAAATCTTGAGCTGTTGCTAAATACAATAAAGTATAGCGAATATCGTTGGCAACTCTGTGGAGACCTCAAAATAATATCCATGCTATTGGGTCAGCAGTCTGGATTCACAAAGTATCCATGTTTTTTGTGCGAGTGGGACAGTCGAGCACGAAATTTACATTACGTTAAGAAAGAATGGCCACTCAGAGAAAGACTTGTATCGGGACAAAAAAATGTGCTGCGTGATGCATTAGTTGACCCAAAATTAGTTCTTTTGCCTCCCCTTCACATAAAGTTAGGATTTATGAAGCAGTTTGTTAAAGCTTTAAATAAACAAGGTGACTGCTTTAAATACCTGTGCGACAAATTTCTTGCACTTTCTGAAGCTAAACTTAAAGAAGGAATTTTTGTAGGCCCTCAAATTCGAACCTTAAAATCGGATAGATTGTTCCAGAATACAATGACCCAGGATGAATCTGAAGCATGGAGTTCTTTCGTAGAAGTCATAAACGGTTTCATTGGAAACAACAAGGCTCTAAACTACAAAGAAATTGTAGCCAACATGGTCGAAAATTATGAAAAACTGGGATGCAATATGAGCATCAAACTTCATTTTCTGGATTCCTACGTTGACTCTTTTCCCGAAAATCTTGGAGCTGTCAGCTAGGAACAGGGAGAGAGGTTTCATCAAGACATAAAGGAGATGGAGAGACGTTACCAAGGAAGATGGGATATTAGAATGATGGCTGATTACTGCTGGATCTTGAAGAGGAACTCGCTCACAAAAATCCACAAAAAGAAAATTACAAAACGTAGTTTTGAGAGAAAAAGAGAACGATTTTATTAAAAAAAAACCAACGATTGTCTAACGTAGATTATACTGCATTATTTTTTAAATGAATAACTCAGTGTAATTTTCTATTAAATATAGTTTCAATAAATATTTTCTCAATATTTTTGGCAGTTTCTATGAAAAATTTGAAACACACTTTTCCTGAAAACCTGACGTGCTGGAAAAAAACTAAGCACAGATTCGTGATCAGCACACCCCATTTACTATAGGAAACCTATTAAACTTGAAACACTTTTTCATGAAAACAAAAATGTAGGCCTGTGGTATTATATATAGATTCCTTTTATTGGCATAAACAACTACAGTTTTACATATAACAGTGCTACCATCTATGTTAACCAAATAATTACATACACGCTCCAACCTAAGACAGAACAAAAAATAATAAATAACTAAAAGAAAACAAACAAAAAGAAAAAAACAAAACCTCTCAAAAACAACATTTCCTCTCAAATAATAATAATCCAGATGGTAAAAACACCAGATGGTAAAAGAACTAAAGTTTTATTTTTTTGTAACTCCACCACTCTTTTCATCAAGGGCCATCCCGCTCCGTCCTCCCTCATACACGAGCCCCAGTCTTCTACTACGACACTCTCCTCTCTGCTCCACACACGTCACTAGCTTCCCCACATATCTCACATTGTTTAAAACGGGAGCCCATCCAGTATCTCCTGCCCTTTTCCTCTGACCCGCATCTGTGCCGTGCTATCAATGCTTGAGGAAGTCTATCTCTTGTAAGGTACAACGGGAGCCTTTGGAACACTTGCACGCTCGCATATTCAGGTAGAAAATTACTCCCCTCGATCATCCTCTGACGACTCTGCAGCTCCACCTCGGTTAACCTTTCATATACCAGTTCTTCCACCTTTCTTCCACTCACAAACATTCTCGCAATTTCCCCGTATGCCCACCCGCAGCTTTCATACAACTTCTTCCTTTCACTCCCCCATTTAGTCACCTTATGAATACCCAAACCTTCCATTCTTACAACTCTCAATACTTCTTTTACAATTCGTTCATTGCCCATTCCATACACTTTCCTTTTAAACTTGACGCCCCTCCTATCTGCTTGCGCAAACACTTTCACCATATTTGTTTCTTGCAGCACAATGTATGTCGGCGTGGACCTGTCTAGTTTGAGGGCCATTTTTAGAAACTGCAGCTGCACTCTCTCAATTCTCTCCTCGTCTCTCACTCCCCACACTTCCGCTCCATACAAAAGAATACTTCTGACACATGCCTTCCACACTACCATTTTCGCTGCAAAGTTATTGTTCAAGCACTCCTTCCATACATCCCATAGCCCGTTTGCAGCCACCCACGCCTTTTTACAAATATATTTCACATGGTCTTTAGCAGACCCATCCTGCCCAAACAATAACCCAAGGTATTTGAAGCTGCTAACTTGCTCAATTATGCTGCTTCCCCACTTAAACGATTCACTCCTATTACCCGCTCTCTTTCGAAACACCATCCATTTAGTCTTTTTCACATTCACTACCAGTTTCCTCTTTTCAAAAAATCTTTTCACCCGATCGATCATCTCTGACATTTCTCCTTTCGTACTAGCTAAGATCACAACGTCGTCCGCGTAAGCCAAACTCCAAACTTTCCTATTACCAATTACTACCCCTCCAGCTTGACCTTTGCTCAGTACATTCTCTAAATCAGCCGTGTACAGGTTAAATAATATTGGACTCAACGGACAACCCTGCCTTAGCCCCATTCTAACCTCAAAACTTTCTGAAGCTTCCGCTCCTACTTTCACTCTGCAACATGTGTATGCTGATATAAATCCCTGATTCTCTCGATTAACTGCCGCGCTATACCTTTAATTCTCAGACATTCCCACATTCTCTCCCTCCCCACGGTGTCGTAAGCTGCCTTCAAATCTATAAACAGAGCGTAAAGCTTCCCTTGTTTCTTAACCAATTCCTTCTCCACAATATATTTCAACGTCACCAAGTACTCCACCGTACTATAATGTTTTCTAAATCCAGCTTGCACATCTGGGATTAGGCCTTTATCTTCCTCCTCACATAAAAGCTTTTGCTCCAACAGCTTTGCATAGATTTTATAAGACGAGTCCATAACCGTTATTCCTCGGTAGTTAGCTAAGTCTTCCCTATCTCCACTTTTATATATTGGTACAATTAAGCCTTCCTTCCAGTTCTCCGGCACCCTTTTACAACCTCTGTACATCTTGTTTAGCTCTTTGAAAAGCTCTTGCTGGATGAGTATCGCTGCATGCTTCCACGCTTCATTCGGGATACTGTCCAAGCCCACTGCTTTTTTTATCGGAAGCCTATCCACAACACTTGTAAATTCTTCCCACGTAAATTCATCACTGCCAATTACTGCCCCATTAACCCCTCCTGTATCGTCGCCGAACTGTTCGGGCACACCACTGGTTAGCAGCTCTTTAAAGTAGGTTCTCCACAGGTCCAGCGGCTTGTCACAACACCCTTGTTTTCGTCTATAAGCTGACCTGTGTTATTATTACAATCTTCGAACGATACAAATTAAAGGAAGATTTTACGACAGTAGAGAAGAAAACAATCCCCAATAAAACGGGTCCAGATACCCGAACGAATATATAAATACGCTCACCCCCGAAAAACAACCAGTACAGCAACCACCACGAGGACGAACAAGGAACCACCACGAGGACGAACCATGAATCACCACGAGGACTAACCAGGAACCAACACCAGGACGAACCAAGGACAAACAGCGAGAAGAAGAAGAAAAAAATAAACAAAATAAAAAGAAACAAATGAAAACCGGTTGTTAGTGGAACACAACAGAACAACAAACAAACCAACAAGCAAACAAATCGACAAACAAAACAACGAAAAAAAAGGAAACAAACAACAAGACGGCGGAAGGCTCAAGACCGCCGAGAAGCAAAGGACACATGATAAAAACAACCAGTTTACCGGAACAGTTCAGTCGACAAGTTCACTCGACAAGTTCACCCGAGCCGCAGTCACGCCAACAAGTTTATAGTAAGTTGCAGCGTTCCGAATCCGTTGTTATTGTGTTATTTAGTGTTATAAAATTATTGTAAATATATTTTCTCTTGTCACAAAACGTGAGTGATATATTTATTCTTACCCTAATCACCTACAATATGAACACTCTTATTCCAGTTGAACCCAAATAAATAATAAGGTATGTAACCATAAAGAATGTATTTTTTTCATTTCTTTCAAGTTAAATAATGTCGAGTAACAGTTATAAATGAAAATACAACTGTTTGTTTATTATAATGTTAAATAATGGTAATTAAATAAACATGAACTAGTAAGAAATAAATTTGTTACATCAAATATATTTTTCTTATTAAACAGAAACAAATAAGTGTGGTAGTAGATAAAGTATAGTACATAACTCGAGTTGTAAGGCAATTACGTACTCGCGGAATTACGCACTCCCTCGCTACGCGGGTTGTGCGTAACAGTTAAAACAACGCAACTGTTCCGCTCGTACATAATATGCTTGTTACAACTCTCGTAACGTAATATACAATTCCAGTACCTTAAAACATTTCTAGCAAGATGAGAACAAGGAGCGCAAGAAGTACATTCATGTGGGCGAAAAATGATTGTACTTAACGAAAGTGAAACAAACTTTAATATTAAATTATTAAAAGCGAAATATAGCCTGAATATATAAATATATTCAACCTGTTCGTAGCTCTATAATAATAAGTCTTATTAAGATTACAAAACAAATATACAGTTCAAGATCGAGCAAAATGTTTCATAGATTTCACGTAAATAAAGTATTTCATTGACCGCTAAACGTTCATCCAATTTCCCTCGTTTACAGTTAATAATCTATAACGCGTTCGAAACACTCGTAATTTCCACCGAATCGTCTAGTGTTAACGAACGCTAATTAGCGGTGATCGCGGCGAACGTTACGTTTATGCTTATAAAACCTCTGAAGACAAGTGTTCATTTAGCATGAGTAAGCACTTGTCAGCGCAACGGCACGGAATTCCTAGCATGGGTGTAATCTCAAGTGACGAATATTAATCACAATCATAACTAATATTAATTATTAATACATTGTTTGAGCTCAACATATATGAGCTGGTTATTCTGAAAGTGGTATAAGTCCATGTTTTCGTATATTGATATATTTAAGGGTTTGCGTTTGAATCAATTTAAAAATATTGGCAAACTTTAATCAATTCGAGTGATGTCACTATACACCTTTTAAATTTTATTATGAAATAATAATTACTAAAATTATTTGAAAAAAAAATTTTAGTAATTATTAAAAGTTTGTTTTTTTAATGTGAAAGTGACATGAACGTATTTTTTGCTCTCCCTTCTTTTTCGACCTAATACACCGTAAAGGAGGGTTGAAACAACAGACGCGAACGCAAACTCAAACCTATATATTTAGAGTAGGAGGAAATGCCTGCTGTTAGCTAGAAAACATCAAGAGGCAACCTCTAAGGCTCAATACCTTACTTGTAATCATCGTGATCTTTCTTAAAGACCACCACAACCACTTTCAACTTGAAGTAATCATGATGGAACAAAAGGAAAATCCGCTACCCCAGGCCGCAGTCACCGTGCTGGACTTTCCTGGTCATCGGATTCTGGGGGACCAGGAACATCATGAGGAGAAGAGTCGGAGCTTCTCAAAATCTCTACGCAAGCACTACATTGACACTCTTAATGTTAATACTCTCTTCAAACTTGGAAAACTAAAACAACTTACTGATATGTTAGAAAAATTTCAAATACAAATTCTTGCGATTCAGGAGACACGTTTTCAAGACGAAAATCATTTCAACACGGAAAATTATAGGATGTATAAAGGTAAACCTGCTGTCAGAAGAGGTACACCATCATTGTTTGGGATAGGATTTGCAGTACACAAATCAGTCGTGGATAACATTTTCGACTTTAATTCAATATCAGAAAGAATCTGCACACTCTCCTTCAAATCAGGCAATAAATGTTACACGATTATCAATGCACACGCACCTACAAATGAGCATAACAGAAAGAAACCACAAGAAGTTCAAGACTTCTGGGAAGACATGGAAGAAGTAACCAACATCTTACCAGAAAGGCATGTTAAAATTTTAATGGGAGACTTTAATGCGCAATTAGGTAAGGAGAGAAAATACAGACAAATCACAGGCACTTATTCAGCTCACTATCGCACAAACAAAAATGGAGAACACCTCATAAAATATTGTCAAAATTTTAATCTCAAAATTATGTCGACACAATTTCTAAAGCTAAGACGAAAACTTACAACATGGAAAACACCTAACACCGTATGGGGAGAATTCCAGATTGATCATGTGGCCATTTCTAACAAAAATACGCAGGAAATTTTAAATGTCAGAACGCGTAAAGGTTTCTTCGAGTCAGATCATTATTTGTTGCAAGTTAAGATTAGACCAATTCCAAGACAGAAAAAGACAAAATAGTCAAGCCTGATCCAGAATATTTGCGGATAAACAGAGACAAAATCATTAAAGAAATTAATAGGCATCCAACAGACACTTGGACAGATCTTGCGACCACAGTTCAGAAGGCAATGCGTTGGGCGCAACCTCCTAGAAAAAGGAAACATGTGGTGGTGGAACGCAATTTGTGATCAAGCCATTGAGAAAAGAACACAAGCGTGGATGAAGTTCAGTAGTAACAGAACATCTGAAACATGGAAGGAATTTCAAGTTCAGAAACAATCATCAAAGCAAATTAGAAGAGAAAAACGAGCACACGACAACAACAGGCTAAAAGAAATTGAAGAAGATTTTAAGAGAAATAATACAAGAAATTTTTACAGAACATTCAAAGAAAATATTAAGGGTTATCAAACTCCTAGCCTCTGTTTTAGAAGAACAGATGGATCCTTGGAAACGAACACTAAAGAAAACTGTACAATTCTCAAACAATACTTTAGTACTCTTCTTAATTGTAAAGAACCCACGAAAAAATTGACCTTCCAAAAAACTACATCCAATCCTGATTCTACTCCACCTACAATAGAGAAAATAGAGGAGATCATACAACAAATGAAAAACAACAGAGCGGCAGGAGAATATGGCATTATTGCTGAAGTGTGGAAGCTTCAAGATAAAGACATCATAAAAGCAATTCATAAGATCATTACAGACATTTGGATCACAGAATAAATGCCAGAAGAATGGAAATGTGCCTTGATCCATCCATTACATAAAAAGGGTGCTAAGTCAGATCCAAATAATTACAGAGGTATTTCACTAGTGCCAGTCACTTACAAAATATTCTCTAAAGTGTTATTGAACAAACTAGAACCACAAGCAGATCATCAAATAGGTGAATACCAGGCTGGATTTAGGAAAGGTAGATCATGCTTCGAACAAATTTGGAACCTAAGAACAATATTGAAAGTCAGACAGACAAACAACAATGTAGTTACCTTTGTGGACGTTAAAAAAGTGTACGACAGCATTGACAGACAAACGCTCTTTGCAGTACTGGAAGAATATGGCATTGACAAAAAAATCAGAACAACTAACAACTAATACAACTAACCTAATACAACTAACGCTCACGGACACCACCTCTAAGATGAAGTTCATGGGTGAAATTTCAGAACCCTTTCAGATACGCACAGGTGTTAGACAAGGAGACGGCCTCTCACCAATTTTGTTCAACATGGTCTTAGACAAAATTGTTAAGCAGTGGGAGAAACAAGTGAAAGGCATACAGCTAGGAATAACACGCGAAACAAAAACAATCATTAAATGTTTGGCATTTGCAGATGACGTTGACATAACCAGCAATAACACACAGGAGGCAAAAGAAGCACTGGCGCGATTACATGAAATAGCCGCTAAAACAGGTTTACAGATATCTTATGAGAAGACCGAATACATGGAACGACATACCAACAATGTACATACCATACATACGACTTTTGGATCTATACAAAGAGTGGAAAAATTTAAATACTTAGGGGAATATATAGAAATAGGAGGATCAAACAAGATTTCAAACATTAAACGAACGGAAAAACTCGAGAAAGCATACAAACTTACATGGTCACATTATAAGAAGAAAAGCATATCAAGGCAGGCCAAACTCAGACTTTACAAAGCAGTTGTATTGCCTGAAGCATTGTATGCGTCAGAAACGACCACAATTGGAGCATCTGGTATCATAGAAACAGAAAAAATTGAACGCAAAATTCTTAGAAAAATATTTGGAGCAGTACACAGAGATGGGATATGGATAAAAAGACCTACCAAAGAGCTATATGAACACACAGACAGATTCACAGATATCATTAGAAAACGAAGACTAACTTTCTATGGGCACATACAGAGAATGAACAATAGACGACTTACAAAAAAAATCTTTGATGTAGTAAACAAGTAGGAAAACAAATTGTTTTCATGAAATAGAAAATGACTTAAAGCAATTGGGGATCAATCAGCAAATGATAGAAGACAGGAAAAAATTCAGAAGCAAAATTAAGAATACCAAATTTTTAGTAATCGAAAGGAAGATAGGAACATCGTGAACAGAACAAAGGAAACAGGAGCACAGTCAAAGGATGAAGAGATTTTGGGAAGAGAAGAAATAGAAGGGAAAGAAGTGAAACTTTTGTCATCATGAGATATTTAAGTTCAAACACTGTCCATATGGGCAAAAATGATGTAATAATAATAATAATAATATTTGAAAAAATAAACGATTTTTTTAGGTCAACATGGACTTATAGCACTTTCAAAAATAACATATTAGAAGAAATAAAAACAGGAGCAAAATTAAGTCTATATTTTTAATGACATAAAAGCTTTACTGAAATGAATTTTTATGTAAAAAGTAATAGCTAAAATGAAGACATTTAAATACGCGAATAGCCAAATTTATTAAGAGTTTATTTCAGTTATATTAAAACATAAATATGAAAATTACTTCGTTAAGATCTTTAAATTAAAAAAAAGGTATTTTAAACTTAGTTTTCTTTTACAGTTAGCATATTTTTATTTAAGTATTTATGGTGATAAATTATGGTTATAAAATTTTTTGTAAGGTTCAGTTCTGTTGAACCTCATCCAACATATTTTAAGCCAGTTTACAATTTCTCTGTACAATCTGTATTTTTTTTCTGTTTGATATTGCCTCTTCTAGAGATTTATTTGAGACAAAGTCTTCTCTTTTCATTTCATACAGAATGAAGCTTTTTCTTTTTTCGGCAAGGCTTTATTGCATTATAATAGTCTTGGGCAGTGTATAATTGGTCCTTTTTCTTTAATGCTGTTTCCACAACTGGAAAATCTCTGTCGTTTGGAAGAAATGAATGACCCGACAGTAAAAATTTGTGGTCAATAACATTTATGTTAATATCGTCTGATTGAACAATCCATAACCACATCAGTGAGCATCAAGCGAGCTTAATATTGCGATTTTGTCCTGTATGTATGCTGTGATATGCAGTAGCGTCGCTAGCGTCGGTCAGTCGGGCGAATGCCCGGGTCCCACGGACTAGGGGGCCCCCAATGTGGCTGCAGATCGATTCTGAGACGACTGACGTGTGGCGTTTCGCGAATTTCACATGGGGGACCGCACCACGTGGGGTTTAAAAAGGCTCAAATTTGACATTTTTACGCCGCCGGAGGCGGCAGATCTTGAGTATTTTAAGCGCGCGTCTTCGATGACTTAACTGTGAATGTCCGTCCGCACGTTTCGCATCCCCATGTTTCGTCCTCCGCCCTGCCGCGCCCCTCCGGGTATCCAAAACCCACCCTAAAATCGTGGTTTTTGGCGAAAACGGCCCGACGGAAGCGGCGGCGGCGGTGCAAATGTAACATTGGGAAACGGTGGGAATGTACATTTTTCCGGTGTAGAAACGAGATCCCCGTCAAACGGTGCCGCGACTCAACTCCCCCAGGTTCGGACGTACCAGACCGAAAACTAAAATCACGATATTTTACTTTTGAGGCGCATTTTTGGTCGGATCCCAATTTTTTTCCCGAATCCTCTAGTCGCCGCCGCGCCACGTTTTTAGAGCCCTCGCTCGCCGTCCTGCGACGTCCCGTTCACTTGGTGCAAGAGCAAATAATTTTTTTTTTGCCGATTTTGCAATCACTTCGACGGACGCCCAGGATTTATTTGATGAGTTGCAGGTCGCCGGTTAGGTTCGTTCTCATCAGAACACTCGCGCGCAACCATTCCGGCAAGAATTTTTAAACTGCGACGACTTTTTGTGAATCTGCGGCAGTTTGAAGAGATAACTGCGCAAAAAGTGAGAAAAACCAGAGGCGTTTTGCAGGGGTACATAGAACTTCGGAACCAATTGACGGATCGGAACCGGACCGCTGCCGCTCGATCGGCCATAGAACCTTGTTGTTTGTTTGGGAGTTTAATCCCGATTGCGCCCAAGATGGCGTCGCGACACCATTAAAACGACGTTTTTTGGACATCCAGGAAAAGTCCCACGGAACCGCCAACTTGAACTCTGCGGGAACGGTTTCGCGCGATTCCCGCAGAGAATTGAACGTTTCAACTTTTACTGCAAGCGGCATCGCGCTGCGTCGTTTGCAACCGTCGCGACGTGTGCTCAAACTCGCCGTATTTTATTTAATGGGGGCCCACTTCAATATATATGCCCGGGGCCTCCAAATTCAAACGAGGGCGCTGGTGATATGATCTTGAGTTATTATCGTCTGAATATGCTTCAGACTGCAAGATGCTATTTCGTTCGCACCTCTAGATGCTACAGTTTCCTCCCATGCATACATATGAATGCTATTGTCATAAAAATTATGAAAACCTTCATTAAGTACATACATGTTTCGCTTATAGTATGCAACAGAAACTGTTAGCTTGGGATATGGAAGGGTCTTTTCTAGATCAAATGAAAATGCGAAATATTTATCTGGGTTCATTGATGCTAAGTTTTGATCTTCTTTTAAAGCTTGTCTAGCATCAAGCGAGCGAATTTAGCCAGTTCTGCACTTCTCAAACGTGTGCTATGTTCCTCTAAAAGGCTGCTTTTTTCATTAGGGTCCGAGGTAGCTTTAATTTTCAAATTCAGTCAGTTCTGCACTTCTCAAACGTGTGCTATGTTCCTCTAAAAGGCTGCTTTTTTCATTAGGGTCTGAGGTAGCTTTAATTAGCCAGTTCTGCACTTCTCAAACGTGTGCTATGTTCCTCTAAAAGGCTGTTTTTTTCATTAGGGTCTGAGGCTGCTTTAATTTTCAAATTCAGTCAGTTCTGCACTTCTCAAACGTGTGCTATGTTCCTCTAAAAGGCTGCCTTTTTCATTAGGGTCTGAGGCTGCTTTAATTTTCAAATTCAGTCAGTTCTGCACTTCTCAAACGTGTGCTATGTTCCTATAAAAGGCTGCTTTTTTCATTAGGGTCTGAGGTAGCTTCAATTTTCAAATTTAAGTAATCGCATTTTGGCAAGTATCTTCATGATGAAAACTTAAATTAAAATTATTGTTAAAAATTTTCCGATATATTCGCTCGCTGAGATATGTTGAATGGTTTTCTTCGCAGTTTTCAACATACAAATAATATTTTTTATTTAAACCTTTAATTTTCTGCTTTAAAAGCAGTTATATTTAAGGGGGGACATCACAGTGGAGCACGGTAAAGGAGCTATATTTTCGGGATTTTTTTTTGTCCTAATGAAAAGATCAATCGAAAAACGGTAAAGTAAGTTTAATAATATTATTAAAAAACTACAAAAAATATTTTTTTCAAATTTTTTTGACACAAAATAGCAGCTATGTGGCACTTGTCCGAAGACGCCAATTTTTGGAAGGAGGTCCACGGGCGGACATCTAGACTCCTTAATTTTTGACCTCTAACAAAATATCTAAGTTCTTTAGTTTCTATATATCAATAGCTATGGAGCCACGCAGGATTATTTCGATATATTGATTTTTGGCGAAATGGTGCACGTTTTGAAAAAAAGTTGAAAATTTAACCAAAAAAAAAAAATTGTTCATAAAAAAAAACAAGTAGTATAAAACAAATCCTACGTGGCTCGATAGAATTTCAGATCGATCGGTGAAGATTTGCCCGAGCAATGTGTCCGCTCAGTTAAGAAAAACTGGTTTCGAGAAAAACGCGTTTAAAGTCTAATCTGCGATGCCTGCACCATACAACTGGCCTTCTAAATCTATCTCCTCCTCTTTTTTGCTATTCCGAATTGCTTTTAAATCGATACTCAGTGATCTCTCCGCCTTCTGTATGCGTTTCTCAACCAGGTCCATGCATATTTGGTGACTTTTAACCCAATTTGCATGTCCATGACCTGGATTATCCGTAGAATTGATATTAACCCGTCTTTAAAAACACACGAAGTGATGTTTGTGGTAATATCGAGGACTGCTTTGCCGGAATGCGGTAGTTTTTGGAGCCAGCGCCCACACTGTCGAGTTGAAGCTTTCATTGCTGTTTTGTGTGAAACTCCCGATGCAGCAAGTGAGAAGATCATCCGTAGTGAGTTGTTGATAAACTGGCTGAATAGCTTCATAAACTTCAACATTGATGCTTTGTGCGTATAAGCATCCAGTGTCCGAATATTTCGCCCTTTGCCACGAGCACCATGAATTTTCACCAATCGGGCAATCGTCGTGTTTCGGATGGTTATTCGTAGATATTTTGTGAAGCAATGTGACCCTTATAGCTTTCTTCATTTGTTCAACTGATTCACAATTTTTGACGCCTGACTGACGCCAACTGACGCTACACACCTATTCTTGGAATGTATAGTACATATAGTGACTCCTATGGACACTCTTAAATACTATAGACTTTTCGGAGGGCAGGTCTCTCCCCATCGACTACCGTTATACCTGCTCCCGTACTCGAAAATTACAGCGGGCCCCGGGATCACAAAATTCGCTCGGCGCATACCTGAGAGGCATTGCGGCAGAATGAAAAATTTGGGCATTTAGACATTTTTGCCGCATTCAATCTTTTGGTATGTCATTTTTAAAACTATAAAGCAACTTTTAGGCGAATAAAAAAAATCGATTTTTTCTAAATTTTACTGTGATGTCCCCCCTTAAATAATACTTCCACTTCAATCTATTAGTATAAGAATCAAATAGTAGGACTTGAGAGGGCGAACTGAACAAAACCAAAAACCTAAAATAATTGCAATAAGAAAGCTGTTTTAATTATAATTATTAGGAATGGACCTATTCCACTTTCAAAAGAAATATTTGTGCGATAGAATTGTACAGCAAAACTGTTTTTGTTTATTTTATGTCAAGATAGAATTCTATTGAAATTGTGATTGTAACTATAACGAACGAGAGGTGTCTATGCTCATTAAAATTACCGATAACTTAGTTTTTTTTTTAAAGTGGACTTACCACTACATATTATCTATACCTACCACTACACTACCACTATATATTATCTATATATCATCAGATTTTCACATGTAATGTAATATAAAATGCATATAAAACCAATCGACGTATTGGATCGATTACCTGCTCATCGAGAGTTTTATTAGAGGAAGTGACTTGAAAGATATAAGAATATATTAATTAGTATATTACGTAACGAGAGTTGTAAGAAGCATGTTACGTGCGAGTGCAGGGCCGTCCCTAGTAAGTGCGGGGCCCAGGGCAAAAAATTATTTTGGGGCTCCTTAGACCTTTTTTTTATAATTTAAAAATCTACAAAAATAATATTGGATTTTAAAAATTAATTGTAAATACAAAACAAGAATAATAGATAGTGTTTATTTGTTTTGCACAAGAAAAATAAAAAAAGTAAAATAAACACCTATATTTACCTATTAGTAAAGCAAAAAATAATGAAAAACAATGTAAAATGTAAAAAAATACAAGATTAAAAATTCAAAAATTTAACAAAAACAAAATATATCCAAAACATACAACATAAATATGATCAATAAAATCAAATAAAAATAAAATATTTTTTTTAAACATCTGACCACATATTTATAAGCTATATCTAAAGTTATTGTCCTAAACTATCTAAACTAAACGAAATTGATTTCTCGTGCCATTATTTCTGAAAATGCATTAATGATTTCATCAAAATTTAAACTTCAACTCGTGCTGAATCGACAGTAATACTAAATTGTTTAGTCTTTTCTGGCTCATACTAACTCTAGTATGAGCCTCAAATAATTTTTGATTAATTTTAACTTTTAAAAACTCCTTTCCGATAAGGCCGATGTTACGGGAATGAAAATTATTCGCAAAACTGTAAACAAATTTGGAAAGGATTCTCGAATTTGTGATATATTTTTAGTCTAAGGGTGATATTTTTATAGTGCCTTTGCAGAAAATTTTTCAAAATATCTTAAGTTCATCAAATAATTCGCTACCACTTATTTCACGGTTTTCGCTGTCAGGTAGGATTATATCTAGGTCACACAATTGGTGCACATTTCTTTTTTATTTCATCGTCGCTTATTGTTATTATATCGGGGATGTTATTTAAAAATCCAAAAATTATTTCATGACTTTTTAATTGTGTAAATCTTTCCTCTGCCGATACAACTGCTTGATCTACCACACAGAGGAAATAGTCCTGATCAAATTTTAATTCAGGGTCTCTGGTTCTCGAATCTTCTCCTTCGGATTCATGCAGTCTTTTTCTCTGGCGTCTTCGAGTTTCTTTAAACTTTATTTCAATGTCTTTTGCACTATCAATTTCACTAGCAACATGTTTCGCAGTGGAGAAACCAGTCTCACTGAATTGAATTACAAATGTTTTCAACCCGATACACCCAAACTAAAATCCGCTTCGGTTTTTTGTAGTACTTCGTAGTAAGTCGTATCATAGTTAAAGATAAAATAAATTTATAATTTATTCCATTTTCTGATAGACACTGTGCTTCGCTTTTAATTTTTGGGTCTTTTGTGGTTGCACTATCTTCTTCCAGGACGTTGTGTAGCTCAAATATGTGAAACCTAACTGTCTTAACGGATTCATGTCGGCATTCCCACCTAGTGTCAGGTAGGGGCTTTAATGTCGAATCTGGTATTACAAAATATATATAAATAGCTTAAAAAATATGGCCCATCTTTCAGCAGAATACAGTCCATTTGAACGGAAAAAAATTTCTCTCTTTTATTTTGGAAATTATTCCCTCTCTAACTTTTTACTGAGCAACGCAATAATTTGATTTTGAATTCTTGGTCCTAAATAGTAAAATAGTGTCTAACCTAATCTAAATAGTGGTCATTGGTTTCATTAATTCTTCTTAAATGCTTTGCCATGCATATGTCGAATTTTGAAATCATTTCAATTAGTCCTAGGAATTTTCCGTTATTTTTTTGAGAATATCGTGCAATTGGAGCCACGTAAAGCGTCGTTGGGCTTGGCTAAATATTGAATTGATAATAAACACGCCAATGCTCTAATTCGCCATTTATTTCTCGTTATTGAATAACGTCGATTGTTTGATCTTTATTGTGCCTTTTTTTCTATTCGATATATTTGCTTTGGGCTTTGTTGTGCAGCATAGATGTTTCGTGTTCTTTCAGCCTGTCTTCTATAAGCTCCCAATCACAAATTCCTTCAAACCTGACCAAACCTGGGCCAAACCTTGAAAAACAAAAAGAGTAATACCAATATACTCTATTTTTTGATAATGAGTACAGTAGCCACTTTCGACAAAATTTGTCGACAATTGGTAAACATCTTAAATATTGGGATTCGTTAAATCTT
This sequence comes from Phosphuga atrata, assembly GCA_944588485.1. NCBI lineage: Eukaryota > Metazoa > Arthropoda > Insecta > Coleoptera > Silphidae > Phosphuga > Phosphuga atrata. Next base: position 66,816,919 of record OX155898.1, read on the forward strand.
CTACCATAGTCGAAAGTTATAAACAACTTGCGTTGGATTATTGTTTACGAGAAATATCCTCATAGTATCAGTAACATTTAGTGGCCAATTTATTGGATCATTTTCAAGAAAGAAATCTCTTCTAGTTATTTTATACTTTACTACACTTTCATCATTAATTCCATTACGTTTTTCTTCACACATTTCACTCTCTGCGCTTCTAGATGTAGTAGCCTCACATTCAAAAGTTGACTGTTTTTCATTTTCAGTTTCAAATTTCTCATTACCAAATGCGTCATGAAGCTCGCGGTTTTCTTCATACATTTCACTTTCGATGGTTCCAGATGTAGTAGCCGCACATTGTAGGACCGGTCTTTAGAAATTTGAGTACGCCTCCCCGTTGAAGATTTTGTATTTCTGTGTGTTTCTTTCCTCTTTTTGCTTTTCTGCGAGCCAACTTGAATTGGAAAAGGAATTTTGCAAGCTTTTCTAAGCCGCCGATAATTCCAACTTTGCAATTTTCAATTTAAAAACGTTCAATAAGTTTATGCAGATAAAATTTCTGTAGCGATAAATTATCGCTACAAAAATTTTATCTATTTACAGTACTGCAAGAAATACATACATGTGAGAAATTGATAGTTTATTTGTTTAGGAGCATTAGTTAACTAAATCGATGTGTTCATAGACACTGGACAGTGGACAATACCACTCACTAATAACACTAACTTTGCGTGTGCAGCCAGTGTTTTTAATACTGCGCAACTCTAGTGAAACCTCTGTTTTGCCACGTGTCCTTTGACCCGAGCAAAAAGAAAAACATAAAAAACGGAGCGCAGCTTAAATGTCTGGTGCAGGCTCACGTTCGTGCCTGTCGGTTCGCACAAGGTTGCGGGCCCCCAAAGCGCGGGGCCCAGGGCCTGGGCTCCGCTCGCCCCGGTGCGAAGCGAAATAGTTACTCGCGACCGGCGTAGCGCAGACTGCGTAATTCCGCGAGTACGTAATTGCCTTACAACTCGAGTTATGTACTATACTTTATCTACGACCACACTAATTTGCTTCTGTTTAATAAGAAAAATATGTTTGATGTAACAAATTTATTTCTTATTAGTTTATATTTATTTAATTATCATTATTTGACATTATAATAAACAAACAGTTGTATTTTCATATATAACTGTTCTCGAGATTATTTAACTTGAAAGAAATGAAAAGAAATACATTCTTAATGGTTGCATACCTTATTATTTAGTACTTATTTGGGTTAAACTGGAATGTGAGTGTACATTGATATAGGCAACCCAATGTACACAATGTCAATTTCCGCTAGTTTGAATTCCGGCGCTGAACGCATGAGCAGGTAATAAGAAATTATAAAGAAATTTAGTAGATTTTGGTGTCTGATGATACAATTCGTAGAAGAATTAATGACATGCCCTGCACCATTGAAAGAACAGTGTTAGGTAAGTTTCTTAATATGTCTTTTGCATTACAAGTAGACGAATCAAATAATAGAAGTGGCAAGGCGTAGCTCTTAGGCTTTGTACGTTTTAATTTTATTAAAATGAGACCGATGAAGAACCTAATTTTCAACAACTTTGTTCATCGATGGAAGCAGATTATGAATGTTTACTTCTTCATATGGAAATGAGGTGGTTGTCACGAGGAAAGGTTTTAAATCGTGTGTTGACATTAAAAAATGAAATACATGAATTGTTTTTTTTTTTAAACAGAAAATCAAAAACTTTTTGTGAATTATCTAAAAAATTATATTAATTGTCTGATATTTTTGTTTTCTTTAATACCGTCAATGTGAGTATGCAAAGAAAAGATGAAATCATTCTTACATCGACCGACAAATTATTTTCAATGTAAAAAAATACTTGTACTTTTGAAAAGACACGTAAGAGAGAGAAACACAGAAATGTTACACTCTGAGCAAAATACAAACGAGGCAATCGTTTCTTCGATGATGGATCATTTATCAACTATAGAACAAAAACTTGAAAAATGTGTTCCATTGTTAAGCTCAGAACATATGATTGGATAAGAAACCCGTTTGTTTCTTCCGAATTTTCTAGTTTTACTTTAAAAGAAGAAGAACTGACGTCGCTTTCTTCAGATCGTGGATTAAAATTACAGTTCCATGAAAACAATCCTGATTTTTTTTGAATCTCTGTTATAGATGAATATCCGAATATAAGCAAAAAAGCCCTGAATATATATTATTGTTATTTTCCACGTATTATCTTTGCGAAGCAAGATTTTCAACTATGGTTAATATATAGACAAACAAGACGCGAGAAACTAGGGAATTTAGAAAAAGAAATGCGTGTGGCTTTATCATTTATTGGTCGCAATATCTCTCAAAATCGTCAAGCTCATGTATCGCATTAAATTTGAGATTTTTTTTAAATATTGTAATTTTTAATTGTGTTCTTTCAGTAAATATATTTGCATTAATCAATATCGGTACATATTTTATGTACATACATATTGTTTTCTAAAAGTAGCACTTTGAAGCAAGGGGTTGTCAATAAAATGCTGCGACACGATTGTGTTACTTTTTTGCTCTATAATAACACAGTATTTTTTGCGAACATTATTCTGTTTGTTATTAGTGTTATTACTGTTTTCGGTTTCAAAAAGGTTAGTTACCCTGTCTTAACGTTTATATTATATTGTAGATTGTAGATGTTTCGCTTAAAAATATATCAGAGTTTAGTGTTCCGCGACTTTGAGAACCCCTGCTTTAACATGACTAAATAATAACAGTATTTTATGCGTGTTATTAAAAAAAGAACAAATTGCGAAGTTCGTTAGTTTTTATTGCGTTTCATTCCATATCAAAGTTTTGATATTCATCGATTGATTTTATGTGTATTTACAACATGTTATTTTATAACACATTCCAATTATTTTAACTGTAAATGGAATGTGTTTCAATTAAAATAAAGTTTATACCTCCCGTATGTTTCAGCCCTCAGTGATGATTAATATTAAATACTTTCAGCGCACTTCCGTCTTTGCACTATGTTTAAACCGATTATCCAAAACTAATTTGGCAAATTCATTCCCTTAACATGTCGCACTAATTTAATCGCTCCCAATTAAAGTTCTTTTAAAACCAGGCGAGAAAGAAGCCGAATTAATGTAATTTTCAAACACGTTTTGGTAATTATTATATTGAAGCTGCCATGTGACAGGTACAATTACGGGAGAATATTTTGCCTACGTCGACTGCTTTTCTCAATTATAAGATCTTAATTACGGCTAGTGTTTTCATAAATGAAAGAGGTTTAATTAATTTTTTACTTGTCTAGAATCCCTGATTGATATGTTTAATTAGTTTAATAATTCTCATCACGTTTTAACTTATTTGTCATAAATTTGTGTAATTTCAGCTTAAAAGCATCCAACAAAGCTCTATAGAATTAATAGTATTAATATGTCAAGTTAAATAAATGTGTGAATATATAGAATATGTGTGATGCATAAAGGGTGGATTATATGCACTAAAAAAAACGAAATATATGCGCATATATATATATGCATCGATTTTTGAGGAAATATGCACTCAATTCGGCCATATATGCAGTACAATATGCAAACTTTTGGTAGCAATTGATGAAGAAAAAGTAGAAATAATTTAGGCCATGTAATATTTTTATTCACGCAAAAGTTTCGTAATTCTAATTATTAACTAAACAAAAATATAAGTACACTATTTAATTCAATCTATATCTAAACTTGACCACTAGTCAATTCACAAACTATACTGTTTTTTTACAACATATTTCTATAACAATTGATAATCAAATTTCAAAATATTGTTACAGAATATTTTGTCTACTGTCTGAAAACATATGTTTATAAATCGAAAAATTTCTTTCAACATCTACAGAAGTAATTGGCACATATTTCATTTTTACAATTATTGCTAAATCAAAATTAAACTCAATATTCTAAACTATTTCCAATTTTAAGATTTTGATGATATTTTTTTATATAAAAAATCCCTCATTTTTTTCTATATTACCGCTTTAAATTTTTCGTGTATAGATTCACCCACTCTACCTTTAAATTTTTTAAAATACTCCTTTTATAATTCTAAATTCTGAAATAAAATTTTTCTATAATTTCAATTGATTCTGCTAGAGGTAAAGCTTTTGTTTCCAGCCTGTGAATAGAGTATGAGATGAAACAATAATTTGCCTTAAAGCAAGGTGCTGGGGAAAATCCGTGCTTTTAACATTTTTCTTGCAATTTTCCAAAGCGGAGCTAGAATTACTGATTTCGAGAATTATAATCCTTAATACCAGCAAAATTATCGGCTTAAAAAATTGCTGCGTCTAACCACGCACCCCTTCTGGTAATTATAGGTTCAGGACTCAATTGAACACTCGGTGACCTTATAAAATTGGACTCTCAAAGGGGCTTTTAAAAATATTTTTTGATATAACTAATTAAATCATAAACAAATAAAAATCTAATATTTTATCAACGAGCAAAACAGTTGTGTGAATAATGTTACAATAATAAAAAAAACGGCCAAGTGCGAGTTGTGACTCGCGCAACGAGAGTTCCGTACAAACTTGTAAGTAAGGTATCTTTAGGAGGACCTAACTGTATGCAACCCATATGCTTCTGGTGCCAGACAATACCACTACGACAACATTAGTGTATTTTCATAAGTTTCTAATAGTAAATTCGCATTTTTCTTGTAATTAAACCATATATTTACGGTTTTCAGATTTTCCCCTTTACATGTGCTGTAAGACACCGCTTCTTGCCAAATTTCATGATTCTAGGTCAACGGGAAGTACCATATTGGTTTTGATTCTCTTGTGAAATTGCAAAATATGCGACATAAACTGTCATATCTTTTGATCGCGTTGACTTACAAGTTTGATTTTTTCACAGCTGAAAGAGACCACAGAAAAGTGCTCCTGAGAAAAATTGTCTTGACAGACGGACAGACAGACAGACGGACAGACGGACAGACTGACAGACTGACAGACGGACAGGCAGACAGACAGTCGGACAACAAAGTGATCCTTATATGATTCCGTTTTCGGTACGGAACCCTAAAAAATGAACTGCTTTTATCATGTAGGGTGCAGCGTTTAACAACATAAGTAAAAAAATTTCACAGGGTAAAAGAAAATTTGATATACCTTCTTGTAAAAATCGGACAATTGTTAAATGATTAGTTTATTCAAGTTGATTCGATTAAATTAAATATGATTTCCCAAAATGATCTTCATGAAGAATTCCTATTAACAAATGGGCAATATAATGGCCACATTTGTCGGTACTTTGTTGTCAAATTTCCAACATTGTTTGAATATTATAAGAATTTAAATAATTTTTTTAAAGGTACACTAGTCAAGTATATTATGTTCACAATATTTTTGAAAAAATTAATAATAACCACTGAAATATGCAAGAATATGCAACTTTAGATGAAATATGCACGAGCATGCCAAAATATGCAATTACTAATTAGCGTTAATTAACTCTAATCAATGTAATTCGTCCATATAATTAACTATTTTTATATATATGCAAAAAATAAAACATACGCACTTTGCATATAATCCGCCCTCTAGTGATGCATATAGATGTAAAATGTTAAGATAATGTTAAGAAAATTGTAAAATATTTTTGTATTACTCATGCGTTAAAAGTATTCTCTGGTGCACGTTTTGTATTACGAGAAATGCCACTGTTAGTTGTATTTCCACGTAACTTGGGTAATGGACGCAAATATTCAATATCGCTAGGTTACATTAAAAAAAAAACAAATAAATAAAAATAAAAAGAACACAATCAAGACCTCGACATTAAAAAAGTGACGTGCGTGAAGTGTAATAATACAAATTAAAGAAAAAGTTTTAAACTGAGTGTAAATTCTATGGTGATAATTCTAGACTGATTAAAAAAGAAAATTCTTCGTTAAGTGGAAGAACGGTAACCACTGAATTTCGCCTGCCTCCAATGATTGGGAAAATAATTGTTTGTGAATTATTAGGAGTGTTATGAGGTGTATGAGGTGTATATTGTAGATCATTGGTAAATAAAAGCCCTTTATTATTACTATTTTTGATTTTTTTTTTGATCAAACTCTCATCCCAAACTTGTAAGATACATCCCCTCGCATTAGCAATAAAAAATTATTGTTTGTAATACGGGCGGAATTGTGAATTGCCCTCGTGCGCATGTGAATGTGAGCGCAGAATGTGCCCTCACTTCGTTCGTGCGCCCAATTTCACTGATTCAAAATTTTTGAAATTTCTTAAAAATTGACAACTTTCCGCCCTAGTTACAAAATATACTATTACAATTTAATACCTGTGATAATTTTAGCTGAATGAAACTTTTTTGACCCTGGAATACTCTTTGTGAATCTACGAGACTCATACCGCCATTTTTTTTCTTCCCTGCTCATGTTACTAGTACTGCACCCCTCACCACCCAGAACATCTTCAGCTATTTAGTTGCCTAAAAAAAGCGCCCTGGAGTTCATCTCTATGTCCATTGCTTGGTAAGTATTAGCCGTTTTACTAAAACCTACCGAGTCTGCGAGACTTATAAACGGTAATACCCGAATAATATGTGAGTCTCTGAGACTCATAAAAAGTAATAGGCGACTATTTTATATGAGCCTATGAACCTGATAAAAAGTACCTGATACCAAGATGAACTTCTGAAAATGACTTCCAGCCATCAATTGCTCAAAATAATACTGCCACAGCTAAGAAAACAAAGAAAAAACTGTATCAATGCAGTGGAAGATGGGGAGGCAGTAGTAGAAGGATTGCTAAAGTTGGATTGTGCAAAAATGATTGACAAAAATAACCTGGTCTGGCACACAAAACCAATCCGTTCAAGAACTTCACAAATCTTAGCAAAAAATGTAATCCTCGTTCGACCAAAAATCAAACGCTTCTTCAGGTAATTCATGCATCTTCAATGCACTTCAGGCTTCAAGACCAATAGGATTCTTCAAGTCGTTCTTTTGTACTGACATATTTGACACAATATCAAAATATACCAATGTGGAAATCGAAAGTAAAAGAATAAAATACAAAAACTCTGAAGCTTCCAATTTAGTCTTGTCAAACAAAGAGGAACTACAAGCACAAGACCAGCAGTCTCCAGAAAGCGTTGCCAGTAGCAGACCTCGTAAAAAGACATATTATAGTATTTGTAATTACTCAAAAAACAGACAATCTAGAATGGCATGCTCAAAATGTAACGTTCCAATAAGCGGTGAGCACTCAAGAAAAATTTGTGTGAACTGTTTATAATAAATAAACTTAAGTATTGTACAATTTTTTTAAACATTTTACTTTTGATAGTGTTAACTTTCTATAAAAAAAATAATTAAATAATAATTAATAAATTAAATAAAATAATAATTAATTAATTTTTTCTTAATAATTCGAAAAAAAATACCTGTAATATTATTTTTCTTTGTTTTTCATTTTTTTCGACTTTTAATTTTTAAAATTAAATATCTTATTGTCTTCATTACTTTATTGGTTGAAATAAAACGAATTTTACAAAATAAGTGTATCAAATATAGTAATTTTCCTAAGTATGAGTCTGGGAGACTCACAAAGATTAATAATAACCGTCAGAAAAAGTGCAGGGTTAAAGACAATTCCAGGTCTAATACAAAGAGTATTCCAGGGTTAAAGACAATTCATTAAATGCATTATTGATATTCTTCAGATGAATATGTAGATAATAATGATGGTTTAGTATTTGATATATTCAATATTAATATTTGTAATATAATGACGGACCCTGCAGACGGTGTCCAGCCTTGAAAATAAAATAAAAATTCTAGAATCTAATCGCAGCGTCCCCTCCGGGGCACAATAGTAGATATATCCAAACCATCTGTCCAGCAGAATCCGGCATATGTTGTCCTACTTTGGGGTCGCATGGTATAGTTATAACATTGATATCTTGATATAGAAACTTTGTTATACATAAGTCAAATAAGTTTGTTATCTTCTTCTTAGGGTGCCATACTAGTGTTCTAGCGTAAGGCAACCTCTCGCGCATACATGTGGAACGCATCGTCACACTCATATGCGGGACCTTCAGTTTATCGCCGGTTCCGAACGGCACTATTTGAGAGGTTCTCTTGGCAGAATTACTCGTGGTAGTTTGCCATTGCTTTCCACGAGGTGGCCACAGCATAGTTCCGTGAAAAATTTCACGGTTTGTCCGGGGATCGAACCCGGGATCTCGGTGTAGCGAGCGGATGCGTTCACCACTACACAACTGTGACCGTTTGACTGTGTAAGTTCGTTATACTTAAGCCAAATTTACATATTTTTCCATATTTGGAAACTGGAGTAAGTAACAACGTCATCGAATTTTGATTTCCGAGAACCATACCTATATTTTTGCATATTTCAAAAAAGTTAATTTTTCTGAACAAATTTGTAAAGAAAAAAATTTCCTTTTAAAAAAATTCCCTTCTTTTCCTTTCAAAAAATTATAAGCAAATTTATAACCCCCTATTAACCCTAATTCCATTAGAAATATATTAGATCCTCTCAATTACCGGTATTCCCAACCAAAAAAAATTTTTAAATTTAGACAAATGTGTGTTTTTTTTGCAAGATCTGTATATCAAATTTGTTTTGTCTTCTCGCAAAAATAATTTTAGAAAACAAATTCTTGTGGGAAATTCAGCGGTAAATATTGTACGAATCGACCGTATTTCTTAGTAAAAATTGTTTTTGATTTCTTGAATTTATTTAAAAAAATCAATTAATTTTATCGTTTCCCGATATTTTTTAACAAATTTCCACTAATTTTAACGAGTTCTCATCGAAGTTATGTCTTAACACATCACCACAAACTCGAACAAAGTATCTTGAATTATCCAAAATGTTAACAAACATTTCACAAACAATAAAACCTGAAAAACTTCTATTTTTAACAAATTTTTCATTTTGTCTTAGAATTCAACTAATTCTCCGTACATCTAGTTTATAAATCAATGCGAAAACTCACTCTTCAAAGCGGATATGCCAACAATAATTTCACCGACTCACAAAATCTTATACACACATCTTATTCTTATTTATATTATTAGTTCTTCATTAATAGATACAAACAATTATTTTAAGGATTATAAAGCAAATAATTGAAGCAAACAATTGAATCCATATTTTAACTAGCAAGTTTAAGCAAAAGTTTAGCCAGACGAGATACCTTAAGATCAAAGAGAGATACAATATGATCTTGATAATTCGGCGGTTGGTTAATGCGGCACGTTCAGTAATCCGGCGCTCTGGGAAAACACGTGTCTTTTCTTTACGCTGCTCCGAGCCGGATATAAACCGAGCGCACAGAATAAATAAAGTCAAAAACAAACCATCCAGTGTTCTTGGGTAAAAGTCTGGCCAACACACCCTGCTTTTAACTCTTGATTGACGATTCTGATCAAGCTAACTCCTCTCTAAAATTGTCTTACTATCTGTTCTAAGTTTATACATATTGTTTTGCATGTACACATTAACCTATACAGATACATATTTTATTTAAGTATAAATAAAATTCTGAAATTTTAAATATTTTTCTGAAATATAATTGTACATAAAATATATAAAATTGTTACTGTTTTGTTTCAATTCTGATAATCCGGATTTTTTTTATAATCCGACAGTTGTCCCATATGTGTCGGATTAGCAAGATTATACTGTACAGGGTGAGCAAAACTCGATGTCTCAGCTCTATTATAAGAAAACGAAAAACGATAGAAAAAATCTGAAAAGAGTTTCTTAAATGGGATTGAGTTAGGACCATTTTAAGCCAAATTTACATATTTTCCATATTTGGAAACTGGAGTAATGACGTCATCAAATTTTGTTTTCCCAGAATCATACCTATATTTTTGCATATTTGAAAAAAGCTAATTTTTCTGAACAAATTTTGTAAAGAAAAAAATTTGCTCTTGGTGCAAGTGTTCATAAGGTTCTAACAAGGTTTAATAGGGACCTATCACGGTTTAAATGAGTTTTAATAGGGTCTCAAAATGAGATAACAAGGTTTGAAGTTCTAACAAAGTTTTCATAAAGGTTTAGCAGGGTTTCAAAATTCTTAAACAAGGTATACTATTGGTTAAACGAAGTTTCATATGAGTCTAGCGAGGTTTCATAAGGATCTATTATGGTTTCAGTGTGTTTTAACAAGGTGTTAAAATGAAATAACAAGGTTTTATCATGGCCCTGCAAGTCCTCATTAGGGTCAAAATGAGATAACGAAGTTTTATGAGGTTCTAGCAAATCTTTCATAAGAGTCTAGCAATGTTCCAAAATTCTTGAACAATACATACTATTGGTTAAACAAAGTTTCATATAAGTCTAACAAGGTTTCATAAGGATCTATTACAGTTTCAATGAGTTTTAATAAGGGGTCAAAATGAAATAACAAGGTTTTATGATGGCCCTGCAAGTCTTCAGAAGAGTCTAACAAGGTTTCATAGCGTTTCATATCACAGTTTTATTGAGTTTTAGTAAGGTCTCAAAATGAGATAACGAGGTTTTATGAAGTTCCAGCAAAGCTTTCATAAGAGTCTAGCAAGTTTCCAAAATTCTTGAAGAAGGCTTACTATTGGTTAAACAAAGTTTTATATGAGTCTAACAATGTTTAATAGGATCCATTACGGTTTCAGTGAGATTTAATAAGGTGTCAAAATGAAATAACAATTTTTTATGATGACCTTGCAACTTTTCGCAAGGGTCTAACAAGGTTTTATAGGAATCTATCACGGTTTCATTGAGTTATAATAAGGTCTCAAAATGAGATAACAAGGTTTTATGAAGTTCCAGCAAAGCTTTCATAAGGGCCTTTCATAAGGGTCTTACCTTTTTCCTTTAAAAAAATATAAGCAAATTTGTATATAAGCAAAGTTTAAAGTAATTAAAGCAGTAAAAAGTAATATCACAAAGTCGTAATTACGATTTAAACTAGTAGCCTTTGGAAACAAATGGAAAAGTCGCACCTTTCAATAATTATAAATTATTAATTAGTATTATTTATTAATTTAACATTACAAAACACATGTTACTACTATTACCAAGATGATGCGATGATGGATGATGCGTTCCACAAGTATGCGCGAGAGGTTGCCTAAGCCCTCGGAGAGTACCTGAGGGCACCTTAAGAATATAACTAATTTTACAAATGAAAAATTAAGATTATATATACTAACGTATTGAATGCGTTTTTGAAATATTTTTTTTAGTTGGGAATACCGGTAGTTGAGAGGATCTAATGTATTTCTAATGGAATTAGGGATAATAGGGGCTTAAGCGGTAATTTTTGATAATACTTAATTTTTAAAAATTCGCTTATAATTTTTTAACGGAAAAAGAAAATTTTTTCTTTACAAAATTGGTTCAGAAACATTAGCTTTTTTCAAATTTGCAAAAATATAGATATGGTTCTGAGAAAACAAGATTCGATGACGTCTTTACTCCAGCTTCCAAATATGGAAAAATATGTAAATTTGGCTTAAAATGGTCTTCACTTAATCCCATTTAAGAACCTCTTCTCAGATATTTACTATCGTTTTCCGTTTTCTTATAATAGAGCTGAGACATCGAGTTTTGCTCACCCTGTACATTAGAAATCCTTGAAATAAACGGGATTTGATTAAAATAGTATTTGTTGGTTTAATACATGAAGCATTAAAAACATGTTTTTAAAATATTAAACCAAAAAACGGAAAATGTAAAAGGTTTTGATATTCATGTAAAATTTCCGGTAATTATAAAATAAAAAAACAGGAAATAAAACAGTTCGTAATCAATAATAAATATTTTTGCAATCAATCAAAGTTATTTGCCTGGTCTAGATTAGACAAATGTGTGTTTGCAAGATTCGTATATCAAATTTGCATTGTCTTTTCACTTAAATAATTTTTGAAAACAAATTCTTGTGGGAAATTCCGCGGTATTTCGCGGTAATATTGTGCGAATCGAGCTTATTTCTTAGTAAAATTGTTAGTAAAATATTTATAATTTCTTAGTAAAATAGTCAATTGTTTTTGATTTCCTAAATTTATTAAAAAAAAAACAATGAATTTTATCGTTTCTTCGATATTTTTTAACAAATTTCCACTAATATTAACGAGTTCTCATCGAAGTAATGTCTTAACGCATCCCCAAAAACTCGAATAAAGTTTCCTCAATTTTCCAAAATTTTAACAAACATTTCACAAATAATAAAACCTGAAAAAACTTTCTATTTTTTAACAAATTTTTCATTTTTTCTTAGAATTCAACGAATTTTTGCTTACATCTAAATAAACCAATTACAGATTGCAATCCGGTGTCATTTTCAATCCGCCCGGATCCGGGCTAATTTTCACCTAACCGGCCGGATCCGTCTGGATCCGGCCGGATCGATGGAATTAAATCTAAGATATTAAACTTTACTTAATCTACTGCGATCACAACAAGTAGGTATTTGAGCATGCTAACAAATCTTATCCTTATATTTATGACAGCCATCATAAAGATTCTGTCTAATGAAATATAATATCTATTTAAATGTATATTTAGTTTAATCAACTTACTATAAATACCGTATTTGCCGGTGCATAAGGGGCACCCTAAAATTCAACCTATTTGTTGTACGCCTATAACGCGGACATATGTTTTAGAGCTCGACCTCATCTTCATTGATCAGTCGCTGTCTTATTTTTTAAAACAGTAACAAAACGGTTTCAGATTTTCAAAATTTGGTCTTTTTGGAGATATTCGAGATAATATTCAAAATTCCTCCAAATAGTCTCACAGTAGAGAAAATAGCGATAGTCTATGAATGTTAATTTTGTCAAATCTTAACCTCGTCTTCATTAATCTGTCGCTGCCTTATGTTTTAAATATTTACAGAACGGTTTCAGATTTTCAAAATTTTGACTTTCTGGAGAAATTTGTGGTTTTTAGATTTCCAAAATTCTTCCAAATAGTCGCGCAGTGAGGAAAATAGTGAGAGTCTAAAAATGTTGATTTTGTAAAATCTCAACCTCATTTTCATTGACCTTGCGCAGCCTTATTTTTCAAAATATTAACAAAACGGTTTTAGATTTTCAAAATTTGTACTTTTCTTAGAAATTTGTGGGTTTTTAGATTTCCAAAATTCCTCCAAATAGTCACACAGTAAAGAAACTAGGGAGAGTCTAGAAATGTTAATTTTGTAAAATTTCAACTCATCTTTATTGATCTTGCGCTGCCTTATTTTTCAAAATATTATCAAAACGGTTTCAGATTTTTAAAATATGTATTTTCTGTGTTTTTATATTTCCAAAATTCCTTCAAACAGTTTCACAGTCAGGAAAATAGTGAGAGTCTACCAATGCTAATTTTGTAAAATTTCAACCTAATCTTCATTGATATGCCGTTGCCCTATTTTTCACAATATTAACAAATTGGTTTCAGATTTTCAAAATTTGTACTTTTTGGAGAAATTTGTGGGTTTTTAGCGTTCCAAAATTCCTCCTAATAGTCACACAGTAAAGAAACTAGTGAGAGTCTAAAAATGTTTGTAAAATTTTGTAAAATGTCAACTCATCTTTATTGAATCTGTAGCCGTCTTATTTTTTTAAATATTAACAAAACGGTATTAGGTTATTAAAATTTTGACTTTTTGGAGTAATTTGTGTTTCTTAGATCTCCTAAATTCCGTCAAATAATTTCACAGTCAGGAAAATAGTGAGAGTCTACAAAAGTAAATTTTTTTTAATTAGAACCTCAACTTTATTGATCTGTCCCTGAGCTTGTTTCTCAAAATACTAACAAATAGGGATTGCAATACGGTGCCATTTCCAATCCGGCAGGATCGATGGAATTAAATCTAACATAATAAATATTGCCGGTGCATAATGCGCACCCTAAAATTCAACCTACTTCTTGCGCCCCTATAACGCGGACCTATGTTTTGGAGGCAATTTTTTTGGAAAAAAGGTGCGTTATACACACCCAAATACGCTTATTACTTTAATTATACATTATTCATCACAAAATAAATTTGGTTTTAAAAAAACATGTGGCGCCATGCGCACCACTCATTTAAAGTACCTACTCATGCAACAGCGCGATTATTTTACCAAAAATTAACGTCACCGGATCCGGTGACCGGATCCAGTGATATAAACGTTTAGTGATGCCGGATGCGCCGGATTACCGGATCCGGTTTTCCGGATTGCAATCCCTAAAACCAATGCAAAACTCACTCAGAAGCCGACATTTCAACAACAATTTAACCGACTCACAAAACGTTATACACAAATATAGTTCTGATTTATATTATTAGTTGTCCATTAATAGATACAAACAATTATTCTAAGGATTATAATGAAAATAATTGAAGCAACCATATTTTAATTAGCAAGTTTAAGCAAACATTATCCTCCGATTATTAATCAAATTAAATACAGACTTAATACATACATTAAAGATTCAGCTGTAGGCACTAGTTGAAACATTATAACAATTATAATAAATAATGGACACTAGGTATAAGTTTCACAGATTAATAGAATCAACCTGTGAAACTTATACCTAGTGTCCATTATTTATTAATATTAATACATAATTATCCATACATTAATAAATTTATCCTAAACTGTAACTTGCATATTCAATTATTATCGACTGATTGTGAGCTTAATAGCCAAATGTTTACTTTGCATTTAAATATTCAGCACTCAGATTTTTATCACAAACATTCCATCTGTGATTTCGGCACGAATGTAAATCGTAGGCGCATTAAATTCCTTTGAATGTTTACTTTGATTGGCCCATATTGACTTCCGATCAGTAAACCTGCTCATTTTTTTAAAAGTAAATTGCATGAATTTGTAGAAGGTGAAGATAAAAAAATAATTGTCGCGTTGATGTCAGCGATAATAGCAGCATTAGTTTATATGAGGCGTTGCGAATACGAAAGGCGAACTCAACATTGGGTCATTTTTTCTTTCACGGATGGGATCAGGACCTTCTCGAGAATTCGCAGGTATACGTTTCATGTTCATGAGTTCGTCATAAGTTCATCAAAATCGACATCAGCCTGTGCTGAGTTCGCCCTTCATCCGCAATAGATGAAAAAAAAGTGGAGAAAAGTTGAGTTCGCCCTTCGTATACGCAACGCCTCATATAGTCATGTTGCTACTTCACAAACGTTATGCGGATGTACTAAAGGAATAAGCTCCTTCACTACATCGCACTTACTTATATTTTCATGTATTAAAAACGAGTTCTTGTTAGAGATTACAGCTGTTTCAAATATCTATGTTTTACAGCATACATGACCCCGGAGGATGAAATGTATTTCAGGAAACTTGTTGCCCAACGGAGATTCAAACTATTCGAGGCACTTTCTTGATAAATGTTTGGAGAGCTAAGACCTTGTCCGCTTTTAACAAACCACACGTTTTAAAACAGAAACCGTGCCCTAAAAGGGTCCATTGAAAACGCTTAATTCATAATACATTAGGCGTCAGATATAAATAGAAATTTTAAAGATATTCCCTGTTTTAATTTACAAATTCACTAAACATTGATACTCATTGATAATCATTGATACTAGCGGTAATTAAAAAACATGAAATGATTTATGATATAGGGCAGAAGGACCTCATGGTCGATAGCCCTTTGCATAAAGTGTACAATAATTGTATCTCTCTCTGCATAATTAAGACTTAATTCTCACTATCATATAGACATTGGAAAGAATATTTTGTGTTCTCATTTACAAATTCAATTAATCAATTTAATAATCATCACTTTAGTCTTTAGTCACTCTAGTCTTTAGTCACTCTAGTCTTTAGTCACTCTAGTCTTTAGTCACTCTAGTCTTTAGTCACTCTAGTCTTTAGTCACTCTAGTCTTTAGTCACTCTAGTCTTTAGTCACTCTAGTCTTTAGTCACTCTAGTCTTTAGTCACTCTAGTCTTTAGTCACTCTAGTCTTTAGTCACTCTAGTCTTTAGTCACTCTAGTCTTTAGTCACTCTAGTCTTTAGTCACTCTAGTCTTTAGTCACTCTAGTCTTTAGTCACTCTAGTCTTTAGTCACTCTAGTCTTTAGTCACTCTAGTCTTTAGTCACTCTAGTCTTTAGTCACTCTAGTCTTTAGTCACTCTAGTCTTTAGTCACTCTAGTCTTTAGTCACTCTAGTCTTTAGTCACTCTAGTCTTTAGTCACTCTAGTCTTTAGTCACTCTAGTCTTTAGTCACTCTAGTCTTGTCTAGTCTTGTCTGTCTAGTCTTGTCTGTCTAGTCTTGTCTGTCTAGTCTTGTCTGTCTAGTCTTGTCTGTCTAGTCTTGTCTGTCTAGTCTTGTCTGTCTAGTCTTGTCTGTCTAGTCTTGTCTGTCTAGTCTTGTCTGTCTAGTCTTGTCTGTCTAGTCTTGTCTGTCTAGTCTTGTCTGTCTAGTCTTGTCTGTCTAGTCTTGTCTGTCTAGTCTTGTCTGTCTAGTCTTGTCTGTCTAGTCTTGTCTGTCTAGTCTTGTCTGTCTAGTCTTGTCTGTCTAGTCTTGTCTGTCTAGTCTTGTCTGTCTAGTCTTGTCTGTCTAGTCTTGTCTGTCTAGTCTTGCATGTCTAGTCTTGCCTGTCTAGTCTTGCCTGTCTAGTCTTGCCTGTCTAGTCTTGTCTGTCTAGTCTTGTCTGTCTAGTCTTGTCTGTCTAGTCTTGTCTGTCTAGTCTTGTCTGTCTAGTCTTGTCTGTCTAGTCTTGTCTGTCTAGTCTTGTCTGTCTAGTCTTGTCTGTCTAGTCTTGTCTGTCTAGTCTTGTCTGTCTAGTCTTGTCTGTCTAGTCTTGTCTGTCTAGTCTTGTCTGTCTAGTCTTGTCTGTCTAGTCTTGTCTGTCTAGTCTTGTCTGTCTAGTCTTGTCTGTCTAGTCTTGTCTGTCTAGTCTTGTCTGTCTAGTCTTGTCTGTCTAGTCTTGTCTGTCTAGTCTTGTCTGTCTAGTCTTGTCTGTCTAGTCTTGTCTGTCTAGTCTTGTCTGTCTAGTCTTGTCTGTCTAGTCTTGTCTGTCTAGTCTTGTCTGTCTAGTCTTGTCTGTCTAGTCTTGTCTGTCTAGTCTTGTCTGTCTAGTCTTGTCTGTCTAGTCTTGTCTGTCTAGTCTTGTCTGTCTAGTCTTGTCTGTCTAGTCTTGTCTGTCTAGTCTTGTCTGTCTAGTCTTGTCTGTCTAGTCTTGTCTGTCTAGTCTTGTCTGTCTAGTCTTGTCTGTCTAGTCTTGTCTGTCTAGTCTTGTCTGTCTAGTCTTGTCTGTCTAGTCTTGTCTGTCTAGTCTTGTCTGTCTAGTCTTGTCTGTCTAGTCTTGTCTGTCTAGTCTTGTCTGTCTAGTCTTGTCTGTCTAGTCTTGTCTGTCTAGTCTTGTCTGTCTAGTCTTGTCTGTCTAGTCTTGTCTGTCTAGTCTTGTCTGTCTAGTCTTGTCTGTCTAGTCTTGTCTGTCTAGTCTTGTCTGTCTAGTCTTGTCTGTCTAGTCTTGTCTGTCTAGTCTTGTCTGTCTAGTCTTGTCTGTCTAGTCTTGTCTGTCTAGTCTTGTCTGTCTAGTCTTGTCTGTCTAGTCTTGTCTGTCTAGTCTTGTCTGTCTAGTCTTGTCTGTCTAGTCTTGTCTGTCTAGTCTTGTCTGTCTAGTCTTGTCTGTCTAGTCTTGTCTGTCTAGTCTTGTCTGTCTAGTCTTGTCTGTCTAGTCTTGTCTGTCTAGTCTTGTCTGTCTAGTCTTGTCTGTCTAGTCTTGTCTGTCTAGTCTTGTCTGTCTAGTCTTGTCTGTCTAGTCTTGTCTGTCTAGTCTTGTCTGTCTAGTCTTGTCTGTCTAGTCTTGTCTGTCTAGTCTTGTCTGTCTAGTCTTGTCTGTCTAGTCTTGTCTGTCTAGTCTTGTCTGTCTAGTCTTGTCTGTCTAGTCTTGTCTGTCTAGTCTTGTCTGTCTAGTCTTGTCTGTCTAGTCTTGTCTGTCTAGTCTTGTCTGTCTAGTCTTGTCTGTCTAGTCTTGTCTGTCTAGTCTTGTCTGTCTAGTCTTGTCTGTCTAGTCTTGTCTGTCTAGTCTTGTCTGTCTAGTCTTGTCTGTCTAGTCTTGTCTGTCTAGTCTTGTCTGTCTAGTCTTGTCTGTCTAGTCTTGTCTGTCTAGTCTTGTCTGTCTAGTCTTGTCTGTCTAGTCTTGTCTGTCTAGTCTTGTCTGTCTAGTCTTGTCTGTCTAGTCTTGTCTGTCTAGTCTTGTCTGTCTAGTCTTGTCTGTCTAGTCTTGTCTGTCTAGTCTTGTCTGTCTAGTCTTGTCTGTCTAGTCTTGTCTGTCTAGTCTTGTCTGTCTAGTCTTGTCTGTCTAGTCTTGTCTGTCTAGTCTTGTCTGTCTAGTCTTGTCTGTCTAGTCTTGTCTGTCTAGTCTTGTCTGTCTAGTCTTG
Source organism: Phosphuga atrata (assembly GCA_944588485.1). Lineage (NCBI taxonomy): Eukaryota > Metazoa > Arthropoda > Insecta > Coleoptera > Silphidae > Phosphuga > Phosphuga atrata. The sequence goes on from OX155898.1 coordinate 66,835,332, forward strand.
TCTGTCTAGTCTTGTCTGTCTAGTCTTGTCTGTCTAGTCTTGTCTGTCTAGTCTTGTCTGTCTAGTCTTGTCTGTCTAGTCTTGTCTGTCTAGTCTTGTCTGTCTAGTCTTGTCTGTCTAGTCTTGTCTGTCTAGTCTTGTCTGTCTAGTCTTGTCTGTCTAGTCTTGTCTGTCTAGTCTTGTCTGTCTAGTCTTGTCTGTCTAGTCTTGTCTGTCTAGTCTTGTCTGTCTAGTCTTGTCTGTCTAGTCTTGTCTGTCTAGTCTTGTCTGTCTAGTCTTGTCTGTCTAGTCTTGTCTGTCTAGTCTTGTCTGTCTAGTCTTGTCTGTCTAGTCTTGTCTGTCTAGTCTTGTCTGTCTAGTCTTGTCTGTCTAGTCTTGTCTGTCTAGTCTTGTCTGTCTAGTCTTGTCTGTCTAGTCTTGTCTGTCTAGTCTTGTCTGTCTAGTCTTGTCTGTCTAGTCTTGTCTGTCTAGTCTTGTCTGTCTAGTCTTGTCTGTCTAGTCTTGTCTGTCTAGTCTTGTCTGTCTAGTCTTGTCTGTCTAGTCTTGTCTGTCTAGTCTTGTCTGTCTAGTCTTGTCTGTCTAGTCTTGTCTGTCTAGTCTTGTCTGTCTAGTCTTGTCTGTCTAGTCTTGTCTGTCTAGTCTTGTCTGTCTAGTCTTGTCTGTCTAGTCTTGTCTGTCTAGTCTTGTCTGTCTAGTCTTGTCTGTCTAGTCTTGTCTGTCTAGTCTTGTCTGTCTAGTCTTGTCTGTCTAGTCTTGTCTGTCTAGTCTTGTCTGTCTAGTCTTGTCTGTCTAGTCTTGTCTGTCTAGTCTTGTCTGTCTAGTCTTGTCTGTCTAGTCTTGTCTGTCTAGTCTTGTCTGTCTAGTCTTGTCTGTCTAGTCTTGTCTGTCTAGTCTTGTCTGTCTAGTCTTGTCTGTCTAGTCTTGTCTGTCTAGTCTTGTCTGTCTAGTCTTGTCTGTCTAGTCTTGTCTGTCTAGTCTTGTCTGTCTAGTCTTGTCTGTCTAGTCTTGTCTGTCTAGTCTTGTCTGCCTAGTCTTGTCTGTCTAGTCTTGTCTGTCTAGTCTTGTCTGTCTAGTCTTGTCTGTCTAGTCTTGTCTGTCTAGTCTTGTCTGTCTAGTCTTGTCTGTCTAGTCTTGTCTGTCTAGTCTTGTCTGTCTAGTCTTGTCTGTCTAGTCTTGTCTGTCTAGTCTTGTCTGTCTAGTCTGTCTAGTCTGTCTAGTCTTGTCTGTCTAGTCTTGTCTGTCTAGTCTTGTCTGTCTAGTCTTGTCTGTCTAGTCTTGTCTGTCTAGTCTTGTCTGTCTAGTCTTGTCTGTCTGGTCTTGTCTGTCTAGTCTTGTCTGTCTGGTCTTCTCTGTTTAGTCTTGTCTGTCTAGTCTTGTCTGTCTAGTCTTGTCTGTCTAGTCTTGTCTGTCTAGTCTTGTCTGTCTAGTCTTGTCTGTCTAGTCTTGTCTGTCTAGTCTTGTCTGTCTAGTCTTGTCTGTCTAGTCTTGTCTGTCTAGTCTTGTCTGTCTAGTCTTGTCTGTCTAGTCTTGTCTGTCTAGTCTTGTCTGTCTAGTCTTGTCTGTCTAGTCTTGTCTGTCTAGTCTTGTCTGTCTAGTCTTTTCTGTCTAGTCTTGTCTGTCTAGTCTTGTCTGTCTAGTCTTGTCTGTCTAGTCTTGTCTGTCTAGTCTTGTCTGTCTAGTCTTGTCTGTCTAGTCTTGTCTGTCTAGTCTTGTTTGTCTAGTCTTGTCTGTCTAGTCTTGTCTGTCTAGTCTTGTCTGTCTAGTCTTGTCTGTCTAGTCTTGTCTGTCTAGTCTTGTCTGTCTAGTACTGTCTGTCTAGTCTTGTCTGTCTAGTCTTGTCTGTCTAGTCTTGTCTGTCTAGTCTTGTCTGTCTAGTCTTGTCTATCTAGTGTTGTCTGTCTAGTCTTGTCTGTCTAGTCTTAGCTGTCTAGTCTTAGCTGTCTAGTCTTGTCTGTCTAGTCTTGTCTGTCTAGTCTTGTCTGTCTAGTCTTGTCTGTCTAGTCTTGTTTGTCTAGCCTTGTCTGTCTAGCCTTGTCTGTCTAGCCTTGTCTGTCTAGTCTTGTCTGTTTAGTCTTGTCTGTTTAGTCTTGTCTGTCTAGTCTTGCCTGTCTAGTCTTGGCTGCCTAGTCTTGTCTGTCTAGTCTTGTCTATCTAGTCCTGTCTGTCTAGTCCTTTCTGTCTAGTCCTATCTGCCTAGTCCTGTCTGTCTAGTCTTGTCTGTCTAGTCTTGTCTGTCAAGTCTTGTTGATGAAACTTATTGATTTAAAAAATAGCGAGTTAATAACGCCAGCGAAAATCCGCATTGTTCGACTAAAGAAAGTTCCCTAAATCTATTATGCATGGTGTAGGCCAGCGGTTTTCGACAGGAACCCTTTGGTTACGTACGCGCCCGCAAGGTAAGCAGAATGTAAATTTTTACTCGGATACCGCATCCTTCGGAGAAGGATAGAAAGTCGACGCGAAAGTTTTTTATATATTTCAGTACATTAAAGCTCTCAAACTTGTTTTAAAATTATAATGCGCTTCATACAATGTTTTAAAAGGAATAAATATTCCGAAATAACAAACTCGAATTTATTTTCTGATTTCCGCTTATAAATATTTATGTCAATTTCAATACTAAGATAAAAAAGTCTATTCCCATAACTGTAGATAAACAACACTAGACAGACAAGGCTAGACATACAAATCTAGACAGACAAACCTAGACAGACAAGGCTAGATAAACAAGGCTAGACAGACAAGGCTAGACAGACAAGGCTAGGTAGACAAGGCTAAACAGAGAAGGCAATACAGACAAGGCTAGAAAGACAAGGCCAGATAAACAAAACTAGACATACAAGACAAAACAGAAAAGACTAAACAGACAAGACTAGAGAGACAAGTCTTATATGTGCAGTATTGTCTGTGGAGTCTTGTCCAGTATATCTAGTCTTGCCTCTTTTGTCTTGTCTGTCTATCAGTACCTGTCTAGTCTTCTCTTTCTAGTATTGTCTCTCTAGTTTTGTTAGTTTAGTCTTGTCTGTCTACTTTTGTCTTTCAGTCAAATTCAAATTCAAAGTTTATTTATCAAGGTCAAGGCGTGCCAACGTGCAGGAGAGCAAAACTAGGACAGTTGATGAATCATACACCACAAACTAGAGTAATGTGTATCACTTTGAACAGATTCTATGACCCAATAAAACTAGGGAGTTCTTTTTCAAACGCACTGTACATTGATTGACTCGTGAGGACGTATCTATACGTCTTTCGTTTAGTCAAAGGTCTAAACATGTCTTGCAAAAGTATTTTGTATTACCAAACTAAATACTGCATTTAGTTTGAAGTTATATGTTTATACTTGGAGTCACCATCATCAAGCAGTTCTTAGAGTCGTTAACATGTATCATAATATTAATACGTCAGAAACTTGAGGAATTTTTTTCATTTAAATTTCTTTGTTGAATATACTATATATTTGTTTTACTTGTTATTGGATTTGGAAGTAATATTCCTATCAAATATTAATATTTGTATATTATTAGGGCCCAGATTTATATGTAAATACATATTTTTTATTCAAATTATTTTCTTTCTTATTTTGTTTTCCACACAAATTATGACATTTGAAACGAGAAAATGTAATCTTTATTTCCAAATATCATAATTTGTGTAGAAAAAAAAATACAGACCAAAAATAATTTGATTTAAAAATATGTATTTACATATCAATCCGGGTCCTATATATTATATTATGTATTGTACATATTGCTTTAGTATGTTAATATTTGCATGTATTTTTTCAGTCGGCTCACAAGCCGTTTATGATTAAGCGAAAACTCAAATAAAACAGGCCGATTCCACAATGGGTCAGAATGATGACTGTAAACACAATTAGATATAATGCCAAGAGGCGTCATTGGCGTAAGACAAAGTTGAAGATGTAAATAATAATACTGGTGCTCCAGGAATGTTTATTTTAAATTTCGTATCAATAAATTAAATATATTATAACAATTACTAATAGTTGTCGTGAAAAGGACAAAGGCAAAAATGTTTTATTATTAAATAATATTGCATGTTAGAATTGATTGATTTAAAATTTTATTATTTGTTTTATGATCTGCAGATATAAATAATATTTAAAAAATAATTACAACAGAACTATAATATAAACATCTTAGAATTTATAATCCTTCTGTTATATTATTCTGATCCTTATTTTGTTGCTGCTCATTAGCCTCGCCGTACACCCATTCCTTATCATTACAGCGCACACACTGCGCTGTTAAAGCTAATACTATTATCTAACTCAGCAATAAAACAGAAAACGTGCCAATTAATAGCAACAATGCAATATAATGTGCATATAATAATATGTTGTCATTTGAATTTTGGCGGTTAATAATTAAATGACATATGCATGTTGTAATTCACAAGAAGGCAATGGTTTATCAATTTTGTTAATATGGTTGTCATGGATTTCAAGTATGTTTATTTTATTGGTTTTAAAAAGTTTTGTATTATGTGTAAATTAAAAGTGATTATTTTACAAAGAGTTTTCATTCAGTTCAAATTAAGTATTCGCTTATAAGTTTTTTTTTTTACAAAAGTTATGGGCCCAGAAAAGACTTCTACTGAGATGAGTGTACTGAGCTAAACATTTTCAAACAATTATTTTTGATTGCCTGGAAAACCTGGACAATTGGAAGGAAGATCCAATTATTTAACCTAGAAATTTTGACTGGAAAATTATTAGGCGAAGGACTTAATAAGGAAATAAGGTAAAACCGGAGATGTGTACATGTAAACCCCGCCCCTTAAAAAAAAGTGAGCATAAGTAAACGAATTGGTGGCAGTGGCGTAGTGTAAAAAAAATTAAGGTCGTGACGGTTATATTTACTAGTAAAAAAATTGGTATATATGTTTTTTAATAGATTTAATTTAAAATGGAAATACCAACTTACTACAGCGGAACATAGCTTAAATATATAAATGTATTCAACCTTTCTGAATATCTATAATATTCTTAAGTCTTTTTAAGACTATAAAACAAATCTCATTTTGAAAGACAACATATGTTTGTGTTATTCACTAGGACTCAGTTCACTTCCATGACAATAAAACAAGACACTAGATAAATAACATAGTTTTTTAAAAACTTAAAACAAACGGAACACAGCCTGAATATATAAATATATTATAAATATATAATAAATACAGCCTTTCCGGAGCTCTATAACAATTATTGAGTCTTTTCAGGACTACCAAAACAATTTTCACATGAGATTTGTTTTGGTAGTCCTAAAACTCAATAATTGTTATACAGTTCCGGAAAGGCTGAATAAATTTATATATTCAGGCTGTGTTCCGTTTGTTTTAAGTTTGTATGAAATAATAAGATAGAATTGCTGAAACCATCCTACGTTTTAGTAGGATGGTTTCACCAATTCTATCTTATTGTTTTTTAAGATCAGATCTTTCTCTTTAACCCAAAGTGAATAGCCATCTGCAGACACGTTTCGAGATCTATCTCCTCATCCATGCAGCCTTACTCTGATGAATTATAAATGGATAACACCTCCATTAGCATGATTTAGATTGATAAGTATTAAATTTATTGCAATAATTGCTGTGTGCAACGCAATCTAACCTAAATTAAACCCACAGTCCCTGTTTTATTAAGATTTAGCTTAGCAAGATTTAGCTCGAATAAAATCTGTTGACAATTCTAATCTAACCTAACCTAGATTAAACCAACAGTCCCTGTTTTATTAAGATTTAGCTTAGCAAGATTTAGCTTGAATAAAATCTGTTGCCAGTTACTTTGCAATTGTGATATTACATGGTAATTCTAATGCCCTTCTCTTAAACTGAGAAACAAACTAAATATTGGCTTGAAAATCTAAAAAATTAAATTGCTTTTAAAATAGCTTGGATATAAACTTTTAATAATTACGGTGCAATGAAGAATTTTGTTAATATAGGGAAACTCTTGTATTAAACTGGGGGCAAAACACAATTTGAACGGGAAAATCTAAAAAATGAAATTGTAGGCAGTTGAATTTTGATATAAACATGAAATGTACAATGCATTGGAAATGTACATTGCATTGCACATACATGGAAATGTACATTGCATTGATGAAGTTTGCTATAATCCTGACCGAAATCAAACCTTTTATTTAAAGCCATCGTGTATATGAACTACAAACTTTTGATAACTAAAAGATGAAACTATTAATAATTAACAATTCAAGCAGATTATATAACATTTACAAATTCCTAAGAAGGAGGATCAGCTTTTAGAGGTTTATATATTAATCTTAATCGATTCGATAAAAGCGTCCGTGAGGTCCTCCAGTTTGTGTTCCCTCCTCCACATATATTTATATTCCTAAGATAACTATCAAATTGATTCTTAACACAATTTTTTCGGCAATGTTCTTTTAATTGAACCCCATGTGCCCTCAATTGAATTCGTATGGGCACCTGTATCTGCGTTTTTGAATTTTATTGAATGATTAACTGTCCGGTGATTAAATCCTTCATCCTCCAAACAATCAAAAGCTTTCCAACAATCCGAAACAATTTTGGTCCCTGGTCTGATGATATCTTTAATAATTGATAATAACACATTCTAACTCCGTTCACTCACAACTTTAAAACATTTATTCGTACCCCTTTCAACTCCTCCAAACAACCATTTACCCTCTACATACATTCCTCTATGACACTTCCTTGTAACAAACTTGCTCTCATCAATTTCCTGCAATTCCTCCAAGCATTTCATTTTCTCTCATACATATCTCCATACATACATTTCCTACAAAATTGCGTCCACTCAGTCACTGTTTTGACCGTAATCTCTCATATGCTCTATACCTAGTGCAGGAGTTCGCTCAAGCCACAGCAATGTAATTTTCATAATCTGACCAAGTGATAATCTGCTCCATTCAAACCATTACACATTTGCATACAACCATTGCACATTACATGTACCCTTTCTTATATTCCTTATAACCATATGTGCATTCACTTTCGCTCAAGCGTTCTCACACCGCCATACATACCTACCACTTCTTCTCACTTTCACCAATATCATTTTATCTCCACAATTAACACAAGCATATCTTTTCGCAAGCAAACCTATATCCATTAGCAATTCACCCATTCTGACATTATGCATACTAATTATATTATCTAATTTCAATGGTATTTTGAAAACAAAATATTGAAAAACTGAAACAATCTGAATAAAACGGTTACAGTAAAAGCAAAACAAAATCTGTAACGGTTACAGTAAAACCAAAACAAAATTTAACGGTTACAGTAGAATATAGAGGCCAAATAGTGTTCCCGCCACTGTGCGTTTTTATTAGTTACAAGTTCTGCCACGGAGGCGCTGAAGTTTACATGCACAGATCTTCGATTTACCCAGGAAATACGTAATGGGGAATGAAAAAGATGAAGAAAAATATGCTGTGTCAAGTTCTAAAATTAAGTTGATGCTAGATGAATATTTATACCCAATTGTTATGGGAATTACAAGTTTGATAGAGATTAAAAAAAACTTATGATATTGTGGTAATTATAAGAGCATGTTATAATCACTTGTATAATCACTGTATATATTCTTGCAAGGAGTTTAACATTACTCAGAAGTTTATTTAAATTGCATATAAATCAGTGTCTTTCAATGGAAAGCTTTTAAACTAAATATTATCTATAACTAGGAATTGCAATCCGGTGTTATTTTCAATTCGGCCGAATTTCCATCGATCCGGCCGTATCAGTCCTGATCCGGTCGGATCGATGGAAATTCGGTTGATCCGATCAGGATAATTTTCTGTTAAATGTTTCCAGGATAATCAAGTGAGTGTATTATATAAGTAGTTTACACACACACACATATATATAATTAAACAAACAATTAAAAATCTAGTAATGTATATGTAAATAATTTTAAATTTCACAGATAGAATTTTAGTATTTTTTTTTAAATTTAACATTATAAACTTTACTTAATCTACTGAGATCACAATTAGGTATTTGAGCATGCTAGCAAGTCTTATTCTGATATCTATGAGCTTACATTACTTTCAACACCTAGAGTCTTTCAACGACTTTCAACGACCAGATCAACATCACGATTTCCGATGAAAACCGAACGGAAAATTTCAAAAAAATAGTGAGAAAATGTGGTATTTCAATTAAACTTTTACTGAATGTAGGTATCCACAAGAAGTACCCATTGAACACATTTTAACGCTCCGCCTACAATGGGGACGGCGTGGGGAATTATTTTTTCTTCAAAAGTATTTTGCAACTATCTCGTTAAGGCCACAAAACACAAAATTCTAACCCAGATCCATATGTAAGACATCGGTATCTACAAAAAAGTATTCTTTGCAAATTTAGTTAAATCATTCGGTTTAGCTTCAAAGCACAAAATTGTACCCCGGATCTCCATATATAAGACGTCGGTGTCCACAAAAATATTGTTTGCAAATTTAGTTATATCATTCAGTTTAGCCACAAAAGTAAAAAATATGAAATGCAATTCATTTTTGAATGGTGCTCCTAATGAAATTCTCCTTTGAATTTCTTTTCTCAATTTTCATGAAAATAATTCCTCACGCCGTCCCCATTGGAGCCGGTGCGTTCAAATGTGGTTAAAGAGTACTTCTTGTGGTTACCCTCATTCAATAAGAGGTTAATTGAAATCCCACATTTTCTCGCTATTTGTCATTTTGAAGTTTGTCATAAATATAGCATACATTAATTTCAACACCTAGACCTAGACTAGATATGGAGGGGTCTAGGTGTTGAAATTAATGTATGCTATAATAATGACAAATTTCAAAATATTAAAAAATATCGAGAAAATGTGGGATTTCAATTAAACTTTTACTGAATATGGGTATCCACAAGAAGTACCCTATGACCACATTTGAATGCTCAGCCTTCAATGGGGACGGCATGGGGAATTATTTTTGCATCAAAGGTTTTTTTGCAAATATCTCGTTAAGACTTCAAAATACAAAATTGTAACACCGATCTCCATATGTAAGACGTCGCTTTCTACAAAAATGTATTCTTTGCAAATTTAGTTAAATCATTCGGCTTTGCCACAAAAGTAAAAAATATGAAATGCAATTCTTTTTTATTGGTACCTCTCCTTTGAATTTCGTATCTCAATTTACATGAGTTCATATGGTAGGGTCTAGGTGTTGAAATTAATGTATGCTATATTTATGACAAATTTCAAAATGACAAATGTCAATTATGACAAATTTCAAATTAAAAAATAGCGAGAAAATGTGGGATTTCAATTAACGTTTTACTGAATGTGGGTATCCCCGATAGGGACAAAAAGTACGCTTTAACCACATTTGAACGCTCCGCCTCCAATGGGGACGGTGTGGGGAATTATTTTTGCATCAATGGTTTTAAGCAAATATCTCGTTAAGGCTTTAAATTACAAAGTTGTAACCCAGATTTCCATATGTAAGACGTCGGTTTCTACAAAAAATTATTCTTTGAAAATTTAGTTAAATCATTCGGTTTAGCCACAAAAGTAAAAAATATGAAATGCAATTTTTTTTACAATGGTATTTATTGTAGGTTGATTAAACTAAATATTTATTAACTCATTATTGTGATAACTGTGCTATTCATTAGATTGTAACTCTTCTTTGAATTTCGTTTCTCAATTTAAATGAGTTTATATGGTAGGTGTTTATATGTTTAAATGAGTCTAGGTGTTGAAATTACTGTATACTATATTTATGACAAATATCATGATGAATCTGTCTAATGAATGGCACAATTATCACAATAATGAGTTTATAACTATTTAGTTTAATCAACCTACAATATATACCGTATTTATTGACGTTTTTGTTAATGTTTTTGCTGTTTCTTTATTATTCTTTATATATTTTTATTTTTTACTTCTTTTTTCCTAATATTAGAATGATATATTTATTTATTTATTTTAGTTGATATTTAATCCGGGGGTTAAGTGGGAGAACAGTTTCATCACTGAACTTCGCCTCCGTCCAATAATGTAGTTACTGACTTGTTGTATTTGTTGTTGTATGTATCTACTTTTTTTTAATTTTTTTATTTGTAGTTTAAATTTTATATTTTTTCTTATGTTTATGTTTGTAATATGTCACGTTACGTTATTGGTAAATAAAAGTCATTTATTATTATTATTATTATTTGCCGGTGTATAAGGCCACCCTAAAATTTAACTTACATTTTGTGCGCCTATAACTCGGACCTATGTTTTAGAAGCAATTTTACTGCAAAAAAATGTGCGCGTTATACCCCGGCAAATACGGTAATTATTTAAACTATACATTATTTATCCCAAAATCAATTTTGGTTTTGGAAAAACCATGTGATGCCATGCACATCACGTATTTAAAGTACCTACTCATGCATCAGCGCGATTATTTTTCAAAAAATTAGCATTTAATTAATAATTAATTTTATTAATCACCGAATTCGGTACCTATATACCGGATCCGGTCATCAGCAAACGTTTAGTGAGGCCGGATCCACTGGATTACCGAATCCGATTTTCCGATTGCATTCCCTATCTGTAACCGAAATTCTGTTGGGTCTTCAAATGATGATGAATTTCTTAGAGTTATTATGGTGGTTAGAGAAAAGAAAAACCAGTGAAAATAAGAAAAATACTATAAAGAGAATATATACCAAAATATATAATACCAGATAAAATTAAATTGCATTTAGATAGTAAGAAGAAAAATTATTAAGATATAGGTAAAGATATGTTATATTCGCATATAATAAGTTCTTATTCAACATAATACAGTACATAATTTGCCATATAAAGTTTCAACAAAAAAAGAAAAAAAAAACTAAATTTACATCTTATTTTTCACGCAAAATTTGTTTAAATTTGCGCCTCATCTGTGCTAGTATAAACATTTTCCTTCGGCCATTGTGAACACCCGAATATTTTCACATGATTTACCCATGGAGAATCCGTTTATTTTTTATTGCTCCCTTAAAGGCAAAAAAGCCTGAACCCGTGCCATGTACGAAAACATCCGTGGCAAAAAATAAGGGACCTCATTAAATTATAAAGCTACGATGAAATGTTTAGCGCACATTTTAGTGCAAATTTGCCTACCCAGGATACAGATTTATTTAATAAACAGCCAAACGCTTTCCACGTTTATTTACGATGATAAATTGCTTTTCTATATACGATAAATGCCTATATTTATTATAATTGCCCTACAAAAAAAATCTAATGCGCTTCGTTATTACGTACTTATAACCTCATGAATTATTAAATTTACGTGGTAAGATTGATTGATATTAGGTACTTAATGTTCTAAATTTATTGTTATTAACCAATTTTTTACCACTGTACACAAGCAGGTACAACGGTATTTATTGTAACCCTATATTGAGTGTAGCAGTTTGGGCAAAAATGGGTTAAAATAAGATGGTTTATAAAACAACCTCCACACTAATACAACACAAAACCCGGACTCTACCGCCGGATGAAAAAGAAATTAGGAAAGCTATTCGCGAGATGAAAAATAATGGAGCATCCGGAGAAGACGGCGTTATAGCAGAACTATGAAAGCTTATGAGCCAAGAATTTATTTCACAAACAAGCAACTCTTTCAAAAGGTTTGGATGGACGAAGTTATCCCCGGGCGAGTGGCTGAGCGGGTATTAGGAGAAACAGATTATGTATAGTAAGTAACCCACTTATTTTAGCATATCACCCCGGAATCAAACGGAAGAAGCTGAATTTTTGTATAGACCTTTATTTTAACACATTAAAGGCGGGAGTCGTAGTACTACAATTTATCTCGACTATAGCTGAAAGGCGGGAGTCTTAGTACTACGATTTATCCCCCCGCCTTTAATGTGTTAACATTACAAATGTTGACTCAAAAGTCACATATGCCAACATGTGAGCGATTCCAAAATTCCGTCCAATATGTGAGCGTCCCTCGGAGATTTTTGCGACCTTTGACCTTAGGACGCTAACATGTGGGCATCTTTGACTTTTAGGACAACATTTGTGATGCTAAAATAAAGTAACAAAAATTCAGCTTCTTCCGTTAGGTTAGGTTATTTTTTGACTAAAATGACTGGACTATAGAGCAAATTCTGAGCTTAAAAATGTTATTGAAATACTAAAACTCCAGAAAAAAAGGACTTATTTGTTTCATTTATCGACTTTCAGAAGGCATACGACTCGGAAGAGTGAGAAACTATTTTTAACACACTACAAGAATACCAAGTAGACCATTAACTTAAGCTAACGTTCAGCAACACAGTATCAAAAGTCAAATTGCAAGGGGAAGTAAGTGATCCTAAGATAAACCCAGAAAAAAACGGGTCAAAGACAAGGAGATGGCCTGTCACCAATTCTATTTAACGTGGTCTTAGATAAGGTGATGAAAACATTATGTGAGCATAATAAGTCGTTTGGAAAAATTAGAACAGAAAAAACAAACGTCAAAATCCATTGCCTAGCGTTACATCTTATCGATCTATCAATCCTAGCGTTACATCTTATCGATCTATCAATCCTAGCGTTACATCTTACGACCTGGCCTTCTTTGCGAAATCGGAGTAAGAAGCTATTGATCAGATCAATCTTTAACCAGGTAAAAGAGACAATGAAGAGCGGAGATTTTACTGCGAAGACAATCACAAAAAATCACATAACTTGATAAATGGAAATAATTATAAACATTCATAGACGCGTTTCTGCGTTCTGGCTTCATCAGTATGGACTTATCATATAATTTAAAATTGAATAAAAATTAAATGTAAACTAACAACTTACTCATGATGAAGCCAAAAGGCTGAAACGCGTCTATGGATGTTCATAATTATTTTCATTTATAAAGTTATGTCATTTCGTGTGACCTCGTGGCGTCTCTTATCAGAAAAATGCAGGAGCCACACCGTACTTTATAATTATATTTTATTTATGTTATTAGTCAATTTGTGAATTAAAGAACATAGTTTCCTTAATTCTTTTCTTGAACATTTACATTTCCTCGCCAGAAACATATGGACTATTATTATATGGATTATTTTGAAAGTGGTGTAAATCAATTTTTTGTTGTTTCGAGAAAATTGAAGTTAAACATATTGCTATGCAATTTCCTATATTGGCCAATTTTAAATTGAACAAAACATTGCTTTTTTAAGATATTAAATACTTTAGTTTTCACTGAATTAAGCATAAATTGCGTAATATCTCACTTTTTTCTTAAATGGACTTACACCACTTTCAAAATAAACGGTCCATATATAGTAAGCGAAATCTGTCAATCAATGCAAAACTAAGATACCATTGCGCTGTTGTGAGACCGGTGGTTCTATACGGAACAGATTATCCAGTGTGAAAGGCTTGCTCAAAATCGAAAGAAAATTACTTCGAACAATGTATAGACCACGAATAGTTGACGGAGACTATAGGGTAAGAGCAAATACGCAAATATATGATCTAGAAATCACGGTCACGAAACGTAGACCTCAGTTCTATTGCAACATGATAGGAATGACTCCTGATTATTTAAATATTTGATAAGATTAATAAACATTGTAGGTAGCCAAACCATCTACATGAAGCAAATCAAAGAAAACCGAGGACTGAAGAAAAGGAGCAAACATTTAGCAAACTACCATCCTATTGCGCTGCTGTTAGTACTATCAAAAATACTGGAATAGGGAAAATGCATGTTTTTTATATTTTTAATTCAATGTTTACACCGTTATAACATAGTAAAAAATATAAATGCTGCTTAAAAATGCTGTAATTAAGTTAAAAAAAATATTTCAAATTCATAAAAATTTTGAGGTGTTTAAACGCCGCCATTTTCGCGCGGTCTGTTGATGACGTCAATTACCACTGACAGTTCAGTCCATTGTTTACTACCGCTGTTTTCATTTTAAACTTGAAGTTTTGACGTTTGTTTTTTAACCAAAAGACTATAATGACATTCTTCTGTCGGCACTACGGTCCATGTAGAACCTTGGCCTGCTCAATTACTTCCTTCCATTCCTCTCTATCTAGAGCCTTTCTCCAACAACTTCTTATTTTCATTTCTCTTAGGTCATTTTCCACATCATCGCTCCATTTTTTCTGGGTCGGCCTCGCTTCCGCGTCCCCTCTGGTTTTTTCTCAAATGCCATTTCTGAACCGCGATTATTTTTCATTCTTATTAGGTGTCTCAACCATTTCAATCGTTGGGACTTTACTGTGGTAACTATATCTGGGTCTTCATATAGGTTTCTTAACTCGTAATTCTACATATGACGTACAATATATATGACATACAATACTATAATGACATACAAATGTAAAAAAGACGGACTTGTTTATATGGTATGTTACGTCACTTTCACTTTCAATGGTGTTGCGTTTTACAAATTTGAATTTCCCTCGCTTAATTTGAACTTTTATTTATTAATTTTAGGTATTTAAAAAGATATTAAGTACAAAAATATTGGTTTAGTTCGAATGTCCGGTCAATAAAGATTCGGCAACAAAATATTTGAAACAAATTTAAATGTCATGCATACTCCCTATTGAGCTTGTTAAATCGGCTAACACCATTTATACATGAATATGATCAAATTCGAAGCAAGAACACGGATTCAGAAGAAAAAAGGTTAACACAAACAGCAATAACAGAATTAGTGACAAAAATACTGAAGGAAGTAGATGATGGAAAGTCACCCGTTGGCATTGTCTACGATATGTCAAGGGCGTTTGACTGTGTGGAGCATCGTCTCCTACTCAATAAAATTGAAACATACGGAACTAGGGATAAAACAGCTGCATGGTTACAAATCCATGCAACTATCAGAAAAATATTTGTTACAACTGTAAACCAGAGAGGGATTGGCCAATGGAAAGCTCTGAGGACTAAAGTCGATTCTCATATACGCGACACTCAGCTACGCTATGTCGCGCAATATCGCCTGTCAAATAATGATTACATTGTTTTAAATGGGCACATTCTCACTATGGCTACGCGACAGCTGCTACATGGAAATAATCCCAGCTACGTCGCTGAGATTATTTTGTGAGCATTCTTTTACGTTTTGTCGCTCGACGTCGCCTGATGTTTAACCAGTTTTTTTGTGATTTTAACTATGGATTGTGTCAAAAACTGAGTGTATTTGAAAATGAGCGGAATGAACGAGGAAAAAGCAGAGGAATTGGTCGCTCTTGTGCGACCGGGCTGATTATGTTGAACTGTATGGCTTACAAAATAAAAAAATTGAAATAAATCTAATCTATCTAATTTGGAAATAAATTTCTTTAAAATTAGATGTGACTCGTAAGTAGAGACTCTTGTAATTGTTTGAAAAGAGTATGGAAAATTCTACTTCTCCTAGTCTTGATCTTAAGATATGAGGCACTAAAAATTTTCTTTTCCTCTTCTTTTCTTTTAATTTCTCATTTTCATTAACACATGGCTACGACGAAAAAATCATCGGAACTTATTTTGAAAATAAAACTTAAAATAACTTGAAAGGTAGAGAAACTGCCGATTTGACACTCGCAGCAAATAATCGCGTAGCCGAGTATCGCATATATGAGAATACCTAGCAGGGACGAGACAATTCGCGACACTTCATCGCGGGTCATCGCGTAGCTGTGTGTCGTGTATACGAGAATCGGCCTTAATACAGTACTACCACAAGGCAGAATTCTATTACCAACATTATTTTCGCTATATATAGCATACATAATTAAGTATATCAATTGTTGTCATTCGACCCTATATCCTGATGCCTATCAACCCATATTCTGATGATTGCAGGTTTCTAATTTCGGAAAACACAAGAAAAGAAACTGAGACCAAACCGAATGCCTTTTTAGAAATGCTATACAAGTGCTTTTCTGGCAAACACCACGACTGACATTCGCTGGCAAACACCACGACTGACATTGAATTACATTAAGAAAGTTTTGGGAAAATTACAGGATTATGTAAAACCCTGTAATTTTTCAAAAAAAAAAAATACCCTGATCTTTTTTTTTGGGCAAAATTTTCGTGCACTTTTTTGACGTATAACCAGTGAAAATAACAAAATGTGCCCGAAACTTTCATATTGTCGCTTTTAAACAAGGCGGACGCACATGCGCTTAACTAACCGTGAAAAAGTCTATATAAATAATACTCGTTTTGCGGGGATGATTTTGTAAATTTTTCAAATTCCTTGTAGCTAGAACGGGCTGAATCAAATCTAGTGGCTTTTTACTTCTTTAGGTTCAAAATAAGTTTAAGGTTGTCAGTGTTCCACGACTCTTTATTATGTTTTGGGTACTTACGTATTAACGCCATCACCGCTACATTTTTAAATACCGCCAATCTACACCTAATTTTTTTATGATAAATCATAAAATAAAACTTTTTATTTAAAATTAAAACATTTTTTAAACTCAAAATAATCTATGTTTTAACTCCGGCTAGATTAGGTTGCCCGCCGCGAAACGGACAGACAAATCAAGACAACATACGCGCGGCAGCGCGAACTACCGATCCAATATATAGCAGTGGTGGCGTTAATACGTAAGTACCAAGTTTTGTACTGGATATTAACATATTATTTGGCGCATGGTGATCGGACAAGAAAAGTAATCTAGCCGTGAGGTACTCGACTCTCAAGTCGATATCTCATATATAGAAATCATCCAATTTACTGACATTGAGGTCCCTATGGAATTGGCAGATATAAATTCTAGATAGTTTTCTTCTCATAACTTTAGAGATTTTACAAAATTGATTTTATTCAATGTCTTTAACTTTGCGTCATTAATATCTCCAGACGTAAGTATGATGTCAATTTGTTGGGTCCCTACCTAAAATATTAAAACCCTGTGCGCTTCTGAGCCTTTGGGACTTGTTGTGGGTAGCGATGTCGACGTTAAGGTCTCCCATACATATCACATATCAACTGGTCCGTACTAAGTTCTAGATTTATAAATAAGTTTTCTGATATATAATCGACATAGTAGGTATTTGGTGCTCTGTATAAGACCCCAACGATGAGCTTACTCCTGACTAGGGTTTCCGCGTACCCGACCTTTTTTAATACCCGGGTACCGGGTATTATTTTTTCATATACCCGGGTATTTGCAATTTTTGCAGAAAAAGATACAATTTTCTTATAATGATGTTTTATTTTATTACGAAAAAGTAAAGTACGTCAATAAGACTCCTTAACTTATAGTACAGTCACACTGTTAAAAAGTCTTGTTCTCATTAACTAATAAGGAACTAAAATGACTTTTTACTGCAATAAATTCTGTTATAAAATAATAAAAAATATGACTAAATAAAAATTCGTCTCTGTTACAGTTGAAAATTAAAAATCACACACAGTTAAACAGTCTTGTTTTCATAAACTGATTAAGAACTGAAATTACTTTTTATGTGAAAACTTTTACTTTTGGTTATGTTATAAAATAAAAATATATAACTTAATAATCTTAATTTCTTCTAAGAATAAACAATTTTAAAATAAATCGACTTAACACAAGTTACGGATAATCAACTTAAAACATGGCGACATAACCAAACCTAATTTCAAGTTTAGTGCATTTTTGTAAAAAAACTTCCACGCCTTCTTTCGAGTTATTTTAATTGTTTGTAGTGCAAATTTTCCAATATTATTTTTAAGGCGCAACTTAGAAATAATTTTCCGAGAATTTTGTCAAAGTGGGTACCCGGGTCTGACAATGAAATACTACCCGAGTACTAAAAAAATCATATACCCGGGTATACCCGGATCCGGGTACCCGGGTAAAAGACCCTACTCCTGACCCCTATTGACACCCTATTTCCTTTTTGTCATTTTTAGATTCCTCTTAAAAGTGCTTACATTATGGCATTGTATGTAATGTAAGTATGTAACCTAACCTAACCTATTGCAATCTCAGATAAAATTAAAATTTTAATTTTCTATTAGTTCTGGAATATTCTGGAACTCAAAGTCGGTTGTGTTCCTTAGTGTATAGTCGTGTCTCTAACATATAGAGGTAATCTTTTCATTAATACATTCTGGTATCAAGCTACGTTTCATTTCGTTTATTAGAACTACCGTATTAGCCCGAATAATACGCGACCCCGAATTTAACGCGACTCCGAAATTTTTATAAAGATTTTTAGAAAAAAAATAATACTCATAAGAGAATTCAACGAAAGTAAAATTCAATCAGATAAGCATTTTTTTAGGTAATTATAGGTAATTACATTCATGACAATAAAGTTAAGTAATGTAAAACAAAATTAATATTACGTAAGTAACAAAAATCGGAAATACTTTTATTCAGAATCTGATCAGATTTCAGAATGAGAACTCATTAATGTGGCATCGGTATCGTCAGTATTGTCATGGATGCTTTCAGTCTCCCACAAAATGTCATCTTCCGTACTATTTAAATCATTGGAAACACAGCATTTCTTGAAACCTTTAACTATCGATTCAGGTTTGATCTTCGGACAGGCGGTCGCAATTTATTCTCCCAAAAGAGAGACTGAGGGTTTTTTTATTTTTCCTGAAGGTGTCAATGGTTGATTGCCCGATAATAGCCAATTGTTGTATTGTTTTCGAAGGTTGTCTTTAAATGGTTTATTAACCACAACATCCAAGACATGCAACTGAGAAGTGATACCACCCGGTATTATTACAAGATCGGAATTTAATGCCTCAATTTTTTCCTTAACACCTGTCTTAAGGTGGCCTCTGGTGGACTCTGGAGAGTTTTTAAGGGAACCTGTTTTCTCCATATCACATTCAAACAGTATAATATCAACTCTTCTGTCATCCAAACTTTTTCTTGGATCCGAAAAACAATTCCTGGACACAGCTTTTCTTTGGGCATTGTTTTACGTTTCAATATAACGTACGGTCAAAGCTTTTGTCCGTCAGCAGTAACAGCAAGCATAACAGTAATTCTGGACTTTTTATAATCAGTTGACTTCAATAAGATCGTTTTTTCACCTTTCTTATTTACCGTAAGGTTGGATAAGGTTGCATTTCCCATGTTTCCCTATGGTTGATTTGACGTGGTCGGTCGAGCGTTTCAACCTCGGTAGGAGAATGTCCTTGTTTATATTACATTACTTAAACCCCGAATTTAGCGCGAGTCGATTTTTTAACGGAAAATAAATGGTCGAAAAATGTCGCGTTATATTCGGGCAAATACGGTAGATGGGTTGAAAACAATCGGCTGATTAAAGACAATACCTGTAAGATAGAATTGGTAAAACCATACTACGTTATAGATAATTCAAACTTAAAACAGTCGGAACACAGTCTGAATATGTAAATATATTCAACCTTTATATTATTATAGAGCTCCGGAAAGGTTAAATATATTTTTATATTCAGGCTGTGTTCCGACTGTTTTGAGTTTGCACATTACTTGTAATACGCGTAAAATAGAGTTAGAGATGTATAAAAATTATATCATATTACATTATGGTATAGTTTCGAGCGAGCAAACAGGTATTGGAAAGACATGATCTTAAAAACAATGTTATTTTTGTGGTATTTGTTGAGTGCCACGAAGGTGGACTGAAAGCTATTAAATAACTTTCAAATTTTACATGACATTTGTGGTAGTATGTAGTCCTAAAAATACTCAGTAATTGTTATAGAGCTCCGAAAAGGCTGAGTATATTTATATATTCAAGCTGTGTTCCGTTTGTTTTAAGTCTATAACGTAGGATAGTTTCGCCAATTCTACTTTTATAAATATATAGTTTTCAAAATTTGGCAACTTTTGCAAATTAATGCAAATATAATTTGCAATTGTTGCCAAATTTGGAAAATCCAAAATCTCATTCCTAAACAAATTTAGTTTTTTTTGTTAATTTTGATGTTAATTTGTGGACAAACTTTGCAAAATTCATTTGTTTTATGTCAAAATTGGACGAAAATGTCAACATAAATTGGCAAATATTGCCAAATTTTCAAAAACCAAAATCTTGATTCGAAGCAAAATTTGTTTTTTATGTTGATTTGAATGGACAAACCTTGCAAAATTCTTTTGTTTTGTGTCAAAATTGGACGAAAACGTCAAAATTACTTGCAAAAATTTCCAAAAAAACAAAATCTCTATTCGAAGAAAATTTTCATTTTTTGTTGATTTGAGTGGACACACTTTTGTTTTATGTAACAATTGAACTAAACGACAAAATAATTTGCAAGTCTAGTCTTGTCTTTGTAGTTCTTGTATAAAGTCTCGTACGTCTAGCCTTGTCTGTCTAGTCTTATCTGTATAATATTGTCTGTCTAGCCTTGTCTGTCTAGTCTTGTCTGTCTAGTCTTGTCTGTCTAGTCTAGCCTGTCTAGTCTTGTTTGTCGTAGTCTTGTCGGTCCTAGTCTTGTATGTCCTAGTCTTATTTGTCCTAACCTTATTTGTCCTAGTCTTAACTGTCCTAGTCTTAACTGTCCTAGTCTTGTATATGCCAGTCCTGTCTGTCCTAGTATTCTCTGTCTTACTCTTGTCGGTTCTAGTTTCTTGTATGTCCTAGTCTTGTCTGTATAGTCTTGTCCGTCTAGTCTTGTCTATCCACTCTTGTCTGTCTAGTCTTGTCCATCTAGTCTTGTCCGTCTGAACTTGTCTAGCTAGCCTTGCCTGAAACAAATTCAAGTTAAAAGTTCGAATTGTGACAACTTCATGTTGCAACAACTTCATGTTGAACCGACTAGATTGAAACAATCTAGTTTCAACTACGAGAAGAGATTTTTCCCCCTGGAATACTCATTTCATCTTCAAATTCACGTTGAAACAACTGCATCTTGCAACAAGTTCATATTGAAGCAACATCATGTTGATACAACTTCATGTTGCTACAAGTTCATGTTGCGACAGCTTCATGTTGTAACAACTTCATGTTGCGACAACTTCATGTTGCGACAACTTCATGTTGCGACAACTTCATGTTGCGGCAACTTCATGTTGCGACAACTTCATGTTGAGGCTTCGTATTGCGAGAACTTCAATTTGCAACAACTTCATATTGAACTTAAAATAATTAAGTGGACCATGGAAAGCACAATCTAATCCGTCTAGTCCAAATCAGTTAGCATTGTAGAGAATTTATTAAATTAAATATATTTTAATCTAGTAGACTACATAGACAATACAAGAAAGACACAAGGCTACATATGGACAAGAAGGAGAGAAAACTAGACGAGACTGGACGAGACTAGACAGGACTACACAAGAATAGACAAGAGTAGACAAGACTAGAGACTAGACAAAATTAGACAGGACTAGAGAAGACTAGACAAGATTACACAACACTTGACAAGTCTAGACATATTCGACACATTAAAAGTCTAGACATATTCGACAAATTAAAAAGAAATTAAAAAATTTAAATAAAAAAAAAGTTTAAAATGAGATGTCATGGTTTGGACCAAATTAATAATAGAATTGAAAGTAGGAGATTATCACTACGATATCTTTAAATCTGCCAGTAGCTGGAATTACACGGATATCTTCTGTTACTCTTTGGCACACCCCACTGAAGATGCGTGGTGTGTTTGTTCACACCACGCATCTTCAGCGGGGATATCCGTGTAATTACAGCTACTGACAGATTTGAAGATATCGTAGTGATAATCTCCTACTTTCAATTTCAAAAATAAATATATGGCTATCCGTATAGTTTACAATTATTTTTTGGGATTTTGTGAAATATTCATCTTTCGAACGATAAGACCCTAGGTGCAGGGGTGAGTCCCAAATCTTTCACCGAGGGTAACGCAACGCTTCAATGAGATTGTATGTATTTATTAATCTCATTGTTATGTTTAAAAAAGCCACAATGAATTCATAAAGTCGGTAGACTGCTATAGCAGTCCATATTATCAGTCCACCCTATCAATTGGACTATTTTAATAGTCGATATATAGTCGCATCTGGGGGTCAAATTATTTTAATTGCTATAGCAGCGAAAGGGTTAAGAACATACAATAACATTGAAGACATAGATGCTGTTATCTCTTCCCCGGATACTAAATACATCACGAATTATAAAATTTACAATGCAAGATTGGTTGATGACACTTAATGTTTAAATTTATTGTTGTTAAAATGTGAATGTTTTCTTTAATTTTGAACTTTTTTAAATTTAATTTTGTACTTTTGTTGCTTTACTTTTGAACATAAACTAACATTGAAGGCGTAGACGTTATCTCTTCACCGAATACTAATAACATCACGAATTATGATAATAATAATAAACTTTATTGCTGCTTACAATTATATAGAAATTATAAAAGAAAAAATAATATACATATACATACATATAATTTGCAGATGTGATTGTCAGCATACGAAAAAAAGAAAATTGTAAAATACATTGTGAGAAAAAATAAACAAATACACAAGCAATAAATACAAAACAATTCTATACATTTGAATACATTCAAAAATTTAAACATATCTACTTGCAGGTATACTTGTATTTGTTCAATGATATCGTTTAACCGGTGTGAAACTGGCAATAACTTTCAGCAATAAAAATTTTGCTTAAAATTTTTATTTCAAAAGGCAATAAATAACTTTCTTATTGATAGGGATTTTTCAAAATTTTCATCACAGAACTGTTGCACAGTAAGTCGTCTCATAAAATATTCCAACAAAAATTAATTTTCTTTTTACACATAGGCATAATAATCATATTAAAGATCAACAAATATTTATCATTTACTGACTTCTTAAACCCGGAACGTCAAAGTGTATTATTTTCCAAAATTTTCCAACATAATTTCCACCATCTATAGGCCACAGTATTACCTTCATTTCTCAAGCAGGAATTTTTCCAAAATTCCTAATAATAAGCGCACAGCGATTATTTAAAAAAGTGCATTCCACGCAGTTGCCATTTAATAGAAAAATCCAAAGAGGTAGTAATTTTCAACATTTTAATTTTTCTTTCAAATATCATTAGACAATCAATGTACCTAACAACGAAATAAAACATTTTTCGAAATATAAAAAACAATTGAATGACGACCATACTTAAAATGCAGCTGCTCCAAGTGCCACCGTTTCATAGCCAGAACGTCTAATTGCAGTAAATTTTAACTTTTCTCAAATTTTCTTTCATACATCACTAGTGAATAAATGTACCTAGACATGTGTAAAATCTGTTGCAAAAATTCGCAAAAGTAAATGTATTCCACCCCACTTTCGTTCGCAGGGCACTGTTTTAGAGCATTGCTCTAAGTTTTAACTTTTCTAACATTTTATTTCATTTCTTACTGAGGTATGAATATGTCTACTTAACTGTATAAGCATTTAAAAATGTTTTATTGTTGAACCAAAAGTTGAAACACCGACACTGGAAGAAACAACTGAGATCATAATTGCCTTTAAGAATAACAAGGCGCCTGGTAGCGATAACATTACAGCAGAGCTACTAAAGGCAGGAGGCCCAGAACTGTGGGCCCGTATCCACCAATTAACCAAACGAATCTGGGAGGAAGAAACAATGCCAGAAGAGTGGAATTTAGGCCTTATACATCCTATTCACAAGAAAGGAAGCAAAAGAGATTGTAAAAATTACAGAGGAATTACATTATTAAATGTAACATATAAAATCATTTCATGCCTCATTCGCAAAAGGCTGAACGTATATGCAGAAGATATACTAGATGACTATCAATGTGGATTTCGACCTAACCGATCAACAACAGATCAAATACACCAAATGCGACTGCTGCTAGAAAAGGGATACGAACACAATTTTGACATACACTGCCTTTTCATTGATTTTCAACAAGCCTTCGATTCAGTCAATAGAAATAAGTTATACCTGAACTTAATACATATGGGCATACCAAAAAAGATTGTCAATCTAATTAAACTAACATTAGAAAGAACGTCAGCGGCAGTAGTAATACAAAACGATAAAACCGAAAAATTCTCCATTACGTCTGAAGTCAGACAAGGTGATGCGCTATCCGCTCTACTTTTCAACCTAACATTATATGCGGCTATAGAAAAACTAAAGATAACGGGAAACTTAACATCAAAAAGTAGACAAATCGGAGCCTATGCAGATGACATAGTAATCACGGGGCGCATGGCAAATACAGTAAATGACACATTTAAGGACCTCGAAAAAGAGGCAAGGAAAGTAGGACTGACAGTCAATCAAGAAAAAACAAAAAATATGATGATGTCCAGAACTGCACCACAAAATGAAGATAGATACATAGTAGGCGACCACAGCTTTGAAAAAGTTAAAAATTTCACGTATTTGGGATCTCAACTAAATCAAACCAACGACGAGAGTGAAGAAATAAAGATACGAATATTAAAAGGAAATAGAACCTACTATGCGAACAGAAAACTACTTACCAGCAAACTACTAAGTCACAAATCCAAGATAACTATATATAAGTGCCTAATACGACCGGTAGTTACTTATGGCTGTGAAACAAGGACCCTCCTTAAGAAAAGTGAGGAAGAACTAAAGACATTTTAAAAAAAAATATTAAGAAAAGTATATGGTCGGATAAGGGAACATGACGGAACATACAGGATAAGAATGAATCACGAACTAGAGTCTCTAATTGGAAACAACAACATAGTAAAACATGTAAAGGCACAGAGACTGAGGTGGATAGGCCATGTGCAAAGAATGGAAAAAGATCGAAACACCAAGCTTATCGTGGAATGGAAACCCACCAATAGCCGACCAAGAGGAAGACCACGTAAAAGATGGAAGGAAAGCGTGGAAGAAGACATAAAAGCACTAGGACTAAGGAATTGGAAAAGAGCAGCAGAAGATCGTGGAGAATGGCATAAAATAGTAGAGGAGGCCAAAACCCATAAAGGGTTGTAGAGCCAAAGGAAGAAGAAGATATATTCATACCCTAGAAGGAAATGAAAGAAAATGTTAGAAAAGTTAAAATTTAGAGAAATTTTACGGTCCAGCAATAAAACAGTGATGCGTCGAGCTGGTGCATTTTAAGTTTTGGTGAAATTTTATTATTTGTACGATTTTTTTTAATGCTTCGATTGGTAAGTAGATAAATTTATCCCCTAGTGTGAATTGAAATAAAATGTGAGGAAATATAAAATTTACTTCTATTTACCCCTATTGCAATAAAACAGTGCCCGGCGAACGGAAGGAGGGTGGAATACATTTACTTTTGCGAATTTTTGCAAAGGCTTTTACACATGTCTAGGTACATTTATTCACTAGTGATGTGTGAAAGAAAATTTGAGCAAAGTTAAAATTTACTGCAATTTGACGTTCTGGCTATGAAACGGTGCTACGTGGAGCAGCTGCATTTTAAGCTTGGTCGTGATTCAATTGTTTTTTTATATTTCGAAAAATGTTTTATTTCGTTGTTAGGTACATTCATTCTCAAGGGATATTAGAAAGAAAAATTGAGAAATGTTGAAAATTACTACCTCTTTGGATTTTTCTATTAAATGGCAACTGCGTGGAATGCACTTTTTTAAATAATCGCTGTGTGCTTATTATTAGGAATTTTGGAAAAATTCCTGCTTGAGAAATGAAGGTAATACTGTGGCCTAATAAATGGTGGAAATTATGTTGGAAAATTTTGGAAAATAATACACTTTGACGCGTTTATGCGTTTAAGGAGTAAATGTGAATATTTGTTGATCTTTAATATGATTATTATGCCTATGTGTAAAAAGGAAATTAAATTTTGTTGGAATATTTTATGAGGTGACTTACTGTGCAACAGTTCTGTGAAGAAAATTTTGAAAAATCGCTATCAATAAGAAAATTATAGCCTTTTGAAATAAAAATTTGACGCAAAATTTTTATTGCTGAAAGTTATTGCCAGTTTCACACCGGTTATCGTTTAACCAATTTGTTGTTCTAAGAATTCATCAATTCCATAAAATGTACCAGCTATTAATTTTACTTTTATTGATTTTTTAAACTTATTGTATGATCGAGTGTTTATTTCTGAGGATATATTATTGAATAATTTAACACCAATACAGAAAAAAGCATATAAGCTAGTGTTGCTTGTTGTAGTAGTAATGCTTTTCAGTTTGTAATAGTTCACGATTCCTTGTGTTATATGTGTGCATGTTAGAGGATATAGTGGAATTACGAGTATTTTTTGATATAACACAGACATTTATAAATGAAAATAGACGGTAAGGTTAACAATTTGTTGTTCCTAAAACAATTTCTGCAGCTCTGTAGACGCTTTATATCAAATATTAAAATTATTTTCTGCATAACGAAACATTTGCGGGTATGTCTTGAATTAACCCATAATAGAATATTAAAAGATATATGTAAATAGACAATAGCATATTACAGGCTTAACAAGGTACTTGTATGCATAGACTTTTTCAGTTGAGATATTGCAAAATAAACTCTTGCTAATTTTTTGCTAACTAACTCTCTGTGGTTCGACCACGTAAGTTTAGAATCATTTAATTCCCCAAGAAATCTTGCAGAATTGGATATTTTATAGCGTTGGTTGTCTACAACAATCTGAAAATTGGTCGGTAAAGTTCTTCTTTGGCCCATGTATAAACACAGAGTTTTGTCGCTATTCAAGATTAGTTCTTTTTCGTACACCAATTATTAAATTGTACGATTGTTTCCACTATCTTTGCATGTAATTCGTTATAAAATTTACAATGCAAGATTGATTGGTGTATCAGACACTTAACATTGTACAATCATTGTTGTTAAAAGGTGAATCGCATGTGTTCTATAATTTTGTTTAAGAACATAAACTAACATTGAAGACGTAGATGCTGTTATGTCTTTTCCGAAAACTAATAACATCACGAATTATTAAACTAACAATGTAAGATTGATTGATATCTCAGACACTTAACGTTGTACAATCATTGTTGTTAAAATGTGAAAGGTATGTGTTCTACAATTTTGTTTAAGAACATAAAATAACATTGAAGACGTAGATGCTGTTATCACTTTTCCGAAAACTAATAACATCACGAATTATTAAACCTAACAATGTAAGATTGATTGATATCTAATTGATTGATATCTCAGACACTTAACGTTGTACAATCATTGTTGTTAAAATGTGAATGGCATGTGCTCTAAATTTTGTTTAAGAACATGAACTAACATTGAAGGCGTAGATGCTGTTATCTATTCCCCGAATACTAATAACATCACGAATTATTAAAATTTCAATGTAAGATTGATTGTTATCTCACAATCAGACACTTTACGTTGTACATTCATTGTTGTTAAAATGTAAATGGCATGTGTTCTTTAATTTTGTTTACAAACATAAACTAACATTGAAAACATAGATACTGTTATCTCCTTTCGAATACTAATAACATCACTAGTTATTAAATTAATAATGTAAGATTGATTGATATCTCAGACACTTAACGTTGTATATTCATTGTTGTTAAACTGTGAATGGCATGTGTTCTATAATATTGTTGAAGAACATAAACTAACATTGAAGACGTAGATGCTGTTATCTATTTTCCGAAAACTAATTACATCACGAATTATTAAACTAACAATGTAAGATTGATTGATATCTCAGACACTTAACGTTGTACATTTGTTGTTGTTAAAATGTGAATGGCATGTGTTCTTTAATTTTGTTTAAAGACATAAACTAACATTGAAGATGTAATGCTGTTATCTTTTCTCCGAATATTATTAACATCACGAATTATTAAATTAACAATGTAAGATTGATTGATATCTCATTATTGTTGATAAAATGTGAATGGTATGTGTTCTGTAATTTTGTTTACAAACATAAACTAACATTGTAAACATAGATGCTGTTATCTCCTTTCGAATACTAATAACATAACGGATTATTAAATTCACAGAGTAAGATTGATTGATATTGCAGATACAACAATAAATGTTCTACATTTATTGTTGTTAAGATGTGAGTGGTATTTATACCTTAATTTTGATTAAGAACATAAACTAACATATAAGACGTAGATGTATATAACATCATTAATTATTAAATTTACAGTGTAAGATTGAGTGATATTTGTAGTACTTATAGTTTTAAATTTATTGTTGTAATAATGTGAATGTTGTTTGTTCCTTAATTTTGTTTAAGAACATGTTAAACTAACATGGAAGACGTAGATGCTGTGAGCGTGTTTGGTTTACTTATTTGAAATCAGTACAATAACCCGGAAATATGCATACGTAATAGACTTGATGCATAAACAAACGCTGTGTATAAATTATTTTAATTGTGTTTATCCGCGCTGACTAAAAGCAAATAAATATCTCTGGATATATAAAAAAGTTGTGTGAATTCGCGTAAAACCATTAAATACGTCGTTACATCAAAATGTATCTGCTATCTATAAAAAAAATCTTACCTTAAAATTTCTGCTAGTTGAAATTCAAGGAAGTTCTGCGGCGCACAAAGTTTATTTTATTGTTATTAAGTTAGTTCATAACACCACAAACCGCGAAAGAGTCTCTGCTGCGTGTTTTAAGGAGTTAATAAAGTGATTTGTTTTAGAACGGACGCACAGGATCTTGGAGCTGTCTACCCGCACCGAATTTTGCGACCCGAGTGAACCACAACTGAAACTGGCGCTCAGTTTCAGCGGTGCTGAGACGCGATCCTGAAAGACGCGCAAGCGCCCGATTTTTGTATCTCTCGTTCGAAGGAAAACAGCACGCAAATTGTTTGTTTAATTCATTTTTCTTTCGGTCTTTAAAGCCGTTTACAAAATACGTATGAAAAATAGATACACAAATATATGTTTACTAAAAAAGAAAACACACAGTTTTATTCTCAAATAATCATTTAAAAAAATATTGAATTAAAACCAACCCACGTTATAATCATACAAACTTAAAACAATCGGAATACAGCCTGAATATATAAATATATTCAGCCTTTCCGGAGCTCTATAACAATTACTGAGTCTTTTTAGGGCTACCAAAACAAATCTCATGTGAAGTTTGTCAGATATTTAATAGCTTTCAGTCCACCTTCGCGGCACTCAACAAAAACCATAAAAATAACATTGTTTTTAAGATCATGTATTTCCGATAACTTAAGTAAGTAGCCATCAACAGATGCTTTTCGAGATTTATTTCTCATCAGCAGTGCTGAGCAAGGCAAGGCAGTGCAGCTTTGCTTTTTAAAAGCAAATTTAGTTCACATATTATTACCTGAAGAAGCCACAGTGTTGGTGAAACATATGTTTGCAAATTTGAAACTTAAAAAAAATTTGTGTTTCTAATGTTTTTATCTTTAATAATATGTGTTTGTTTTTCTTTCTTTTCTTTTTTTCGATTTTTATATCTAAGCTTACATTCAATTTAAAATGTATGCCGATGGGATGTTTTTTCCATCAACCGATATGAGTCCGAGGGGCTTCGCCCTTAAAACACTTCGGCCTATTGGCCTATCGTATTTCCCCACATTGTCCCATTCATGTAAATAAGTCCAGTTCCTGTATTAGATCTAGGACTCTATATGCCATGTTCTTCACGAGGATCTCTTTTGTTGTAATGTTAATCTCCTGTCTCCTACGTGCAATTGCTTGCCAATGGATAATTATATGGCAATTTCAAAAAAGGCAATTTCATCCTCCTCATAGCATAGTCTGCATAATGGTTCATCTTTCCAGACACGCATTTTGTGCAGATGTCCTCATAAAGGAGAGTGTCCTGTGAGTAGGCCGGCAACAATTGTAATCTGCTTCCTTGCTAGTTGCAGGATATCAATATATAAATATATTCAACCTGTTCGTAGCCTAATAATATTTAAGATCGATTCGCATATGCGCGACACTCAGCTACGCGACGTCGTTCGACATCGCCTATCAAATAATGATTACATTGTTTTAAATGGCCACGTCGCGTAGCTGTCGCGTAGCTATAGTGAGAACGTGCCCATTTAAAACAATGTAATCATTATTTGACTAAGTGTCGAACTGAGTGTTTAACTGAGTGTAGCATATATGAGAATCGGCCCTCATGTTTCATCCCCCTCATGTGCATCATTGTGCATATGTCCTCGTAAAGGACAGTATCCTGTAAGTAGGCCAGAATCAATTGTAATCTGCTTCCTTGCTAGTTGCAGAATATCAATATATAAATATATTCAACCAGTTTGTAGCTCTATAATATTTAAGATCGATTCCCATATGCGCGACACTCAGCTACGTGACGTCGTGCGACATCGCCTGTCAAATTATGATTACATTATTTTAAATGGGCACGTCGCGTAGCTGTCGCGCAGCCATAGTGAGAACGTGCCCATTTAAAATTATGTAATCATTATTTGACAGGCGATGTCGTGTAACTGAGTGTCGCATATATGAGAATCGGCCTTTAGTCTTAAACAAATGTCATAACGAAACAACTACTTCCCTAATACCACGCAAGATAATAAATTATAAATCAGATATTTGCATGTTATTACTAGGCCCAGTCCACTTTCGCGGCGCTAAACGAGTACTAGATAAATAACATTGTTTATTATAAATTGGAATGTACTTACTTGGTGAATGAACACCTCGTACATAACTGGCAAAGTTAGGATTTAATTTGAGGTTTGTGAAGAAAATAACATGCAAATATCTGTTGTGTAATTTAATATCCTACCAAGGACATGAATATCCATTGCATGTCTTTCTCCACAAGCGTCAAATTAAAACCTAACCTCGCCAATCATACAAAAGGTGTTCACGGCAAAGTATTCCGAATTATAATTCAAAATGCAAAGCTGCACTGATGAGAGATAAATCTCGAGACGCGTCGGCAGATGGCTATTCACTTAAGATAAATAGAAAGATATGATCTTTAAAACAATGTTATTTATCTATTACTTTATAATTCAATATTTATAACTCAAAAAGCAAAGCTGCACTGATGAGAGATAAATCTCGAGACGCGTCTGCAGATGGCTATTCACTTAAGATAAATAGAAAGATATGATCTTTAAAACAATGTTATTTATCTATTACTTTATAATTCAATATTTATAACTCAAAAAGCAAAGCTGCACTGATGAGAGGTAAATCTAGAGACGCGTCTGCAGATGGCTATTCACTTATGTTAAATAGAAAGATATGATCTTTATAACAATGTTATTTATCTAGAACTCGTTTATTGCCACGAAAGTGGACTGCGGGCTAGTAATAACATGCAAATATCTGTTGCCTAATTTAATATCCTGCGTGATATTAGCAAGGGAAGTAGTTGTTTCAACTTAGTGGTTCTTAGTAACTTAAGTGCCTTAGAGTACTTAGTGCTTGACTTAATATTATAGAGCTATGAACAGGTTGAATATATTTATATATTCAGGCAATATTTCGGCTTTAATAAGTTTAGCATTCGTTTGCTTTGTATTTAACCATTCATTTTATTGCGCAGTATCCGCTGCTCAGTTGCTCCCTATTTACAGATTTTGCTTCGGGTTATGGTATTAGTAATGGAGTCCCTGTTAACACTGATGTTTGCTTTGTTAGCTCCATCTTGTGCTAACTTGTCCGACATTTCGTTTCCTACAAGTCCCTTGTGGCTCAATATGCAAGCATGTGTGACTTTGTTGTGTTTCGCTAGAGGCGTAAGGACCTAAAGGCAGTTCCATGTTGTTTTAGATTTAATTTCATGGCACGGTAAAGCATTAATAGCAACCTGACGTGAAAATGCGGATGTTTTTACTTCTGTAGTCCATCTTTAGATTTTCACGGGAACATCTTGTCTAGCCTTGTCCGTCCAGTCTGTTATAAATTACGTATTCCCATATTTAGTTTTAATCTTTTATATTTCGTTTCGTTAATTGGTTCTGTGTACATTTATTTCGCCTAAAAATTAATTATTCATTAAAATATAATGAAATGCATTGATGACAATTTATAAACAAATATTTAATTAATTATTCATTAAAATATAATTAAATGCATTGTTGGCAATTTATTTACAAATACATATTTTTTTAAAAATAATATTGGAATTTTCCATTTGCATTTCACATTTCAAGCTCCCGTTTTAAAATCGATACTCGAATCGCCTGTTGCAGAAAGGGTACAAGCTAGAGATGAGTATGGTACGAGTTTCTCGTTCCAGATCCCATCCCGTAGGCGGATCCCTCTCACTGTCCCATCCCATCACTTTTTCGTCCCACTGACCCATTCCAGAAACCTTAAAATTTCGTCCCATCTCATCCCATCCCAATCGCGCGACCCGTGGCATTTAACCCATTGTCTACGTAGTGAACACAGAATGCTCGAAATAAGTAACAATTTATTTGCAGCTCTAAAGTAATTCTAAAGAATCTGTATGTACGTTAGAAACGTTAAGCATGGTTTGGGTGTTTTCAAAGGTAGGCGTCAACAGTTCCGCATCGTACGTATCGGACGCATCGCATCAAACGTATTTATTTTGTACAGCGCGTCCACAGCATCGGCAGCGATCGCATTTGCGGACCAACTACTAGGAAATACCATATTCCGTATGACGCCATCGGCACGCATCGGAAAAGTTGCACCTCGGAGCAACGGTATCTGCATTGCCGATGGGTCGATTTGTGCGATCCGTACGATGCGGAACAGTGGACGCACTTGTATTAGTTTCTATAGAAAGAATACTGCGATCCGTTTGATGCGATGCGTCCGATACGTGCGATGCGGAACTGTGGACGCCTACCTCAAAATTATGATTTACCTGTGCTTTAAACTGTGTTTAAAATATTGCAGGCGCAATCTATGCGATGGTCACATTATGAAGCTTTAATAACACAATTTTTCAAAACTGTTGATGAAATGTTATAGGAATTCAACATCTCATCCAGCATATTTTTTACGTTATTGACGGTCTTTTTCCATAAAATGCTTATGTTTCCAAAAACCGGTAATTTGTTAAAATTTTCACAAACTGAGAAGAAATCTGATTTCTTAGTTTAGCAATTTTTTCATCGAGCAACTGTGGTACGATGAGGTAAAGCATCAGTAATATTAAAACTGCAGCCGAATTTTGCAGCCATATCGACCAGTATTTGTGCAAAATGTATGAATCCATTTCCTGCATTGGTCAAAGCTGCACGCATATCTTTCGCAACAAAGTTTCTACTTTTTTGAGAGAAATCCTACAAAAAGGCAATGAACAAAGAGGTACAATGAGGAAATACGTTTATTTAAACTGGTATCCCGTTGAACAAATTACTTACCTGAATTTTTTTGCTGCCAATAGCTACCTGACATTTATGCCAAATCAAACCACTCGTACAACTTTCGTTTTTGAATGTTGAATTGAAGTTTTTGGACAGCTGTTACAAGGAACAGTACCAAGAGGTTCACTGTCTCTTAAGACTAGAATTTTTCACCCTTCTTTTCAGGTTTTCTGACGATAATTCCTTCGAATTTAATTCTTCCGCAATTTCTTTAACTGACAATGAGTAATTCTTTTTCGTCGCGAACAGATCGGAAGTTAAAACTTTTTCACTGCACAAAAACAAAATCTAGACATAGATAAAAAAATACAGTGATTTGTATTTTGAAGCCTACTTGTGTCTAGAAACAAATGAAAATAAAGAGCTCCGTATATGATGTTATATGAAAGTAATTAGTTATGCACGAACTTGATTTTCAAAATTCGTCCCACTCCGTCGCATACAAAATTATCATCCCATCCGATCCCATCCCACTCGAAGTTCATACCACTCATCCCATCCTATGGGACGATGGGATGATATGGGATGGGACGATGGGATCCCATGCTCATCTCTAGTACAAGCCACAAAATGAACGTTTCAAAAAAACAACAAAACGAGTTTGTTTAAACGACGTTGTTAGAATGGGCACATCTATAAAGGCATATTATCGTCGTCGTCGGGATTTGTACGTAGCCGAAGATCCTTCCCTCATTGCCATCGCCGCCTCCGTTCATGGGCCTGTTTATACCTCCAGAGACCGATGCGAGATCGGATGGTACGTTGGCATTGAAAACATACAAATCTCTCGATGCCGCCTAATATGCAATTTGTTGATGAAGAAGGGGTGGGGATGGTTGATGGCGAATGAGGGTGCTTGTGCACAGAGTAACAGGGGGCTTGCAAGTAATAACCCGCCTGCTGATACATGTACAGGTTCCGATCCTACTGGCACAGATAGCTGAGACAACTAGTGAGAGTGAGTACCTTTAAGTAGCAAAGACAGTAGCCCCAATCTTCAGGGCTGAGGAGCGCCGTCGTAGTTTTGAGCCTGTCTCATTCCACCGCCGTCCATAGAGTAGGTAACCTGTCCCTATCCCTACCTAGTGTAGGAGGCCATTCCCCAGCTTCGCCAGGTACTAGCCCTACCTAGAACCCCAACACTTTTCAGCTTGTTGACCTGGTTTCTGGATTGGTTACCCAAATACTACCAAGTTGCTCACATACATACTTCCACCAAGTTGCTCAGCGTAATAGGGGCACCACGTGTAGGCGAGTGTGGAGTTGGGGTGGAGAGGCTATGTGATCGCAGCTGACGATATATCGAACATCACACCCAAGACCCCCAAAAGGGATATTATATCGTACTGTTTACTGTTATTTTGACTTATTAAAGAAACGTGATATGGAAATTAAAAATAGAAAAGTTTGAAACATGTATCCTTTCGCAATCAACTTGCAGGATTCGTCCTTCTTCCTCTCGTAATTCTAAATGTAATGAAACAGCGCCTGATCAACTATAATGATCTTCAAATAATAGATCAACCCGAAGATATTAAAGAACTGGGAATAACAGATCTCAAAAACAGACAGTCTGTGAGACGCACACTGAAGGAAGTCCGTGAATTTCAGGAAAAACCTCGAAGGAAAGGCATCCCCTGGACAGAAGGGAGAAAGGAGTTACATCGGCAGAAGATGCGACAATACTGGGCAAAGATCAAAGCTCAACAGTTGAACAAGCGTGGTCCAAAGTAAGCCTATTCGAAAGAAGAAGAAGAAGAAGAAGATCAATCCGAAGAAGCTGAAAAAGCTAAGAACGCAACAGTTTATCATTAGAAGAAGAATCAAACGAACTCTTTTGTCCACTATACGATGGCAACCCATCTCAAGAAGCATCAACTCAAAGTAAACTTATAAAATTGTTTTACGAGTTATCTTTATCAATGAATTGCCTGAAAAAGAAATGTGTGCTATGTAGATCAAATTCGAATCTTCGAAGCTGTGATAATGCCAATCATGCCAATAATGAATCTATCGTCTTGTCAATGCTGTTAATTTACCGAAGTGTTTAGTTGACTTTAAAGAAGAAGACGCGCTTAATACACAACAAGAGATAATAAAATACTTGCAAGAAATAAAAGGTTTTAGATGGTTTAGATGGTTTAAAGAATTAGATGGAAGGATGGATGGATATTTAGTTTTTTTATTAAAAAAATTGTATTTACCGAACATTACAAGCAATGTTACGCTTAAAGGTCGATTCCTATATACGCGACACTCAGCTACGCGACGTCGTGCGATATCGCCTATCAAATAATGATTAAATTGTTTTAAATGATCATGTCGCGTAACTGTCGCGTAGCCATGGTGAGAACGTGCCCATTGAAAACAATGTAACCACTATTTAACAGGCAATGTCGCGTGACGTCGCGTAGCTGAGTGCCGCGTATATGAAAATCGGCCTAATAAAAACAGTTCAAAACATTTTATTGTAGAGTGTGCCATTTAAATATGTCTTGCCAAAATGCAGTAGTACTCCCATTGACATATTTCGCCAATTTTTTTATGTGGTCTGTCTTATCGGATTTAACACAGTAGCAGTAATTTTCTCACCTGAGACGTTTGGCAGGTGGTTAAGGGTTAATAGGAACTTTGTCAGATGGATTAGCTATTTCCTAAAACCACTGCACTGGTTTTAAATAAAGCGTGTGGTTTACAAAACTGTTCATAAACTCCCTTGCAACAGCAGTACCTTCCCGATTTCCGTAAGAAAAGTGATGAATGCGATTTAAAAGAGGTTGTAATTTCAAAAAAGAGCGTTTGAATGGAGCGGGATGGAAATTGAGGAACTGCAGAAGTTCAAGTATCTGGGGTATGCATTTGGAAAGGGGTGCAGCAACAGAAAACGTGGAGTACCTTTCGGAGAAAGCGTGGGTAGCGGCGGGGCGAATCTGGAACGGATGGAAGAATAATTTCGAAGGAAACTTCATACCAGCTGAGACTGTGTGGAAGGTATGTGTGATAAGCATTTTAATGTATGGCTCAGAAATCTGAGGGACGAGAGAGGAGGACGGGATAGAGAGAGTTCAGTTAAAACTTTTCAAAAAAAATTCTGAGGCTTTACAGGTCGACTCCGGGTTACTTCGTCCTCCAGGAAGTGAATGCGAGCAAGGTGTTTCACACAGAAATCTGCTCGATAAACTAGAAAGTTACGGAATCAGAGGAAAATGTGGAAGATGGCTTGAATCATACTTGCTAAATAGAAAGCAATATGTAGGAATAGAGGAGAGCATATCTACAACTGTTGACATTGAAATGTGTGTCCCCCAGGGAAGCGTCCTTGCGCCTCTTCTATTTTCTTTATATATTGCAGATCTTCCACGGTATTTAGGGGATGCCAAATGTGTTCTTTATGCCGATGATGCAAGCTTTCTAGTTTTAGAGGATTCGATCGAAACAAAGCAAATAGCAGCTAACAAGCTTCTCAATGATCTCAACAAGTGGTTCTGTGCAAACAACTTACATCTAAATATAGAGAAAACCTATTACACAATATTTCAAACCAGGCGCAGAGTCAAAGCAGATGACTACGCACTAAAAATAGACGATATACTGATAGAAAGAAGAAATGCATAAAAATTTCTAGGTATTTTTCGTGAAGATGAATTACACTGGAATACCCATATATGGCATATTGCCGCTAAAGTCAACCAGAAAGCCTTCATGTTAAGAATACTCCGTAATAACATGGACCTACCGCTTCTACTACGAATATTCCACGCGGAGGTTCAACCAATTATTGTATATGCGATCATAATATGGGGGGCATATCCGCACTTAGACGTCCTATACAAAGCACAAAAGAGGATAGTGCGGGCCAGCAAGGGCATATCCAGGTCAACGTCGTGTCGGCCACACTTCAAAGAACTACACCTTCTAACAGTCCTGTGCATCTCCGTCTGGGAACTAGCCTGTTTTATTTTAAAAAATACGAGAGATTTTCTAAAAAATAGTGATCGACACTCACATAACACTAGAAACAAGAATATGCTACAAACACCTTTGCCAACTTAACACTGTGTACCAAAGCTGCCTCGCATAATGAAATTCAAATTGTCAACAGCTTACCAAATAATTTAAAAGAAGAATCATCATATAAGTTATTCCGTAATAATCTGAAAGATTACTTAATCAATAAATGTTTGTACAATATCGATGATCTTTAACGTTGCTTATATGTATTTATGTACATCTCAAAAACCAATAAATTGATTTGATTTGATTTGAAGGTGGCTGTATTGGCGGCGAGAAAGGTTGTAATATTTGAATGCAAGGTGAGCAATATGGGAGATTAAAGGTTAGCAGTAGGCTAAAAGTTTAGTGGAACGTAGTGGAACGTAGATCTACAGGAGTGGCAAAGCAAAGTGGGTATGTAAGGATGCAGGTACCTGGGCGTTTACCAACCTATTTATGCGCAAACCAAGAGACCGGTGCTCAAGTCATGTTAGCGAGATATAGGTGTGGGAGTGAGAAGCGTGGAAGGAGATACTGGATGAATGAGGAGCATAGAAAGTGCAGTGTTTGTGGAATACCAGAAGATACGTTTGAGCAATGGATGGAAGTGTGTACAAGTGGTGAATGGAATGGAGGAGATAAGATAAACGGGAGAAGTGGAAGGAATGTATATGAAAAGGGGAGAGGGTTTGGAACTGAGGGTTTGAAACAGATTATAAAAGAAATTCGAGTTTGTTTATTTCAGGGCAGCTTTTAGTTAAGGATGGAAAGAGCAAACAGGAAACAGATTGTCATTCGAGTCATTCGAGTTTATTTTAGAGCGGTTTTTAGTTTTTATTTCAATTTATATTTTTATAGTATTTAAATTATTACAATTTTATTGTAATAATTTATTATGCCAATAAAGGTTTATAATATAAAAGAAAAGTAACGAAAGGTGCTTATGTTAAAATGTACTTTCTGGTTTCTTGGTATTCCTTTCTACGATGTTTCGGTTGAAATAGGTGTTTCCTAACAAACAACCTATTAAATATTTAACACGACGAAGAGTATAAACTCGTCAACATATCAACTTTTAATGCCCTTTCAACAAGGCCAAAAGACCTATCGCAGGGCAAAAAAGAATGACCTCTGAAAAGAAAGTATGGCTTAATTTTATTACTTTTACTTTTTCGTGTCCGGTAATTTCCGGTGTTGGAAGGATTTGCCACTGTCTGGTGGGACAGTGTTACCAGGGAGCGCCGGCATGTTCTGCATATACAGGAGAAAATGCACGCGTGGAGGCTCCTTCCGTGCTCCCCATCAATTTTATTAAACCTTCCAGAATCTGTTAAGTAGAATGGTATTGTTTTTGTTGTGACCCGCACAGTTATCACTAAAAGATAGAGGTGTTCTATTTGAATTATGTCACAGTTTTAGGTACTCAGTTTCCACTTTTTAGCAATGCATGCATGATAATTATGTAAAGTATACAGAGTGATTAGTTTTCATGTTATGAATACAAAATATGTTGACAACTGATAGTTGTTGGTCGGGTCTTGGGTCGAAACTTTAAATAGTTTGCATACAATCATATGACAAAACTAACAGGTTTTTCATTGTCCTATAATGACTCCTGCAAAGCTGTGTAGAATTTTGTACAATGTACAAGCATTTCAGCGAAGGCAACTCGTTCCGCATTGTCGTTTAACTGTTTCTTTTTTAATTTTTAAATACAAGCTCTCCCACTCGCAATATACATCAACTTGCTGTCGACCAAACTTTAAATTAAAGTTTTCTCTAAAAACTTTAGTGTAATAGTCGTATTTAATTTTTGTGTCGGGATATTTCAGTCGTTGACTTGCATCGTTTCTGCTGTAATTGAAATTCACATTTTATTTTGTGCAGTTGCCGCTTTGCTAACATTTACCGTTTCTGTTCTAAACGATAAAGATACGTTTAACTAATATAAATAATAATAATAATAATTTTCGTAACATAAAAAAATCATACAAAGGGCTACCGACATCGAGGTCCTTCTGCCAGAGATAATACAATTTGTTAGATAATTTGAGAATTATAATAGTACATTGTATCGTCTTGTAGGATTGCTTTGTAGGATCTGCTTTGTAGGATTGCAATTATTTGTACGGGTAAAGTCGCAAATAGATAAATTTATCTTGTATTATATTTAGGTATCGCTAAGCTTGTACAATCTTTTTTCTAGTAAAAGTGCCTTTAATTATAGTGTTATTCTTCCTTTAAATTATCTAGTCTAGTCTGGTTTGCAATTTATGGTAGGTCCGCCAAATAAGTTGTCGCCATATTTAGGCGCGTTTGTTTGTGAATTTGAATTCTGAATATGGTTCCATAGGCGGAAGTTACATCATGAATAATATAACGCCCATGAATAATACTCTCATGCCAAAACGATTGCTCCTAGACCGTTTCGTTGAGGTCTAAGGCGACTCCTATTTTGGAACAATTATTCTTTGTTTTGGATTTTAATTTTGTATGTGTTCTACTGAAAAGACGCTGCTCGGCATGTTGTTATTTTTGGTTAAATAATTTGTTATGATATCTACTGTAACATGGTCTCTGGCTCTTGAAACAAACCTTCTGATTTTCTTAGGTAGTAACTCCCTTCCCGAGAGTTTCTTCATCGTCCGACACCTTACAGTTTTCGAAAGAATGGATTTTCCTTTTCCTTCTTATAACGATCTTGAAATCGTTGTCTACATTATATTGTCTACATTCTCTACATTATCTTATTATTCTGTTTTTTGTAGTCTCTTCGTGGTGAGTTCTTTCTTACTTCATTTGATTTAGGTAGTTGGTTATTTCTTTGAACAATTGCTGGTATGGTTGTCGACCAGTTTCGTAAGGAGGGCACGGTGGCTGGCGTAGATGTTGTTTGTTCTTGTTGGGTAATGCCGTTAGCTGGTGTTGCTGATTCTTTTTCTTTGGGAATATCACTAATTGATGTTGCTGTTTGCTCTTCTTGGGAAATACCGTAAGATGTAGCTGGGGAACTCTGCGATGTTATTTGGTTTGCCCCTTTATTTAGTTTTTTTTTTGAGTTAGACAGTAGTTGTTTAAGTGTATTGATGTATTCGTTTAGGAGTGAATGAATTATGCTCCTTAAAGATGGAGTTTTTATCCTCCCCCTCTGAGAGGAGTTTGATAAAATGATCGTTCTGCATTTTTAACTTCAGTATTTCAGAATTATTACTAACCTCTGGGGAGTCATCTGCTCCTACGTTTTGTATTTCATGCAGTCAAGTATTTGCTTTTCATCTGGTACTGTAGGCAAGACACCCCTGATGAAAGATGCGCTTACATTTGACACATTTCACTGATTCTTTGACTTTTCTGTTGCAATAATCGCACAGCTTTTCGCCTAAATCTTTAACATCGGCCATTTTGTGGATGCCTGCGTGTAGAGTATCTCACGTCCCGTTTTAAGCAAAGTGCGTCGATTATTGTCCGATGAATGTCTCTGTCGTTAAATTTGCCTAGTAGTTGTTTGTGTCTGTCATATGGAATATGAGATATATGGAATTGTAATCAGTAAGTCGTTTAAAGCCACTAAGAGATCGTTGGGGGGATTGTGGGAGAGGTTGTTTGGGTGCCTTAATTTCGTTATAACGTGTAACACAGTAGTTTCGGCTACTTTCAATATCTCTTTTATCAAGTTACGTGCGTTGGTCCGGACTATGTGTCCATAGTCTAAGATAGGTCGTCATATGGCTGTGTAGATTTTAGAAGCAGTTTTTATTGAAATTCCCTTGTTTCCTAGACCTCTGAAATATGTGCCTCTTTACATTGTGTTTTCCTTACGTAACGTTGCGTCAGTCTTGAAGTTGAGTTTGTTGTCGAAAGACAGCCCTAAGTATTTTATGAGTGGTGTCGGCGTAATGTCCATGGTGCCTAGGTGGAGGTGGGACAAGACTGACCTTAGAAAAAATCGAAGAAGTAGTCGATATACTCTTCTCCACACAGCAAGATCCAATATGGGAGGAGCCAATGTTCAATAATATACCGGAGTTTACGCTGGATGAGCTAGAACCGCGACAGGCCGAATAAAGAACGAAAGGGCGCCAGGGCCAGATGGGATTCCACCAGAAGTCATAAAAATCATATTAAGCAAGGCACCCGAATATGTATTAGAGGTCATGAACGGATGCCTCAAAAGAGGAATTTTCCCCGAAAAGTGGAAGGTGGCAAAACTAGTGCTACTCAGCAAACGAGCTGGAAAAGCTGCTGGATTCAGACCATTCTGTCTTCTGGACGTAGGGGGTAAGCTCCTTTAACAATTACTAGTAGGAAGAATCAGGCAGGAAATGTATCTGTCGGAGAAACAGTTCGGTTTTAGACCAGGTAGATCAACTATTGACGCCATAAGAAAGGTGGTGGAGGTAGCGGAGGTTGCCAAAGCTGGAACATGGATATAGTATATTTTACAACAAGAGATGGCGTTTCTTTGGTGAGGTGGGAGTTTGCTCAAGAGCGCCAGTGAGTTAGCAATCACACCGAACTAAAAAAAAAACACTTTCATCTCAAGTTGTAAATGCAATTTTGTCTACTGATTTCGGTTGTAGAATCCATAATTCGACTTTAATAAATCCAATTCGATGCGAACTGTCAGAACTGTCAATACAAATTTAATTTTTGGTAAAGTGATACTTTTCAAGTCAAATGTTCAAATTTTATTTTGGGTTTTTAAATAGTTTCAGGCTTGTTTTACGTTTGTAGATAAAATATTTCATTGAAATTTATGTAATTAATAAGAAAGTCCATGCAAATTTGGTTAGTTTAGTGTTTTAATCGAGAAAATCATAAATTTAAAATACTCATTTTCGTCTCTAGATGTGAAAATATTTTCATCTCTAGAATGAAAAAATGTCACTTTCATGTAGGGTAAGCCGTGGTAAAAATGCCATTTTCACATATATCAGTAGAAAAAAATAATAACGCTAATTAACGTTAATAACGCTCGACGTGAGAAATGCGTTCAACTCCGCAGGATGGCAGAACATCGTGGACGAGGCGACAGAGGCAGGGCTACCACCCTTTCCGTATAATCCGAAGCTACCTCAGATACAGGAAATTGTTATAGAGGCAGAAAATATAAGAGTAGATCACCAAATCAGCTGTGGTGCCCCACCGGGCTCAGTAATCGGCCCAACACTATGGAACATCCTTTATGATGGAGTGCTCAGGCTAAAACTGTCCAAAGGAGCCGAGATAGTTGGTTTTACTGACGACCTGGCCATAATAATGAGCGCTAAAACGGAGAATATAATTTCGTGTAAGGCAAACGAAGCAATGAAGCTGTTAAATGAGTGGCTGAAGGGAAAACGGCAGAAACTAGCCCCCGAAAAACTGAGGCTATCGTAATTGCAGGCAAGAGACAGTTATGTCCGATACTCCTAAAGATTAAAGATGTCACAATAACGCCCAAAAACGCGGTGAAATACCTAGGAGTAATAATCATCAATAAAAGTCAAAAGCGGCGGAGAAAGCTTAGAAAACGACCGATGCGCTGGAGCGGCTAATGCCGAACGTGGGGAGTCCCACTGCGAGTAAAAGAAGGCTGCTGTGATTGGTAGCCCACTCAGTGGTGCCCTACGGAGCGGCAGTATGGGGAAAATCCATAAGAGGCAAAAAACAAAGAAGAAACTGGCAAGAGTACAACGGAAGCTGGCTCTAAGAGCCAGTTGGGCATACTGGACAGTATCAAGGGAAGCTATTCTCAAACATTCTCAAACTCAAACGTCGAAACTTAAGTCGTGATATGTGTAGAAATTTATATCACTGTAAATAACAAGTTGTATAACATTTTTACAGAGTATAAGTGTGGTAGAAACGTTTTTCAAACAATTTTTCAATTCAGTGTATTCTCAAACACGTATATGGCAAAACAAAGAGAGAAACGAGAGAACAAACACGTATATGCCAAAACTCCTAGGAACGATTTCAAAGAAAGAAGCTAGAAACAGATCGACTGATACGGTGTACAAGACCTGGCAGGACGAATGGGAGAACACAGAAAAAAGAAAGTGGACAAGGAGCATAATACCAGACGTACATAAATGGGTCAGGTTATGAGGTGAATTATTACGTCACACAAGTACTCTGTGCCCACGGTTGTTTCCGAAACTATCTACATAGGATTGGAAGTGCCACGGACGCTATGTGCGAATACTGCGGAGCCCAGGACAATAAACTGAGCTGACTTCGTAGACATAATGATTGAGACAGAAAAGAACTGGAAAATAGTAGAGAGTGCAATCCGGCTTATCCTAACCCAGAAGGAGAAGGACGAAAAGGCCCGCCAAAAGAAAGAAAAGCAGGCAGGCAAATGTTCATATAAGAAAGATCTTAGCGCGTGATCGAAAGAAGTTATGCGAAGAGCAGTCCCGTTGGATTCACACAACATGAGTCAGGGGTTTTAGTTGGTAGGCTCGGCCAAGAGGTCCTAAATCCAACACTACCAGGTGAGACTACCAGGTGTCTTTGAGATTTCCCATCCTCCCGCAAAAAAATGTGGGGAGAGTTTTGGGATATTCTAAGGAATCGACATTTGCAGGGATTTACAGACAGTCTCGAACGGTTGAACCATTAGGATGTTCTGTCTGCCATAATTTTGTGTTCGGTTATCGTCCATTTAAAGTTGTTATTATGAGATATAAGTGCGGATCGTCGGCGAATTGAAGGATATAAGAGTCGAGGTTGATTTGGAACTTGTCGTTAAGATGGAAGTTTTAAATGTTGTGCCAAAATATATTATAAACTATGAGAGACAGGGGAGAAACTTGAGGAAGTTCTTGAAGGGATGCAAAATTCATGGGAAGAGGTATTGTTTAATCTAATTGGGAGGGATCTGTTTTGGAGGAAATTCTTGACTGTGTGGCGTAGGTTGTAGTGGTATGGAGACGTTGAGGAGGTGCATTTTATATATCAATCCGGCGTGGCAAACGCTGTCGAACGCTTTATTAATGTAAAGCAAAACGGCATCAGAGAATTAATTTGTAGGTAGGCACAAATTGTTGGTGAAAATAGCGAATACAGCAGCGGTGGAGAACCTATGACACGCGTGTTACAGCTGACACGTTGAAAATTTTTATTGGCACGCGGAAAAAGGAAAAAGGGG
This sequence comes from Phosphuga atrata, assembly GCA_944588485.1. Lineage (NCBI taxonomy): Eukaryota > Metazoa > Arthropoda > Insecta > Coleoptera > Silphidae > Phosphuga > Phosphuga atrata. The sequence continues at coordinate 66,879,679 of OX155898.1, forward strand.
AAGAAGGTCTTTGTTCACCACAAGCACAACATTATAACGCTACCCTTAAAATGTTGTGCTTGATGAACAAAGACCGTCAGGATTGAAGAGAGTGTACATTGAACATCGCTCGTAATATTTTTTTGTGTATTTTAAATACCGCATCAATATTAGCTGCTGAACCCAAAATATCAGACCATATGACAAGCTAGACTGAACGATCGTGCGGTAAAATATTTGCAAAATATCAACTTTTACACATTCTCTCAAGTTTCGAATCAGATAACTTAACCCTTAACCACCTACCATACGTCTCAGGTGAGAAAATTACTGCTACTTTGGGTCTAAGAGACGTATGCCAAGTGGTTAGGTGTTAATGTCGAAATATATGTTAGTTCAATATGATAGACCCATTTTAGCTATTGATGATTTTTCATTAAATCTTAGAAGTAAAATATAATCATCAAGTATTGTTTTGCGTATATAAAGTCCATTAAAGATGTATAGATCATACTCCTAACGTTTTTGATTTTAAATTGCTACTTTTAATTAAATCGTGTATGTCTGGGTTAGACATTAAAATGTTGGTATCGTCAGCGTACAAAATATAATTGCAACATTATTTTTTTGCCCGAGATCATAAACAAATATCAATAATGGAGTTGGTCCCATTAGAGAGCCTTGCGGTATTTATCATCATCAGCCTTAACGTCCCACTTCTGGGCACCGGCCTCTTCTCTGCCACATATCAAACCTCAGCGCTAAGATTTGAATATGGGGGACCTACAGTTTAAGGTCAAATCCGAACGACAATTATTCTGAGGAGGTGTTAGGCAGTTGAGACCCCATGGTTGCCTAAGCCGCATTGGGGAATTGAGTGTGATGGGTTGCAACCATTAGTTTTTAATTTTTGCTGCTTTGGTTCTGTGGGGATGAACCCCAGCTGTCTGACTCAAAGACCAAGTGCTTAGCTATCTAAGCCACCACCACACCTACTTGGTATTACATACTTTAATTTACTTCCTGATTTTGAACCAATTACGATAACTTTTCATCTTCTTTGATTCAAGGAAGATATTACTCAGTTCTTGGCGACGCCTTTAATTGGGGTTAGATTTTAGACCTTCAATTTTTTTGTGGAAGGAGCTTCTTATCAAAAGAGTAAAATGCTTTACTTAGGTCGTAAAATAAAGCAAGAACCTCTTGGTTACAATTTAGAGATATAATTTAGAGAGCTAATTTTCCAGAAGCCGTGTTGACTGTTGACCAGCATGTTATTGATTTCCACGAAACTTGATAATCGAGTCAGAAATTCTGCTAAAAAGTTTTTGAAAATTGGCTTTGAATACAGATGGTCTGCAGTTAAAGGGATCCCGCTGTGGCCCTTTATTTTTGTAAGTCGGGATAGACTTTCATACTTTCAAACATCATATTCATGCTAATACGGTATTATATTATTTTTAGGCTAATACGCTATTATATTTATACGATAACTGATATTCAGGCAAAGTTATCAGGTAGGTCAGCATTTCATAATGCAGAAACAACATAATGCAGATAAACTTGAAACAGAACTTGCAGAAACAGAAAGAAAAATGGCACGCGGTCATAAAAAGGTTCGCCACTACTAGACTACTGGATGGATAGTAGAATGAAAGGGCTTAAAACCAAATTGGTATTTGGGAATGTGATGCAGGACAATATTCCACACTCCTGACTTTTCCAGGATTTTACCAAGGACATGGAGAAGAAACATGGATATACTAATTCGGAGGGAATAGTCTTGACGGGTTTTGGATTGGTTATGATTACGCGTTTTTTCCAGCAGCTTGGGAAGTGTCTTTTTGGAGGCAGAGGGAAGTGTCTTTGGAGGAGTTTTAGGATATGAGAGTAGACATTGTTTAAGAGATTTCTCAGTAGGAGTTTTTTCGCAAGATCTGAACTGGGTGATGTATTGTTTCCATAGGATTAGGAGGGCTTGGTATTATTTCCTCGAAATTCGTGCCGTCGCGTTGCAACCAGTTATTAAACCACAGATTGTGTCGAAGTTGGTTTGATGAAAGGAAGGGGATGTAGATGGCGTGAACGATTTCTCGAAATGCTTGAAGAAGATGAGGGCTTTGTCACAGTCGGTTGTAAATGTTTCATAATTTATTGTGATATCCTGGATCTTAAACAGAGCGCGGTATTAATCTTGAACCAAAAGGATCTGTCGTGGTAATTTTCGAATTCCTTGCACACTGAAAGTCCTGCTATTTGTGCGAAATTCGTAGATTAGTTGGTGAATGTTCCTGTTGAGATTATTGATTTCTGTCTTTATAGCCTTGTGCTATTGTATAGTCTATAAAGTTTCCTTTTGTTTTTAATTAGTGCTAATATATAACGAGGTAGTTGTTCATTGGGAAATAACTACACATTTTTAAGAAAAATTCAATATTGGCGAAAAACTGGCTTATCCGTTGTATCCTTGTATCCGTTGCAATAAGCCATTAAATTTCAATTAAAATTTTCATTTCGTTAATTAATTTCTGTATTACGATTTTGCTACTTTTAAGGTATATTAAAGGAAAAGGACGAGGAAAAGGACAATACGAAGCGTACGAGCGTAGCAAGAGGTTTTGTAAAGTTGAACGCGTGCTGAAAAATCGCGCTTACTGAATTCGTCCTTTAATAAACTAATTTTCTATTTTGCGTGTGTAATGTACTCATAACAGCACTCATATACATGCGGTTATGGCCCGCCGAGTGCTGTTATAGTTAATTTTTAAAAGGTTGGCAATGAAATTGAGAACTGTCTGTGTCAAATTTTTTTTAGTCATCACATAACCTCAAAACTCGCCGAAAATTTGACACTGACAGCTCTGAATTTCAGGGCCAACCTTGAAAAAATTAACTCATAACAGCACTCGGCGGGCCATAACCGCACGCATATGAGTGCTGTTATGAGTTCATTACAGACGCAAAATAGAAAATAGTATATTAAAGGATGAGTTCAGTAAGAGCGATTTTTCAGTACGCGTCCAAGTTTAGAAAACTGTTTGTTTAGAACTTGGACGCGTGCTGAAAAATAAGCTTACTGAACTCCTTTACTCCTACTCCTACTGAACTGTCCTTTAATATAAAACTCGTCGGCGAGCCATAATCGCACGCATATTAGTGCTGCAAAAAACCTGCAAATTTTCTTATATTTGATACTTATTCATTTTTGCTGCAATTGCTAATGTAAGTCAATAACAACTTGTCTCTATGTTCCGGCAATGCATTGTCTGGCTAAGTTTGTAAAAAATCTTTTAGTAATTATATTTTGAAAAACAATTTTAATTAGATTTAGAGCATTATTTAATATTCTACAAATCTCAAAATATTCAACACCTAAAAACTTCATTTGAAAGAGAATGGTCTGAACATTGCCGCCCACTCCAAAGCCCGCACTAGTTTTGTTTTGTCTAGCCGGAATATAAATCAGTGCTTGAAATATTTTTTCCCCTTCACGTCCTAAATTTAGTCCATAAATTATAGCATTATCACATTATTTCTTCAAGGGACGATTTACCGAGTTCATATATAAAACAATATAAAATATTTGAAGTTTATACAGAAAAAGTTGTGTCTACTTATTCTTATATTTAATATCGCTACTTACGTATTAACGCCAACACCGCTATATATCGAATCGAGAGTTCGCGCCGCCGCGCGTAGGTTGTTATGATTTATCTGTCTGCTTCGCGGCGAGCAACCTAATCTAGCCGGGGTTAAAAAATAAAGTATTTTGAGTTTTAAAAATGTTTTAATTTTAAATAAAATGTTTTATTTTATGATTTATCATAAAAATTTTAGGTGTAGATTGGCGGCATTTAAAATGTAACGGTGGTGGCGTTAATACGTAAGTACCCTAATCTCTTATATCACCTTTGATTTAAATGTACAGATTCTCCCATATATTTTTTTCCTAACTAACTCCTGTTTGATTCAGCATTTAACGCATTGATCTATTGAAGGAAATGGTTTTACGTAACTTTTTTTGCGGAAAATCACTGAATAATTCATTAATTAGCGCTGAATTCATAACAATGCTATATGCTATTTGACCGCCAGAAAGTTGCAAATTAATAAATTTACGATCGCATTTAAATTATGTGGAGCTTTGGCCGCGTGTATTGAGATATCGTTTCGTAAATAATGCAATTACAATTTGATATCGAATTTCTGGCGAGACGGTAATAATTTCCATGTAAAGTAGCTAAAGATGGATCAAGCAGCTATTGAATTTCGAGAGCACCCACCCCAACATCAAATTTAATTTAAAGCGTTTTTCTCCCACACATTAATCATCCATAATGGTGGAATTTTTATTGATTCCGAATCGTTTAGTTTTATTCCTGCTTACACTGATGTTCTCTTTGTCTGCGTAAATATAAACGACCGAATAATGTTCGCAGATCAATACACGGTTTGTTCGAATCATGTTTGTTATTAATTTATCTCGAATGTTATTAATAACAGCTCGTTTAATTACAATAAAAAATATGATGAAACTCCTCCAACGATCTCTTATATACCCTGACGAAAAATCCAAATATCCCAGTCAGACGCAATAACCAGCTCTTGGCCAGATTTAAAGATAGAGATATTCATTGGACAATCATTGAATCACTTCTTATAAAATGCAATCAAGACATTATACTAACACACATCCTTTCAAAGACGATATTAGCTTCAACACCTCGTGCATGACTGGCAAGGTTAATTTTAAATTATTATTATCATTTAAATCAACAACCGAAACTAAGTTCATGTCACAAATGTCAAATCAAAACCTAACCTCGCCAGTCATTCACGAGGTGTTCAAGCTAATGTAAGTGCATTCCAATTTATAATTCACAAAAGCAAAGCTGCACTGATGATAGGTCTCGAAACGCGTCTGCAGACGGCGATTCACTTAATTTAAATAAAAATGATCTTAAATGCAATGTTATTTCTCTAATTGTGTTAATGCCATGAAAATGGACTAGGGCTAGTTATAAAATGCAAATCTCTGTTGTATAATTTAATATCTTGTGTGACATTAGCCAGGTAGTAGTTGTTTCAACATGAGATTTGTTTATTGTCTTTATCTTCTTCTTCTATCGAATAGGCCTAATTTGGACCACGCTTGTTCAACTTTTGGGCTTTGATCTTTGCCCAGTATTGTCGCATCATTTGCCGGTGTAACTCCTTTCTCACTTCTGTCCAGGGGGTACCTTCGAAATCCACGGACTTCCTTCAGGGTGCGGCTCACAAACTTTCTGTTTTGGAGATCAGTTATTCCCAGTTCTTTAATATTCTTCTCGGTTTCTGTCAACCAAGTGGTACGAACCTTCTTACTTTGTCAGAAGGTGAACAGACGGTTAGTTAGTCGGTTTGGAGGCAATCTTGCATCCATAGAAAGCTACCCTTCTTTTGCTTGCACAGTCATAGAGCCTTTCAATATGTTCGTAGAGCTCAGAGGTATATCGCCTTCGGAATTCCGGACCTTTACCGCACCTAGTATCTTCCTGAGGATTCTCCTCTCTCTGATTTCCGATTTCTCTACCAGACCTCTTTGGTTCAACATAGCGGGCTTATGAGTTTTCAGTTTGGATCATGTTTTTAACGCTTGGCCATCTGGCCCTCCCGCCCTTAGATTCTTAAACGATTGTTGAAGACGGTGTTGTGGACAACTCTTGTCTACCTAGACCAACTTATAAGTTAAAGCCTGTCAAAAATCGGGCTACAAGATATCGCGATTATCTGAAAATCGGTCGCTTGCTAGTTAGTATAATTTAAACAAACTAGGTGGTAGTTTAGTCAAAGTTGGTTTTATACACTACACCCGATAAGTTAGAGAAACAACTGCATTAATAATGTCCACGCTCTCTGACTTGCTATAGAAAATACGAAGTGTTAAAGTTAAACAATAAAGTTTTGGGTTGTTGAGAGTAAAACTGAAACTTTAGACCAGGGGTGGGCAACCCTTCTAGGGTCAAAGTTCATTGCACGCACCTACCATGCAAGCATACGCATTCACGTGCATTAGTGTTTGCGTCAAGCCTCGACCCTTTACGAAAGTCAGTAATTTTACATATCCTCAAAAGTCGTTAAAATATCGCAAATGCTGAAAATCAAACATTTTAACTTTTTCGAATATTTTTACGAATTTGCCAATTTGTCTTAAGCATCGATACCAAAATTCAAAGTTATATTGAGTTCTGCGATTTGCGGAACAATTCTTATGTATTTAAAAAAGATGTTCGCTGGCCGCATTAAGCACTTTCTCGGGCCGCAGTTGGCCCGCGGGCCGTAGGTTACCCATCCCGGCATTAGACAAATTAAGGGAGGCTAGATAACTAAATCGACGCTGTTAGATTCTTAAAGGAATCGATTAAAAGTATACTAAGATAAGATACGTGGTCTGTTAGAAAAGTATGCGACCTTTAGCCGGAAAAAAACTGGCATACCAGGAGCGGAAACCTAATCACCCTCAAAGTAGTCTCCTTGGGACTCCACACTCTTCTCCCAGCGGTGCCGCCATTGCTGGAAGCATTCCGAAAAAGCCTCTTTCGGAACCGACTTTAGCTCAACGGTCGTTATAGCCATAATGTCCTCTCTTGTCTGAAATCGCGTTCCTTTCAATGGTCTCTTGACTTTGGGGAATAGCCAGAAGTCGCAGGGGGGCATATCAGGAGAGTAAGGAGCATGTCGAACCAGAGGAGTCTTTTTTGGAGGAGTCTTTTGAGTGGTTTTTCGCCAAAAAATTGTGAACCAAGCGGGAAGAATGTGCTGCATTGTCGTTATGGAGTCGCACATTTCCTGATGACCACAACTCCAGTCGCAATTTCTTGGATAGTCACACAACGGTCCCGCATCAACACAGCTTTCACTTTGGCAATGACATGGTCATTTCGGCATGTTGATGGCCGACCAGAGCGTGGCTCGCTTTCCACCGATGTGTGACCGTCTTTAAACCGGTTGTACCACTCCTTAATCTGTGTGATGCCCATAGCGTCGTCACCGAGAGCCGCCTGAATCTTTCGAATGGTTTCCACCTGGTTGTCGCCCAGTTTCTGTCAAAATTTGAAGCAGTAGCGCTGCTCCTGCCGTTCCGTCATTTTACTTGCATTGAAAAACCGACGAGAGCACTACACACTACGTCACTCGAACACTGCTCGACAGCAACTGGCGCTATCTACAGGCGGGAAAAATGCACGCATGCGCACGAAGGTTCAAGGTAGGTGAACAGTCATGCAAGCGTGCTTGATTCAAATCCATCAGGTTTTCAAAATAAAAAATAAGGTCGGATACTTTCCTAACAGACCTCGTATTTAAGAATAAGTAAGAAAATAGAGATAATATATAAAATGCCGAAGAAAATATCTTATAAATAAATCATGCAGAAGGAATTTAATGAGGTGAATTGTTGTAACGTTGCATTAAAAATATAATGTTTGCTTTTTACCAGCGACTAGATATTTAATGCCGTAAATATAAAAATTCTATGACAGAAATTTAATTTTCTTTACGAAGACAAAGTGAGAACTTAAAAACGGTATATGCCAGAAATATTTACTATGCAAACATTTGCTTTCCGAAGCATTAAACTGCGCTTCAAGACATTCTCACCTAAATTCTTAATTACCCCACCCCACCCTCTTAATTACACTTTAATTTTTCCGAGCAATAAAATAAATTGTATTGCTCGCAAGTGTACAATGCTGCAGTCGTTTGTTTAACGCGTGCCTACCTGCGGTGTCACCTTTTTGATGTATTATCAACGATATCAATCATAAATAAATGATCCCGTGCACCGGTTTAACCAACCGAATATCAATCTGATAATCATTCCGCAAATTCCAGATAATTTCATTACGAAGCTATTTATGCGAGTATCAATATTTGCTAATAGATATATAATCAAATATTAATAACACTATAATATTAACTACCATTACTATTATTATTTATATTTTAATTGTATTTCTTAGCGGAAATTTGTTATTAAATATTGATTGTAATTTAAGTTTTCGTTTGATTATCGATGCATTTATATTTAGCGATTAAGTTTTTGCATAAATGTTTTGAGAACTTATAGCTGGAATTCTTGTAATAATTAAAAGAATACGTTCGTGGAAAAATATAATTTTATATTGCTCTCGTTAAAGGGTAGAAGTAAGGATTCTATGCTATGCATAGTAATTAAGAGTCTGTGGTTATTATGGTTTTATGAATAGATCGTTCGAAAGGGCAGTGCAACAACGCCTCGTCTCTTTTATATATCATTAAATGGAATGCGTTTGTGCGCAGAATATGTCCCTTTTACGTTGAACTTTCACACACATACACTACGGCCCATGTAGAGTCTTGGCTGCCTTCCACTTGTCTCTATCTGTTTGATAACTTTGCTGCACCAAAATATTTTTTATAATCAAAGTTCTCTCTTCTGATAATATTATTAATATAGATTTTATAAAATCGCTTCGGGATTTTAGCTTTCGATATATTGTTTGGTCAAGACGATATCATTAATCTTACATGCAACAAACGCCTCAATCTCAACTTACATTTATTTTATTTCCAGTACATTTCACTCAATTTAAGGGCAGCTTCTTGTGATGGACATGTTTTAGTTTTATTCAATTTTCGTATATATGCAACATTTGTAAACAATCTGCAGTTATTTTGTTCAAGCTTTAGTTATGTGAATGCCTTAATTTATTATTCAAGATTTGATAATAAAAGCAATTTATAAACTCACACATAGTACAAATACCTACATCCGATATGTCCATTTCTTAAGTAAAGTTTCAGGAATATTTTGTTGCAAATTTCACGAAAATGTGCTGAATATATTGTTATTTAAATGCGAAAATCTGCAGAAACAGCCGAAAAATTGCTAGACTTAGCCTGTACTAACTTCAACATGCGAAACCGCCTGTATACACCCGAAGTTATTCGTAAATGTTAATTGTCCAAAGGCAGCTTCCAAGGGTGGAGGAATGCCTGAGTGTTGATAATAGGTTCGAAATCATCTGAGGTTAGACCTAAGCCCAAGATTAATAATAAATCATCTGCACTGGAATGCGTGCTATAAAGTGCCAACTGTTTCAGGCGGATGTCGACCTTAAGAATACCGGAAATCATAGAGGCTGCCTCATTTCAGACTGTGCGATATGCCTTGGTTGCACGGATAGTAGTGAGGCAATGTACTCCCAATAGTTTAAGCTTTCCATTAACGCCGCAAGACCGGTGCCAAATAGGAGCTCCATACCATGACACAATGATATATGTCAACTATTTTTGATCTCCCTAGACCCCATTCCTTTTCCAGAGCAAAACCCAATCGTTGACTAAATTGTTTCACCTTACCACATGCAAGCTTTATGTGTTCGTTAAAGTTAAGGGAACTATCAATTATGACACCCAAATACCATCTTTGTGTTCGGAAGAGTGAAAAAGGGACTTCTCAATTTTAATGACCTACCGAAGAATAGGGTTTCAGTATTTTTGGGATTGAAATTTAGTCGACAGTCGGCTGACCATTGTTGAAGACTTGCCAAAGCACGATCGGTGATCTCCTTTAGTTCTACAATGCTGTTACTGCTGCAAAGCAGAAGAGTGTCATCGGCATAGGCTATGATTTCACATTCTCTCTTGCAAAAATGGTGCCATAAATAATGTTCCAAAAACCTGGTCCAGATTTCGAGCCCTGCGGACAGCTTTTGACTTTGTCTTTCAGACAAGACTGGACAGATAAGCCTGGACAAACAAGACTGGACAGAAAAAAATGCATTAAGACCGGCAAAGGATGTCCTGTTTGTCCTGTTCACAAACTGCGGCCGCTACATCACCCCCTTCCAGAGACCGTCGAGGGTGATTATAATTTGGAAAGTGGACATTGCTATAGGATATACGTGGGTTTTAGGCGGTCAACGGACACAGCAACAGATTAGCCTTCTATCTGCAATTTGAAAACCTTATCATTTCTTTCTACCACGGGATGTGGGCTAGTTGTGAGGGACCTCTTAGTGCACCTTCTCTTAAGAAAACATGACCAGCAGTCAAAAGATCTTTGTGAACGATTATTAGCAAATCAGTATGAAGGCGCGAATCGTACAAGAGTTCACGTATCTGGGCGTCAACGTAAACGCAAAAACTAACTACAGGGCTGAAATATGCTCGGTAACAGGTGTCAATGACCTCTTCGGAGGGTGGATGAGCGGGTAGAGGTAAAGGGCAAAGGTCTTGCCCTTTGGGTGGGAAACTTCCCCTAAAGGTGGAAGAGCGACTTTATGGCCAACGACCTAGGGTGGGAAAGGCAACGAGAAACCACTCCATTAAAGATCCATTTTGATATCTCAAGCAACAGCAATTTATTCATGGATGGAGTACTCTTCAGTGATATCAAGAAATGAAGCAGAAGGCTGAAGAAACAGCAGAGTGGGAAATTGCTGCAAACCAATCTTCAGATTGAAGACCATTGATGAACACTGCGAAAACAACTATCAAACTTTAGCATTACTAGAAAGACGAAGATGGTCATATCCAAGACTCTAATACTGCCAGTACTAATATATGGCGCGGAAATATGGACAATAAGCCAACAAGACGCCCACTTCCTAAGCATTTTAGAGAGGAAAATCTTACGCAAAGTCTTCAAAGGGATATGCGACAACGGTACATGGCGACGTAAATAAATTTTGAACTGCAAGCACGAAGCACCCGACATCATAACCAGAGTCAAAATAATACAGTTACAATAGGTAGGACATGTAGCAAGAGCCCGAGAAAATAGCGTACCAAAGAAGCTATTAGGCGCCCAACTACAGGGAGGACGAATCAGAGGCAGGCCAAAACTCAGATGGGAAGACGGAGTAATAGAAGACGCATCAAAGTTAGGACTTCGGGCCTGGAGAGGACTAGTAGAAAACTAGTAGAGGAAGACACTTTGGGAGACCACGACCTGCACAGGGCTGTAGCGCCACAGATGATGATGATGATGACGGCGCCCTATGTAATCTGTAATGTCTGTTGTTCCTGTTGAATTCGAGTCGAAGAATTCACCTTGTAAGTGGAGTGGTCCAGCTTGGCTAACTTTCAAATCCTCCTGAAAGGAGTTCCTTATCCCGAGTAGATAAGACTGGACAGATAAAACTGGACAGAGAAGACTGCAGAGACAACACTTGTCAGACAAGACTAGAGAGACAAGACAGAACAACACAGACAAGACAGCCAAGAATACTGGACTAACCAATCGGTACCTCCAGATATGTTACTTAACGCTTCAACTCTATAGACTTTAAACTATTTAACATCCAATCTCTCATCTGATCAACAGCTTTTTCTACTATGAGATGTTTCCGGATATCTTAAAAAAGTCAGTAATAATCCCGATCCATAAGAAAGGTGATACTATGAATATGCAAAATTACAGACCAGTTGCTTTAATTTCAGCTATATGCGAACCTACATGCGAAACGTCAATGTTTTAGTCATGTTTCGGGAACATTTTGTTGCAAATTTTGCGAAAATCCGCCGAATATTTGGTGATTTATATGCGAAAATCTCGTGAAAATTCGCCAAATGTTTTGTTATTTATACGCGAAAATCTGCTGAAGCAACCGAAAAATTTCTTGTATTGGGCAGTACTAACTTCATGGAAACGCACTAATTCACACATAGTACAAAACCTACATGCGCTACCACAATCTGATATGTCATTTTTCAGGAACATTCTGTTGCAAATTTCGCGAAAATCCGCCAAATATATTGTGATTTATGCGCGAAAATTTGCTGAAGCAACCTCGACAAGTCGCAGCCTGGCGGGTCTATAACACCGGCGTTCCGATGTGCGGTCATGGGGTTCGCGGACGACATCAGCCTCTTGAAATATCAGTCTCTTCAGTCAAGTTTCAAGAACATTTTGTTGCAAATTTCACGAAAATCCGCCGAATATTTTGTGATTTATACGTAAAATTTTGCAGTAACAGCAAAAATATTTTTGCATCAGCCAGTACTAAATTCAACCAAATGCATTAAACATTCATACATGACACATCACAACGACCTACCTGCGAAACCACAATCTCTTCAGTTAAGTTTCAGGAACATTGTGTTGCAAATTTCGCAAAAATTTGCCGAATATTTGGTGATTTATACGCGAAAATCTGCTGAAGCACCCGAAAAATTGCTTGTATTAGCCAGTACTAACTTCATGGAAACGCACTAATTCACAAATAGTACAACTACCTATACGCGCTACCACAATCTCATAAGTAATGTTTCAGGAACATTCTGTAGCAAATTTCGCAAAAATCCGCCAAATATTTTGTGATTTATGCGCGAAAATTTTCAGATGCAACCTCGACAAGTCGCAACCTGGCGCCTCTATAACACCGGCGTTCCGATGTGCGGTCATGGGGTTTGCGGACGACATTATTCTGATGGAGGACGACGACACGGCTATGCCTCTTGCACTCGATACTGCCAACACCTTTTTCGAGAAAAGAGGGATGAGTATCCATCCCGGCAAGATGAGGTCTATTAGCGTGTCCGCTTTCCAGAAGAAGAGTGTTGCCCGCACTAAGCCCTGTTTCCGCATACGGAACGCATGGATACCGAATTTGTGTCCCAGATATCTGAAGGAATCTTCCTTCAGATATCTGGGACACAAATTTTCCTACTCCGGCATCCTAAAGCCATCTCTTTTCAATCTATCCAGATGGCTTGAAAATCTTTTGAAGTCGCCCCTGAAAACTGCCCAGAAATTCAACATCCTAAAGATGTACTTGGTCCCAAAGCTGCTGCATGGCTTCCAGACACCGAGAATAACCGGAGATGTCCTGAACCAGGCGGAAAAGATGATCAAGAGGGCAGCAAAGAAGATGTTACACTTGAACGTCCACACCAACGACCCGCTGCTCCACGCCAAGACCAGGGATGGAGGAATCATGTGCCTCCGAACATCAATCCCGGGATTTCTTGTAAAGAGGCTCGAACGAATCATATCCTCTTCTCCGGACGAGCCGCTCTCCAGTCTTGGGACGGACGAGGGTTTCCGGATCAATCTCCAGCGACTTCGGCGACTGGTACCCACGATGACGGCGGACCAGCAGACCCGACATGACATCTATATCAGCCCGATCCATACAGGTCTCGAACGAACGGTGGAAGACCATAGTAGCAGGTCTTGGATCGACTCTCCGCCCAGCGGCTGGTCGGGCCGAGACTACGTGCGAGCCGTTCAACTCCGCACCAACAACCTGCCGACTATGGGTTCCATGTAGAATCTCGTCAAGTTGCGACGATGCCGAGGCGGCTGCCAAACTTTTTCCCACGTTCTCCAAGGCTGCCCTGTCAGCCACAGCGCCCGGATCAAACGACACGACGAGATCCACTCCAATATCGCCCGGCACGCGCGTCGCCGATGATGGACCGTGGAGGATGAGCCTCACGTTTGGAATAAGAACGGGAGGCTCTACAAGCCCGATATGTCGATTACCACGCAAGCACGTCCTCATCTGCGACGTCTAAAGATATGCTGGTCTAAAACACGGACCCTCGAGAAGTCGTGGCACGCGAAGCGCCTCGTTTACGACAATCCTCACTTCATACAGATTCTGCAGAAGCAGCCCAAAAATTGTTTGTATGAGGCAGTACTAACTTCATTGAAACGCACTAATTCACACATAGTACAACTACCTACATGCGATACCCCAATCTCTTCAGTCAAGTTTCAGGAGCATTTAGATGCAAATTTTGCGAGAATCCGCAGAATATTCTGTGATTTATAGGCGAAAATCTGCAGAAACAGTGGAAAAATTGCTTCTATTAGCCAGTAACAACTTCATCGAAGCGCACTAACCCACACATAGTATAACTACCTGCGTTCTAAACAATCATCTCTTCAGTGACGTTTCGAGAAAATTTTGCTGCAAATTTCGCGAAAATCTACCGGATATTTTGTGAATTGTACGCGAAAATGTGCTGAAGTAACCGAAAAATTGCTTTAGTAGCCAGTAGTAACTTTATCGAAACTCACTAACTCACACATAGTACCACTACCTAGATGCGATACATCCATCTCTTCAGTCAAGTTTCAGGAGCACTTAGTTGCAAATTTCGTGAGAATCCGCAGAATATTCTGTGATTTATAGGCGAAAATCTGCAGAAATAGCTAAAAAATTGCTTCTATTAGCCAGTAACAAAATCATCAAAACGCACTAACCCACACATAGTATAACTACCTTCATTGTAAACAATAATCGCTTCAGTGACGTTTTGGGAACATTTTGCAGCAAATTTTGCGAAAATCCGCCGAATATTTTATAGTTATAGTTGAAGTTCAGCAGAAACAGCCCAAAATCTTTTTGTATTAGGCTGTACTAATTTCATTAAAACGCACTGATTTACACATAGTACAACTAAGTACACGCGATATCTCAATCTCTTCAGTCAAGTTTAAGGAACATTTTGCTGCAACTTTGGCGAAAATCCGCCGATTATTTTGTGATTTATACGCGAAAATCTGCTGAAGCAACCGTAAAATTGCTTGTATTAACTACTACTAATTTCATCGAAACACACTAACTCATACATAGTACCACTAACTAGATGCGATACATCAATCCCTTCAGTCAAATTTCAGGAGCCTTTATTTGCAAACTTTGCGAGAATCCGCAGAATATTCTGTGATTTATAGGCGAAAATCTGTTTCTGCAGATTTGCAGCAGAAAAATTGCTTCTATTAGCCAGTACTAATTTCATCGAAACGCAGTAACCCACACATAGTATAACTACCTACATTCCAAACAATCATCTCTTCAGTGACGTTTCGGGAACATTTTGCTGTAAATTTTGCGAAAATCCGCCGAATATTTTGTGATTTGTACGCGAAAATCTGCTGAAGTGACCGAAAAATTGCTTTATTGGCCAGTAGTAACTTTATCGAAACGCACTAACTCACACATGGTATAACTACCTACATGCGATACATTAGTCTCTTCAGTCAAGTTTCAGGAATATTTGGTTGCAAATTTCGCGAAAGTCTGCCAAATATTTTGTGATTTATACGCGAAAATCTGCTGAAGCAAACGGAAAAATTGCTTGTATTAGCCAGTACTAACTTCACCGAAACTCTCCTAACCTAACCTAACTCACACATAGTACCACTACCTAGATGCGATACATCAATCCCTTCAGCCAAGTCACAGGAGCATTTAGTTACAAATTTCGCGAGAAGCCGCAAAATATTCTTTGATTTATAGGCGAAAATCTGCAGAAACAGCGGAAAAATTGCTTCTTTTAGCCAGAACTAACTTCATCGAAACGCACTATGCCACACATAGTATAACTACCTACATTGTAAAGAATAATCGCTTCAGTGACATTTTGGGAACATTTTGCTGCAAATTTCGCGAAAATATGCCGAATATTTTGCGCTTTGTATGCGAAAATACTCAATGGACGAGTAGAACATAAAATCGAAGAAGTAATGGAAGATGATCAGTTTGGATTTAGCAAAAGAAAAGGAACCAGCGACGACATAGGCATGATGAGGATATTGTCGGAGAGAGTTTTGACTGTTAACGAAGATGACGTGAGATGACTGGACAAAATTGATGAATATTCTTAAGGAGATTGGTGTCAACTGGAGAGACCGGAGACTAATTTGCAATCTGTACATGAGACAAAGAGTAAAAGTACAATTGAACTACGGAGAAACAAACAGCGTAGAAATAGGAAGAGGAGTCAGACAAGGATGTTGTCCATCGCCGTGTCTCTTCAATTTGTATGGTGAATGGCTGGCGAGAGAAGCTTTGAAAGGATGTGGAAATTTCAAGATTGGGGGACGCCTCCGCAACAACATCAAATATGCAGATGACCTGGTAGTCCTCGCCAAGAACCAAAGACAACTACAACACATGATGAACTGGCTGGTGGAAACTGGAAGGAAATATGGCATGGAAATTAACAAGGAAAAATGTAAAGGGATGAGGATATCAAAAAACCTTTCAAGATAACAGTCGACAATCAAGAACTGGAGAATGTAAAACAGTGCAAGTACTTGGGAAGCCTGCTGACAAAGGATGCATACTGCACAAATAAAATTCCAGCAAGAATCGCCATGGCCAAAGCTGCATTCAACAAGAAGAGGACTCTACTGACCAGCAAGTTGAGCTTGGAACTAAGGAAGAAACTGGTGAAGGGCTACATCTGGAGCATTGCACTGTACGGAGCAGAGACGTGAACCATAAGGAAAAGGGAGAAAAAATACCTCGAAAGTTTTGAAATGTGGTGTTGGAGGAGAATAGAAAAGATCAAGTGGACAGATAGGGTGACAAACGAGGATGTACTAAGAAGGGTAGTAGAAAAGAGAATTATTCTAAATACAATTCTCCAGAGGAAGGCCAACTGGATCGGACATATAATTAGACATGAGGGGCTCATACATGACGTCATTGAAGGGAAGATTAAAGGAACTGCAGGTCGAGGAAGAAGAAGAATACAACATCTGAATGACATGAAAGAAAGGAGGAGATACAGCAGGCTAAAGGAAGAAGCTGAGGGCAGGGAACATTGGAGGCAGAAATTCTCCGTACAAAGACAAGGACCTGTCACTAGGCAGAATACTGTATAATAATAATAATAATAATAATAATAATGCGAAAATCTGCTGAAGTAACCGAAAATTTGCTTTATTGGCCAATACTAACTTTATCGAAACGCACTAACTAAAACATGGTACAACTACCTACATTCGATACATCAATCTCTTCAGTCAAGTTTCAGGAACATTTTGTTGCAAAATTTCGCGAAAATCCGTTCATGAAAACTCACACATTGTACAACTACTAGTAATTAAATAAATGGTTATAATATTTTTTAATTTTAAGATATCGGATACTAATATTTCACGGAATTGAGAAGATATTTCCGAATAAAAAAAGAAAATTTGTTTGGAAAGAGAAGACATTTTCTATCCGCCGTTTTCTATCCAGAGAAACACGTATGTGCTGCGACTAAATCTTGTAGTTGATTGTTCGGAGTTTTCTTGCGAATTATCTGACGTTAAAGGTGGAAGTGAGGATTTACGATCACTGCCTGCGGATCGATTTTTATTTTATTTTCCATTCGCTTGGTCGCTCTAAATATTTAAATAGGAATAATTGGGCTGTGTGGAGTCTCGAAAACTACCTGAGACTCGGTTCACCGCTGGTAATTCCAACTGCAATAAAATTAATTATTCCAGACGTTTCATTGTGTGTTTCTGGATGTGTGTAATTCCTCCCTGACGTAGAAACAAGCTTTCCTAAATCTTCTAATTCCTCTGACAACTTTTACAATAATTACAGTTCAAAGAAATCTTCCCAAAGTATTCTATAATATGAACAAAGTTTAATTAATTCTATTGAATTCAACATTTCGAATTCATTTCGAACATTAAAATTGAAAACGAGATATTTAGAAATTCAAATTTATTAATTTATCATAGTAATAACGAAACAATAAGTTTTTTTATTCCAATGAATTATTTTGCTTGAGATGCATAAATCGTGCACAAATTGCTAAGATTAGTTAGAGATGCATATATAATGTCGTAAACCAAAGTTTCTAAGTTTAGTTTAAAGATAGTTTCGGTTCTCGCCGAAGATCTTATCGGAGAAAATAAGCAAATTAAACTTTCTGTATATCCTCGTACATACAAACATATTCCCATCAGATTAGCGTTAATGCAACGTGAATAAGAAATCACCAGAAACATTGTTAATTTGTTTACAACCAATTTCCACTCTGTCTAATTTACTAATTAGTTTTATTTGTTTGCACAAGTTTCTATATGTCTATTGTTCGCGCCAATTTTAGAAAATCTGTATTTTTAAATTTAACATTTGAATCGATTTCGGCACCGATCAACAGAAGGGAAAAGGTGTATCGACCTGGGTCGAAATCGCGCGATTTATCAATTGACTTCGCGAATTTATATTGTTCGGTAGTATGATTCGAGTGTGAGAAGCGAAAAGACAAGAATCGAAGCGCGAACGAAGCTCAATCGACACGTGCACGCATCTTAAAGTTCATCGTTTTAAGTCAAATTAACCAGGGGTGTAATCGCGAGCCCAAAGGGCTGAAGCGGCATCCAACGTCTGAAAGACAACAATTTTAAGGGAATCCCTCCACCCATTATCCTTATTTCGCGATTCGTTATTTTGAGACGCGAGCAACCCTAACAGGTAAGTGATTAGACCAGCCCTGTTTAAAACTGAATACAAATTTGATTTTCGTGAGACATGGTCCAAACATCTATTTTGATTAGATTTTATGCAAATGCTTTCAACTCGAATTGTTAATGTGTTCCAATTACGACTTCAAAGTACAATCTAACCAAAATATTGTTTTGTAATTAGTGGTTGTATGGCTATAGTAGATATCTTAATATGCAATACATACAGTAATTTCCTCGGTTATATCTACCTATCTATTGTTTAAAACTATTTTTATTTATAATTGCTTTGTCTGTCTAGTCCAGTCAAATAAACATATCAATTTTTAAATATAAATATTGAAGATAAACTACATTTAAAAATTATTAGATTTCATCAGTACTAAAGCGAGTTCCTACGGCCTGTGGCTTGACGAGCCTGACTCGAAGTGCGTCATCAATCGAATCAGACTCGAAAGGGCTCGTGGTGACTTGTGATGTGGCTCAATCTCCCCGACAGATGTTGGTAGATCGAGAGACATGCGAATTATTTTGACCTGTACACTTGCGATCCACGAGCACTCTCGTGCAGTGTTGCCTCGGTGTAGAGATGGAAAAAGGCTCATGCGCACTGCAGTGCATCTATCGCAATCATAGCGTTTCTTGTTGTATTTTTTCCAAATTCTTTGGAATTCGTCTTCTTTTACAATTGTCTACATTTATTTAAAAAGAGTGTGTAAGGGAGAGTATTGTAGTGGAGTAACGAGTTAACGATGTAGTTTTTGGATTTGCACAAGGCAGAATCTGTTATATCGAAACCAAAAGAATTTCGCAAATAACAATAAAGTATAAATATATTAAGTATAAATACCATTTAGACGTAACGGCACTACAAGATATCAGATGGAAGGGTGAAGGTAGCATAGAGAAACCAAAGTATCGCCTATATTACAGCGGCAATGACAAGAAACAAGGAGAAAAAGGAGTTGGATTCTTAATAAATAAAGCAACTAAACATGCTGTACTAGGATTCGAAGCAATCAACGACAGAATATGAAAATTACGCCTTACAGGAAAATTTCACAATTTCTTATTAAGCTGGTGAGGATGAAGTAAAAGAGCTTTTCTACGATCAGCTTTTAAACATATGCGAAAGTACGTCTGAACACGGTGCATTAATACTACTGGGAGATTTTAATGCTAAAATAGGTAAAGAACAACAGTTTTCCAACTCAGCCGGAAAATACTCACTACATCAAACCACAAGTAGCAATGGAGAAAGACTATGTCACCTTGCAGCGAGCACCAACTTGAGAATTAGCAGTACGTGTTTTCCACACAAAAAAATACATATAGGGACGTGGACAATGACCGGTGACAGAGCAGTGAAACAAATAGACAACGTCCTGGTTAACAAACCCAGAGCTACCATGGTCACGGATATCAGAACGATTCGAGGAGCCACTTGTGACTGAGATCACTTCCTACTAAGAGTCCCAATCAAACAGAAAACGTCCAACGCACTGAAAACCGATACCAGAACAAACAAATGGAATACGGATGCTCTTAGAAAGGAATTAAAACAAAACGAGTATAAGCAATATATTGCGAGAAGATTACTAGCAAATAATGCAAACACTGGTGTTGAACAAAAATAGCAACATATAAAGACGAGTATACTTGAAGCTGAAGATGTTACAATATGAAAACAGATAAAAGTCAGAAACCCATGGTTTGATAACGAATGCAGGGCAGCCCTACTCGTTAAAAATGAATAAGGTATTAGAAAGTGGAACCCGAGCCAACAGAGCTAACTACGAGCACCTCAGGAGAATAGCTTCAAAACTTTGCAAAGCAAAAGAGAAAATATTGTTAAATAAACAAGTGGAAGAACTAGAACAATACAACGTAAATAAACAAAGCAGGAAATTTTATAAGGCAGTACAACAGCAAACAACGGAACCATCGCGTGTTTAGATAAAAACGGGACAATACTAACAGATGATGACAAAATACTCCAAAGATGGCATGAACACTTTAGCGAGCTACTCTCCACTCAAATCCAAAGGGGTGAAAGATAAATGGAAATTGTATGGCACCATGAAGCACAACCCGAAATCTTCAAACCGAAATATGAGGAAGTTACCGAGATAATACACTTAAAAACAATAAATCTCCAGGGAGTGATACAATTCCCACGGAACTTCTGAAAAATGGAGGTGCACCACTGCGGGAAAGGGTCCATAAACTTATTGTCAGGGTGTGGAATGAAGAGATTATGCCAAGTGACTGGAGAAAAGGCATTATTTTTCCCATACACAAGAAAGGAAACAAGAAAGAAAGTTCCAATTACCGAGGAATTACTCTTCTCAACACCACTTACAAAACATTATCCAGCGTAATATACAATAGACTATCAATATATGAAGCGGAGATACTTGGGGACTACCTAGGAGGTTTTCGAAGGAATCGATCAA
Organism: Phosphuga atrata; assembly: GCA_944588485.1. Taxonomy (NCBI): domain Eukaryota; kingdom Metazoa; phylum Arthropoda; class Insecta; order Coleoptera; family Silphidae; genus Phosphuga; species Phosphuga atrata. The sequence goes on from OX155898.1 coordinate 66,900,349, forward strand.
GAACGGACCAAATGCATTTAATAAGGCAAATGCTTGAAAAATGTTATGAGCATAACATAACTTTGTTCCACCTGTTTGTTGACTACAAACAAGTTTTGATAGCGTGTCTAGAGAAGAACTATTGTACCAGTTACTTGGAATTCCTCAAAAACTTATAAGAATGGTAAACTTAACTCTAACCAATACACGTGCTCAAGTATTAGCAGCATCCAAACTCACTGGCGAATTCGACATCAGGACAGGGGTCAGGCAAGGTGATGCGCTATCTGCTATGCTATTCAACTTTATACTTGAATCAGTTATTAGAAACCTGCACATAACAGGCCACATACACACAAAATCTCAGCAGCTATGCGCATATGGCGATGATATAATTATATCAGGACGAACAGCAGAAAGCCTAAAAGAAGCTACTGCCTCCTTAAAACAGAAATCTAGCGTAGTCGGACTAGTAATAAACGTGAATAAAACCAAGTTCATGAGAAGTACCAGGGATCCAACACCCTAACCAGAGTCACTACAAGTCAACGCATTTAACTTCGAAGAAGTCAGAACCTTCTCTTACCTAGGGTCGAAAATAACTAACGACAACAGGATCAGCGAAGAAATCAGTGCGAGAATTGTAGCAGGAAAGAGAGCTTATTACGCGGATAAGAAGCTACTGGGAGAGAAGCTTCTAAGTGTCAAATCGAAGTTAAAGATCTATAACACACTCATTAGACCCGTCATAACATACGCGTGTGAAACATGGACCATGTTTTATCCCAAAATTCAGATGAAACATGGTCATTCAGACCAAACATCTACGAACAACGAAAACGCACTACGAGTCTGCGAAAGAAGACAAGGACAGACTAATTGGAGGAGCGGACATCGTAAGGCATGTAAAGGCACTACGGTTACAATGGTTTGGACATGTTATGCGTATGGAAAGCACCCGAGGACCGAATATACTGACGAACTATAGTCCACATGAAAGAAGAGCTCAAGTAGACTACGTAAGAGATGGCGAGATGACTGCATCGACGACCTAAAGATATTAGGTGTGAGAAACTGGCTGCAATTGGTTAACAGCAGGGAGAGATGGAAGGATGTTGTAACTCAAGGCAATGGCTACCTAGGGCTGTAGAGCTATAGAAGAAGATAAAAATATTATTTTAGAAATATAAATTATTTTTCGCACTAGTTCTTTTCTTGGTACGAGTTGGCTCGAGAAGGCACGAGATGGCTCGAGGTTCGACAAACAACGCACTGTGGGAAAGGTGTGGCTCGTGAAGGCTAGAGCCTACAGATCCGAAAATTTGAGAAACAAGGCTCGTCAAGCTACACGCCGTGGGAACTCGCCTTAACACCTTTCTTTTGGTCATAGATACAATGCAACTATATACATTGATCATGAAGCTATAGTTATGACTACAGACAGTAAGAGTAAGGCGAAAACGCGTCTGCAGATAGCCAATCTGCAGACGCGTCTCGAGATTTATCTCTCACCAGTGCAGCTTTGCTGCTATGAATTATAACTTGAATAAGAAGAAAATTGTTATTACTCATATTTCAAACTTAAATTAAGTGAGGAACAAATATGAAAGGAGCTTATACTTACATTTTAAATGATACGTTTTGTCCCTGAATTAATTGTTTGTAGTCGTGTGATCAAACAAATCATGTAAGAGCAAATACCGTGGCGGTAAATCACGCAGTGGCAGTTTAAATTTTAATCAACTCGCATTAATTAACCAATTAAATATTGATGGTAACAAACTAAAACTTTCGACTCCTTTCCTCATTAAATTGGCAGAACTGATTTAGCCATTCACAATGGCACATAACTTTATAATTAGCACTTTATAAATGCGACTGATCCATTCGCTTTGCAATTCCACGAAATATGTTTAAATAGATAGCATTGTTGCGTATGCATATTCATCTAACAGCAATTTAAATCTCTTTGAGTTTCTCGATGCATGCTACCATATACAAATGGAATAATGAACATCAACTACCATATACAATGGAATGAGCAGGTTATTAAAACATTTGGTGCCTCCAATAAATTAGAAGATAACACAATATAATATTATACAAATCATTTTAACTAATCATAAATATTAAATACATATATACTAAATTTATGTGCAAGGAAAAGAAGGGTAGCTATCTATGGCCACGTTGCAAAACTGGCTCCAAACCTACTAACCAACCGTCTGTTCACCTTCTGGCAAAACCAGAAGGTTCGTACTACTTGGTTGACAGAAACCGAGAAGGATATTAAAGAACTGGGAATAACAGATCTCGAAAACAGACAGTCTGTGAGGCGCACCCTGAAGGAAGTCCGTAGATTTCAGGAAAAACCCCGAAGGAAAGGTACCCCCTGGACAGAAGAGAGAAAGGAGTTACACCGGCAGAAGATGCGACAATACTGGGTAAAGATCAAAGCCCAACAGTTGAACAAGCGTGGTCCAAAGTAGGCCCATTCGTAACAAGAAGAAGACGATATACTAAATTTAAAATAATATTTTTAAGTTTAATATATTTTCTTTAAAGAAGTAAACAAATCATGAATAATCATATGAATGGATAATCAATCTATAACAAACTAGATTCCTGTTCTCTCGACTTCCAACTTGATGGATGAGTGTTGCTAACCTAACCTAACATAACCTAACCTTGACAGTAAAACAAATCTTGACAGTAAAACTGGATTCGACTTGCTGACTTCTTGCGCCTGACTGTCTTGACGGAACTTCAGTTGACTTGCGGACTGTTGCGCCTGATTGTGTGGATTGAACTGTCTTGTTTATTCGGGGGTCCAGGTATTTATGTTAAGTCCAGGTATACTGTTTCCTCATCTGTGGGTGATTATTTTTCTATATTCGGCTCTTTGCCGCTTTGGTAATTACCGATTCTCGGGAAAAACATCTTGTCGTGATTTCCCCGGGGATTACACCAACTTAAATAAAATATTTTCGGAAATTCATCTGAAAATATTTGGGTAATCACCGTAATGCCCTCGTGAAACTAAAAAACAAATATTTCTTTATCTGCTCGAGGATTACCTTATCGACCCTAACAAAATATTTTCGGAAATTGTCCGAAAATTTTTGGGTAATTATTTTAACGCCCTCGTAAGCTAAGAAATAAAAAATGGAACGGCTCGTTGCCGCTACATCACCCCCTTGCCAGTGATAACGCTATGTAGAGTTTGTTGCTGTTGTTGTTTGTTTGTTCCCAGACGTCTGGTAGATGGTTGAGTTCGTTACCGTAGACGTTGTTTGTTGTTGCCGGCGTCCTCGTAGATGGTTGAATTCGTCGACGTCATCGCTGTTGCGGGGTTTGTTCGTAGATGTCTGGTACACGGTTGAAGTCGTTACCGTAGACGTTCCTTGTTGTTGCAAGTTTGTTGAAAGGCGCCCTCGTGGACGTCGTTTGCTGATAGGCGATTTGTTTGTGGACGTCTGGTAGACGGTTGAAGTCGTTATCGTAGGCGTTGTTTGTTGTTGCAAGTTTGTTGCAAGGCGTCCTCGTGGACGTCGTTTGCTGCCAGACGGTTTCCTAAACAAAACCAGTTTGCACCTATTAGTCGCTGTTGCGGTATTTGTTCGTTGGCGTCTTCTCTATTCGGGGTCCAGGTATTTATGTTATGTCCAGGTATACTGGTCCCTCATCTGGGGGTGATTATTTTTCTATATTCGGCTCTTTGTCGCTTTGGTGATTACCGATTCTCGGGGAAAACATCTTGTCGTAATTAACCCTAATAAAATATTTTCAGAAAATCGTCTGAAAATATTTGGGAAATAACCGTAATGCCCTCGTAAAACTAAAAATACAAGTATTTCTTTATCTGCTCGAGGATTACATTATCGACCCTAACAAAATATTTTCGGATATTGTCCGAAAATATTTGGGTAATTATTACGCCCTGTATTAATTATAACGCCAATAATTATAACGCCCTGGTAAGCTAAGAAATAAAACATGGAACTGGGCTCGGAACGGCTCGTTGCCGCTACACAGGTAAGCGTTTCCTTTGTGACGGAAAGGCGTAACACCCCCAAATACTAGGCAAAATAGGTTTGATCATGCTCTAAAATGTAACAGAATAATAATTGACAGCGAAACAAGTATATTTCATTGATGAATTTATAATTCAAGTGATTTCTAGAAGATCGTATAGAAGATTACAACAAAAATAAGAGAACTAGCTTGAATATTTAAATTTATTCGTCCTGTTCGAAGATCTATAATATTAAGTCTTATTTAGAATACAAAACAAATATCATGTTGAAAAAACTACTTGCTGGCTAATATCACACAGGATATTGAATTATACAACAGACATTTGCATGTTATTATATTTGCAAGTCCCAGTCCGGTTTCATGGCACTAACAGAACTAGACAAATAACATTGTGTTTTCTATTTAATTTAAGTGAATAGCCATCTGCAGACGCGTTTCGAGATCTATTTGTCATCAGTGCAGCTTTGCTTTTTTTAATAAAAATTGGAATACACTTGCTTGAACACCTCGTGCATGACGGCGAGGTTAAGTTTTGATTTCACCTTTGTGTAGAAAGACATGAAGTTTCGGTTATTGGTTTAAATTATTGAATATTGGTGAAACCATACTAATTATAGACACAATCCTACAAACTTATTAAAGCAATGTGTACGAATACATTACATGTCTTCACCGTTCAAGATAGCCCTTACAATGGGGAACAGTTCGGAAAATTCTTGACAACTTTTATTGACCTCTAGGCAAAGATCTTTTGAGCACATTTTGTAATGGTCAACTTCAGACAAAGTTCCGATATAACGGTAGAAATTCAACAATTGCTTAGAACTCATGGACATGTTCCAGTATTTCTGCCACCGTACAGCCCTTTTTTAAATCCCATCTATTTAAAAAGGGCTGTACGGTGGCAGAAATACTAAAACATGTCCATGAGTTCTTATCAATTTGTAGCGGCAACGAGCCGTTCCAATTTTATTTCTTAGTTTACGAGGGCATTATACTAATTACCAAAATATTTTTGAACAATTTCCGAAAATATTTTATTAGTGCCGGTAATGTAATCCTCCAGAAGATTAAGAAATATTTGTACTATTAGTTTTACGAGGGCATTACAGTGATTACCCAAATATTTTCGGACGGATTTCCAAAAATATTTTATTAGGGTCAATGGTGTAATCACTGGGTAAATTACGACAAGATGTTTTTCCCGGGAATCGGTAATTACCAAAGCGACAAATAGCCGAAAATAGAAAATTAATCACCCCTAGATGAGGCACCAGTATACCTGGAGATAATATAAATACCTGGACCCCCGAATAAACAAAACAGTTCGATCCAGCAGTTCCATCCAGACAGTCAGGCGCAAACAGTCAGCAAATCGACGCCAGTTCAGCTCAACAGTCAGGCGCAACCAACCAACAAGTTCAGTTCAGTCCAGCCAGTGGACTCAGGCACCAGTCCAGCCAGAGGGCTCAGTCAGCCAAATCAGTCCAGCCATTGGACTCAGTTCAGTCCAGCCAGTGCACTAATTCATACCGGTCCAGCCAGCAGCCAGTTCAACCAGCAGTCAGTCAACCAGACCAGTCGAGTCCGGTTCAGAGAGTTTAGTTTAGAGAGACCAGCTCCACTCATTCCCTCAACAGTGTATGTATCTCTTGTACATTTGTATTTATATCGTCAATGTAAATAAATTCCTCTGCAAACCGTGAGTTTTGATACTTTATAGTATCATATTGAGATACTTTATTCTACTACCGCGTATCACCCACAAATTATTGTATTTCTTCCGGGATTTTTCATTTTCCCCAAGTATGAAACTTTTTTTTCTAAGCGAAATATAGCTTAGATATATAAATATATTCAACGTGTCCGTATATCTATAATATAACCTGTCATAAAGATTTACAATCGCCTCTGATCCATTCGCTTCGCAAAAAGGGAGATTTTACTGATCTAAACAACTACCGTGGAATTTCTCTCGTCCCGGTAACATACAAGATTCTCTCGAAGGTGTTACAAACAAGAGCAGAAAATCAGCTAGATAGTCAACTGAGAGAATACAATGGAGGCTTCAGGAAGACCCGATCCTGTGTTTAACAGATCCTCAATATTAAAACTGTACGTGCATACTCCAAGATGAGAAACCGCAAGGTAGTCGTCACCTTTGTAGATTTTAGGAAGGCCTACAATTCCATGGATAGAGAAACGCTTTACAAAGTCCTTTAGGAACTAGGGCTAGACAACAAAACCCGTAGACTCAACCTAGAAACCTTGACCCACACCCATTCCAAGGTTAATTTGATGAAACAATTACAATAAGTGTAAGAATTTAACATCGCTTGGAAAACACATACAGATTGTATATCAATTAATACAAAACATAACATTATTTGTTTCAAAACAAATACATAAATTATTAACAAACAATATGTTTGCATTACCGTAATCAAATAACCCATCAATAAATAATAACACGTTATCATCGATCACATTTTTTAACGCACTCTGCCGCAGGTAATACATCCCGGTCATTTATTATTTAATATGTTTTCGACTCGCGCATTATTCGTTTCCCTCCACGTACTTGACAAACAAAACTTTTCATTTACCTCGAAACAGAAAGCTTTCATGATATTATATCAATCAATTCACACTACCTTACGTATCCACATTGCATGCGACGCACACGAAGAGTATTTATTGTCCACCACAAATACGACAAATTATAATAGATCGATAGATAAATTATTACAAGCGGAAATGCAAAGCGTGTATTTTAATGTTAAATCTGTAGTTAATATAAGAGATACGAGCAGAAGGACCTTGTGGTCGATATCCATTTTTATAATGCATAAAGTAAACAATACATATATTCTCTCTCTATAAGTGATGTAAGGGTGAGGTAGCAGAAAGAAATATATGAGATTTTAAACTAAATTATACGTATTACATATATTCTGAAGAACCCAAAAGCAAGGTGAACCCAAAAGAAAATAACTTGCTATTGGTAAAACGATACTACATTATAGAGAATCATTAAACTTAATAAAGTCGGAACACAGCCTGAATATATAAATATATTCAACCTTTCCGGATTTCTATAATTTTACTTTCTTTTTAGGACTACCAAAACAAATCTCATGCGAAATTTGCGTCCTGGTAGTTCTAAAAAACTCAGTAATATTATAGAGCTCCGGAAACGTTCAATATATTTATATATTCAAGCTGTGTTCCGACTTTATTAAGTTTTTAGAAAATACCTTGTTCGGAGATTTAATAGTTATTATAGAGATATTATTATACACAGAATTATTTATATTTTATACAGAGTGTTAAGGTCGATTCCCATATGCGCGACACTCAGCTACGCGACGTCGTGCGACAACGCCTGTCAAATAATAATTTACGGCACGTCGCGTAGCCATAGTGAGAACGTGCCCATTTAAAACAATGTAATCATTATTTGACAGGCGATGTCGCGTGACGTCGCGTAGCTGAGTGTCGCGTATATGAGAATCGGCCTTTATAGGTATATAAGTAACACATAAAGAACATATTGATTGTATACTTTATATAAAGGGCTATCGACCACAAGGACCTTCTGTCCGGAGTTATTAATATTTATGTAACATTTTATCACAGCTTTTGCCTGATCCTTTCAGGATGTCTCAAAGAAATAATTATTTTTTTTCCAAATACACTGCCGAGCATAAAATTAGGATCACTCCGTAATTTGAAGTTATTTTAGAAATTTTTAGTTTTTTACGTGTTTTTTCGGTTGTAACAGTTTAATAGCTGATTGCTTGAATAAAACAAAAGGTTTTTGTTGTTCAAAGTTTATTGAAAGTAATGAAAATGAACAATTTTAATTTGATATGCTAAGTAATGAATATGAACAAGTTTACTTTGATATGTTTTTGTTGAAACAAATGAAAGTTTAAGGACAGCCTGGCTTTTGTTTCTGTGGTGTCATCTATCTGTTGTAAATTGTTGTCATTGTTAGTGTTTTGCAATGAGCATAAATCCTGTTGTTGAGGCACAAATTCTGGCGGCTATAGAAGACGTCCGCGATCATCGCGAAACTGCGAGAAACGTTGGTGTAAGTCTATCGAATGTGCAACGAATATGGCAGCGGTACGAAGAGACTGGTCTGCTCACTCGAAGACCTTGTTCAGGTCGGGGCAAAACTAGAACAGCTAGAGATGACCGCTTTCTCGTTTCTAGTGCTTTGAGAAACCGAACGGTCACGGCAGTTTGCCTTCGAAATCATCTCCAAGAAGTGAGAAATGTAAACATAAGTGAGTGGGCATTTATCCAAGCAATCAGTTAGTAAATTGTTACAAGCGAAAAAACACGTAAATAACTAAAAAAAATTAAAATATCTTCAAATTATGGTGTGACCCTAATTTTATGCTCGGCAGTGTAATTGAAATGCAAACCGCGTTTATGTTGAACAAAGCTGTTTAGTATTTTTGGTGGATGCGCCGGGGAAATAAAATGTTCAAAGTATTTCAATATAAACCGATGACAACGCTGAAACTCAAGTTCACGGCAGTATTGGCGTTACGGTATTTGTGCCAAAGAAATAGGTATAAGGAAAAGGCATTTGTCCCGAGAAAAAAATTCACTTGCAGCTACATCACGCCTAAGTAACTAGAGTGAGCTATATCTTTGCTTATTAAATCTAGGAATAAAAAAGGTTAACTCTTTACAAAGAGATGGGCAACAGAAAATATTGTACCAATGCGTTTTAATTGGATTCAAAGAACAATCAAAGAACTAATTAATATGCGCTGTGAAAATAATTTTTGCCAATTAAAATTGTTTGCCTTTTTGTTTCATAATTATCTTGTTGCAGTTTATACAAGTTGCAATTTATTTTGTTGCACGCTGTCTGTTTACGTATAATTTTATACATGAGTGGAATACATTAGCAATGCAACAACTAGGTAGTGTTGTGCGTGGTTAGAGACATGCATTAAAACAATCCTCAAGAATCGCTTGGGAATGCGAACTTGGAGTTATATGCAATGGATTTCTCAAGTTTACATATAAATAGATTTTCTATGTTGAATATAAAACAGTTTCAAACAAAGCAAAAAATTTAACTAACTATACAGAAAAGAATAAATTATTTTCTTTGCAAACAATGCAAATCTGATACATTTTGCGTCGCGAAACAATATTTTCAGATATGCAATTCGCGTTACATATATAGATTATATTTACCATCCGAGAGTAAACGAGATATAAAAGTGAATCATTGATAGGAGCATTGCAAGATTTATTAAGCTTCACTGACACGCTGTTGTTTCTATAACTCGAAAGTAATCCAGGCTTTGTTAAAATTCCTTGCAGAGAACAACACTAACCGACACGTAGCTCTGCCGCAATAAAAAGGATCTACGCTAGTAAAATAGTAATATCTTTTGATGGCAGAGAAAGTATATTGATAAATTGTATAAAACACTAAGCAGATGTGTGTATTTATCAACATGTCACCAGCAACATTCGTTAAATTGCACACTGCATCCACTCTATATCCTACGAACGCACAAAACTGAGAAGAAGGCAAAGTAATTAATTTCTAATTTTTTAACGGCTCAGACAACGAGCCAAAGCAGAAATCACAAATTGTTTTTTCAGTCTACAACTATTACACAGACATGACATAAATAAGGAAAGATGGTTCGTTTTGGATCCACCTCCCCATCTGACCTTGACTAACTACCTTTGCAACTACAACTACCGCAATAAGAAACGCCGCGTAAACAATTTCGTGCTTGAACTTGAATTTGTAAACGGGCGCGTGTATGGAATATCTAAATTATAAAATAGTTGATAAGAACCGCCGAGTCAGCATTTTCCTGTTTCAACTTGTTTAATTTCATTTTTATACGAGAGAGATTCGTAAAATAAGGTTCCCAATATTTTTCCAGCTAAATTTTTGTTCTTACTGTTATGCATCATTTTAAAGCTTAAAGTTTATGCTATTTTCTACATAATCGCCGTTTATGTTCAAACACTTTTGCAGACGATGCTCCAGACGTTTTTCTATCCCCATGTTATAGAATTCTGCCGCCAATCCTTTGAGGAATCGATTAACCTCTTCCTTGACTTTATCATCGGTATTGAAGCGTAAAAGACCCAAGTGTTCCTTTAATTTTGGTGATCCTCCGATCTTCAAGCAATATTCTCTCAACTTTTTCGACAATTCCATCTGAAACTGAAGAACTTCCGCTCCTATCTTGAATTTCCGTGCGACCTTCACTGAACTGTCTGCACCATTTGCGAACATGTTGAACATATATGCAATTTTCCCCATAAACTTCGATTAACTGACGATGAATGTCAATTATTGGAATATTTTGAATTCCCCCGATTTGAGGGAATTCTTGTTGCAGGCTAAAAGCAATGGGTATACGGTCATTGGTGCAGAGCAAGCCGCCGATAACGTTAGTTTGAATAAATACATCTTTAAGGAGAGGACCATCTTAGTCTTAGGGTAAACAAACTTTAAGCAAATAGCCCTCATCTTTCAATATTCAATAATAATAATATTCATTCAACATCGTTAATTAACTTGAGACCAGTTAAATATTGTCGCGACCATCCTAAGCTGAAATAACATATTATGTAATTAAATTTGGAAGTTCAAGACAATGAATTTATTTATTGCATATAGCAGAAGGTACCTTTTAATGATAGCGTGTCATTGTTTATTTACTGACCGCGTGTCATTTAATATTTTGAATTACTCATGCATTAAAATTAATATCTTGGCGCACGTTTTTTAGTGCGACAAATGCCACTTTTGGTTGTATTTCCACATAACTTGCGTAACACACACAAATATCAGAGCGCAAATTTCGCATCTGGCGGTAGCAACGATATGGAGCTCCATCTTCGAAAGCTGCTAGGCGGGCACCTGAGCGATGTAGCGTGGTGGGAAAGGTGGGAATAGAGATAGGGAGATTTGACGGTGTAAGACAGTGTTTTACATTTCTCCCAGCACGTCGCATTAATTCTCAGCAGTATAGGGAACATTATTTTATGAATCCCCCTCGTACATCCCACATGTGGGGTGGTATATAAGCCTGTGCTCGAAATTCGCCGTCAAGGCATCTGTCTCTCTAATCCTGTCTATCCACTTTTGCCATTCTAGGATTATCCGCATAGTCTTCTCTATCTAGCATGAATTATAAATATATATTTCAATTTAAAAACGGTAATATCAATAAGACAGAATAGAAAATCATCATACCTACTCGATGGTGATTATGATATGCCCATCTGGAGCTATGTGGGAGCCCCGCAGCCTTAGTACGACAATCTGCATTCTCGGCAAATGGCCCTAGCTATAATTCTCGATGAGCGATGGATCTAAATGCCCCATATATTCACACGACTACTATAAAGTTTGTTTCCGTTTCGTCAAATATTGATGCGCTAACTACCATTAACTCATTAAGGTGAGGGCTAGTCAGTGCACAAGTCTTCGATATTATTCAGCTTTAGTCTGCTTTGATCAGCTTTAATCAGCTGTAACCAGCTTTAATCAGCATTTAATAAAGCAGCAGTAATCAGCCGCAATCAACTTTAATCAGCTCTTAATCAGCTGTAATATGCCTTCAATAATATTTAAATCAGCTATTATTCAGATTTTATCAGCTGTTATCAGCTTTTAATCAGCTTTAATACCCTAAAAGAGTGTGAAGTCTAGGTAGCCCCACGCTAGAGAGGGTGTCAGTTCTATGTAACCCCACGCTATATCCCAACTTAATCAGCTTTTAATCAGATTTAGTCAGGCGTAGTTAGCTTTAATCAGCTATTAATCAGCTTCTAATCAGATTTTAATCAGTTATTAATCAGCTTTAGTCAACTTTTATCAGCTTTAATACATTTAAAGAGTGTGAGCTCTATGTAGCCCCACGCTAAAGAGGATGTGAGGTCTATGTAAGCCCACGCTAAAGAGTGTGTGAGGTCTATGTATGTTAGGTTAGTTGAACTAAAATCACCTTTTAATCAGCTTTAATCAGCTATCAATCTGATTTAATCAGCATTATTCAGATTTTAGTCACCTTTTTATCAGCTTTAATACGCATTTAATCAGCTTTCAATCAGTCATTAATCAGCTTTAATCAGCTTTTAATCAGCTTTAAAACATTAAAAAAGTTTATGATCTATGTAGCCTCACGCTAAAGAGAGTGTAAGATCTATGTAACCCCGCGCTAAAGAGTGTGTGAGGTCTATGTAGGTTAGGTAAGTTGCACTACAATCACCTTTTAATCAGCTTTAATCAGCTATCAATCAGCTTTAATCAGCTTTATTCAGATTTCAATAAGCTTTAATCCGCATATAATCAGCTTTCAATAAGTTATTAATCAGCTTTAATCAGCTATCAATCAGTCAATAATCAGCTTTAATTAGCTGTTATCAGCTTTTAATCAGCTTTAATACATTAAAAGAGTGTGAGGTCCATGTAGCCCCACGCTAAAGAGGGTGTGAGGTCTATGTAACCCCACGCTAAAGAAACCCCACGCTAAATCCCAGCTTTAATCAGCTTTTAATCAGCTTAAATTAGCGGTAGTTAGCTTTAATTACCATTAATCAGCTCTTAATCAGCTCTTAATCGGCTTTTAATCAGCTTTATTAATCAGCAAGTTATTAATCAGCTTTAATCAGCTATCAATCAGTCAATAATCAGCTATAATTAGCTGTTATCAGCTTTAATACATTAAAAGAGTGTGAGGTCCATGTAGCCCCACGCTAAAGAGGGTGTGAGGTCTATGTAACCCCACGCTAAAGAAACCCCACACTAAATCCCAGCTTTAGTCAGCTTTTAATCAGCTTAAATTAGCGGTAGTCAGCTTTAATCACCTTTAATCAGCTCTTAATCAGCTTTTAATCAGCTTTCACTCACTTATTAATCAGTAGTAGGGAAGATCCTATGTTCTGCAGCAGCCTCCTTATGGAAAATGTACATGGGACCAGCCTCCTTATGGGAATTTAGATGGACAGCCTCCTTATGGACGTTTTACATGTACCAGCCTCCCGACTTCCGTTTTCAACTTCCGGGTTAGGCTTCCGGTTTCGACTTCCAGTGACAATTTCCGGTCTCCGGTTTCCGGGTACGCGGGAAAACTAGACGGGCAGGACCAGACACATGGGGGGCTAGATACAAGAGACTAGATATATAGGGCTAGAAACATGAGACTAGACACATGCGACTATATACATATGAGAATAGAAACATGAGACTAGCTACATGGGACTATAAACATATGAGAAATGAAACATGAGACTAGATACATGGGACTATATACATATGAGAATAGAAATATGAGACTAGATACATAGGACTAGATACATAAGACTAGACAGACGGGGGTTAGATATATGATATTAGATATATGAAACTAGATACATGAGACAAACTCTACGGGACTAGATAAATGAGACTAGACAGACGAGGCTAGATATATGAAACTAGATATATGAAACTAGATACATGGGACAAACTCTACGGGGCTAGAAACATGAGACTAAATAAATGGGACTAGACAGAAGGGGCTGGAAACACTTTAAGGGGCTTTAATCAGCTGTTTAAACAGCTTTTAATCAGCTTTAATACACTACGATAGTGTGAGGTCTATGTAGCCCCACGCTAAAGAGGGTGTGAGGTCTATGTAATACCACGCTAAAGAGGGTGTGAGGTCTATGTAGGTTAGGTTAGTTGTACGAGGTTAACTTTATGTTGGATGAGACTATGTTACGAGAGGTTAGAAATGGATCGGCTTCATTCCTAACCACTTGTAACATTGTCTCATCTTACAGGAAATTAACCTAGTGCATCTAACCGAACCTACATAGACCTTAATAGACCCATGGACCTGGATAATTCTTCTTCTGCTTAAGGTGCCAAGGTCTTGTAGTGTGGGTGACCTATCGCGCATACTTGTGGAACGTACCGTCACACCAATATGCGGGACGGACCTTCAGTTAATCGTCGGTTCCGAACGGCACTATTTGAGAGGTGTTACCAGGCAGAATTACTCGTGGTAGTCTTTCCACGAGGTGGCCTCAGGATAGTTCCGTGAAAAATTTCACGGTTTATCCGGGGATTGAACCCGGGATCTTAGGTATAGCGAGCGGATGCATTCACCACTACACCACTGTGTTTCTAAAATGTTCTTCTCTAAAATGAAACTAGACAGACAGGCTTAGAGAGACAGATGGCATGACGGCGAATTTCGAGCTCAGGCTTTTATACTAACCCACGTGTCGGATGTATAAAGATGAAATTAAACAAGTTGAAACACGAAAATGCTGACTCCACGGTTCCTATCAACTATTTCACAATTCAGATATTCCATACACACAAGTGTTTGCAAATTCAAGTTCAAACACGCAATCGTTTACACGGCGTTTCTTATTGCAGGAGTTGCAGTTAACAAGATAGTTGTTCAAGGTCACTGGAAGCGGCCATGGTCAACGTCAAGGTCTTTCTTATTCGGTTCTTATCGGAAGTGGTCTCGGTCACCGGAAGTGTCCTAGGTCAGGGTCAGAGGGGGAAGTGCACAATGCCGAAACTGTTCAGAACAAGTAGATGATACTCCAGAACACACAATATTCCAATGTGGGAATTCGGGTAACGAAAGGGACAATATAAAAAGAAACCTACCTGCGGCAGCCATTTCCCTGGAAAGCATAAAGGATGTCACAGACCGGCGCGAAAGTTTCGTTGCCGCAACCGCTGTTATATCGCGGCGGACCGATTGATACGGCTTATTATGTTCATGGTCAGACCAACAAGCGCCGAAAATCGCGGTTGTTGGTCTGAACATGTACATAAGCCGCCGTATCAATCGTTCCGCCGCGATATAGCAGCGGTCGCGGCAACGAAACTTTCGCGCCGGTCTGTGAGCACCTTAATAGAGGAAATGATCGCACACAAGGACAGCTGGGAAACTGTGAAGAATTTTGTAGAAGTGATGCGGAAAAAGGCAAAAGATGAATTAGAAGAACAGAGTAGAGAAAGAGGCGACACCTGAGATATATTAAGACCAAACCTGCAGGCTGTAAAGCTAAAAGGCTGGAACACTACAGGAGAGAAATAAAGAGAAGATGGTTTTACTGGGTATGACTGCCTTAGAGAGCTGGTGAGCCCCACACTCCCCAAAATTGAAACCGTATTTGGGGCTGCGTAAAAGCATTTCCTCTCCTCTGGAAAAAAAGGGGTCAAAGGGGAAGTGGGTCCAGAACAAACCATCTTTCCCTGCTTACATATCTTGCTAGATCTCTTATCATAAGCAGCTCTTGTCAAAATATTAATCAGATTTGACTGGATATATAATCGAGTCCGAAATCAGGGATCAGAAATTGTTCTTGTGTCTAGAACTGTAACTCAGACATGAAATATCTTGCTAGATCTCTTCTTCTTTAATCCGCAGCTAGCGATTGTCGAGGACGTCGTTCTCGTAACCAATACGCTGGATTCTTACGATTTGCTTCCACACCTTCCGATCAATGGCAATATCGCTGGCCTCATCTAGTTTATTCACTGTATAAAATGGACGGACCATCGAAAAATAGCAAAACAGCTATTTCAACGACAATAAACGTGACAGAATTAAATTGAATTGATTTGAATTGAATTGAGTTGAGTTGAATTTAATTGATTTGAATTGAGTTGAGTTGAATTAAATTAAATTGATTTGGTTTGATTTGAATAAATCTGAATAGAATTGATTTGAATTTATTTGAATTGATTTTAATTGATTTGAATTGATTTGAATTGATTTGAATAGCATTAAATTGAATGAATTGATTTGGCTTGATTTCAATTTATATGAATTGAATTGATTTGGATTGAATTGAATTGAGAATTTAATTGAATTGATTTGGATTGAATTGAGTTGAATTGATTTGAATTTATTTGATTTGATTTGAGAAT
Organism: Phosphuga atrata; assembly: GCA_944588485.1. NCBI lineage: Eukaryota > Metazoa > Arthropoda > Insecta > Coleoptera > Silphidae > Phosphuga > Phosphuga atrata. Next base: position 66,916,319 of record OX155898.1, read on the forward strand.
TGATTTGGATTAATTTGAATTGAATTGAGAATTGAATTGATTTGAATTGAATTGAATTGTATGAATTGATTTGGATTGATTTGAATTGATATGAATTAAATTGATTTGAATTGGTTTGGATTGATTTGAATTGAATTGAGAATTTAATTGAATTGATTGATTTGAATTGATTTGAATTGATTTGACTTGATTTGAATTGATTTGAATTTATTTGAATTGATTTGAATTGTTTTGAATTCATTTGGATTAATTTGAATTGAACTGGATTGAATTGAGTTGAATTGAGTTGAATTAAATTGTTTTGAATTGATCTGATTTGATTGGAATTGATTTGGATTGATTTGAATTAATTTGAATTGATTTGGTTTAATTTGAATTGAGCTGAGAATTTAATTGAATTGAATTGATTTGAATTGATTTGATTTGAATTGATTTGAATTAATTTGAATTTAATTGATTTGAATTTGGCTTACTTCTAATTGAGCTGAGAATTGAATTGAATTTAGAATTTAATTGATTTGATTTTAATTGATTTTAATTGATTTGAATTAATTTGAATTGAATTAACCCCGCCGGGTTTGTTTCTAGCCCCATGTATCTAGTTGATTTGGATTGATTTTGAATTGAATTGATTTAGATTGATTAGAATTGATTTGAATTGATTTGATTTGATTTGAATTAATTTGAATTTAATTGATTTGAATTTGGCTTACTTCTTGCCCCCGCAGGGTTTGTTTCTAGCCCCATGTATCTAGTTTCTAGTCGCGTCTATGTAAGAAGCCGGAAGTTCGACCCGGAAGACCGAAACCGGAAGTCGAAATCGGAAACCGGAAGTCGAAATCAGAAACCGGAAGTCGAAACCGGAAACCGGAAGTCTAAACCGCACGTTGAAACAGGACATCTATCCTTACTTACATCTAATCTAAAACCAGAAATAAATTGGAACGCTATAACAGCGATGATAAGGGATATTATGAAAGCAAAAGAGAAACACTAAAGAGAGAACCGAGTTTAGAAACGATGAGTGATAACATCCTGAAGTAATGCCCATAGGCGGGTCCGGAATGTACTTACCATACCCCCCCCCCCCCCCTCCGACCTGCAAAAAAATGCTTTTATTTAAATTTGATTATTGTTGTATATTTAAATAAAAAAAGGTCAAAATTAAGTCTGTCTAGTCTTTCTATCTTTAATTATGTTGAAGATGAAAATCAAAATGTGCATTTAATATAAAATCGGTTATCTAGTTTATTGAATGGAAATCGATGGAGTGTATTGGTGCTGGAAAATTGCGAGGCATTTCAAGAGGCAGACAACGCGTCGAAATAGATTTGAATCTAAAACAGTTACATCCATTGAATATTCCTTCCAAATAATTTAAAAAATCACGTTTTGTAATGGGTTATAATTATATTCGAAAAGAAAGATGAATTACTAGTTTATAAGAATCTTGAAATCACTTCAATCACCAATTTAATATGTCAGAAACATATTCTACTGTTAGTTTTTTATAAAAGATCCAGCTGGAAGAAAGCATTTATTTATAAACAAGAAATATTTCAAAGACATTTGCGTGCAATGAAAATACGAAAGTTAAATTACATTCAAATTTTTTTGTCTTGTCCCTTTTTTCATTTTGGGAATTCCTGAATTCCTTTCCCTCATAACAGAACTATGAGCATTTCTTATACCACTCTCGCTGATGCATTCTTATTTACATTCATCTCTTGCTTCCTCTCCGTCCATTTAACACCCAAGCATTTTAATAATAATTATTTTAATTACCCGCGCTCGACAAAGAATCGAATAAACAATCAGATTGTATGAATATTTTTTATTCAACAACAAGCTCGTTTTTCAAAAGCGGGGTTAAATCTCGAACAATACATTGCATTTAATCCCAAGAGAATTAAAAAAGCCCATTTGTAATATATACATGTGGGATACAAAGATCCATGATAATGCTAATATAGTGTTATTTTGTTACGGAATTAACTGCAGTTTATGAAAAAGAATTTAATTGCTCGGTATTTAAAGTTTAATGCTATTTAAATATTAATATACATGATGAATGATAATGTTATTTAAATGTTAATAGATATGTATTAGTATATTACGTAACCAGAGTTGTAAGAAGCATATTACGTACGAGCGGAACAGTTACGCACGAACCGCGTGGCTAATTCCGCGAGTATGTAATTGCCTTGCAACTCGAGTTATGTACTATACTTTATCTACGTCCACACTAATTTGTTTCTGTTTAATAAGAAAAATAGGTTTGATGTAACAAATTTATTTCTTATCAGGTAGATTATTTAACACTATAATAAACAAAGAGTTGTATTTTCATATATAACTGTTACTAGACAATATATGACTTGATAGAAATGATAAAAAATACATTCTTAATGGTTACATACCTTATTATTTAGTACTTATTTGGGTTAAACTGGAATAAGTGTGCTCATTGATATAGGCAACCCAATGTACGCAATGTCAATTTCCGTTAGTTTGAATTGTGGCACGGGGGGCGCTGAACGTATGAGCACGTAGTGGCAGCTCTCAACCAATCAACGAACGTAAACCAAACGCACGTGTGTGTTATTAAACAATTATGCATCGAAGAACAAAATACTGTGAAATTAGTTTTCGCTTTTCAAGGAACTTTATAATATGTCATTCGTCCAACACAGATTTTTTCTTCATTTTTAAAATAAAATGTTTTGGCACGGATCGCGTTCTTTTGGCAAACCCAAATCACTTACAGTTCATTAATGTTAAAGATTCCTCATTTTAAAAGAATTCTGATAAGAGAAAGTAATTAACTGCAAAGAAAAGTTTTTACGAATATTCACCTTTCCTTACTTCAATTGAGCAATGTAAGACATTGCAGATAAATAATTTGATTTGTGTATCAAACCTATTAAACTAATCTGCCGTCGATTAAAGATTTTTTCTCGATGCACACTTCCCATTATCAATTCAATTTCGGTCTGTACATACAGCAATCGTCGATCTATAGAACGGAAAGCTCTGGAAACGGGATCGAATCGTCCTCAATATGTTTGCTCTTTCCAGTATTTGCGCCACGAATTTTCTCTTGATCCTTTTAATATGCCGCACAACGCGATATAAACTCCGGCATCGTTTCGATATCAGTGGACTCGTAATTAAGAGGAGCGGCAGATATTAAAGTTCTTGATGGAATCGTAATAGCTAAAAACGTGTTTAAAAATAATGCGATATAAACTTCACGGCGCAAGCAATTAATTCCGAAATAAAATTCAAAGCTTGACACTTCATTTCACACGATGTACACCTTCTTATCTGAGTTTTGTAAATTTATTATTTCAATTTAAAACTTTGCCTTAACTCCTTTAAAACGTCTAATTAGTAACAACTCGAGGAGCAAGCATTAAAATTATTAGTAATATGATTTTTTTAATCATATTAGCAATATGATCTTTAACTATCATAATATTCCATCGTCTTTACCTATCAGCATTATCTATCGCCTTATTGTTAGTAGTAATAATAGTCAAAGAAATCTGGAAGTCTCGATGCAGAAGGTGTGGAAATAGCTAGACTTTCGAAACACAAAAGAGGTAACAAGGAGGGGAAAAAATGGATAGACTGGGTTGACAATCATTACTGCTGTGTGCTAAATGGCGATTGGAAAGGGGAGTTAACGTATATTGGTGGAGGCGGCACCTCGGTCATTGACTTCGGGATTGCTAGCGAAGACACCATAAGATGTATCCATGTTTTTAAAATAAGAGAAAGGTTGGACTCGGACCATCTACCACTAGAAATTACCCTGTATGGTGAGATAGACAGCTGGGGGAAAGCAAGGGTGTGGTTTAAAAAACGGTGATGTGGAATGAGGCGGCTATTACGCGATACCAGGAATACTTGGACAGGATGGAAGGTGTGGAAGATTCGAAACAACCACTGACTATGATAAAGAAAGCATTAATTGTTAAAATATCACACCCAAAGAAAAATTTCGGAAATAGTTGGATAGACGAGGAGCTAATAGATATACAGAAAAGAACTAGAGCTGAATTTAGAGCCTGGAGAGAAGGAAGAACAACACTCGAAAAGCTCAAAAGGCAGAATAAAGAAATGAAAGAAGCAGAGACGAGAAAGAAACGAGATTGGGAGGAATGCCAAATAAAGAAAATCAGCGAGCTGAGCAGAGAGTCGCACATTTGGAAACTGATTGCCGCATGGAAATCAAAAAGAAGGATCTCATCAGTAATTAGCACAGAAAAGTGGAAAAATCACTTTTGCGAGTTGCTGGCCGGAGAGACGGAAATTGGGGAGCAAACATGGAGAGATTTTAGACCCGTGGAATCGCAATTAAGAGATTACAGAGGAGGAGGTTGAAACGGTTTTGTCGGCACTCAAAAGAAAGAAAGCTCCAGGCCCAGACTCGGTGACAAGTAAGGCGTTGTGTCTAGCCACACCAATTGTGAAGGAGAGACTTCGTGGCGAACAGCTTTTTCAAAGGTAGCAAACAAATTAAGGACAGTTGGAGGGAAGGAATTATTGTACCAGTTTTTAAGCAAGGTAACAAGGAGGAACAAGGTAACACATACGGATGTGAAGCGTGGACCCTAACTAAAGCAAGCGAAGACGCCCTGCGAAGATTCGAGCGAAAAATACTTGGACCAACCCAGGATCTGCGGTCAGGGCAATACCGAATAAGAACAAACGCGGAGTTAGAACAATTGTACCAGGGAGATATTGTGAGAGAAGCAAAGGCACAAAGATTGACACATATGCAGAGCACCGGATGACAGAATGTTGAAAATAGCGTGGCAGGAGGCTCCGACGAGCAGAAGACCACCGGAAAGACCTAGAATGAGATGGATAGACAACAATATTCTATCGTTGTGGCATCGAAAATGAACAGAAAGCAATGATAGATAGAAGTCGTTAGACGCAAATTGTGCTTGCAGCCAAAACCCACATAGGGTTGTAGTGATACTTGAAGAAGAACAAGGAGAAACTAGGAAGCTAAAGGGGGCTAACTCTAATGGATACGTCATACAAGATCTATGCAAAGATACTGGAAAAGAAGTTACAGGAAGAAGCAGAGGAGAGAAATCTAATCCCAGAGTTACAAGCTGGCTTCAGAAAGGGACGCAGAACAACCGAACAGATATACATTCTGAATCAACAGCTTTTTCAAAGGTAGCGAACAAATTACGGACAGTTGGAGGGAAGGAATTATTCTACCAGTTTTTAAGAAAGGTAACAAGGAGGAAAATGGTAAAGCATATGGATATGAAGTGTCGACCCTAACTAAAGCAAACGAAGACGCCCTGCGAAGGTTCGAGCGAAAAATAGTTGGACCAACCCAGGATCCGCGGTCAAGGCAATACCGAATAAGAACAAACGCGGAGTTTAAATAAGAGCAATTTCGAACAATTTTTCGAATAAGAACAACTGTACCAGGGAGATATTGTGAGAGAAGCAAAGTCACAAAGATTAACACATATGCAGAGCACCGGATGACAGAATGTTGAAAATACGCTATTTTCAACATTCTGTCATCCGGTGCTCTGCATATGGCTTAAGGCACCGATGAGCAGAAGATCACCGGGAAGACCTAAAATGAGATGGATAGACAATGTTCTATCGGAAATGCAGAATATGGGCATGTAAAATGAACAGGAAGCAATGCTAGATAGAAGTCGTTGGAGGCAAATTGTACTTGCAGCCAAGGCCCACATAGGGTTGTAGTGCTACTTAAAAAAGAACAAAGAGGAACTAGGGGATAACTCTAATGGACACGCCATACAAGATCTATGCAAAGATACTGGAAAAAAAGTTACAGGAAGAAGCAGAGCAGAGGAATCTAATCCCTGAAGTACAAGCTGGTTTCAGAAAAGGACGCGGAACAACCGAACAGATATACATACTGAATTATATCACACAAAGAGAAATAGCTAAACCAAAGGGGAAATTGTACGCGGTATTTTTTGACCTCAAAGCTGCATATGACTCAGTAGTGAGAGAGAAAATGTGGGAATATATGAGGGAGAAAGGTATAGAACGTTGATACAACAATGTCTATCCATCTCATTCTAGGTCTTCCCGGTGGTCTTCTGCTCGTCGGTGCCTCCTACCGCGCTATTTTCAGCATTCATGTCATCCGGTGCTCTGCATATGTGTCCTGCCTGCATATGTGTACAATTGTTCTAACTCCGCGTTTATTCTTATTCGGTATTGCCCTGACCGCGGATCCTGGGTTGATATTTTTTTCTTCCTAGTTCCTATCGCAACAGATCAGGGAGAGCATTGAGCATCTATATGAGAGAACATGGTGTAGGGTGAAGATAGGTGAAAGGCTATTTGAAAGATTTGAGGTTGGGAAAGGGCTAAAACAAGGGTGCCCGTTAAGTCCACTACTATTTAATCTATATACTGCGGACCTCGAGAGAAGGCTATGCTTGGGTGCTGAGCTGCAGATGTCATTTTCTTCCTCGAGGAAGCAGCATCGAAACACTAATATCGAACGTTATATCAAACCATCACGAAGTTGAGCAGGAAGCCCAAAGCAACAAAAGATGATATCAGGAAAGCGAATGGTAAGTTTGTTCTCCAGCCGAGCGTCTAGAGCGGTGGAGGAAATTCTTAAACGACCTGTACAATCACGATCCGCCACAGGGATCAGCGCCCGCACCACTGATCATCGATGAATCAGTGATCCCATGCCCCCGTCGTGACCCAACGATCGTTGAAGTCAAGACAGCAATAAAATTGCTGAAAATGGGAAAGCGCCAGGCATCGATCAAGTCACTGCTGAGATGATAAAATCTGGAGGCGACAACGGCTTTTTGACCTCCTACTACAAATTTGGCATTGGGAACAAATACCACCGACATGGAAGAAATCGATAGTCGTCCCCCTATTGGTGAAAGGCGATAGCCGGCAAAGAACAAAAAGCAAAAATGGATGACGGATGAGATTTTGTTGTTAATGGACGAACGTCGAAAACACAAGAACAAGGCGGACAGCAGAAGGTACAAAGAAATTCAAAGACTAATAAGATCAAAGATTAGAATAGCAAAAAACGAATGGCTTAAACGTGAATGCTCAGAAATAGAACAGCTGCAAAATCAACACGACGATTTTAATCTGCACAAAAAGCTAAAGGAGACTGCTGGCATATATAAAAAAATGAGATCAACTATAACAGTAAATATTAGCAACCAGATAGTCCTCGACAACAAAGAAAAGAACAATGTCTGGGAAAGGTATATTGAAGAACTTTTTGACGACGACAGACCCCCAGCTGGCACCAATAACTCTCTAACCAATAACTCTCTGACCGGCCCATCGATCACTAAGGGCGAGATTAAAAACGCTATACGTAATTCAAAAAATAACAAAGCGGCTGGCCCAGATGAAATTCCGTCAGAAATACTTAAACTCCTAGATGAAAGAGGCATCACAGCACTACATAAAGTATTTAACACCATATATGAGACAGGTCACTACCCCAAACAGTGGTTGTGCTCTACCTTTATCCCCCTGCCTAAGAAGACCAATGCAAGAAAATGTGAAGATCATAGACTTATTAGCCTGATGAGCCACACTTTAAAAATATTCCTCAAAATCATACACCAGAGAATTTACAAGAAATGTGAAAGAGACATAGGCGACTCGCAGTTTGGGTTTAGACAGGGTTTAGGTACACGAGAAGCGATAGTTGCAACACAAGTGCTTGTCCAAAACTGCTATGATCAGAGAAAGTATGTGTGTCTATGTTTCATAGACTATGAAAAGGCATTTGATCGCGTACAACACCACAAATTAATGCAGCTCCTCAATAGGCTTGATATAGACCAAAAGGACATTAGATGCATTGAAAACCTATATTGGAACCAAACAGCGCAAATCAAATTAGGCAATAATATGTCCAAAGCCATACAGATTAGAAGGGGGGTACGACAGGGATGTGTGCTGTCTCCACTCCTATTCAACTTATATTCGGAAACAATATTCCAAGAGGCTTTGGAAGACGTGGAAATGGGAGTCAAAGTTAATGGAGTGTGGATTAACAATATCCGCTATGCTGACGATACGGTCTTAATCGCGGATAACATACACGACCTACAACAACTGGTCAACAAGGTAGGAGAACAGAGCAAATCAATGGGCTTAAATATCAACATCAAAAAAACAAAGTTTATGATTATCTCTAGAAACCTAAATATGTTTGAAAACTCCACCATAACATTTAACGCAGGGCGCATAGAAAGAGTAGAAAAATTTAAATACTTGGGCATCTGGCTTTTCGAAGACTGGACATCAGACAAGGAAATAAAATGTCGCATTGAACAAGCTCGACAGGCAAACCTGAGGTTTCGAAGAGTGCTGACCTGTTCCGATTTTGACCTCAACCTAAGACTCAGATTCATTAAATGCTACGTCTGGTCGGTGCTTCTTTACGGTATGGAAGGTTGGACATTAAAGACGGCTGCAATTAACAAATTAGAGGCTTGAGAGATGTGGCTGTATCGCAGAATCCTGAAGATACCTTGGACGGCTAGATTAACAAACGAAGAAGTTCTAAGACGTGTCAACAGACAACGTGAACTGTTTGAATTGATTAAGAAAAGAAAAACGGCATATCTAGGGCATATAATGCGGAACACGAAATATCAATTCTTGCATCTATTGATCGAAGGCAAGATCGAAGACCGGAGAGGGATCGGAAGGAAAAAAATGTCCTGGCTGCGAAATAACAGACAGTGGACAGGGCTACGCCATATACAGTCGTTGATACACACCGCAAGGAATAAGGAAGCAATGGAAAATGTTATCGCAAACATCCATTAATGGATACGCATTGGAAGAAGAAGAAGATAGCCGGCAATGCAATAACTACCATGCCATCAGCCTCCTGTCGGTTGGGAAAGTATTTATGAAGATCATTCAATCACGACCACAGAAACATCGAGAGGAAACAAGTCAAGAGGGACAAACAGGATTTAGGCCAAATTGCTGTATTGATCAAATATTTGCACTTCGACAGTTGATGGAAGAAAGTATTCGATGTGTAAAACGGACAATTATCGTCTGTATCGACTTTAAATCGGCTGCAGCCACTGGCCTTTTCGTTAATAATGTGTTTGTGAATACGTGGTTAATGTTACCTCATAGAAATTTCGTTCGCAATTACGTGATTGGTGTGGACTGTTTAGAAAAATAGTGTAAATTTTGTCAAGTAGGAAGTGAGCTGATGATCATCAAACGCCTGCACATTTTATTTATTTAGCGTATGGCACAACACATGGTAAATTTATAAAACATGTAAACAATAACGCCTGCACAGATCTTCATAAACTATAGCTAAGAACCTTCTCGAGCAAGTCAGCTTTCCAACACAAGTTTGGATATGTGGAATTAGACAAACATTTGTGTCGAATTGGTTGCAGATTAAATTTGTCAAATAGGAAATGAGCTGATGGTCATCAAACGCATAACATATCTTCATAATTTATAGCTAAGAACCCCCTCGATCGCGTCAGCTTTCAAAATAAAAAATCCGCTTCAAAATCGGTCCATTCGTTCAGGAGCTACGAATCCACAAACAACCGTATAAGGGGACAGACGGACAGGCGGACTAACAAACGGACGGAGGGACGCACAGTCGGACGGACGGACGGATGGACAGAAGGACGGACGGACGCACGAAGGAACGGACGGACGGACGGACGACGGAAGTCTGTTAGTCCGTCTGTACGTCTGTCCACATATACGGCTGTTTGTGGAATCGTAGCTCCTGAACGAATGGACCCATTTTGATGCGGTTTCTTAATTTTGAAAGCTAACGCGATCGAGCAGGTTCTTAGCTATAAATTATGAAGATATCAGACAAACACGCACGTCAAACTCGTAACTCTCTTTAAACTCTATAAACTCATTACCTCTTGTTGTGTCGGGGGTTAAAAATAAAATAGATTATATTCGTTGAAAGTTGATGTAAAAATATAAGTATATTATAAGAATAATATTAGAACCTAAACTAGGGAACATTTGCTGTAAATAAATAAATAACCAATATTAAATACAGCCAAATATGCAGTAGGAAATAATCCCAGGAAAAGTAGTAATTTTATTACATATTTACGAATTCGGCTCTTGTGGAGAAGTTAACTTGCTAAGTTTGTTTTACTGAAACGTAGAGATATTTAAAAGAAAATCTTTAAGGAAATGTTTAAAATAAAAAAATTGTTTATGATATGGGATGGCAATATATTTTAGGATTCGAGTGGCATAATAAAATGTGTTCCACATGTTATGGAACACTTGGTATTGATATTGATGAGGTTTCTGAAAGCGTCCGACGCGAATTTTGCGTTATAAACATTTTATTGGCCACTCCACTCGATTATTTTGTTTAAAATTACATGAAAAGCGAACGCTTAAATTCACTTCGAGCATAAAATTATTTATTCGCAAATATTTACGAGATCGTGCAATTATACGATACGCAAACGAATTTAAAAAAAAATTTCAATAACATTTTTAATCAAAGCTTGTTTATTGTGAGTGTGTGCGAGGTATATTTCAATACGTACTTCTTTTATTTCAATTTCATATTTTTGCATTCAAGCAACATTTTCATATAGTTTTAACAACGCAAATTCTCGTTCCAATTATTAAATTCCTCACAATTTTGCTAAAGTAAATATTTCAATATTTTTCTAATAAACGCATTTATTGACTATATTACAGAGGCTGAACGTATTATACCAAATGAATATTGGAAATTGCAGATTTCGCTCGCGACTTGTACTGCGATCTTTATAGATCTCACCCTCTTCCTTAATCATTAGTATTATACTTAACCATTTAGAGCGCCTCCTGCAGTTCTGATTCCTGTAGCAATATTTCAGAATCTGGGTGGGATTCAAGGATTCCAATACTTCTTGGTTCAAGTAGCGGACCCTAGGGTACACTTCTCCCTGAATGGTTATAATTCTGTGAAAGTTGTAAGTCTCAGCTTCTCTCGGCTTCTTCGCCCTCTCGGCTTCTTAAACTATGAGTCGCGACCCCAAATGGGGTCGCGTAGCAAAATCTTGGGGTCGCGAGATTTTAATGTAAAATATTAAAATTCATTTGTGAGAGTTTGAAAATGGCGGGGTTCTGAGACAACGATTCATCAACGCTAACTGTACATAAAGTTGGCAACCTTAGAGACAACGATTCAGCAACATTGGCTGTAGTGTGACTGTGTTGTCGCTTGTTGTCCAGTGTTGCATGGGAGTAGCCAGGAGGGGGGGGGGAGGTTTGGGGGTTCAAATTCATTTTTGGGCAATTTAAATGGGCAAAGGTAATGTTGCAGAAGACCATGCTACAAAGTTTTCACAAGCAAGATTTATTATTGACAAACAGACATCTAATGTGCGAAACAGAAAATATAACGAGTATTTTCTTCAATTTGGCTTTACATTTAAAAATTGTAATGGTAAAACTAACTATTTGTTTGATCTTAAACGACACTGTCGCGAATAGAATTTATGAAATTAACAAGGATCAATTAGTGGAACTTATTACAATTAGTGCAACTTAAAGAAAGCCCAAAATTTTCAATTCAGTTGGACGAAACAACTGATATTACTAAATTAGCTCAGTTGTTAGTATATGTCAGGTATGTTTATAAAGAAAATGTCGAGGAAGAATTGTTATTTTGTCGTCCTTTGAAAGACCATAATAGAGGGAAAGAAATAGATTGTAAAGTTGACGATTTTTTAAAAGCTGAAGGGTTAGAATGGAAAAATTGCTGCGGAGTATGCACGGATGGTGCAAAAGCGATGACGGGCCATAATATTGGTTTTAAATCATTTTTTCAAGCTGCTCATTATGATCATATAACTTTTACTCACTGCCTTATTCATCGGGAAGCCCTCACAGCAAAAAATAGCACTAGAATTGAACGATGTGCTTATGGTGTGCAGGATGCTATTAAGATTATAAATTTTATTAAGTGCAATGCCCTTAACAGCCGCATATTTTCAAATCTCTGTAAGGATACGGATTCCCACTATACACATTTATTATAACATGCAGAAATAAGATGGATATCAAGAGATCAACGTTTAAGAAGATTATTGTTATTAAAGGACGAAATCTAAATATTTTTAACCGAACAAAAATGTGATCTTGCTACTTTTTTTCAAAATGACCTGTGGCTATCCAAGCTGTGTTATCTATCAGATATTTTCGAGAAATAAAACGATCTAAACTTGTCTCTTCAAGGAAAAAATAGTAATATATTTACTTCGAATGATAAAATTTAGTTTTATTAAAAATATCAACATTTGGAAAATTAGGGTAGAAAATAATTCGTTCGAAATGTTTTCCAGTATCAACAATTTTATATCCGAGAAAAATAATTGCAAAACTTTTATCGCAAAAAATATTATAAGTCACTTAAAATCGCTAGAAACATAGTTAAGTAAATATTTTACATCCAATATTGATTTTAAAAAGTTATCTTGGATTCAAAAACCATTTTTGTTTGTGATTGATGATCACCTGCTATATAAAGGGCAAAAAGAATTTGCTGAGCTTTCGAGTGACTCAAACTTAAAACTAGACTTTTCTAAAAAGCCTTTAACTGAATTCTGGATAGGAGCTAGAACTGAATTTCCTACAATCTCTGATATGGCATTAAATATTCTTCTGCCTTTCAACACCACATACTTATGTGAAATTACTTCAGCTATAACATACATCAAATCCCAATATCGTTCCTGACTAAAAAATGTTGAAGAGATTTTACGTCCAACAATGTCAAATGATAGACATCCTTAAACAAGTGGGAATTGACGCCAAATACCTACAAATCATCACTAACTTGTACTGGAAACAGACCGCATCCTTGAAAATTGAAGAGGAACAAATAGAAGACATTGAAATAGCTAGAGGGGTAAGGCAGGGGTGCATTATTTCTCCGATTCTGTTCAATCTATACTCCGAACAGATCTTTAATGAAGCGCTAGAAGGCATAGAAGAAGGCATTTTACTGAACGGAGTCAGATTGAATAACATCCGATATGCCGACGACACAATGGTATTCGCTGACTCTCTTGAAGGACTCCAAACACTAATGAACAGAATTGTAGCGGCTAGTGAAAAATATGGACTTAACATTAATAACAACAAAACAAAATTCATGGTCATTAGCAAAGACAATATAGCTAATGCAAATCTCTACGTTCACAACCAACAAATAGAGAGAGTGAGACAAACAACATTCTCAGGTACACTTGTGAACGAAAACTGGGACAATAGCCAAGAGATAAAATGTAGAATTGGAAAAGCCCGAGCTGCCTTCAATACAATGAATAACCTCTACAAAAATCACGAACTACATCTTGAAACCAAAGTACGCATGTTGAGGTGCTACATTTTCCCAATATTACTTTACGGAGTCGAGTCCTGGACACTAAATGATTCAACAATAAAAAAGCTTGAAGCCTTTGAGATGTGGCTATATCGACGTATCCTGCAAATATCTTGGAAAGACCGGGTAACAAACATCGAAGTCCTCCACAGGATGAAGAAAGAGAAGGAGATCATGGACACCATCAAAACCCGCAAGCTCCAATATCTAGGCCACATCATGCGGAACGAGGACAGATTCGCCCTATTACAAGCCATCATTCAAGGCAAGATACACAAAAAACCAAGACCTGGACGGAGTAGAATTTCATGGTTGCAGAATCTCAGTGCGTGGTACGGGAAGACTTCGAACGAGCTCTTCAGAATAGCAACCAACAAAGTGAAAATAGTCATGCTCATCGCAAACATCCGAAATCTGATATGCACATGAAGAAGAATGTCAAATATTTCATCAAGATTTAGTTTGTTATGCAGTAAAAAACAAGCACATCCGTCTCATTAAATACTAATTTTCCTTTAATATTTATATATTTAAACACTTAACGACTGCGCTCGAATGTATTCGAAAGGACTAAGACTCGGAATATATATCATTATTGCAAAAAAATGCTGTTTTCGTGAAAAATAAGTATATAATTTTCTAAACTATAATAAATACATTGTTACAACTATATGTGCAATTTTTAATTTTTGTATGTTTCTAAGTTTACGAGTTCAGAGAGGTTTGGGGGGTTACCAGTTTGCAGAATTCGACTTGATACTGCTAATTGAAGTTATGCTCATTCTCCCATTCGATCAGAACGGAGATGGAGGAGATCACTTAGATTTTGGGTTCGCGGCGGAGGGAGAGGTTGTCAATGGTGTAGGATAGCGAGTTTAAAGATTCAGATATGTTTTGGGGGACACCAGTTTGCAGAATTCGACTTGGCACTGTTGATTGGAGTTGTGCTCGTTCTCTCATTCCATCAGAACGGAGATGGAGCAGATCACATGGATTTTGGGTTCGTCTAGGAGGGGGAGGTTGTCGATGGTGTAGATTAACGAGTTTGAGAATTGAGAGAGATTTGGGGGGATACCAGTTTGCAGAATTCGACTTGGTACTGTTGATTGGTGTTGTGCTCGTTCTCCCATTGGATCAGAACGGATATGGAGATCACTTGGATTTTGGGGTTGTAGAGGAAGGAGAGGTTGTCGATGGTGTAGGATAGCGAGTTTAAAGATTGAGAGAGGTTTCGGGAGATCTCAGTTTGCAGAATTAGACTTGGTACTGTTAATTGAATTTATGCTCATTCTCCCATTCGATCAGAACGGATATGGAGCAGATCACTTGGATTTTGGGTTCGTGCAGGAGATGGAGGTTTAGAACGGTGTAGGATAGCGAGTTTAAGGATTGAGAGAGGTTTAGACGGGATACCAGTTTGCAGAACTCGCCTTGGTACTGTTGATTGGAGTTGTGCTCGTTCTCCCAATCCAACAGAAGAGAGATGCAGGAGATCATTGGATTTTGGGTTTGTGTAGGAGGAGGAGGTTGTCGATGGTATAGGATAGCGAGTTTAAGGATTGAGAGAGATTTCGAGGGATACCAGTTTAAGGGTTGCCACCTCAGACTTGGGTCTCGCCCCGAGACGATAACTAAAAAAAAACCACAAGCATAAATATTTAATGTTTTTAAATTTATATAAATTAACAAATTAAAATCTCGCATTCCTACAAATTAAATACTATTTCTAATTATCACAAATTTAACATTTTACATATACAATTCAAAGTCAATTCAAGTTCAATTTCAAAGAAGAAAAAAATATGCAATATGCAAAAATAATAAATTATTTATTTATTTTTCCATGTATATTTCTTGTTTGACATAGCAGCCTTTACAAGATCGGCATTTTCTGGTGTTTTTATGAATTCAAAAAATTGTCGACAGCTCATGTCAAAATTAAGTTTTATGCATAATTCTGCCTTTAGCAACTCAAACCGCATCCTGTTAGTATTGTCTGTCCAAGTATTTCCCATAATCGAACAAATTCGTTCCACATATGTAATACTTATAGGCATCGATATAATCTTACCAACAAGTTTTGGTAGTTCAGTGAAAACAGCAGAGGAAAATATTTTCATCCATTTTTTATCAGTTGGCAAATCGAGCGATTTGATGGAATCAATGACATTTTAAAGAAGACAGATATCGTAATTTATTGGCTAATCTAATTCTATATTTACGTATTTTGCAGCATCTAAAAAATCTTGGTATTTGAAATTTTTGTTCTTAAGATTAATTACTGAAAAATATTTGAAAGGGCTGTTTTCAAAATTATAAAACCTATTTCGCTTCAGTCACAATTTTTTGTTTTTCGTAGGTACTTAGGAAATCTAAACTTCATATTTATTATTTATCTTCGTATTCATTTTACTACTGAGAAATTGTTCTTCTAATCTATTCTCCAGTTTATTTTTCAGAGATATGTCATGCAATTCGGAACTTTTTACCGATTGATTTTCAAGCTGTAAAATATAATAAACTATCTTTATCGTCTCGAATCTTATCTTCACTATCCTTCACGAATTTCCAAATGATTTTGTGCTTATCTTCTTCGCCCAGTTGTACAAAATAATGTTTTATCGCTGACCAGGCATTAACAATTTTTCTTAAAGCTTTATGTAGAGCTTTATATACACCTTTAAGTCTAAAACCATCTCGTTATCACGTTCGAAAAGGAAAACGGAATTGCTTTGCCGTTATTGATTTCAAGTTCGTCAAGAACTACTTGAATAGACTTAGGAGCTAGTATGTTTTCAACAATTGCTTCGGTTTTTCTTGTGCAATTTTCTTTGCAATCAAAATATAATAACGAATTGATTTTCATTCCACAATCAATGCTGCAATAATTGTGATTATGTTTTAAGCCGTGGTTAAAGAGCTTCAGATCTTTGTCTCTGCGTTGGGTCGTTACACGAGATACACGCGACACTGCATATAATTTTGTGTAAATTGAATTTTACTTACGCCGCGCCGCACCGCCCGGAGAAATAAAAGTTAATCCCGGAGCCCGGAGATAAGTCACTGAAACTCGGAGTCTCCGGGCCAAACCCGGATAGGTAGCAACCCTAAACACTTTGCGGAATTCGACTTGGTACTGTTGATTTGAGTTATGCTCGTTCTCCCATTCCATCAGAACGGAGATGCAGGAGATCACTTGGATTTTGTGTTCGTGTAGGAGGGGGAGGTTGTCGATGGTGTAGGATAGCGAGTTTAAGGATTGAGAGAGGTTTGGGGGGATACCAGTTAGCAGAGTTCGACTTGGTACTGTTGATAGTAGTTGTGCTCGTTCTCCCATTCGATCAGATCGGAGATGGAGATCACTTCGATTTTGGGTTCGTGGAGGACGGGGAGGCTGTCGACGACGTTCAAACGCGCGTAACATTGAGACCCAATGTCGTTAGAAGCTTTACAGCGGTAAGTCCCCGAATCTGAGGACCTTGCGTTGTTGATCACCAATATCACTACCTCTTCAAACAAAAACCTCCCTCCGTTTCTCATAACACACGGATCGGGCTCAGTCTTCCTCCAAGTAATATTCACATTTCTCCCGTTTCACCCGACGTTTAAAAATCACCTTGCTGCCGCTCTCCACCTCAAAATCCTTGATCTTATCCCTAAACTCCGGGGGTTTCCTCAGCCGAGCTGCAGTATCTACAACTGTCATCTTCCTCTAAGCCTAGGGATTTGAGGTGTAGTGCTCAGGACGCATATCAGAATTCTAAGCTTGTTACTGTTTAGTTTCAGGCAAGCGTTTAGTCTTTAAACCCAGTCTTAGTCTTTTAACTTTCTAGTTAAAAGATCCCAGCATTACTTCGGATTTTGTTATTAGTTCTGGAAGTTCTTGGAAGAAAGAAGGAAACAATGGATGAAAATCCATTGTGTCCTTATTTCTTCAACTAAACTTTTGTGGCTGGTGTTCATACTAGAGATGAGCATGGGATCCCATCGTCCCATCCCATCGTCCCATAATATGGGATGAGTGGTATGACCGTCGCGTGGGATGGGTTGGGATGGTCCGACAATTTTGTATGGGACGGAGTGGGACGAATTTTGATAATCTAGTAAATCTAGTTCGTGCATAATTAATTGCTTTCATTTGAGAATCTTCTTTTTTTCATTTGTTTATAGACTCAAGTAGCCTTCCGAATACAAATCACTAATTTTATTAGCTATTTCTAGATTTTGTTTTCTTGCAGCGCACATCTTTTTTCTGTGGGCCTTAGTTAAGTTTTTCACGACCCGGCGCGGCAGTTTGTCGGTTACTGAATCGCGCTTGCGCAGTTCGGCTGGTATTTCTCTTTTGTGAAAAAGAAAAGTCCCATTTGATCCTTGAATATGGTGCAGCTTTGCTTTTAACGATTAGATTGAAAACAGACAATAATCCAAAATTAAAGTTTATCGTGCCAATACGCAAAATTTTATGTCCAGCTCAGAAGATTTCTGGGATAACGATGTAGTTCCTGAAAAAACTTCCGATCCGTTTGCGACGAAAAAGAAATACTTATTGTCGAAAAACCGAAAAGAAAGTCTGCTGTATAGGAAAAATTGGATGAATGTGGCTAGGCACACAACCGGGATGGGATGAGATGAATGGAATGGGATGGGATGAATGAAAATTTTACGTTTGGGGGATGGGACAGTGGGACGAAAATGTGATGGGATGGGACAGTGACAGGGATACGTCCCACAGGATGGGATCTGGGACGAGAAACTTGTCCCATGCTTATCTCTAGTTCATACTCATTCCACAAAAGGGTTCCGGACCCAAAGGTATTACTACATCCTTTGTTTGCTAGGTGATCGGCTTTTAATTTTGACAAAATGTAAATAAGGCTACATAGCAGACAGATGAGTTAAGGAATCAGATAAGTTACATACAGATAAGTTCTACGAGTTAAAGAATATAATGTACGAGTTAAAGAATAAAAGAGTTAAAGAATACTTCATAGGAACGACAAGACTAAAGATATTTTTGATTAGATAGGCGAAACTAGACAAACAGGATAACTTTAAGGAATTATGTTTAATTCAGATTTATATTATATGTATAAGAGTAGATAAGAATTAGTAATCAGGTAAATATAATTAGTAAGACTTGGCAAACGAGCCAAAATAGAAATATAAATATTGTGTTAAACCTAGATAAGACCAAATTTGAAATTTGGAGAGACAACAGAGAGTTTCTAATTATATATACGCCAACAAATGCGGAATAAGAATAGTAGTTTATGATACAAGTGTGTAAAGAAGGGCTTTTCTGCATGAGTTGCAAACTTTAAAGCACGAGCTGAAGTCGAGTCGAAATATATAATCGTCATATCATCGTCAGAAAATTTATTTGCAGTACGTCTATGTTTTGTGTTTAATGACGCAAGTTGTTGCCATAGTAACAACAAACAGAGATCGTTTAATAATGAAACTCTATTTGATTTACATTGGACTTTTATGCACGATTTGGAGACTCGTCAGAAAATTTATTTTTACTACATCTATGTTTTGTGTTTAGTGACGCGAGTTGTTGCCATAGTAACAACAAACATAAATCGTTTAATAGTAAATCTTTATTTGATTTACATTGGACTTTTACGCACGATTTGGATACTCGTCAGAAAATGTATTTTCACTAGGTCTATGTTTTGTGTTAGGTGACGCGAGTTGTTACCATAGTAATAACAAACAGAAATCGTTTAATATTGAAACTCTATTTTATTTACATTGGACTTTTATGAACGATTTGGATACTCGTCAGAAAATTTATTTTTACTACATCTATGTTTTGTGTTTAGTGACGCGAGTTGTTGCCATAGTAACAACAAACAGAAATCGTTTAATAATGAAACTCTATTTGACTTAAATTGGACTTTCACGCACGATTTGGATACTTTTACACACGATTATAATATATTTCATTTTGGTGTGTGAGTAGATAAAAGCTATTACTAATATATTTCATATGTAATGACATGTGTGTGTATGACATACATACAGACCTTCTCCAAAACAGCAAAGAGATACAACCTTGATATCTCCCATCAAAAAAACAAATGCATGGTAGCCAGCAGATCAGCGACCAGATGCAAATTAGAACTCGACAACAAGGTGATAGAGCAGGTGATGTGCTTTGCCTACCTTGGAGTAGAGATCTCAAGCGACAGAGACCTCAAGTTAGAGGTACGAGCAGCAACGAACAAGGCTCGACGAATATCTGTCGCACTAAACAACATAATCTGGAGAATCTGGTAAAATTCGAATATGCAAGACAGCAGTAATGCCAATACTAAGATATGCGGCTGAAACAAGGGCCGACACATCAGCCACCAAACAAGCGCCGAGAACTACCGAAATGCGCACCCTGAGAGCAATAAGAGGAGTCACATTAAGAAACCATGTCACGAGCTCTAAGATAAGAGATGACCTACAAATCCAGGACGTCGTGCACTGGGCAAGAGCCCTTTGAAGATATTGGCGGGATGACGTGGAACGCATGGGGCCACACCGAATCGGTAACTGGGCTATGACACAAAAACCCAACAGAACGAGAACCCCTGGAAGACCACCGAAGAGATGGACAGACTCCTGGATTTCCAAATCGCCGAAAGGAGCCGAAGGACTGAGAAGAAACTTACAGAAACAGGCACATAGTGAAGAAGAATAAGAAAAAGAGAAGAAGATATTTTAAATATATTGAACTGTAAATACATTTAGACTATTTCCAGTGACCAATGCAACTGTGTAAAATATGTTGACTAAGTTAATGTGTGTAATATATACTATATAAGCCTCTTAGTTTCGGTTTTG
Source organism: Phosphuga atrata (assembly GCA_944588485.1). Lineage (NCBI taxonomy): Eukaryota > Metazoa > Arthropoda > Insecta > Coleoptera > Silphidae > Phosphuga > Phosphuga atrata. The sequence goes on from OX155898.1 coordinate 66,936,591, forward strand.
TCTGTCTGCAAGTAACTTACGTATAAGTAAATGAGTTATTATTTATACGTAAATTACTTGCAGACAGGCAAAAACGAAACTAAACATAAAACCAATTTTAGATAGATGTTGGCTAATTCTATAATTTTGTTAGTGTTATAGCATTGATACGTGGTTAGTAACATTTGCACGTATTTCTCGGGGCTCAAGTCGCAGTTTGAATCAAGGGATCGGATCGGCGGCGTGCAACACGTGTCCAGTTTACATTTGGAAGTCTAGGCCGCCTGCAATCCATCTTCTGCGAGCACAATAAGTTACATAGCGAGAATCAATCTATTTCCCCCGTTGGCCCGGACATAAATTACTACAAGTGTGATAACCGGATTAACCAATCAAACTGTTTAGCAGAAACTATCCCGCTTTACCAAATCATTAAAGCGGATTGCAGCTTGAATATATTCAAGCTTTACGAAGCTCTATAATATTATTAAGTCTTTTTAAACAAATCTCATGCTGAAACACAAGAGATATTTGAATGTTATTTACTATTATTACTATTATTTACTGTCCTCAGTCCACTTTCGTGGACTTAAAAAAGAACCAGATAAATAACATTGTTTTTAAGTTGGTTTAAGTAACTTTAATAAGTTGGTATGTAAGTTGGGTTTTCACCCCAGTATTCAATTAACCCGCTTTGGATTTACAATCAGACCAAACAGGTTACATTTTGAATTGATTAGTTGATTTCGTGTATTATTATCCACTAATGTATATTACAGGGTTATACACCCCTCTCGGGGTTGCAACCGCTCGTTACCCGAGCTCTTGAAACTCATTTCATGTGGTGAGTTACTTCACCATCCTCTGTACTGTTCTTACTCTGTCCAGTCGCTTGTCTTTGCCTCTTCTGTTATTTTCCTCCACGTGGCTCGGTCTAAAATCTGGCTCCTCCATGCCTCTATCTTTAGGTTCTTAATGTCCTCTAGTAAAAGAACTCAAGGCCCTTTAGGATAGGACGAGGAGCTCGAAAAGGATGCGTCATCCTTACTATTCAACATATACGGTAAGTTTATACTAAGAAGAGCTCTGAACTGGGAACTGGGAAGGCGGAATATTCATTGGCGGTAGGAAAAAAAACAACTTACGGTTTGCCAACGATATCACAATCATCGCACAAAACAAAGAAGAAATGTCCGAACTTCTGGGAAGAGTCGAGAGAGAAAGCTCAAAATTCGGACTTAAGCTAAATCGCCAAAAAACAAAGCTGATGGTAGAAGATCGTGGCAACAGGAGAGAAAATCCACCTAGGCTCCTGCATATCCTCCCATCTGCTTTTCGGTCTTCCTCTACCTCTGCTAATCACTGGTCTCCACATTGTAATCATCTTTACCACAATGTTGTTTTCCATTCGATATTTGTGCCCATACCAGCGGAATCTTTGTACTTTTATCGCTTTAACAATATCTTCTCCTTTTAGGATGGTTTGTATTTCCGAGTTCATTAGTCTCCTGTGTTCCCCGTCAGTGATTCTCTTTAATCCATATATTCTTCTAATAAGATTCGTAGCTTTCCCTGTTCTACTTTTGTTAGGTTCATCGTCTCTGCTTCATAGGTCACTACCGGTCTAATTGCTGTTTTGTATCCTCTAATATATAAATAAAATAAACACTGATGATAATGAAGAACAATTAGATAAAGAAAATCATAAATTATTGCATTAAAACATTTTTCCTTATGAATTTGTTTAAGTCTATTATCAGATGTTTTGCATAACTTGACGATTACTGTCATTTTAATTTCATTCAGCAAGAAGTTGAAGATACCAATCGTCACGACACTTTGCTGCTGGTGTAGAACCTTTGTCTAATCTTAACACCCAACACCGTAGAGGTTGCGCCCCGGTCTCTTGAGAGCCTAGACGACGTCCATGGCTATAATAGTCTTGCGTTTGGCGTGTCCGGTGTAACCTAAGCTAACGTCGCGACGTAAGGACATACATATTGAATGATTTTGTGAAATTATGAATGCGACTAAATCTTATAATGTTGCGTTAAGCTTGTCTTTCGTCTTGCCTGGTGATTGTCTAATTTTTTTTATTACTACGCTAGACGAAATTATTTTCTTAAGTAATTAGGCTAGGCTACCCATATGTAAACTAATAAAACTAAATTTGATTGTTTTCTTGAGTAACTAGACTGGACGATAATAAAAACAAAAAAAGACATCTTAATCAATAGTCCTTTTCATAGTTCAATTTTTTTTAACCATAATACTGTACATGTCCATACATGTTAACCATAGTTTGTAACGTATTATTCCCTAGCTTATCACCTAATTAGTCTTGAAGACTAAATTTCAAATATAACAATTAATATCTCAAGAAATAAAAAACATAAAAATATTGCAGTTTTCACTTGAATATTCCTTAAAGTCTCTTAAATATTCCTGCTGAGGCTAACTTTTTAGTTTTCCTGCTACAGACTAAACTTCACAGCAATATGTTCAAACTGTTATTATATAAATCTTAATTTAGACCATTGTTACCTCAATGTTATTACCTCATTACCTCATAATTACTCAGGAAAATTCCGTTTCGATTTTAATAATCCTTAAAGTTCTCTTAGTAATCCTGCCAAATCTTATTTTTGAGCTCCTGCTAGAACTCCTGCTATAAAAAAAAGTTTCGCTAAATTAGTCAGACCAATTTGAATCGGTCATTTTGAAGTATCAAATTTGATAATTAATATTTCAAGAAACAATAACAGAAGAATTTTGCAGTTTCCACCAGAATATTCCTCGAAGTTTTCTAAATATTCCTGCTGAGACTATTTTTTGTGCGTCCTTTGCTTTTCCTACCACAGTCAAAATTTCACCACAACATTTTCAAACTGTCATTATGTAAATCTAAATTTTGACAGTTGTTATCTCAGGAAGGCATAACAGCAGGAGAATACTGTTTCCACTGTTATAATCCCTGAAGTTTTCTGAATAATCTTGACAAGTTTTGTTGGTCAGCTCCTGCTGGAACTCCTGCCATATACAATTAAGTTTAGCAATATTGGTCGTACAGATTTAAATCGGTCATTCTGAAACTCCAATTTTAACCATTAATATCTCAAAAAAAGTAGCAGGAAAATACTGCAGTTTTTACTCAAATATTCCCTGAAGTTTCGTAAATATCTCTGTTGAGACTAATATTTCTGCTGCTTTTGTTTTTCCTGCTACAGACAAAATTTCACCGCCAGATATTCAAACTGTCATTATGTAAATCATAATTTTGACAGTTGTTATCTCAGGAATGGATTACAGCAGGAAAATGCGGTTTCATTTGTTATAATCGATGAAGTTTTCTGAACAGTACTGCCGAGTTTTATTTTTGAGTTCCTGCTGGAACTCCTGCTATATTAAATTAAGTTTCGCACAATTAGTCAGACAAATTTGAATCGGTCATTATGAAACTTTAAATTTAACTATTAAATCTTAAAAAATAGTTTTAACACAAATAGACCACAAATAGAATTTCCGCCTTGTTATACGTCGTGCCCGAACATTTTGACACATAACTATATATGTGCGCGCCTAAATATATTTTAAACTTGGCGGATGCGCATGCGCTTAATTAACCGTAAAAAGATTTATTGAAGCGTTTCTTGTCTCAGGCTTCGACCTATCTCCGATTCAGATCTCGTTCACTCAACATCTATTGAGAAATAAACTTGAAAGCATGTGCAGAATCAAAGCCAAGAAGATTAAAAGTAATTTGTTATCAATTTATGGTGCGGCTGGATACACTTGAACGGTTTTTTAGATGATTGACAAGATTAATACTTAAGATAATCGATGTGTAAGGAGATCGATCATCTTAATGAATTAGTATAAACGTTTCATAATACTAAAAGCATTAAATTCGGGGAAACTTTTAATTCCCTTTTAATATCATTCACAAATCTACAAACAATCGTTTCTGTTTGTTACGTTTAAGCTTTCGTTTTATTAACCCCCGACACAAAAAGAGGGGTCTGTCGGTCAGTCTGTCCGTATAAGTGACTGTTTGTGGAATCGTAGCTCCTAAACGAATAGACCGATTTTGATGCAGTTTCTTTTTTTGAAAGCTGACGTGATCGATGAAGTTCTTATAATTTACGTTATATTTATGCTATGAATTTTTATGCTCTAATTTGTTTATCTGATCATGCTTTCGCATGAACAGATAGACAAAGAGACCGCATGAAATGTATCAACTACAGGGGAATATCGCTACTGAACGCAGCATACAAGATACTCTCCAATGTGCTATTGAGACGCAAATCACCGTATGCGGAGGAACAAATTGGCGACTATCAGTGTGAATTCAGACAGGTTAACAATGGATCAGATATTCACAATCCGACAACTACTGGAGAAACACTGGGAATTCAATAAAGACGTTCACCAGCTGTTTATGGACTTCAAACAAGCTTACGACACCATTATAAATCTATTATATTATCTATATATTATTATATATTATCTATATATATTATCTATATATATATATATATATTATCTATATATTTATTATAGGCGACAGTGTATGGATAGCCATGGCAAATATAGATATATCACAGAAAATCATCACTCTTACGAAGTTATCTATAAACAATACCAGATGTCACGTTAAAGTTGGAAACCATATAACAGAGGAATTTTCGGTCATGAGTGGATTGAGACAGATAGATGAACTGCCACCCCTACTCTTTAACATAGTCCTAGATATGGCTATCAAGAAGACGAACATCACCAGGGAAGTATTTACTAGCCAGGGGCCACAGATGTTCCTGGCCTACGCGGACGACATTGACGCGGTCGGAAGAAGCACTGTCGAAGTCAAGGAAATCTTCCTGAAAATAGAGAAGGAATGTAAGAAAATGGGCCTCAGCATCAGCGAGGAAGAAACCAAATGCATGCACATTACCCGACAACCAACCAGGGACATAATCGTTCAGAATATTACGATGAACACCTATAACTTCGAATGTGTCAGACAGTTTAAATACCTTGGAGCCACGATATGCTCAGACAACGATAGCAACGAAGAGATTAAAACACGAATACACAGTGGAAATAAGTGTCTCTTTGCCATGTGAACCCTCATGCAATCCAAAACGGAGTCGAGAGTATCAAAGCTGAAGGTATACCAGGCTGTAATGAAGCCGATCATCTGTTATGGCTGTGAGAGCTGGACCCTTACGAAACACAATGAGCTACTACTAAAGCGGGCTGAAAGGAAGATCCTGAGAAGAATATTTGGCCTCGTCAAGGATCCAAACACGGAGCAATATCGCATAAGGACGAATGCAGAACTCCAGAACCTATACCAAAAGCCGGATATAGCCAAATCAATAAAATCCCAGCGTCTGAGATGTGTTGGACATGTCCAAAGAGCAGCTGACTACCGACTGATCAAGATAGTATGGGAAGGAAACCCAGCAAGAAAGAGACCGCTGGGGCGGCCAGAATCAGATGGAAGGACAATATTTTAAAAGATCTTATGCAGGTATATGACTGGAAGGAGGTCATGTTGGACCGGGACCGATGGAGGCAAATCGTTAACGCAGCCAAGACCAACCGAGGGTTGTAGTGGGTTGTACTTCTGCCCACAAGAAGAAGAAGAAGTTCATGGTTTCGATAAACGAAAAAAATATGATCAGCTAATTTCCTACTTGACAAAATTAATCTGCAACCAATTTGACACAAATGTTTGTCTAGTTCCGTAAATCCAAGCTTGTGTGTGAGAGCTGACGTGACCGAGAATGCTCTTAACTATAATTTATGAAGATCTGTTCAGGCTTTTGACGATCAAAAACCCATTTCCTACTTGGCAAAACCTAATTTTTTTTTTAAACAATGCCCAACAATCGCGTATTTGCATTCAATTTCAAAGAGGTAACATCAATCATGTATTTACCAACAAATTATCCAAGAAAAGAGAAAAGTTCGAATAATGAAATAAAATTGAAAAATTTAAGTAACCCCCGACACACAGTGGGACGGAATCCGAAAAACCTGGCCAAAATTCGAAAAATTAAGTTTCGTTTTCGGGATTCGAAGAGTTTGGGTTAGGTAGAGTAATAGTCTGAGGGTCGAATTGTAGATTGGGTAAGGCATAATCCCCTATACCTACAATGGTATTCCAGTTCAAAAGTGACCGTTACTCGCGCTCCGAGCGAGTTTAACAGTGTTTGGTATTGAAAACGACGCAAAGCCTACAAAAGTAACGCTAAAGCAGATCTGAAAAATGGATTCGAAAGGGGAAGGTATGTACAATATTACCATGATGTACTAAATTTGTAATAATTATGTATGTGATATGAACAAAGTAATGATTTGTCTGAAAATGAATGTAAAATTTCAACGAGGAATTGTAAAAACATGGAGAAAAGTTATATTGCACCCCATTGTCGCGCGGCCGGACATTTCCTAGGTTGCAGATTAATCTATTGTTTAATGAAAACAACAAGAAAATCCTGCGATTTTTTGCGCCACCGATAATGGTGCCAGTTTTTGAAATTAGATGTGCACTTTTCACAATTTTGAATAATTAAAACATAACCTATGTTATGTAATACTTAAAACATAAAAAAATAATTAAGACATAAACTATGGAGAAGCAGTTCAGATAAAAGTTGTATGGTTTTAAAAGATCTATCCAGGAGTGTACTCACATAGTGGCCCCAGTGCCCCAGATAGGCCTGGTGAGGCGCAAATCGATTCCTTTCCAAGAGGCTTATTTTTAGGGTTCCGTACCGAAAACGGAACCCTTATAGGATCACTTTGTTGTCCGCCTGTCTGTCTGTCTGTCTGTCTGTCCGTCTGTCTGTCTGTCAAGACCATTTTTCTCAGGAACGCGTAGAGGTAACAAGTTGAAATTTGTATCAAATACTCGGGTCTGCGGTCTCTTTCAGCTGTGAAAAACTCAAACTTGTAAGTCAACGCGATCAAAAGATATGACCGTTAATGTCGAATTTTTTGCGATTTCACAAGGGAATCAAAACCTATAGGGTACTTCCCGTTGACCTAGAAACATGAAATTTGGCAAAAAGCGGTGTCTTACAACACATGTAAAGGGAAAATTCTGAAAACCGTAAATATGTAGTTTAATTACAAGAAAAATGCGAATTTACTATTAGAACTTATGAAAAGTCACTAATATTGTCGTAGTGGTATTGTTAGGCTCCAGAAGCATATAGGTTGCATACAGTTAGGTCCTCTTCGGTTAGGTCCGAAGGTTAAGAAGTATGTGTCGGCACCAAGTTGTTTATTCTGAATTTTCTTTGTGTATATTCGTTATGCATTTCATCACGTACGCTCTATATACATAATATATACAGGGTATATATTATGTCTAAATTTTGCTTGTTTATAACCGACATGCGACGTCCCGTAACATCGTGTATATATTATATTTCGTCTAATTTTTATTAGTTATAATCTACATATACTTAAATCACGTACGCCCTATATTTTTTGGTAGTCAATTGCCCAAAAGCAGTCAATTGAACAACTGAATGTTAAGAGCATCGAAATAGATCTAGAAATAGTTAATATATTAGTTTATATTGGATCTAGAAATAGTTAGATCTTAATATAAGTTAGTGAATAAGTGTAATACTAAAATAAAGTTTTCTTTTTATAAGTTTAAAAATATTCGCGTTTAAAAAAAATACCCTGTATACCTTTATACAGGGTATATAGGTATACAGGCAAATTTTAAGCAGTAAAAACAAATAGTGAAGTTCCAGAACCCCTAAACACCATAGTGAATGGGGGATGTATGGTAATAAAATATAGAATTCCATCGTACGACAGCGACATCTTGATGTTATGCTTGCAGCGGCACTAAGATGGTCGTGATTTCAGGAGGGCCACTTGTCAAGGTAACTGAATTTGCTTGCTACGTCCTCCACAAAAAAAAAAGATACGTTACTTACAAGTTTGTACGAAACCCTCGGTGCGCGAGTCACAACTCGCACTTGGCCGGTTTTTTTTTTATTATTTCCGTGCATTTTATCCATTCATGTTACGATGCATCATTCGTGTGACTTCTATCGAGATAGCCAGGACCTATCTCAATAGAATCGTAATAATTCGCTTCCATGAATAATTCAGGAATTATGAATGACTAGAATAATATTGCAGAACAAATTAATAATAACTCGTAAGGTTGAATATGGAATTGCCTATTTATATGAATTAAACTCTGACTTTTCAGAATCGGCTGCCGATAATCCGTATCTGGTTTATCAAGGAAGGATATTTTCCTCCTCGTCAGGAAGAAACTGAATGATGGTGCAGCTTCAGCGTACGTGGAAATTGAAAAGGCCATGTCCGAAAAATTAGAACGTCCTTTCACGATATCCGTTAACTGATGAAATTCAAAATGAAATTCAATGACAAATGGAAAATCGTTTCGAGGCACGAGGACAAATTTTTGGAGAAGTTTTCCGAATGGCTGAGTGTACTTGATCGCTTCAGAAACTCCAGAAGCTTCAAAGAAGTCCAACAACATGGGTTGGCCTTCTTTAGAATTTTCCGAAGCTAGTGAGCGTACAAAGCGGAGGAAGACTGAACAATTGCGTGCAGGGTAAAGTACGGAAGAATTGTCTTATGCGACTGAAATGAACGTTCGAGCATCTGGCAAATTAGATGCTGCAAAAGTTGTCAAAGATGTGACACTGGAAAGCCCATCAAAAGCTACAAGGTATAGAGAATCTATCGGATCGATTTCGGAAACACCATGCGTGAAGATGCTCAAGAGTCTAGTAACAAGTACATTAAGAAGTTCAGAGCAGATTTGACGAGAAAATGTTCCCAAGTAAAAACTATGGAAGACTTTTTTCACGGCTTCTATTATCATCTGACCCATATATTTCTAGCTTGCGCAAATTACCTTGCAAAAAATTCAAATCATTTCTGCCAGAAGCAGTTAACTGCGCCATGTATTTTAACAAGTGAGGGAAGCTCAAGCGATTTTCCAGTTGAATCTACCGACCGTGAATCAAGACGATTACTAAAGTTGAACGTAACCAACGAGATTATGTAATGAATAAACATTTTCGAATTTTATGTTTCCTAGAATTTCCTTATTTCGTGTTAACTCAAAAACTTGATGGTAATTATTATTATTATCATTTATATTTAGAAAATCGTTTATTGTATATTTTATACAAAGGGCTATCAACCAACAAGGTCCTTCTGCCCGGAAATACAAATTGATTTAAAATGGAAGAAAAAAAAACGTATGTACATATTAATGTTAACAATAATGTAATGGGAATGAAATGAGTTGAGATGATGAGTTTAGTGGTCGTAGATTAATTCGTAAAGCGTCGTAGTTGGGTGTCTGCGTGAAGAGGTTTTTATGTCTCGTTTTATGCATAGTGGGTCTACTATGTTCCAGTGGTTGTTGTTGACTTTAAATTTTGTCCGTAGTTGTTGATGTCTGTCTAGGAGTTTTGGAACTTGGGAGAGTCTGTATAGAAGATCGTTGGGGGGATTATGAAGGATGTTGTTTGGGTGTCTTGGAGATTAGTTGTAATGAAGTTCGTTCTGCTACTTCCAATATATGTAGTGTTCTGTCGTTAGCGTTTGAAAATAATATCTGTCCAAAGTCAATTTCTATAGTATCTATGTATAATTTTATCATCATTTTATCATTTCTATCATTATAATTTTAATATTTCCGTATTAACCCAATATTAAACAAATCATTGTTATTTTACTATAAATAAAACGTTTTTTCCATACAAGTTGTGTATATTGGATCAATTATTTTATTTTTTTCAAATTTATACTTCCAATTCATAATCAGCGACCCCAAAAACCCCCGAGTACAGACTTTCAGCCGAGTCAAATACGTTTTTGAAGAAATTCTCCGCCATATTCGATCCGACATTTTGTTTTTCTGAATTTTCACTTCGAATTCGTAATCAGCGACCCCGAAAACCCCCAAATACAGACTTTCGGCCCAATCAAATACGTTTTTGAAGATGTTTTCCGCCATATTGGATCCGCCAGTTTCATTTTCTGAATTTTGACTTCGAATTCGTGATCAGCGACACTGAAAACCCCCAGGTAAAGATTTTCACCCGAATCAAATACTTTTTAGACTTTTGGCCAACTTTTTGGGATTCCGTCCCACTGTACGACACAAGAAAACCTTTAACCCTTTCGTCCCAGAACGTAAATAATATTGCAGACTGATGACTGAAATTTCCCCAAGAGATGAGTAGTACACATATCATATCTTATCTATTCTTTCTGTCTAATTGTTGAGATTTCAAGTCATTTCCAATCTTGTCCACTCTTGTGCAACTTTTGGCCCAAAATTTTGCCTAATATTATCCAGTTTTGTTCAATATTGACTAGTCTTGTCCAGTATATTATAGTCTGTACAGGCTTTATCAATATTAATCAATGTTGTCCAACCTAATCTTGTCTAGTCTCATTTGGTTGTCTGGTGCATTATATTCTGTTCCAATTGTTTAATGTCCTGGTCTTTCTTGCCTGGTATTGTCAGTTATTATTTACAACGACAATATTTATAATATATGCAAAACTAACGCCTGGTAAATTTTCCATACAAGTACAGTGAAACTTGTCTAAGACGGAACCTCAAGGGAATGGGAAATATTTTCGTCTTCATCAGGTTTGCGTCGTACACGGATTGATCTTTTTTATTTTATTCTCAATTTTAAATGTAGGGACATGTATGTAACACATTTGGTTTACTCAAATTTAGTTCATTATTATAGGATCACTTTGTTGTCCGTCTGTCTGTCTGTCCGTCTGTCTGTCTGTCAAGACCATTTTTCTCAGGAACGCGTAGAGGTAACAAGTTGAAATTGTATCAAATACTCGGGTCTGCGGTCTCTTTCAGCTGTGAAATCAAACTTGTAAGTCAACGCGATCAAAAGATATGACCGTTTATGTCGCATATTTTGCGATTTGACAAGGGAATCAAAACCTATAGGGTACTTCCCGTTGACCTAGAATCATGAAATTTGGCAAGAAGCGGTGTCTTACAGCACATGTAAAGGAAAAAAATCTGAAAACCGTAAATATGTAGTTTAATTACAAGAAAAATGCGAATTTACTATTAGAAACTTATGAAAATACACTAATTTGTTGCGTGGAATTGTCAAGCACCAGAAGCATATGGGTTGCATACAGTTAGGTCCTCCTCCCCCTATATTTTTTGGTAGTCAATTGCCCAAAAGCAGTCAATTGAACAACTGAATGTTAAGAGTATCGAAATAGATCTAGAAATAGTTAATATATTACTTTATATTAGATCTAGAAATAGTTAGATCTTAATATAAGTTTGTGAATAAGTGTAATACTAAGACAAAGTTTTGTTTTTTATAAGTTTAAAAATATTCGCGTTATTTAAAAAAAAGAAATAGATCTTAATAAAAGTTAGTGAATAAGTGTAATACTAAAATAAAGTTTTATCATAAGCGTCTGTTCGTTTTCTTTTTATAAGTTTAAAAATAATCGCGTAATTCAGTTAATTCTTAATGTAAGTTACTGAATAAGGGTAATATTAAAATAAATATTTATCATAATCGATTTATTGTAATCGTCATTCGCTTTCTTTTGGTAACTTTTAAAATATTTTAGTTTTGGCTTGGAATTTGAAATAGGTTTCTCGTCAAGAATTTCATATCATATAAGTAAGTAAGATTTCGTGTTTAAGTACCTAACTAACTACTCAGTGACCTTTCGTATTTAGGATAAAACGAGACGCGCACGAGCAGGGCGACGCGGGGCAAATGCAAGGGCGGGAGGTCGGCCCAGGTCGGCCCTTTTGTAGTGAGCGACAGAAATACAAAATTTTGTTTTGCATTGAATAACTTCGTACTCCTGCATATCCTTACTTACTCAATAAATTGTACCTACAGTTCATTTAACCGTTAACGACAACATTATCGTACACGATGTAATATTTATGCCCGGCGATGGCAGTTGCTTCTTTCATGCTATAGCTTTTTCAATATATAATTCAACCAATTTTGGACAAACACAGCTTTTGAGAGCTACAATAGTTAACTATATATATGATAATTGGGACGAGTTTTGTTTACTAGCAACGCCTTAACAAGTTAACTGAATGTGCTTGCTACGTCCTCCACAAAAAAAAGATACCTTACTTACAAGTTTGTACGGAACCCTCGGTGCGCGAGTCACAACTCGCACTTGGACGGTTTTTTTTATTTTCTTTCCAATCCTTAATTGAAATCGTGAGCTAATTTAACAATATACTGCCAGCCATCCAAACTTCTTATTTGCATACCATTCAATAGGTAAATCATTTACAATCAGTTGATTAAAGCATCTGAGTTTCAAAGATTTGCCAATAACTAAAGGTTCTGAATTTCTCGAATTTTCGTTTCTTTTGAATGCTTACCACCGACACATTTCTCATTTTTTACTGCAAAAGTTTTAGTTGGCAAAGCAAGAAAAAAAGCGCAGTTTCATCTCCGTTTGCTATGTATATATACATACCGTTATATCCCTCAATTTCTATTACGATTCGTTTTTTCTAATCCTCGACTGTTTGCTGACAGACACGCGCTTTCCCCACAAACTGTGCCAAATTTAATGTCAAAATTTTGTTTACAATAGCTGTTGGTATCTTCTTTCGGGAAAACGATTTAGAATGTTTATTAGGGAATCGCTTATCTGTTCCCTCAGATGATACCGACGCAAAAACACCAATCAGACTACGAGAACTTACTTCCTTATTGGTAGACAAATCTTCCAGCATTGAGAATTTCCTACTATTACCATTAAATATGACAAAATCCGTTTCCGTCTTAAGAATTATTTTCCGTTTTATACGGGTTGTTTTAAATGGGAAAATGAACGGATACCAAAAAAATTCCGTTTAATGCAGGTTTTTCCGTTTTACGGGTTCCGTCTTAGACAAGTTTCACTGTACAATTGACAATGTAAAGTTTCGAAACAGAAAATTTTAGTGGGACATATGTGTACCACTCGGGGCGAAAGGCAAAAGGATAAAATTTCTCCCCAAGAGTGAAGAGATAAGAGTTTTCGAGCGGAAGGTACTCGGAGAGTGTTTGGGCCGATACTGGATCCAGTTCATCTTGTCCACAGAACTAGAAAAAATAGGGAACTCACTGAGTTATACAAGGAACCCGATATGGTAAATGTGATCAAAGGGATGAGATTGAGATGGGCGGGACATGTCCAAAGATTGCCGAACAAACGAACGGCAAAATTGGCATGGAGAACTACCCCGCTGGTAAACGAACGCTGGGAAGGTCGCGAATGAGATGGTGCGATAACGTAATCAGATACCATGGGATTGGACTACGACCCTCAGATGTTTATGGACCGACAGGTATGGAGACGCATTGTGCGGAACAGCCAGAACCCACATAGGGCTATAGAGCTACGGGAAAAAAATTATACTTTGATGATGAGCGTCGCCGCGTCGGGGGAACTGCTTAGTAAATAAAATAATAAAACCAGAATACAAAGAAATAAAAAGAAGATTATGATAAAGTATGAATTATACAAGGACCTACTCTGTGTAAGCAACATACATAAGTAACAAAACAACGATATCCAATCGTTTAGTTTTCAGTCTTGATTAATTTACTCCGAAAAATTCGCAAAATAAACAAAACCGTCAACGACGTCTGCTTCTGCGTTCTCCTTGACGCCACCATGCCACCAAACTCTGCAGAAACTTAGTAGACCTTGTAAGATAGATTAAGACATCTAAGTTCATATCTACAATTTGAAAATATTAGGTATTTTATATTCGTTATACCTATGTAGGTATAACTAATTAAACTCCTTCACTTAGCGGTCCCCCGGCGACGTTCACCATCAAAATATCAATAGGTACTTTTAAAGTAGTTAAAGGCAATTATATTTTTTTTACTTTTTAGAGCAGTCGTGAGCAACCTGCTTCTTCTTCCATTCTTCTTCCACCGGGCCGCTTAAAGTACCTGTGTCGGCTTCTCTGCGCTACAAAAGTTACTCCTCTGTTCCATATTTTAATAAACAGGACCAATATGCCTATCCTATGCTATCGCCCCTACAAACGAAGGAATAATTGTAATTTAGCCCTAGTTACCCCTAGCCCAATTATTACCCCTAGCTCATGCTTGTTTTAGAAGATTTTTTTGTGTCAAGAGTTACTTAAAATTTTCATTTTATTTTAAATTCGGACGTTAAAATATAATTTTAATGCAAAAGGGAATACGCATCAATTTTTTTTATTTGCTTAATTCACTTTTTACTTCGTTTAAACATAGTAAAAAAAACAAATACTGTTGAAAGTGGTTTAATTAATTTTTTTTAAAATATATAAATTACCGATTAAAATTGACCTGTTTAAATGGTGCCATTTATCGCGCGCTTTGATGACGTCACGGCTCTCGTTGTCATTGAGTGTTGTTTACTATTTGCATTGGCAGTTAAGGATTTTCATTCAATTTCGTTTATTTTTGTTTAAGGGTTTTCGAGTTATTTCGATAATGGAAAAAGCTAAAAAACCGTTTTATAGATATTGTCTAGTACCGGAATGCAAAAACACTATTATAAGTACACCAGATAAACTGTTGGATAAAGTCCCAATCAAGGTGTATAGTCCACCCTACCCACATCTTTTGCGCATGCGCTATAAAATATGCTTTCATGTATCTATTTTTGGTAGATTGTCCGATTGTACTTTAAAAAACCACTTTCAGTCATTCTTCTTGATCATTTATAATGTCACTATATACCAAAATCGCACTAGGCATTGGAAAATACTACACAAATATTACATAGCAAAACAGCACAGTGAATATTGACGCCGATCAATATCATTCGTCAGTAAGATTCACAAATTGTTGCGAGGGCCGGATAAAATCAATTTCAGAGCCCGATCCGGCCCGCGGGCCGATTAGTTGCGGATTAATTTCAGTTATTTATATCAAGAATAGACTGTCTTTTTAGTTTTTAATTTTTACAAATGTAACGGACTATAATGCGAGGTCTTACGATGATTTAAAAAATTTTACATATTCTCGCAAATTAGAAACCATTAGCAGGAAATTTAACAGAAACATTTATCAATATATGAATGAATAAACTGTAGAGTTTAAACAAATTTGGCGTATAAACTTGTGTTAGAAAATCGAGATCAAAGTTTCGAGTCTCTCAAAAATTGATCGCTTCGTTTCACGGAGAATTTGAGAGGTTTATCCTCCGTGCAGCTGCAAGTATAATAGATAGTTTTAAACCGCATTTCATTTAGAATTATTCAGAAAAAGATTTAGCCAATTTAGAATATTTTGGACAAAGTTTCGGGCAAAAAATCTGTAAGTACGTTATTTCACGCGTTTTTATAATCGCTATTTCAGACATACGTGGCACCAAAACAGAAAAGGATTATTAGTTGTTTCTTCTACACAAAATTTCGCGTCTTTTGGTTTATCATATGTTAATATTCATGATATGTTAAAATTCGAAGAAGGGTAACGCTAAAAGCTATATAGAATATATGCTAGCTATATATACTAAAAGAGTAACAAGCCGCCACTGAACAAAAAAGGGGACCCGAAAACACGGGTTACACGACTGTTACATACGTGTGTGTTATGATATATATACATAGTCCACGAACTGTACGATAATGGGCATTTACAATAGTGGTCGTAGATAAAATTATTTAAATATTACGTAACGATTTGAAATCTCATACAACTAATTTGTAAAAAAATCAAGTATTTTTTTTAATAATTTCACCGGCCTGCCGTTTCCGGGGGCGGCTGGGCGAAGTTTTTCACTTTATCACCCACAATTCGGGCAGTTTTCGTCGCACGCGTGTGGCTTGGGCCCAGGTGTATCCGGAACGTCGCCACACATCCTACTGTCACCTCACTTTTAGACGTTTTTGCTTAAAATATTGGTCAAGTGCAGAAAACTCCCTTTTTTGCAAAAATTTTGGCGTCATTTTTGGACGCCTGAATGGTGTGATGACGGAAGCGTTATCGAAAATTGCCGAACGTGGGGTCGTTCGTCTATTCTTTGGCTACAAGAATCTGATGCACGACCGGCGTTTTAGTCGGAGGACCCGGATTCGCAGAAAAATGTGAATAACGTCTCAAGTAACACACAACTTGTAGCTTCTTAACTTTTCTATTAGAAAAATTTGCTTTCTAGTGATTTTTGTTCTGTCAATTTGGTAATAATCGACCTTGAACAATGTCAAAACTTTAAGCAATTACAACGAAATCGTTAATTTGCCATCGCGTGTCAAACAATAATAACAACTACCGTTCATACATTTCTTGTTCCACGTTTTTTATGTATGAATAACTAATCCGTTTGCGTCGATTGATCCAGTTTTCACCGAATTTTTCCTGATTTCCGTGCGCTCTGTTTTCAGGGATTCTTCAGACGGAGCCTTCAGAAGCAAATCGAGTACAGATGTCTGCGTGACCGCAAATGTCTCGTCATTCGATCGAATCGGAATCGCTGTCAGTATTGTCGGTTCAAGAAATGTTTAGCAGTCGGCATGTCCAGAGATTACTTACAAACTGAATAATATCATTTAATTACTTAATCTTTGATACTGATATCACCAATGTTGATGCGTTTCGCAAATTTGAATTTCGCTCGCATATTTTGGACATTTTGATTTTAATTTTTGGAACTAAATACAAACTAAATAAGAAAATAATAGTATAGGTGTAATGTCAAGATCATAAAGTATCGGGGATAAAAAAATCAAGTAAATCTAAATCTCTTGCATATTCCCTATTGGTGGATGAAAGTGGGATAACTATTTTCACTAGCAACTATTCCTAATTGAATTCCTATCGGGATTACGTATTTCTCGTCTGGTCTAAAACCTCGTTACATTACCTCACAATTACAAAGCGGGATGGAAGACAAGGTTCATTATCGATCACGGCGCATCCTACGACCGTTTCCAATTTAGTAAAAATATTCAATTATAGTTTATACATATATTTTAACAGGATTAAATCAAAAAGACATATAAATTAAGTTAAACGTTAATTAATAAATTTGTTTCTGCGAAATTTAAAATCTTCATCGACGAGATATCTACGACAAATAAACCTTTGTGTATTGAAATTATTCCAATTACTGTATTTTATGTTCTAACGAAATTCTTACAATTAAGAGCGAAGCCATTAATTAATTTCTGAAAGCGTCGTCTTTCAATTGCGTTTGCAGAAAATAGTAGAAAACAATAAAAATGCGAACTTATAAAAACTAAACTTTAAATGATGGATTGCGGAGCAAGAAGCCAGCGCAAATTAAAGGCTTTTGGAATAAATAAAAACAGAAAGGATATTAGATTTGTGAAGAGCGAAGCTTTTTGTACTTTTCTTATTCCACTTTTAATATGCAGAATAATAAAGCCGCAGAAATAAATTTACTTTTCATTCCTTCCAAGAAAACATATATCTGATTGTCCTCGCTTTAATTGAATAGGGATTTGTATAGAAATATTTGTATAGAGATTTTTATAGTATATAATAAATTGCAAAAAATTCTGAGTTTAAATGCAATTTCAAAATTAAATTTCAATATTATCCTTCCCGGATACCATCTCGGCTCTTGCTTTAATAATAATTGCAATAAATATTGCAACAAAATACTATTCATATAGTGTTATCTAAAATATATTTTACGTAGAATCCAAGATGCTATTGTATTGTACAGTTTAATGGTAGTCTTGAATACGTTTAATATCACCAAATCTTATGTGCGATTTATCTCTCGGCACATTTTATGATTTGAATATAATCTCACTTTAATATACTCTATAGTCAAAAACAGTAGAATAATTACAAAGTAAAACACAAATTATACAAAAAAATGTTAATATTTCATTCAGAATAGACAATAATAGCCAAACTATCTGATCAAACTTCTCCATCAGATTAAATTATTAAATAGGAACATTTGTATCTTTTCTTCAAAGATTATAATTTCTAGGAAATCATTGTATATATATCGTCAACAAAGTTGACATCATTAGTATAACTAATCTTTCTATAAAAAACATTTCTTAAAAACAACTATTTTACGGGCAACCACCACGAACAGACATTGAATTACATTAAGAAAGTTTTTGGGTTCTATATAACCCTGTAATTTTCCCAAAAAAACACATTATCCTGATCAAATATAAAAGATAATTAATTATTAATTATTACCTTTTGTATTTGATTAGGGTATTGTTTTTTTTTTGAAAATTACAGGGTTAGATAGAACCCAAATATTATCCTTCGTTAGATAGAACCTTCTTAATGTAATTCAATGTTAATCGTGGTGTTTGCCAGTGAAGTAGCTGTTTTTAAGAAATGTTTTTTAAAGGAAGATTAGTTATAATAATTATGTCAACTTTGTTGACGATATGTATACAATGATTTCCCAGAAATTATAATCTTTGAAGAAAAGTTACAAATGTTACTATTTAATAATATCAAAATCTTCAAACTCCAAAAA
Source organism: Phosphuga atrata (assembly GCA_944588485.1). NCBI lineage: Eukaryota > Metazoa > Arthropoda > Insecta > Coleoptera > Silphidae > Phosphuga > Phosphuga atrata. The sequence continues at coordinate 66,955,116 of OX155898.1, forward strand.
TATAAATAATTATATATTTAGAAACAAATATTGCAATTTTCATAAATTTTTCTAAAAGCCGCAATTTTTTGTCAAAAAATTTCAAACTTTGCAGAAATATTTCTAATAATTAAAGAAATAAATTTTAAATTTTTCATAAAATTCTGTCAGTTCGTTTGCGTTTTACAAATTCGCAAGTTTCTTGATTTTTTGTGAAATTTGTAATTTCAATTTTTCTAAAAGCCGCAAATTTTTCTCAAAAAAATTGAAACTTTGCGGATATATTTCTAATAATTACAGAAACAAATTATGCAATTTTCATAACTTTCTGTCAGTTTGTTTGCGTTTTCCAAATTCGCAAGTTTCTTGATTTTTTATGAAATTTGTAATTTAAATTTTTGTAAAAGCCGCAATTTTTTGTCAAAAAATTCAAACTTTGCAGAAATATTGCTAATAATTAAAGAATTTTTTTTTGCAATTTTCAGAAATTACTTTCAGTTCGTTTGCGCCTTACAAATTCGCAAGTTTCGGGATTTTTTGTGAAATCTGTAATTTAAATTTTTGTAAAAGCCGCAATTTTTTGTCAAAAAATTTAAAACTTTGTCGCAATATTTCTAATAATTAAAGAAACAAATTTTGCGATTTTCATAAATTTCTGTCAGTTCGTTTGCGTTTTACAAATTCGCAAATTTCTGGATTCTTTGTGAAATTTGTAATTTAAATTTTTCTTAAGGCCGCAATTTTTCGGCAAAAAATTTCAAACTTTGCAGAAATATTTCTAATAATTAAAGAAACAAAGTTTGCTATTTTCATAAATTTCTGACAGTTCGTTTGCGTTTTACAAATTCACAAGTTTCTTGATTTTTTGTGAAATTTTTAATTTAATTTTTTTTAAAAGCCGCAATTTTTGTCAAATAATTTCAAACTTTCTAGAAATATTTCTAATAATTAAAGGAACAAATTTTGCAATTTTCATAAATTCCTGTCAGTTCGTTTGCGTTTTACAAATTCGCAAATTTCTTGATTTTTTGTAAAATTTGTAATTTATTTTTTTTAAAGCCGCAATTTTTGATAAAAAAATTTCAAACTTTGCAGAAATATTTCTTATAATTAAAGAAACAATGTTTGCAATTTTTATAAATTTCTGTCAGTTCGTTTGCGTGTTACAAATTCTCAAGTTTCATGATTTTTTGTGAAATTTGTAATTTAAATTTTTATAAAAGCCACAATTTTTTGTCAAAAAATTTAAAACTTTGTAGAAATATTTGTAATAATTAAAGAAACAAATTTTGCAATTTTCATAAATTTTTGTCAGTTCGTTTGCGTGTTACCACTTCGAAAATTTCTTGATTTTTTGTGAAATTTGTAATTTAAATTTTTGTAAAAGCCGCAATTTTTTGTCAAAAAATTTCAAACTTTGCAGAAATATTGCTAATAATTAAAGAAACAAATTTTGCAATTTTCAGAAAATTCTTTCAGTTCGTTTGCGTCTTACAAATTCGCAAGTTTCGGATTTTTTTGTGATATCTGTAATTTAATTTTTTGTAAAAGCCGCAATTTTTTGTCAAAAAATTTCAAAATTTGCAGAAATATTTCTAATAATTAAAGGAAAAAAGTTTGCTATTGTCATAAATTTCTGTCAGTTCGTTTGCGTTTTACAAATTTGCAAATTTCTTGATTTTTTGTGAAATTTTTAATTTAAATTTTTTTAAAAGCCGCAATTTTTGTCAAATAATTTCAAACTTTGTAAAAATATTTCTAATAATTAAAGAAACAAATTTTGCAATTTTCATAAATTTCTGTCAGTTCGTTTGCGTTTTACAAATTCGCAAATTTCTTGATTTTTTGTGAAATTTGTAATTTAAATTTTTCTAAAAGCCGCATTTTTTTGTCAAAAAATTTCAAACTTTGCAGAAATATTTCTTATAATTAAAGAAACAATGTTTGCAATTTTCATAAATTTCTGTCCGTTCGATTGCGTTTTACAAATTCGCAAATATCTTGATTTTTTGTAAAATTTGTAATTTATTTTTTTTAAAGCCGTAATTTTCGGTCAAAAAATTTCAAACTTTGCAGAAATATTTCTAATAATCAAAGAAACAAATTCTGCAAATTTCATAAATTTCTGTCAGCTCGTGTGCGTTTTACAAATTCGCAAGTTTCTTGATTTTTTGTGAAATTTGTAATTTAAATTTTTCTAAAAACCGCAATTTTTTGTCAAAAAAACTTTGCAAAAATATTGCTAATAATTAAAGAAATTAATTTTACAATTTTCATAAATTTCTGTCAGTTCGTTTTTGTGTTACAAATTCGCAAGTTTCATGATTTCTTGTGAAATATATAATTTCAATTTTTCTAAAAGGCGCAATTTTTTGTCAAAAAAATTCAAACTTTGCAGAAATATTGCAAATAAATAAAGAAATAAATTTTGCAATTTTCATAAATCTCTGTCAGTTCGTTTGCATGTTACAAATTCTCAAGTTTCATGATTTTTTGTGAAATTTGTAATTTAAATTTTTATAAAAGCCGCAGTTTTTTGTCAAAAAATTTCAAACTTTGTAAAAATATTTCTAATAATCAAAGAAACAAATTTTGCAATTTTCATAAATTTCTGTCAGTTCGATTGCGTGTTACAAATTCGCAAGTTTCGTGATTTTTTGTGAAATTTGTAATTTAAATTTTTGTAAAAGCCGCAATTTTTTGTCAAAAAAATTCAAACTTTGCGGAAATATTGCTAAAGATTAAAGAAACAAATTTTGCAATTTTCATTAACTTCTGTCATTTTGTTTGCATTTTACAAATTCGTAAATTTCTTGATTTTTTGTGAAATTTATAATTTAATTTTATCTAAAGCCGCAATTTTTGGTCAAAAAATTTCAAACTTTGCAGAAGTATTGTTAATAATTTAAGAAACAAATTTTGCAATTTTCATAAATTTTTGTCAGTTCGTTTGCGTTTTACAAATTCGCAAGTTTCTTGATTTTTTGTGAAATTTGTAATTTAAATTTTTTTAAAAGCCGCAATTTTTTCTCAAAAAATTTGAAACTGCGGAAATATTTCTAATATTTACAGAAACAAATTTTGCAATTTTCATACATTTCTGTCAGTTCGTTTGCGTTTTACAAATTCGCAAATTTCTGGATTTTTTATGAAATTTGTAATTTAAATTTTTCTTAAAGCCGCAATTTTTTGTCAAGAAATTTCAAACTTTGCAGAAATATTTCTAATAATTAAAGAAACAAATTTTGCAATTTTCATAAATTTCTGTCAGTTCGATTGCGTGTTACAAATTCGCAAGTTTCGTGATTTTTTGTGAAATTTTTAATTTAAATTTTTGTAAAAGCCGCAATTTTTTGTCAAAAAAATTCAAACTTTGCGGAAATATTGCTAAAGATTAAAGAAACAAATTTTGCAATTTTCATTAACTTCTGTCAGTTTGTTTGCGTTTTACAAATTTCTTGATTTTTCGTGAAATTTGTTCTTTAAATTTTGCTAAAAGCCGCAATTTTGTGTCAAAAAATTTAAAACTTTACAGAAATATTTCTAATAATTAAATAAACAAATGTTGCAATTTTCATAAATTCCTGTCAGTTCCTGTGCGTTTTACAAATTCGCAAGTTTCGTGATTTTTTGAGAAACATATTAGTTAAATTTTTGTAAAAGCCGCAATGTTGTGTCAAAAAATTTAATACTTTGTAGAAATATTTCTAATAATTAAAGCAACAAATTTTCCAATTTTCATAAATTTATGTCAGTTCGTTTGCGTTTTACAAATTTGCTTCTTGATTTTTGTGAAATTTGTAATTTAAATTTCTCTAAAAGCCGCAATTTTGTGTCAAAAAATTTAATACTTTGTAGAAATATTTCTAATAATTAAAGTAAGAAATTTTGCAATTTTCATACATTTCTGTCAGTTCGTTTGCGTTTTACAAATTCGCAAATTTGTAATTTAATTTTTTCTAAAGCCGCAATTTTGTGTCAAAAAATTTCAAACTTTGCAGAAATATTTCTAATAGTTAAAGAAACAAAGTTTGCAATTTTCATAAATTTCTATCAGTTCGTTTGCAATTTGCAAATTTCTTGATTGCAAATAAATAACAAGAATAATTATCGATAATTTTTACACTCGTTAAATCTTCATTTCATTTGCGGAAGAGAAAACCAAACTGAAAATATAATTCAATTGCCGAGCTTTAACATTTTTTTAGAACGTAGGTAACGAAGAAGATAACCTAACTGGGTTAAAGAAATCGCAGCTGTTATCAGTTTAACTGAACTTTTTCGCGAAAATGAGTTTTTGGAGGAGAGGAGGCACAGACTATAATTAAAAATACAGGCCGAAAGCTCATTATTAAGTATTCCGTTTCCTTTCGGCAGCTCAAATTGCTACGAATTTCATCCCTGTAGATTCCTCATAATTTCAAAAAAATAATTTCAGAGGTTTCATTTTGTGATGTAAAAAAAACGAGTATTTTTAAGCGAAATCATCGGATGTTTATTTTATTGTGAAGAGGAGGGTATGCCATTAATAATGACAAACAATATTAGCCAAATGGCCGCCAATTCTTTTCATGAAATTCTATGTTTTGCCAATTCGCACATTTGCGTCCTCGATAACTTCACGAATGCCATCTTTGAGGTCTTGAATCAATTGTGAGCCACTGGTATAGACCTTATCTTTCATGTAGCCCCAAAGAAAAAGTCTAGCGGTGTTAAATCACAAGATCTCGGTGGCCAATTGTGAACGCCTCTTCGAGAAATCTCCCGATCAGGAAGCTTTTCACACAAAAGAAGGATGGTATCGTTACTTGTCTGGCACGTAGCGGCGTCTTGTTGAAAATAAACGTCGTACACATAAATATCTTCGAATTCCGGACATACAAAATCATTAATCATCGCTCGATAGCGCAATCCATTCACCGTAAAGGCCGATTCTCATACACGCGACACTCAGCTACGCGACGTCACGCGACATCGCCTGTCAAATAATAAATTACATTGTTTTAAATGGGCACGTTCTCACTATGGCTACGCGACAGTTACGCGACGTGCCCAACTAAAACAATGTAATCATTATTTGACAGGCGATGTCGCACGACGTCGCTTAGCTGAGTGTCGCGCATATGGGAATCGACCTCTACAGTGGCTCCAGTCTCCATTTTGAAAAAGCAACCGCCAGACCAAAAACCGCACGAAACAGTCACACGTTGAGGATGGAAAGGCTTTTCAACAATAATTCTTGGGTTTTCCGAGCCCCAAATGCGACAATTCTGCTTGTTAACGTTGCCTCCGAGGTGAAAATGGACCTCATCAGTCAAGATTTTTCGATGTAATTCCGAATCAGTTTGACGCGTTTCAAAGACCCAATCAGCAAAGACACAACGTTGTTGATGGTTGATAAGCGTAAGTGCTTGTGTTAACTGAAATATACTTAACTAATTTAACTTTTAATGCCTTAAGACCTAAGTCTTCATGCTAAATACGGTGTAATGTCGTTTGTTGAATGCCCAATTCCAAAGATCGACGAGAAATGGACAAACCTGCTTTTTCCACAACACTATGGGCTACAACCGCAACATTCTCAGTTGTTTTTGAGCGACGTGCACGAGTTCGAGTCTTCACATCACTAACATGTCCCAACAGCTCAAACTTATTCACCAGTTTCCCAATTGCTGGCTGAGGAGGTGCTCACGACGACCCAAAAATTCTTCAGTTTCCGCAAAATTAGTGAATTTTTATAATTTCAATGCGTTGTTAAAGCGCATATTGTTCCATTTTTATTAATGGCGTAGTTTTTACCTGTCATTTGTCAAGTAGTTAAAGGTTGACTCATGACAAGTGTTAGAATGGCGGGTTATTGAAAATGGAACCTCTTATTGGAAGACCCTATAGTTTGATGTGAAAAAATAATTTGAGCATGAACGAATCTCTGGAATAATGAATGTTATGCATAATATATTCCTCGCATTTTGCAGAAGATATTAGTTTCGTAAAAGTAATGTAATGGATATTTATCTATAAAATCTGAATCCAAATGCTGCTTTTACGTATGAAATATGTTCCAACAACAATAAATAATTTATTGGTTTACAAGCAGCAAAATACCTATCGTGCAACTTAGTAAACTTGTAACAACCTTTGTTATTGACTTGTCTGTCTAGTCTTGTCGGTCTAGTCTTATCTATCTAGTCTTGTCTGTCTAGTCTGGTCTGTCTGGTCTTGTCTGTCTAGTAAGGATACGGATCTTTAAAATTAGCCAAGTAAGAAGAAACAAATGAAGAAATTAGAGGAAAAATCGAAGAACAGGATAAAGAGGATGAGGAAATGGAAGGTTCTAAAGAGAGCTTGAAGGAAATTGGTAGAAAAATTGAACAAGATTCTTCAAAATTCGTTGAGGAAGACAGAATAATTGGTGAACAATCTGCAGAAGATAAAGAAATTTCAGAAAGGGTTAAAGAACATGGCGGAAAAGTTCGGAAGACTGAAGATTCTGAAGAGGGATTGAAGGAAATCGATGAGAAAATTGAAGAAAGTTCTTTAAAATTGACCAGGGACGAGACCAGTTGTGGAAAAACTGATAAACAATTGGTATACTACGAAGAAATTGATGGGGAAAAAAACAAATGAAGAAATTGGAAGAAAAACCGAAAAACAGGGTAAAGAGGATGGGAAAATGGAATGATCTGAAGAGGGTTTGAAAGAAATTGGTGGAAAAATTGAGCTGCATTCTTCAAAATTCATTGAGGAAGACAGAATAACTGGTGCAAAATCTGCAGAAAATAAGGAAATTTCAGAAAAGGCCAAAGAACAGGGGGCGGAGAAGTTCGGAAGACTGAAGATTCTGAAGAGGGTGTGAAGGAAATCGGTGAACAAATTGAAGAAAGTTCTTTAAAATTGACCAGGGACGAGACCAGTCGTGGAAAAACTGATGAACAATTGGTAGACTACGAAGAAATTGCTAGAAGAGTCGAAAAACTAGGTTGAACACAAGGTTTTTAAAAAAAAACCTGTTTCTCGACTTTTCTAGCAGTTGAGGAAATTGAAGATTCTGAAGAGAGAGAGTTTGAAGGAAATCGACAGGAAACGCGATGAAGTTACGTGATACAGTTTACGTGATACAGTTAAATGAAACTCCGTCAAATTTAACTGTAAAAGAAAGCGGTCTAGGCAAATCTGTAGAAAACGCAAGAAAAGTAGAAGATCAGAGCGGAGAGGTTGAGAAAACTAAAGACTCCCAAGGGAATTTGAAGGAAACCGGAGAGAAAATTGAATAAAGTTCTTCAAATTTGAACGAGGAACCGAGATGAATAGGAGAAATTGGTGAACTGGAGTTATTGGTGAATTCATAGATAATTTCCAGTTTAATTTATAATTCGCTATTATTACGCATCTAGGAACGATTAATGACACAAATGTATTTTCATGAATGAATTAAAACAATTTTTGTGATTCATAGCTTTAACATATTACTTCATAACTTTTTATTTCCGATGAGGCGAGAAATTTTTGGAAAATGGTTCACCAAATTTCCGAAGAAAAGACGCACACGCGAACTTCTTCTTCTTAGGACGTCGTCTTCCTAACGAAGGTTGGCGATCCAACTGACTATAATGGTGCCTGAAACCGCATCTCAGAAAATCTCTATAGATGTCCGTCCGAACCATCAAGGCAGATCCTTTAGCCCTGATCCTTTAGCCATTCTTTCTGCCGTCTGCCCACAGATCGTTTGCCCTCGAACTTTCCTTCGATGAGGAGTCGGAGGAACTCCTAACGCTCTCCTCTCATAACGTGTCCGATGTATTGAGAACTTGCAGTTACATAATTACGTAAATTGCACAAAATTCTGAGTCTAGTCTAAACAATATGTTTTTAGTTAGATGAAGTATAATAGTATTGTCTGACTGTGTTACATGTCGGAAATGGGATGATGCTGATTACCGCTCGTGGTGTCCCTACTCGGAATTATATTCCTTATTTCCTACATCGTTCATACACAAGCTGAAAAGGAGTGGTGTACAGTGAGAACCCTGTGGAACCCCAGATATCACAACAATTTTATATAAAAGAATAGAACCTTTAACCCTCTGATTACGCACAATCAAAAAACTACAGAGGGGTCTTTTCAGTAGTACATCATTAAAGCCATGCTGTTCCAAGAGCCGATTTTCCGAGTAGTACGTTGTGGTAAACGGTCTCGTGGGTTTTTGAGAAGTCAATATAAATGGAATCGATTTGGAGTTTGTTTTCTAAAGCCTTCATGCTATCAGTCTCGTAGATTAATAGGTTAGTAACCGTAGATTTCTTTCTATTCTCGATCGACAATTTCTCTAAAAGAAAATACTAGTTGGCCAATCATTGGTCAAATAGTCAACATTTACTAACTTGACTGTGTTGGCATTTACTAACATTTACTAACTTGGCATATTTTAACTAAGCTGTTTTGTCAAAAATGGACTTATACCATTTTCAAAGAAAACCCCCGACCCAAAAAGAGGGATGTTATAAGTTTGACGTGTCTGTCCGTCAGTGTGTAGTTTGTGTACACAGTGTGTAGCCATAATAGTTTTTGAGTTATCATTGAGACTGTAGTGTTAAAAAAAATTAAGCACAATGTTTAAGTTTCTATAACTCGAGGAATATTCTAGCTAGAATCTTCTAGTTTAAAGTAGGTTATAGCACAGTTATATGGTTTTTAAATGAACTTAATTTTGGTATAGTAGCTTAAAAAGTTTTTGAGTTATTACGAAACAAATGAAACTCGTAGAAATTCTGACACAAATTGAGTAGTTGCTCAAAAGCATTCTATAGTTCTAGAAGCATTCTAGATAGAATCTTCTAGTTTAAATTAAATTAAACCTAGGTAAATTAGTTATAAGTTTACTAAGTAGTTGTAGCTATAACAATTTTCTAGTTATCATTGAAACTGTAAAGTGTACTTTAAACCAGAAGTTTCTAGCTAGAATATTCCTCGAGTTATATGTGGCTGTTTGTGGAATCGTAGCTCCTAGAAGAATGGAGCGATTTTGTTGCGGCTTTTTTGTTTAGAAGGCTGACATGTTCGAGGAGATACTTAGCTATAATTTATGAAGAGCTGTTCATGCGTTTGATAACTATCAGTTAATTTTCCAATTGACAAAATTAATTTGCAACCAATTTGACACAAGTGTTTGTCTAGTTCCGTATATCCAAACATGTGCTTGAAAGCCGACTTGATCGAGAAGGTTCTTAGCTATAGTTCATGAAGATCTGTTCAGGCATTTGACGATCATCACCTCATTTCCTACTTGACAAAACAAAATCTTTTTTGTCAACAATTCCCACCAATCACGTTTTTGAGAACGGAAGAGGTAACATTCATCACGCATTAACAAGTTTCAACAATTCAATTAACACAAGTCAATTAACAATTATTATATTTAATTTTATTTCATGTATTGTATGTATGCTCATATGTCTTTAATTATGTTGTATCTACGTACGTAGATTTGAATTCCAGTACTGAATTGAACGTCAGCCATCCAGAAACACTCAATATACGATTAAACAAAAGGTTCCTTTCAGAACCAACCCTGAAAGTTATTTCAGTTACTATCGAAGGCATTTCAGCATCTAAACAACAGCTGCTGAATGAAATATGCTATGAAGAGAAGTGTGTTATTTTGTGCATCCAAGAAACTCACAGAGATAGCCATCAGAGATGACCAAGTGTACCCGGCTTACTATTAGTTGCAGAAATACCTCATTATGGAAGTGCCATCTTTATCAGACTAGAAATCCAACATTTCAGAGAGTAAACTAAAGAAAGTAAAGAGAGTAAACAGCGTCCATTATACACAGGAAAATAACATCGAAATTATCACCTTGGAGGATGAAAACGGAGAAGCTGTTCTTGGGCTGAAACCAACTACCTCTCCCTTACTCATGATAGAAAATTGCCTCCATCCTTCAATAGTGGAAGATGGCGACGAGGGGACAACCCTGACCTCCTCTTCGTCAGTGAAAACATAACACAACAGTGCCACAAATCGATGTGTTCTCCTATCCCAAACACACAAACCAATAATGTGTCAACTCTTCCCCATCATAAGACCTCAAGAAACTGCAACTTCAAGAGGGCTAATTGGCCTAAGTTTTCCAGAATGTTGAATGAAAAAGTTCAAACAATTTCACCTTCAACTTTTTGTTGACCTAGTTAAACTCTGCTTACAAGCCTGTATTTCAAGAGGCTGTAGGACGGTATATCTTCAAGGCGTGACCTGAGAAACAACTATTTTACACGAGAGGTTTTACACTCGATATGAAGAAGATGCTTTCTGTGACGAATCCTCCCAAGCAGCGAGCTCTGTTCTCTCCTCAATCTCTGAGGCAGAGCGTACGCAGTGGGAGAAACTAATGTCAGACTGTGATATGGAAAGGAATAGTCAAGAGGCTTCTAGACTTCTTCGGCGTCTGAATAATGATCCTTCCCAGGCAAATTTCCGATGTGATCATATTGCACGCCAGCTTGTGCTTAATGGAAAAACACCTCGTACAACTCGGACTAGTAAGAAAACTATAGAGAGGCAGCCTGATCAAGAAACCACCTCCTTACAACAACCTTTCACCCAGGATGAGATAGAAATTGTACTGATCAAATGCAAAAATGGCAAAGCCGCGGGCCTCGATGCAATAAGAGCCGAGCGGATTCAGAACTTTGGACCAATAACAACAATAACAAGGCGCTGGCTGAAAGAAATGATGAATAACTGCATAAAATTCTGCAAGATTCCAAAGATATGGAGGAAAGCCAAAATTATAGCGATGCGTAAAGCAGGCAAGGATCTCTCGTATGCCATTTGTATAAGATTCTTGAAAGACTCTTCCTCCATAGAATAATGGGAGAGTTGGAGGCAGTCTTTATTCCACAACGAGCCGGTTTCAGGTCTGGGAAGAGTTGTAAATCTCAAGTGCTGAAACTCACACAACATATTAAAGATGGGTTTGAAAGGAAAGATATCACAGGAGCTGTATTTATAGATCTAACAGCAGCCTACGACACAGTTAATCACAAACAGCTTATCCTGAAACTATATAAGGCTAGCAAAGATTACCAACTAACCTGTTTCATACGGAAATTTCTTGAAAATAGGAAAATCTTTGTTATTTCAGGTGCGAAGAAGCAGATGGAGATCACAGAAGAACGTATTACCCCAGGGTAGAGTACTTGCTTCGGCGCTGTTCAATATCTACACCAACGATCAACCATTATCTGAGGAGACGCAGAGTTTCATTTATGCAGATGACTGTGCCATTACTGCCCAAGCCAGTTGCATTGATACCCTTGAGCAGAAGCTGACCAAAGCATTAAAAGAACTATCAGCCTACTACACAGAAAATCAGCTGAGACCAAATCTTAGTAAAACACAGACTTGTGCTTTTCACCTTAAGAACCAGCAAGCAGCCAGTACTCTCAAAGTTACCTGGGATGGAGTCATGCTAGACCACTGTATGTTTCCAAAATACCTAGGAGTCATCCTTCACCGCTCTCTAACTTACAGGAAACATTTCTTGAACACCAAACAAAAAATGGCTGCCACTGGCACAACATATTTCTGACGACGCCAGGGTGTGCTCTTCCACCCTGACACCGTCAGAACCTCTTCCTGGCTCTATGTCTTTCGGCTGGAGAATTTGCATGCCCAGTATGGTGAAGATCTAGCCACGCCAAAATGGTCGATGTGGCTCTCAATGATACTTGCCGTATCATCACCGGTTGTATAAAACCGACTCCACTGGATAAGTTATACAGCTTAGCTGGTATTGCTCCACCTGACATTGATTTGTCAGGTTTTGTTTGACACTGATTGCGGCAAATTATGAGAAAAAGAAGGCTCTAACATCTGAAACACACCCTCTATATGGATATCAGCCAGCAAATTCACGACTCAAATCAAGAAAAAGCTTCCAGTAATCAACAGTGACTCTCGCCGGGACACAAAAACAATCCCTTGTGGATTTGTGGTGAAGATTCAATAGCTCTACAGACTGGCTCAAGCCGAGCGAGAAACTACCTCCTGGCCACAGAAAGAAATGGAGTATATGGAGATTACTCAACAGTAAGCGTAGAAAATGTATTTACATAGACGTCGAAAATAGCGCACTTTATCGACAAAACTGTTGAAAGATGCAGATTATCGACAAAACTGTTGAAAAAACTGTTGAAAACAAAACTGTTGGAAATTGAAAATTGTTCAAAATTAAACACAAATTCAAACTGTGTAGGTACACATTCAAAAAAAGATTGTATTGAAAAAAGATTAAGTTTTGCCAAGTAGGAAATGAGCTGGTGATCATCAAACGTCTGAACAGATATCATAAATTATTGCCAAGAACCTTTTCGATCACGTCAGTTTTCAAACACAAGTTTGGATATACGGAACTAGACAAACATTTGTGTCAAATTGGTTGCCGATTATTTTTGTCAAGTGGGAAATGAGCTGATGGTCATCAAACGCATGAACAGATCTTCATAAATTAAAGCTAAGAACCTTTTCGATCACGTCAGCTTTCAAAAAAAAAACTGCATCAAAATCGGTCTATTCGTTGAGGAGCTACGATTCCACGGACAGACTGACAGACAGACACGTCAAACTAATAACACCCCTCTTTTTTCTAGAAGGTTAAAAATTAGACTAATTTATTGGGTGTCTAGACTAGACTAGACGATAATAAAAAAAAAATGTGCAGTCAAAACAGAAAAAAAAACGTAGATTTCTGGCAAAATGATGAGTTCATCAGGCGCGAACTACAAGTAAAAAATGGTTAAACAAACTCTATTAACTTTTCAGTCTAGACTGACTTTATTTATTTATAAGCTATATGTTCATGGAGAAATCATCTTATTTTGTGGGTAAAATTAAATATATTATATTAAACGGATAAGATGAATCCTAAGTAAACGGTCTAATTATTATTGGGACGGTCGGTTTAATTATAATGTTTATTCCTGCGATTCGTTAACATGCTCCTACCAATTCAGACCCATGTAATCTATTCATTCAAATTTCAAAGACACATGCGATCGAGTCCAACTCCCAGGTGCAAGCAATTGCTCAGAATTTATAGCTTAAACCGATAGGATTACACACTACAACACTGGCAATTTGGTTCCTTCGCTGATTTGGTATTACCAATAGAAAATAGTTTTGTTCGGCGAAAATTTCCAGTGTTTTACGGGAAGGTATATTTACTTATTTTTCAATAACTTGTTTTATTCACGGTCGAGAATCCTGAGTCTCACAAATGAAAACATATTATCATGTCGGTTGATGTCCTATAGACCTATTTACAGTTAGTTAAGCGCATCCGCCAAGTTTGAAAGGCGGGAATATAAAAGTTTCGGGCAAATAATAAGGTTATATGTCAAAAAGTTGGGGCAAAACATGGCGGAAATTGACACATGTGCACAAAAAAATTTATGAAAAGGTCTATTTATTGTGTCTCGTATATTTTGAGTTCCTGCAGTGCTTGTAGTTCATTAACGAGATCTTTAGATACTTTTATGAAAGAAAGTTCAATGTAGATTTATGTAATTAATGTAGAGGTATATATGATTGATGACCAATGTTGATAAAATGTTGTAATCACTAAAACAAGTTGATTTGTCAAAAATAATTCCATCATAAATTTTGCATGGTACTTACGTATTAACGCCACCGCAGCGAGAGGTCACGATATGTGGTCTGGATATATCTGCTATAAAATAACCTAGTCTAACGCTTATCCAATATTTTTTCTTATTTCGGATCGAGAGGTCGCGCAACCTCGCGATATGTGATCTGGATTTATCTACTCCGTTATAACCTAATCTAATCCTCCATTTTGTACAAATTTGTAGCTACGGTGGCGTTAGTACGTAAGTACCTTTTACATTTATGCCAATTTAAAAGTATCAAAACTCAATTAAGTAAAAATGACCTGTTATATAACCCTCAAGTTATATAACAATCATAATAACTGCATAATGCTTAAATCAAATTGTGAACTTTAAATTATATTACTTGCTTTGTGGGCACTTTTGTAAACGATTAGTCTGCAACTGTGTGTATTTGCAAAAACCGAAATGCATAAATATGCGTCGCGGTATTTTAAAACTAAAATGCAGCACGTATAGTAATTAAAAACTAACGCAGAACAAAATGGTTGTTACAATCCTAATGGAATCTGCACGCGCGGTTTAAATTTAATTACTATTTTCGATCGGATTTTTCGCACGCAAATATTTCTCGGAAAAAGAAATCACAATATTTCCCAACAATTTCCCCTTTTGTTATAGTGCAAGTGCATTTCTGCTTCGTATAACAAGAAAATAGCTAGCTTATTACGTTTGAATAAATACGCTTTAAGGAAGTTGCAGTAAGGACCCTGGTCGAGAGCCTAACATACGGTGCTGACTGGATGGCGCTAACCTGAACAAGAATGACTTTTATTTTCAAAAGTTAATCGAAAATATATTAATATATTCGTAACAGATACCGATTAAAATGTTGTAAAAAATACAATCGCTTTGAGCGCCAGAATCCGACTAGAAATCTAAATCGGATGAATTGCGTTACAAAGAATTATTTTTCATAAAACTATAAAGTAATTATTTTATCTACAACCACTATTGTAAATACCCATTATTGTACAGGTCGTGGACTATGTAAATACATCTATGAAAATACATCAACACACGCGTATGCAACAGTCCGCAATTAATGATAAGTTATGATTGATAACACACACGTGCGTTTGGTTTACGATTCGTTCATTGGTTGAGAGCTGCTATTACGTGCTCATACGTTCAGGGCGCCCCGTACCCAAATTCAAACTAACGGAAATTGACATTGCGTACATTGGGTTGCTTATATCTATGAGCACTCTTATTCCAGTTTAACCAAAATAAGTACTAAATAATAAGGAATGTAACTATTAAAAATGTATTTTTTGTCATTTCTATCAAGTTAAATAATGTCGAGTAACAGTAATATATGAAAATACAACTGTTTGTTTAAAAAACCTAATAAGAAATAAATTTGTTACATTAAACATATTTTTCTTATTAAACAGAAACCAATGAATGTGATCGTAGATAAAGTATAGTACATAACTCGAGTTGTAAGGCAATTTCTTACTCGCAGAATTACGCACGACCCACTACGCGGGTACTGTTCCTGTTGTAATAAGCTTCTTACAACTCTCGTTACGTAACATACAATTATGTGTTAGAGGACGTTTTAGAGAATTAACGGAATAAATTTGAAAAGGGACGAATTAATGGTGTGGAGGAGGCATCTCTTCCGGAAATAGCTATATGGTTTAAGCATTAACGCTTTTGTAGTTATAAGAACATGGAATAGGCTGTCTAACGGTTATTTAACAGGGTTAATCTCATCGGGGTTATCCTGGTCACCCTAGGATTATGCGTCGTTTCCTTGTATAGGCCCTAGGATTGTTTAATCCAACTAATGCAGGATTTTAGCAAATTTCTTGAAAGTTTTCAGAAAAACGCGATTCTAGTCTGTCTTGATATTATTAAAAAATTGCAAAAAAAATTGCTGGGCTAGAAAAAAATTATATAGAAAGCTCACTAAACAAATGCGTCTCGTCTACCAATCAAACAACAACGCCGATATTTTGGCGCCATTTGTACAGAACCGTCCACGACCAAAAATAAATTAAATTTTACTTAATTTTTAGCTATTAGCATATTATTAGCTTTTAGCTTTTTTTTTTATTGCGTATTTTTTTTCATTCACGATTTTTTTATGAAAAATGTTGCTAATTATTTTCTGCAATTTTTGTAGCCCATTTTTTTTTGTTTGCTAATTATTTTGTGCAAATTTTGCTGTCCATTTTATTTTGTATGAACTAAATTGACAAAAAAATTTCATAAATTTTTCACAAATTTTACAAAAACATGAAAATTTCTTGCCAATTTTACCAAAATCTAAATAATTTTTTATTAGTTCCACATTTCTATCATTGTTTCTGACATTTTTTTTACATTTCCGTCATTCTTGACATTTTTCTATTCTAGAAATTCATTTCTATATTTTTTTTCTGGACATTCCTAACATCCAGTCTTGACATTTCTGCCTTTTTTCACATTTTTATCGTTCTCGATGTCTCTATCTTTTTTGACATTTCTGTCATTTTTTCATGACATCTATGTTATCCAATCTTGCCATTTCTGTCTTTTTTGACATTGTTATCATTCTCGATGTCTCTATCATTTTCTTTTACATTTCTGTCATTCTTTCGGGACATTTCTGACTTCCAGCCTTGGTATTTCTGTCTTTTTTTTATATTTATTTATTTATTTAAACCAAATTAACCCAATTACATGATTTACATTGTAATTCCTACAGAGGTATTTGTAAATACCTGTACATAGGCCTGGCTACATACAAGGAAAAAATAACTTGAAAACATTTTAACATCAACAATAATAGATTATATCACAAATTAACAAAAAAAACAAAAACAAAAAAATTATAATAATAATAATTAAATCTCTAGATTGAAAACATATTTTTAAACCGATCAGTTTAATTATTTAATCTTGCTGAGTTTTTTTAATTTATTCTTTATACTAACTCTATTAACACATTTACCTTTCAATTCCACTGGAAGTGAATTGTAAGTCATTGTCGCCGCGTAAAAACTGTTCTTATCATCTTACCAATTTCTAAGTTAACCTTAGGTAATAAAATACTCTTAATCCTCGTATTACTAAGCGATTGTACATGTAAATTTATATTGTTATCATTCTCGATGTCTCTACCATTTTCTTGACATTTCTGTCATTCTTTCATAACATTTATGTCTTTTTCGACACAATTATTCTCGATGTCCCTATCTTTTTTTTCACATTTATGTCACATTGTTTCATGAGATTTCTGTTTTTTTTTTATATTTTTATAATTCTCGACGTTTATCTTTTTTTGACATTTCAGTTATTCTTTCGTGACGTTTCTGTCTTTTTTGACATTGTTATCATTCTCTGCCTTTATCTTTTTTTAACTTTTCTGTTCATTGTTATCATTTCGATGTCCCGATCTTTTTTTCTAACATTTCTGTCATTCGTGTTATCATTTCTGTTATCAAGCCTTAGCATTTCTTTTTTCTGTCATTGTTATCATTCGCAATGTCTCTACATTTTTTTTAACATTTCTTTCATTCTTTCGTGACATTTCTAACGTCCAGCCTTCTGTCATTCTTGCATTTCTGTATTCTAGAAATTCATTTCTGTGTTTTTTTCTTGAAATTCCTCTCATCCAGTCTTGACATTTCTGCCTCTTTCACATTTTTATCGTTCTCGATGTCTCTATCTTTTTTTTTGACATTTCTGTCATTTTTTCATTACATCTATGTTATCCACTCTGGGCATATCTGTCTTTTTTGACATTGTTATCATTCTCGATGTCTATCGTTTCTTACATTTCTGTCATTCTTTCATGACATTTCTGACGTCCAGTCTTTACATTTCTGTGTTTTTTTGATATTGTTATCATTCTCGATGTCTATCATTTTTTTACATTGTTATCATTCTCGATATCTCTAGCATTTTTTGGCATTTCTATCATTCTCTCATAACTTTACTGTCTTTTTTGACATAGTTATTATTCTCGATATCCCTATCATTTTTTGACATTTCTGTCACAATGTTTCAAGCCATTTCTGTCTTTTTTGACATTGTTATCATTTTCGATGTTTATCTTTTTTTACATTTCAGTCATTCTTTCGTTACGTTTCTGTCTTTTTTGACATTGTTATCTTTCTTGATGCCTCTAACTATTTTAACATTTCTGTCATTCTTTCATGACATTTCTTTCTTTTTTGACATTGTTATCATGCCCGATGTTCATATTTTTTTACATTTCTGTCATTTTTTCATTACATTTCTGTTTTCTGACATTGTTATCATTCGCGATGACTATTTTTCTTTGACATTTCTGTCATTTTTATCATTGTCAACGTCTCTATCGTTATTTTTACTTTGTTATCATTCTCGAAATCTCTCATCTTTTTAACTTTTCTATTATTCTTTCATAACTTTTCTGTTTCTATTGACATAGTTATTATTATCGATATCACTGTCATTTTTTTGACATTTCTGTGACATTGTTTCAAAACATTTCTGTCTTTTTTGACATTGTTATCTTTCTCGATGCCTCTACCTTTTTTTAACATTTCTGACATTCTTTCTTGACAGTTCTCTCTTTGCTGACATTGTTATCATTCTCGATGTTCATATTTTTTCTACATTTCTGTCATTCTTTCATGACATTCTATCTTTTTTGACATTGTTATCATTCTCGATGTCCATTTTTCTTCGACATTTCTGTCCTTTTTGATCATTCACACATTGTTATCATTCACAGTCTCTATCATTCTTTCTTGACATATCTGTCAATCTTGAGAGTTCTACCACTGCTTTCGTCCTTTCTTGTCATTTTTCTCATCCAGTCTATCCAGGAATATCAAAAAAGAATGAATTAAAATTTAATAAAATTTAAGATTGACAGAAATGTCAGAAAGGAATGAAAGAATGTCAAAAAAGTATATAAGTGTTGACAAATGACGATAAAACTGTCAAGAGGAACAGGAATGCTAAGATTGGATGACAGAAATGTCAAGAAAGGAATGATAGAAACGTCTTGTCTGTCTAGTCACATCACATCGTCACAAGGGACATCACAAACTTGAACGTCACTGAGATCCTAGTATGCCACACATTTGAGCTTCATGTGGCTGCTATAAGTCTCTTCCACTTGATGTCTTTGTGTTTCTTGAGGGGTATGAAAGCCTCGCCGAGGCAATAAATGCCTCGGATGCGTCTGATGGTGCCAAAGGCGAGCCCCCTCTCGATGGTGGCCAGCACGAAGAGCTTGAAGTCGTTGGCGGGGACGTCGACGATGAATTTGGCAATGTCGTAGATGGTGGCCTCTGGATTTGGTTATGGTCTGGATATCACTGATCGCGACGAGGACGAGCCGAGCGGCCCGTTTGCTCTTCGGATTCGGCGAAGACCTCTTGCGTTTGTTTGCTATGCGCTAAAATTGCGAAAATTTGCAAGGTCTTATCTGTCTAGCCTTGCCTGTCTAATCTTGACAGTGTAGTCTTGACTATCTAGTCTTGTCTATCTAGTCTTGTATGTCTAGTCTTGTCTGTCTGTCCTCCTCGGTAGTGTAGTTGGCAACATACCCGCCTTTGAATGCGGATGGCCCGGGTTCGAATCCTGGTCAGCGAGGCGACAACTAGGGCGGTTTTCACTAATCGTCCGGGCTGCCCACCCTGAATGAATACAAAATATGCGATACCAGGGTGTTACATACTAAAATCCAAAGTGGAATAGGGGGTTTACATGTGGTGACAACTTCCCCCAAACCACTTTAAAGTCTGTCTAGTCTTGTCTGTCTAGTCTTGTCTCTCTTGTCTGTATAGTCTTGTCTGTCTAGTATTGTCTACCTAGTCTTGTCTGCCTAGTCTTGTCTGTCTAGTCTTGTCTGCCTAGTCTTGTCTGCCTAGTCTTGTCTGTATAGTCTCTTCTGTCTAGTCTTGTCTGTCTAGTCTTGTCAGCCTAGTCTTGTCTTTCTAGTCTTATCTGTCTAGTCTTGTCTGTCTAGTCTTCTCTGTCTAGTCTTGTCTGTCTAGTCTTGTCTGTATAGTCTTGTCTGTCTAGTCTTGTCTGTCTAGTCTTGTCTGTCTAGTCTTGTCTGTCTAGCCTTGTCTGTCTAGTCTTGTCTGTCTAGTCTTGTCTGTCTAGTCCTGTCTGTCTAGTGTTGTCTGTCTAGTCTTGTCTGTCTAGTCTTGTCTGTCTAGTCTTGTCTGCCTAGTCTTGTCTGTCTGGTCTTGTCTGTCTAGTCTTGTCTGTCTAGTCTTGCCTGTCTAGTCTTGTCTGTCTAGTCTTGTCTGTCTAGTCTTGTCTGTCTAGTCTTGTTTGTCTAGTCTTGTCTGTCTAGTCTTGTCGGTCTAGTCTTGTCTGTCTAGTCTTGTCTGTCTAGTCTTGTCTGTCTAGTCTTGTCTGTCTAGTCTTGTCTGTCTAGTCTTATCTGTCTAGTCTTGTCTGTCTAGTCTTGTCTGTCTAGTCTTGTCTGTCTAGTCTTGTCTGTCTAGTCTTGTCTGTCTAGTTTTGTCTGTCTAGTCTTGTCTGTCTAGTCTTGTCTGTCTAGTCTTGTCTGTCTAGTCTTGTCTGTCTAGTCTTGTCTGTCTAGTCTTGTCTGTCTAGTCTTGTCTGTCTAGTCTTGTCTGTCTAGTCTTGTCTGTCTAGTCTTGTCTGTCTAGTCTTGTCTGTCTAGTCTTGTCTGTCTAGTCTTGTCTGTCTAGTCTTGTCTGTCTAGTCTTGTCTGTCTAGTCTTGTCTGTCTAGTCTTGTCTGTCTAGTCTTGTCTGTCTAGTCTTGTCTGTCTAGTCTTGTCTGTCTAGTCTTGTCTGTCTAGTCTTGTCTGTCTAGTCTTGTCTGTCTAGTCTTGTCTGTCTAGTCTTGTCTGTCTAGTCTTGTCTGTCTAGTCTTGTCTGTCTAGTCTTGTCTGTCTAGTCTTGTCTGTCTAGTCTTGTCTGTCTAGTCTTGTCTGTCTAGTCTTGTCTGTCTAGTCTTGTCTGTCTAGTCTTGTCTGTCTAGTCTTGTCTGTCTAGTCTTGTCTGTCTAGTCAAATCAAATCAAATCAAATTAAATTTATTTCCATAGTTAAGCTAAACATCCATAATATATACATAGTAAAGCTAAAAGAGATATGTCAAATTAAAACAAAAACAAAGAAAACTTCTTAATAATCTTACTAAACGATTATGATTCATAAAATTCTTCGATTGTGTACGGTTCAATTTCATTAACATATTTGAAAATTTGTTGTTTGTATGCCTTGATAGTCTTGAAAATCTTGAGGTGTTGGGGCAGTTTATTGTATAACTTCATACAGGTGTAGAAGGAGCCTTTTTCTAATAATGATAACTTGTGGATGGGAAGTATGTAGTCCGACTTCGTTCTTCTGGTATGCGTATTAGGGTTCTCGAAATTTCCAAAAAAGTTCTTATGTTTAACAATGAACACGAGTGCTTCATAAATGTAGACTCCTGCTACGGTCAAGATATTAGCATCCTTGAAAGACCCTCTACATGTTTCTTGGTAGTTGAGTTTGAGAATAATCCGTATTGCCTGCTTCTGCAATCTGAAAATTTCGGAGGTATTTTTCCCATATCCCCATAAAATAATTCCAAACCGCAGATGTGAGTAAAAGTTGGAATAGTAGACCATTTTTAGTACTTCTGTGCTGACATGTTTTTGTAAGACACGTAGAGCATATGTAGTTTTATTTAGTTTTGATGCCAGATTCTGTACATGCGCGTCCCAACATAAGTACATGTCTAAGTCTATTCCTAGAAGTGTTACGCTTCTACTAACATTTAAGTTATCATCACCTATAGTCACTTGGTTCGGGTAATTTTTAGTTGATCTTTTAGTTCTGAATATCATCAAGTTTGTCTTTTTTTCGTTGATTGTCAGTTTATTCATTTGGAACCATATCTTAGCTAATTTAAAGGCTGTATTTGCATTGTTAATGACATCTTCCATCGATTTACCAACTACCAACAATGTTGTATCATCTGCAAAATTTATTAAATCTGTAGAATCCTTTAATGCCATTGGGAGATCATTTAGATAAATTGTAAATAGAAGCGGTCCTAATATACTACTTTGCGGTATACCCACTTTTAAAGTTAATGGTGTAGATTTGACGGAGCCTTGTATACTGCTATATATTTTAGTCTGCTGAGTTCTGTGCGTTAGGTAATTTCTAAATAATTCGAGAGCAATTCCTCTTACCCCATATTCTTGTCTGTCTAGTCTTGTCTGTCTAGTCTTGTCTGTCTAGTCTTGTCTGTCTAGTATTGTCTGTCTAGTCTTGTCTGTCTAGTCTTGTCTGTCTAGTCTTGTCTGTCTAGTCTTGTCTGTCTAGTCTTGTCTGTCTAGTCTTGTCTGTCTAGTCTTGTCTGTCTAGTCCTGTCTGTCTAGTCTTGTCTGTCTAGTCTTGTCTGTCTAGTCTTGTCTGTCTAGTCTTGTCTGTCTAGTCTTGTCTGTCTAGTCTTGTCTGTCTAGTCTTGTCTGTCTAGTCTTGTCTGTCTAGTCTTGTCTGTCTAGTCTTGTCTGTCTAGTCTTGTCTGTCTAGTCTTGTCTGTCTAGTCTTGTCTGTCTAGTCTTGTCTGTCTAGTCTTGTCTGTCTAGTCTTGTCTGTCTAGTCTTGTCTGTCTAGTCTTGTCTGTCTAGTCTTGTCTGTCTAGTCTTGTCTGTCTAGTCTTGTCTGTCTAGTCTTGTCTGTCTAGTCTTGTCTGTCTAGTCTTGTCTGTCTAGTCTTGTCTGTCTAGTCTTGTCTGTCTAGTCTTGTCTGTCTAGTCTTGTCTGTCTAGTCTTGTCTGTCTAGTCTTGTCTGTCTAGTCTTGTCTGTCTAGTCTTGTCTGTCTAGTCTTGTCTGTCTAGTCTTGTCTGTCTAGTCTTGTCTGTCTAGTCTTGTCTGTCTAGTCTTGTCTGTCTAGTCTTGTCTGTCTAGTCTTGTCTGTCTAGTCTTGTCTGTCTAGTCTTGTCTGTCTAGTCTTGTCTGTCTAGTCTTGTCTGTCTAGTCTTGTCTGTCTAGTCTTGTCTGTCTAGTCTTGTCTGTCTAGTCTTGTCTGTCTAGTCTTGTCTGTCTAGTCTTGTCTGTCTAGTCTTGTCTGTCTAGTCTTGTCTGTCTAGTCTTGTCTGTCTAGTCTTGTCTGTCTAGTCTTGTCTGTCTAGTCTTGTCTGTCTAGTCTTGTCTGTCTAGTCTTGTCTGTCTAGTCTTGTCTGTCTAGTCTTGTCTGTCTAGTCTTGTCTGTCTAGTCTTGTCTGTCTAGTCTTGTCTGTCTAGTCTTGTCTGTCTAGTCTTGTCTGTCTAGTCTTGTCTGTCTAGTCTTGTCTGTCTAGTCTTGTCTGTCTAGTCTTGTCTGTCTAGTCTTGTCTGTCTAGTCTTGTCTGTCTAGTCTTGTCTGTCTAGTCTTGTCTGTCTAGTCTTGTCTGTCTAGTCTTGTCTGTCTAGTCTTGTCTGTCTAGTCTTGTCTGTCTAGTCTTGTCTGTCTAGTCTTGTCTGTCTAGTCTTGTCTGTCTAGTCTTGTCTGTCTAGTCTTGTCTGTCTAGTCTTGTCTGTCTAGTCTTGTCTGTCTAGTCTTGTCTGTCTAGTCTTGTCTGTCTAGTCTTGTCTGTCTAGTCTTGTCTGTCTAGTCTTGTCTGTCTAGTCTTGTCTGTCTAGTCTTGTCTGTCTAGTCTTGTCTGTCTAGTCTTGTCTGTCTAGTCTTGTCTGTCTAGTCTTGTCTGTCTAGTCTTGTCTGTCTAGTCTTGTCTGTCTAGTCTTGTCTGTCTAGTCTTGTCTGTCTAGTCTTGTCTGTCTAGTCTTGTCTGTCTAGTCTTGTCTGTCTAGTCTTGTCTGTCTAGTCTTGTCTGTCTAGTCTTGTCTGTCTAGTCTTGTCTGTCTAGTCTTGTCTGTCTAGTCTTGTCTGTCTAGTCTTGTCTGTCTAGTCTTGTCTGTCTAGTTTTGTCTGTCTAGTCTTGTTTGTCTAGTCTGGTCTGACTGTTATAGTTGTTATGTTTCCAACAATAAAATCATACTGAGATTAAATAATAAGGGTTTTTCATTTGGCTGAAAGTTATACGTGGCAGTTGGCGTGTCGAGTTTTTTATTCCCAGAATAAATCGGCGTGTTGCTTTCATACGCTGCGGTAAGTTTTTAAGTCCATAATGCTGTTTGGCAGATAATGGATGTCTAGTTTGTTTTCCGATAGTTGAATTGTTTTAAAAAAGCAACTGGAACGAAAGAAGCATAGACGGGATACAATTTTACCACTTTTATCCTCACCATTCGGAGGAATAAAAAAAATCAATCAATATTTTATGGAGACGAGGCAGTTCAAGACTGAAATTTCTCGCTGACGTTTCGGTTTTCCCGAAATCTCTCCAACGTTTAGAATTTACCTAATCTTATCTCCATGCACATTTTCTGTATTCGATAAAAATTTTCTCAACGCATTTCACCTCAACGTAACATAAAAATCAAAATCTACCCAAACAATTACAATTACAAAATAATTAAATGTAATTACTACAAAATCATTTAACAAATTAGTGTAATTGATTTCACTGCCCTATACAATTATTAAAAAAGTAATTGATATCACTGCCAATAATGCAATTTTACAGAACAAATTCGGCTACGATACGACGGCCTGTGTGAATATATCTATAACTTCTAACCCTTTAACCCTTAACCCTATGACCCTTTTGATGCGTAAATGGGATGCCTTTTAAAGTGATTGTTTATTAAAGCCGTTTCATCAATGAGCTAAGCATTATAACGGAGGGATGCTTTTTGAACCAGCTCGAAAAATTGTGCTACATAATCTTTTTATTTTCTACAAATTCCGTGCGTCAGAGGGTTAAAGGACTCTTCAAACACGTGCCAATTAGTGCTATCATATAATGAATTACAGTAGCAATGAGATTAAAAAGGTTTAATTATTGCGAAAAATGCAGAAAAGATGTGAAAAACTTTGTAAGTCCTGCCTATAAGGATGGAAAAGGAATATTTCCACGGCTGTGGAAAATTTTCTAGAGTAAGAGTTACTCAGTACACAACAGGTGCTTCAAAGCATTAACAAATTTTAACAAAATCATTTCTGGTTTCCTGAACTATTCCTTTCCCACTTAAAATCAGTTACTGTATTTATTCTAATAAACGTCGCGGCGTATATTTTTTTTCAAACATTCTCCCACTCAAAATCGGTTAGCGTATGTATTCTAATAAACGTCGCAGCGTTCATTTTTTTCCAAAAAATTTTCCCACTCACAATCAGTTGCCGTATTTATTCTAATAAACGTCGCGTTTATTAAAATAAATACGTCATTTGCTCTATTCCAAACATTTTTAATGCGCCGCTTATTAGAGGGCGGCATTTATTGTTTTTTTTTCCTTAAAAATTTTATAAACCATTACAAAAACAGCAACAAACAAATGACGATTGGCGGAATCAAAAACCGCAATAACTTCTTTATCAGATCGGTGGCAATACCACCAAATTCTTCAGACAAGGCAATTCGCATTCAATTCCTTCTAGAAAACCGGATCTTGAACAGTTTATCATTAATATAAGATAGTGCGGCTCTTATTAGAAAACGGTGTTTATTGAAGAGCTTTTATTAGATTAAATACGCTGTTAAATATTTTGTTTTCTATTAACTATTTAAATATTTATAAATACAAACTGCCCTGACGCTGCCCCGCGGATCACTCAATACAATGCTTTATATTCAACTCGTACAATGCTGTATTTATCGACTTCCGTAGGGCCTTCGATGCAGCGGACAGGCGTATTTTGTTCAGGAAACTAATCAAAGTAGTCACCATGTATTTGTTGTCGTACCTAAGGCCTTTGACTCAGTGGACAGGCGGATTTTGTGCAGGAAACTAATAAAAGTAGGTGTCAAGGGAAAATATTCAAACATATATGTAATACCCTTGCCACGAATTTTATAAAAATCGACAACGGAAAAGAATTATCAACACAGGTTCCCCAAAACCAGGGGGTACTCCAGAGTATCACAGTGAGTCCGACCCTGTTTCTGATCTATGTCTATGATCTACAAGCTTACATCATAGTACCTGGGGTTTTCTGCCTAATGAACGCCGACGACCTGGTCATTTACTTCAAGGACCTGACACCAAGGCAAGTTTGAACCATCTAAATTATTTCAGCAGTTTTTCATCCACTCCTGGACATAGGCCTCTTCTTCTCTTTCACGTCTGTCGATGTCGTGCCTTCTGGTACCACCGGCTACCTGCGGCTAATTTTATGTCATCTAGCCACCTTCTTTTCGGTCGGCCTCTACATCTAGTTGTTGTTCTTGGACGCTATTGTGTGATTTTTACCGTCCAATTGTCGTTATTCTGCCTTGCAATATGTCCTGCCCAGCTCCGTTTTATCTTAGCTACACGCTCTACTATGTCGGTTACTCTTTACTGTCTCGTTTCTGATTATGTCCTACAGTGAAATTTACAGCATAGTGCGTTCCATAGCCCTTTGTGTAGTTCTTAGTCGGTTTTTTGTGAGGCTCATTGTTTCGAACCCGTACGTCGCTACAGATAGAACGCACATGTTGTATACATTGCTCATGAGATTTATTGGTATGTTCTCGTTGTCTAAAATGTACCGGAGTTTGCCAAACACTGCCCATGTAAGTCGGATTCGCTAGGTGACTTCGGCCGTCTGGTTCCCCTTCCCTAGCATCATAGTGTGCCCAAGATAGGTATATAGTTGCACGCACTCGATGATTAAAAAACCGGATAAGCCGATGATTAATAATTCTTTCACCTTGCACAACCAAAGGAAACAACCCCGCTCCGATGATACCTTCAATTTTCCCCGATTGGCCGCAATTACTGTCGGCTAGTAGCAAATCTGCTTAGTGACTCAACGCCGAAAGGACTAGGCTGTGTGGAGGAAAGTTGCCTGCAATATTCCGAACAACAAACGCGTTGACAGGATGTGTCTCACGAACATCAAAACGCGACCATATGGCCGTCGTCGATTGACCGACAACGGCACTTTTCGTTCCGCCGAATCCGATGACCGATACATCGGACTTTTCCACGGGTAATCCTAGCCTTTCAGAATCGAATCGACAGAAAACTTTCCTCGCTTCCGCGATCCAACAAAAAACTCACGCAGTGCTGTTTCCCCGTAGGATCTGGAATTTCGGCAACAAAGGTAGAAAGCAATGCGGAGGAAGCCGTTGACTTGGCCGAATCGGTATATCCGCATGCGCATAATGGGTTCTGGGAAACCTCCGTAGCACCCAGTTTCATCTTGCCATAATGCAACAACGAATGATGGGGGTATGGACATTGAGAACAACCAGTGGTATCCGGGCACCTCGGGAGCGAATGGTGCTGTGAAAAACAACGCACGCAACGGAAATGCAATTTTACTATCCTATATCTCGACTTAGGAGTTAAATCTAAAAATTTGGGGCATACCTGCAATTTATGATTGCCCGCTTTGCAACAACA
Source organism: Phosphuga atrata (assembly GCA_944588485.1). NCBI lineage: Eukaryota > Metazoa > Arthropoda > Insecta > Coleoptera > Silphidae > Phosphuga > Phosphuga atrata. Next base: position 66,982,189 of record OX155898.1, read on the forward strand.
ATAAAGCGAAGGCTTTGGATCAACAGGTTGTATCTCCGATTGAACCATATAATTTCTAGTCGTCGATTCTAGTTCTAGTCGAGTCTTGAAGGATCATTTGGACATCCTTGGGGAAACATCTAATGTCGGCAACGTCCAGAGATGTCTCTCTACAAATTTAACAATCCTTGTAGGTCGGAATCTGTTTCCCGTAAAGCAGCTTCAAATGCCCGCTTGATGCCAGGGTCCACGACTTGCAACGCCCGGTTCAAAAAATTGAAATCCGTCGGCGAGACCCAGCCGGTGTAGCGCAGAGATAAGAGCACAAAACTCATCTAGAACGGTACTTAATCCCTGGCGAGACTCCATTTGAAGCGGTTTAAATCCAAATATCTTTTCCAAATAGGCGTCACCGAGCGCTCGAGGATCATTAAACCGATGTTTGACCCAGTGGGCGTAACATGTTAAAAATCTTCGATGCAGGCCTTGCCAAACTGGTCACAAGGTACTGCATTTTATCTAGGTCAGAGACATGAGAATTGTTAGAACAATTGGTAGATCTCACGCATCCGGGGAACCATCGAACGTGGCGATTTCTAACCGTTTCAGTTTCGGAGCATCTATCCGCGATGCGGATGGGGTTAATGTTGGCAATGTTGGCCCCTTGCTCGATACAATCCACTAAGTCCTGAATGGCCATATCGAAGGATGGTACGAATTCCTGGTTCAGTTCCATTTCTAGATCATTGATGCGCATTTCCCGGTCATTATACTCCGCCAAAGATTGAGACAACCGGGGGTACGATGTCTTAAAATGGCTTAAAGCTGTGGCGTTGCTGATATGAGTAGAAAAATCATAAAGGCGCTGTACCCTCGCCAAATACGTTTTCTTTCCGGCTAATCAAAATTTTTAATGATCTTTCTCGCTTATCCATTATGAAGAACGACGAGCAATAATGAAAATACCAAGAACAGAAAGAAAAACGAGAGTTGACAAAATAAGTCAAACAAAATCGAATAATCCCAAAAACTGAATATTCAGACGAAAAATTGACAAATCAAACCAAAATCGAATATTCAAACGAGAATTGAATGCTCAGACAAAATTGAATATTCAAACGATAGCTGAGTTCTCAGACAAAATCGAATATTCACAAAATCGAATATTCAAACGAAGAATTGAATAATCAAACCAAAATTGAACATTCAAAGGAAAAACTGTAGACTCATAAAGAATCGAATATTCACAAAATTGAACATTCAAACGAGAGCTGAATACTCAAAGATTCACAAAATCGAATATTCATAAACGCGAATATTCAAACGAAGAATTGAATAATCAAACCAAAATTGAACATTCAAAGGAAAAACTGTAGACTCATAAAGAATCGAATATTCACAAAATTGAACATTCAAACGAGAGCTGAATACTCAGACAAAATCGAATATTCACAAAATCGAATATTCAAACGAGAGCTGAGTCCTCAGACACAATCAAATTTTCACAAAATCGAATATTCAAACGAGAGCTGAATACTCAGACAGAATCGAATATTCACAAAATCGAACATTCAAACGAGAGCTGAATACTCAGCCAAAACCGAATATATCGTCAGCGAAACGAAGGTGACTGAGGTATGTCCTACTGATCTTTATACCTTTCTCTTCCCATCTTAGTTGTTTGAAAGCGTCTTCTAGGCATAGGGTGAACACCTTGGGTGAGATTGTATCCCCATGACGTACTCCTCTCTTTATATTTATTCTGTTGGTGGTGAGTCCTTCCTCCATTTTGACGTTTTCATAATTGAAAAAAATTTCAATTATTAAAACGTCTATTAAGCATTTATTAACCTCGGAGATTCCGCGTTGATATTGAGGTTTGGTTTATCTGAGAAGAACCGAATCCTCGACGTTTCGCGGACCTAACATTCGTCATTCTCAAGAGATATATACGTCCGTGCGGCTTAAGCGTTGGACGTATACTGAGCGCTTGGTCGTGCGACGCGTCTATTTATAGCTGTCGGTCTAGACTCTAGATCATGCGGCTTGTTTGCGGTGCTTGTTTGTTCGTCTTGTTGGTCGTCTATGCGTCTGGGGTATTAGGTTGGTTGGGTGAGATGACATTTTCGCAAGGAATCATCTCTCGTGTTCAGACAATGTTCTCGTTTTGACTCCTCCAATTATAATAAATAATAGTTTTATACGTTTTGTTATTGGGAATGGGATATTATTAAAAGGCTTTTTATAACATTTATATTTATTAAAATAAAATTAAATATAAATTTTATAACAATAATAACATCCCATTCCCAATAACAAAACAAATAATATTTAACTCACTTTTTCGTGTCCGGTGGTGGAAGGTTGGCCACTGTCTGATGGGACAGTGTTACCAGAAAGCGCCGGCATTTTCTGTATATAAAGGAGAAAATCACGCGTGGAGGCTGCTTCCGTGCTGCCCGAGACAAATAATGAATACTAGGGATTATAAGAACCAACATATAAATAATACAGTATAATCTCGATAATCCGACAAATATGGGAACTGCCGGATTATCAGAAAGAGTGGTGTGAGGGAAGAGCGCGAGCGGTCTCCAAACCGCCGGATTATTGAACGTGTCGTCCGATTAAACAACGGCCGAATTATCGAGATTATACTGTATTTCTAATTATAATGGTATTTATACATAATTAACAATTTCTGAAAAAAATTATATATTATATTAAATATATTGCACTATATGTTTCATTCAAATGTGCATTAGCTTAATTATAATCATCTGTAATGCTTAGTAAATTCCATTTGTATAATAAATAATTATGTAAGTGTATTTGCAGTGCCATAAAATGCTTTCAGCTTCTGGATGTTGTGCAATTTTTGTGTAGATCGTACACGAGAAACTTTGTTGGGGAATATTTTATTTACATTTGCCGCCGCAAACAGGCATTAATTTTCATCAAAAATACATGTAAGCAGTTTGCCAAAGTTGCTCGGAAACTGCATCGATCTGATAATCCGCGTTGCTTTCATTTCTGTTCCGCGCGAAAAATTTAGAAAATCAATTTTTCCAGTTTTATTATATTTTTGTTTCATGTCAGAAATTGCATTAATACAAATTATTGCGGATTTCCCTCTGTCGAATCGCGAGTAGAAAGTTGCAGGAATCTTTACACTTTGGACTAGCAAGTTCAAATACACGCAAAAAATAGTTATAGCGAAGATTGCAACGTTATTTTGAACATCACACTAAAAAATATAAACAACGCTAAAATATAACATAATATTTATTAATGTGTTATTTAATAGCAATAGTAGTTTATTTTTGTTATATATAAACTTTAATCTCGTTTAAAAACTCCATTAAAGCGTTTAACACTTTCTTTGCCAACGGGACACATATGTCCCAAGCACCAAATAATATATTTCTATGGGATTTAATTCACTGCAAATGTTCATAAAGCTTTGTCCCATTTGTATTTTCATAAAATAGACAAAACCATGTGCTTACACCCCTCCTATTCTCTGTTTCCTGCAATTAGGTTTAGTCATTCCGCAGTTTTGCATATTGACGGCTGTGTTTCTGTGCGTTCTACCAAAGTTATTTATATAAAATAGAGTGTTGGGCATTGTCAATAAGCAAAAAGGTATGAAAATGTGTAAAATTTACAGAAAAATTACGTTTGAAATTTTATAATGGGACTCAATTATCCCATTGGTATTTTATAGTTATAATTTGTTTATAGAATCGAGGGAAAACGAACTAAAAAAATATTGGGAAAACGTTTGTGCCGAAGACCCATTTGCATCATCTCATAACTCTTTGGAAGATGAAAACTTCGAACCAGACAGCGACAGCTCTCAAAGTTCAGAAGATGCTCAAAGTACTAAAGATTCATCCGACGACTCTAACGAGGTAGCAATAGATGCTGAACCCATTTCCACCCCTAAAGTGACTTCCTGGAATGCGGTTCCAAATTAGACCATAGTTAATTTAGACCTCAATTAAAAGTTAAAACATCAAGGCCATGTGCTATCCTCAACGGAAAAATTAGTCGTCAATGGGATGAACTTGAAGTGTTTTTGCAAGCGGTTGCGTCGTGGAATCAACGATGGTTAATTAAACACGTCACGACAAGCCCTGGTTCGACGATGACTGCAAACTACAAAAAGAAAAAAGTTTATGACTACTAAGAAAGTCAGAACCAGCCTTCCATGAACAGAGGAGGAGGTGTAAGGTCTTAATCAACGAAAAGCGTACAACTCAAAGAAAACTAGCTGATCATAAAGTTTGGATCTAAACAGCTGCAATAGGGCCTTTTCAAAAAATCGAAAGGGGAAACAGTCTCGTAAATTCCGCTCCAAGACCTACAAGCTCACTTCAAAGTCCTGTATACCGAAAGTACCAGGGAACACCCGGGATATCAACAACAACCAAACAACAAATGGGACCTACGACGCCTGGTGCGACGACCTACTTGTAGAAGAAGAGCTCCTGATAGTGATAGCGGGGAGTAGAAACGGGAAAGCCAGCGGGCCGGATACCAACGAACGAATATCCAATGAACAAATAAAGCAGAGCTGGCTGATACTTCAAACTGAATTTGAATTACTGTTCAACAGGTGCCTGCTCGAGCGGAAAATCCCGGACGCCTGGAGAATCAGTCTCATAAAAGTAATGTATAAAGGGAAGGACCCTCAATCAGATCCAAACAGCTACAGGGGCATTGCACTTCATCAAATCGGCTACAAAAGCCGGTCTAAACTAATAAATACCAGAATAGCTCCCAAAATCCGAGACGCTATACCAAAAGAACAGTTTGGCTTCTAAGAAGGGAAATCCACCACAATTCCGACGCCAAACTCATTAAGGACATCGCAATAGAGCTAAAGAAACCAAAAGGTAAAATGTACATGTGAATTTTCACAAAGCTTTCGACAGCGTAAACTGATCCTTGCTGATAGAAAAACTAATTGAAAGAGACGTAGGGGGAAGAATCCTAAAATTAATTTGTAATATCATCGACCAAAATAACATTCAGGTGACCGACGGTTTAGTTAGATCTACTCAAATAGAACAGACAAAGGGCTTGCTGCAGGGGGATAGTCTAAGTCCCACCTTATTCATTCAATTTGTTGATTACCTCCCAGAGAAACTTAAACTGGGAACGAGAGACCTCAATATACTCATGTTTGCCGACAACATAGTGTGCAACAGCAAATATAGATCAGATCTGACCACTGCCCTAAACAACCTGGCTGGGTACTGTGAACAACGCAAACTAATAGTCAATCGAGACAAGACAAAGATAATGAAATTTAGAAGGGGTAGCAGAATAGCAAGGGACGACGTCTTTAAATTCGCCTACGAGGATATCGCCATGACAAATAGCTATACCTATCTAGGGTTCATCCTGCAGACCAAATTAAACCTCTCGGACCATGTCAAAAACAGGAGCATGCAGACCAAAAGGGCGATAAAGAGCCTCAAAAACATCTGGAGGTTATCACTAGACAAGGCCTTGCAACTTTTCAACCAGAAGATAGAACCCATCGCGTCATATGCCATTAAGGAAGGTACGGACTTCGACTTTATAAAGTTGGATAGAATCTAGGTGTATTTCATCAAGAGAACGCTGGAGTTCCATAAGAATGCATCAAGCTAGCTATGCCACCAGATAGTTGCATGGGACACCCGAATTGGAGAAGTACTCCGAGATAAGGGAAAGGAAGAACTGGGAATTTGTAGAAGGAAATTAAAGCGAAGGCCCCGCCTTCAATTCCAATAAGTGGGCTGCCGCGAATCAATCCAACAGAAGCAGAGTGTGCCGAATGACGATGCATGGTTTCCACTACATTGTGTGTCAAAACTTCAAGTTCCACTTAGGAGGCCTCGGCTGCTTCTGCAAATTCTGCCGAGAGGTTTGTCACGAGAGATACCATGCCTTGTTATGCCCGAACAAACAAGACTTCCAGCTCAGTATTAAATAACTTCAAACCGACTTATACCTTATATTTTTGTGAAAGAAAAAAAGTTTTTCTACGTAGTTTGATGATATTTATTGCTGAATGTACAAATTCCCGACTGGAAATACTGAGGAAAGCCAACAAAAAGAAAATGTACTTCATTAATACAGATGCCGGTGAAATTATGCTTTTATTAGAAATTAGGCATTGTATGACTTACAATAGAGTTCCTAACTTCACCGACTACTGGTCAAAGAACACAAAAATGCCGAGAAGACAATGCATTCCAGAGCATTGACGAATCAATGGCCAAACTAAAAGGCCGCTCAAGTCTGAAGCAATATCTCCCTTTGAAACCCATCAAGCGTGGAAACAAAATATGGGAACGATGCGATGCGGAAACGGGATATGCATATGATCTCAATATTTATTCTGGAAGAGACGATACTGTAGGAAAAGTCACTACTACCTTAGGGGAAAAGGTTGTATCGTCACTTATCTCTAAAATTCTGGATATACGAGTTTAGCATTGGCACGTTTAGCACTTTAGCATTTGATCGCTTCTTTACAACTGTCAGACTGATGATTTTCTTTCTTTGAGATGATGAGACATTTCCTTTCTTGTTGTATTCTTTCGCAAAAATGTATGCCTAAGTTTGATGGGAAATTGAAGAAAAGTGATTCTCAATTATTGTGTAAGAATATGGGCACATTAGCCGTAAGTTGGCAAGCTAGCAAAGAGGTTCTTGTGATCATAAATTGCACGAATAGTGATGTAATAAGCACAACTAGAAAGCAAAAGGATGGTGATAGAAAGGAGGTACCATGCACATAAGCAATTATGCTCTATAATAACATGATGGATGGAGTAGACTTATCGGACCAAAAAGTCGGTTGTTATGACTTTGATAGAAAATCGCAAAAATGACGAAAAAATCTTTTCTATAAACTGTTTATGACATCTGTTGTCAATGCGTCAATTCTATTCAAGGAACGACGAAGAAGAAAAAAGCTACTGTTACAATTTTTTGTCAACGAAGAAGAATTGATTTACAAATATTCACAAATTATACTCCTGCAATAAAAAGTCGTTATCTCAAATAAGGTTTTTTGAAATTGCTTGGAAAAATACGGCACGTTTTCGTAGTTCACACGCTTAGATAATTCGATACAAATACTTCTACTGATAATTATAAACTCAAAACCACACGTGGAATCGTCAAAACAAATATATATTTATCCAGTTAATGTTATAATCTCATAACAAACCTCTCTCTTACTGATCAAAATCTGTAATTAAAGTATCTTTATCAACTAAACATTATCAATACCTTAATATATTTAATTTATAATCGCGTGCAAATAATCCGATATTTGTTTAAAACATGTAAACACTTCTGTGTTCATATTTTGTATATTTAGATTTCGACGTATGTTAACTCATGCATCAGATTCATGCCTCTTGAGAGCACATTGTTCGGCAATAATTATATATGTCGTGATTTATAGACTACTGCCATGCTTGATTGCTTCAACGCCGCTGTGAATAAATCAATAAAATGATTTTTAATTGCACTCAAGTGCTTGAAATTTCGCGCATCAAATGCAGTTTTCGTGTTTTATGGAGAGCAGTTAGCGGCATTCATAATTACTCCTTAATTGCTTCCAGAATTTACTACACCACATGTAACATATATCTCAAGACAAACTGATATAACTTGCAAATTACGGGATTGTGGTAACAGGTTTTCATTTGATTTTGACAAATGATAGAATCATTTATTCGAAATAGTTAATGTGAGATTAAATATTATTTGAAGGAGATTACACAAAGCATTCGATACGATAATGTAAAAGATTTTATCTAAAAAATAAATACATCATAACACAAATGTAAAAACATCAATTAATATATCATAACACACACGTATGTAACAGTCCGCGATTAATGATAAGTTTTGATTGATAACACACACGTGCGTTTGGTTTACGATTTGTTGATTGGTTGAGAGCTGTTGCTACGTGCTCAAACGTTCAGCGCCTCCCGTACCACAATTCAGGGTATGTTCCGATATACACTGCGAGCACTGTTCAGTGCTCTTACTGGGAAGAAATTCGTTCCGTTATGCACTGACAGTATACTGCTGCAGTATCCTAAGGAAATATATAACGTCATAAATAGTCCCCATTTTCGTACTGTGAGCACTGGCGCTTTCGAGGTAAGGTGCTCTCAGTGCTTTGATCATTATTATTATTGAATATTGCTATGGCCGTTATCGACATTGAAAATTTAAAAAAATTGCGTTAGTTGCAGTGTGAAACCAATACTTTGTACGAATTGAAAGTTACTGATGAAATTTATAATCGTGCATCCATCGGTAAATATTCAATTGCATCACAATTAAATTCATAACCTAAATATCTTGCAGACATGGTTCTTGCAACTAAACTTTTAACGCGACGTGTTAATGAGGGTAAGAAAGAAAAATAATATAATATAATATAAATAATTTTTCTTGTTGACAGTTGCCAGTATACTGGACTGCGTTCCGTTTTAAACAGTAACCTGTATAGATAACTATAAAGGAACGGCTTCGCAGTATACTAAATTGACGTCACGCCTTACAGTGCTCGCAATGTATATCGGAACATACCCTCAAACTAACGGAAATTGACATTGCGTTCATTGGGTTACCTATATCTATGAGCACTTTCATTCCAGTTTAACCTAAATAAATACTAAATGATAAGGTATGCAACCATTAATAAGGTATTTCTTTTCATTTCTTTCAGGTTGAATAATGTCGAGTAATAGTTATATATGAAAATACAACTCTTTGTTTATTATAATGTTAAATAATGATAATTAAATAAACATAACCTAATAAGAAATAAATTTGTAACATCACACAACTTTTTCTTATTAAAGATAAACAAATTAGTGTGGTCGTAGATAAAGTATAGTACATAACTCGAGTTGTAAGGCAATTACGTACTCGCTTAATTAGGAACTCCGCGTTACGCGGGTCGTGCGTACTTGTTCCGCAAGTACGTAATATGCTTCTTAAAACTCTCGTTAAGCAATATACTAATGTATTTGACCATTGAACAAAGGGCCAGGCCGTAACTAGGTTTCTTGAGGCCCTAAGCAAGACGTACACTAAATTTAATTGCATAAAATAATTTACTATTTTCGGACAAGTTCCCAAAAAACTGTTGAAAGGCGCACGTTGAAAAACATAACATAACCTTTTTTTTATTATTCAGAGGAGAGGAAATGCTTTTACGCACCCCCAAGTTATGTACGTGTCCTTTGGGGAGTGTGGGACTCACCTACCCTGTAGGGAAGTCATACCCACTAAAACCATCTCCCCTTTTCTTCTCTCCTGTAATATTCCCGCCTTTCAGCCTTACATGCTACAGGTTTGGTCTACTTCTTTATATTCTTTCCTCAACCGTCCCCTCGCTCTCTACTCTGTTCTTCCAGTTCATCTTTTGCCTTTTCCCGCAACAATGTCTCTATAAATGTCGTAACAATTTCCCAACTGTCCTTTTGGGCGATCATTTCCTTTACGATGCTCTCCGGGGTCATGGCTGCTGCGGGTAGGTTTCTAATTATATTATCCCTTATGACATCCCATTTTCCACAGTAGAATAGTGTGTTCTGGGGTATCCTCTACGTTTTCGGAGCAGTATCGGCATCGTGCGCTCTCCATCTTTCCAATCTTCTCTGTGTAGGAGCAAACGACTCCGTGTCCTGTAAGACAATGTGTTATATAGAAATTTACCGATCTATGATTCGTAGAGGTGGTGGTGGTGGCTCAGATAGCTAAGCTTGGATCTTGAGTCAGACAGCGTGGGTTCGAATCCCACACAGAACTAAAAGCAGCAAAAATTAAAAACAAATGGCTGCAACCCATCACACTCAATTCCCCAAACCGGCTTAGGCAACCGTGGGATCTCAACTGCCTAACACCTTTGTCGTTTGGATTTGACTTTAAGCCCGCTAGGTCCCCCATATTCAAATCTTAGTGCTGAGGTTGGATATGTGGCAGAGAAGAGGCCGGTGGCCAGCAGTGGGGCATAAAAAGGATGATGTGTGATGGTTCCTTGATATCCGGTATTAGTCTGTGGGTCCATCTTCCGGCTTTAGCGATGCCACTTCGCGCATGTTGTTTCCCTCTGTTCCTTCCTGTCTCTTGTTGTTATTTCCCTGTGCAAGTCATATAAGTGCTTTCTCTCTTCCGCGAGGAGGTGCAGCATTTCTAGGCCTGCCACTATGAGCGCAGAATCTGCCGATGTCGGTATGCACTGATACCTTCAAAGCCATTAATCCTTGGGTGAACGTGATTTTTTTCCTATAAATTTGGCATCTTGCTGACCCGGTCTATATCGGGGCTCCGTACATTACGTTCGACTCCTTTGCCATCGCTAGCACCTTGGCTTCTAATATTAGGTAGAATGCTACCGAGGGCCTTCATCCTGCGTCTTTTCGCACGCATAGTGTATATCGCCCCCCGAACGATGGTCACTGGGTACTGGGCATGGTAATAGACGGGGTATTACCATGTCCAGGTATTTTATCTCTCGCACTGGATTAATATCTACTCCTGCCATACTAAACTTTATGTCATATATTTTTTTTCCTATTTAGGACTATTGCCATAGTTTTGATTCGAAACTACTTTGAGTTCATTCCGGTGCATCCACTGATCTATGGTGCCTAGCGTCTCATTTACATGCAGTGCCAACTCTTTAGGGTTTTTCGCGCTGATACGGCCAGGTCATCTGAGTAGCCTATCAGATCCACTCCCTCCTCCGTATCCACAGACATGAAATCGTCGTATAATACGTTCCAGAGGGTTGGCCCGAGAACTGATCCTTGCGATACACCGTCCCCGATCTTCTTCTTCTTCGTAGGTGCTATCTGGATGACGCGATTTGTGAAGTACGATTGCATGATGTTGATTAGCTAACTGCGAACTTTTCCAGTTTGGTGCTGGATATGATGCGTAGCGTCTCATTTAATTTCAGTACCAACTCTTTGGGGTCTTTTGCGGATGCTGATATGGCCAGGTCATCCGCGTAGCATATCAGTTCCACTCCCTCCTCCATATCCACAAACATGACATCGTCCTATAATACGTTCCAGAGGGTCGGTCCGACGACTGATCCTTGCGGTACACCGACCCCCGATCTTCTTCTTCTTCGTAGGTGCTATCTGGATGACGGGATTTGTGAAGTACGATTGTATGCTGTTGATTAGCTCACTCCGAACTTTTCCAGTTTGGTGCTGGTTATGGTGCGTAGCGTCTCATTTAACTTCAGTACCATTTGGGGTTTTTTGCGGACGCTGATACGGCCAGGCTATCCGCGTAGCATATCAGTTCCACTCCCTCCTCCGAGTCTACAAACATGACATCGTCGTATAATACGTTCCAGATGGTTGGCCCAAGAACTGATTCTTTTGGTACACCGCCCACGATCTTTTTCTTCTTCGTAGGTGCTATCTGGATGACGCGATTTGTGAAGTACGATTGTATGATGTTGATTAGCTAACTGCGAACTTTTTCAGTTTGGTGCTGGTTATGGTGAGTAGCGCCTCATTTAGCTTCAGTACCAACTCTTTGAGGTTTTTTTGCGGGCGCTGATACGGCCAGGTCATCCGCGTAGCATATCAGTTCCACTCCCTCCTCTGTATCGAGAAACATGACATCGTCGTATAATACGCTCCAGAGGGTTCGAGGACTGATCCTTGAGGTACACCGCCCCCGATCTTCTTCTTAGGTGGTATCTGGATGACGCGATTTGTGAAGCACGATGGTATGATGTTGATTAGGTACTGGCTAACTTCGAACTTTTCCAGTTTGGACAGGATTATGTGCCAGGGCGCGGTATTGAAGGCGTTTTGTACGTCTATGAGCACAAGAGCGCTCCATTGGCAGCGTCGCATTGCGCTCCGGATAACATGCTCCACTGGGCAGATTGTCGTTTTTTATATCTGCTCCACTCCCTCCTCCGTATCTACAGACATGACATCGTCGTATAATACGTTCTAGAGGGTTGGGTCGAGGACTGATCCTTGAGGTACACCGCCCCCGACTTTATTCTTAGGTGCTATCTGGATGAAGCGATTTGTGAAGTACGATTGTATGATGTTGATAAGGTATTGGCTACCTCCGACGTTTTCCAGTTTGGACAGGATTATGTACCACGGCGCGGTATTGAAGGCGTTGAAGACGTTTTGTCGCATTGCGCTCCGGATAACATGCTTCACTGCGCAGATTGTCGTTTTTCCTCTACGAAATCCGTACTGATTACTATGGAGGTCTAGATCTATAAAGGTCGCAACACAAGTCGCACCACCATATCTACAATCTATGGAGGTCTTCATTTGTCTCAATCTCCTCCTGAATTCTTTGCTTTATTATATTTTCATACACCATAGCCAGCAGGCTGATCAGGCTGTATTTAACTGTCTCTCCCACCGTTTTTCTAGGTGTTTCAACCAGGATCAGTTTGGTAAGTGTCCATCGATCGGAAAACCGGTTTGACTCCAGCAGGGAGTTGAAGAGGTTTACAAAGTATTAGGCATTACTTCCTTTACCACTTCCAGTGAGATTCCTTAGAAGAAAAAACGACGAAATAAAAGAGGAATTAGAAATTTTCAGCGTAAACGACAAGATAGAAGAATATACACATAAATGGTTACAACACATTAATCTGATGGAGAATAACGAATACCGAAACGAATCCTAAAATACCATCCAAACGGACGCAGAGACGTAGGTCGACCGAAGAAAAGATGGTCATAATCAAGATAACGTGATGCTCGGAACAGGCAGTAATGCCTAACCCTTGAAGGCAGAAGAAGAAGAAGACTACTTCCGGTGGCTTAATTTTTATACATATGCACATGCATACCTAATTTATTATGATCTTTTGAGCTCCCTTCGGTCTGGGTTCAGGACACATGCTTCTGCCTAGTTAAGGCCCTGCAAAGAACTATTTTCTACTTTCTACTTGGAAATAAATAGTGTAAGTTGTTAGATTACGTAAGTCTTGTCTGTCTAGTTTAAATAATGGCTTGACCACACGTAACGAGTACAGTGGCGAGACAGTAAAATGTCATTCGGCCCAGAGAGCAGAGTGGTCGAGTAGGTGTTCACACGCTTTAATTTTTTTGCCGGGTGAGTCAGTCAGTGATCATGGATCAAGGTTGATTCAAAAATGCACTAAGATGCTTATACCTCATTTAATTGTTTAGTTAAACGAATTAAACGAGTTAAACGAATTGTTGCGAAACGATAAGAAGCGCGTTTGGACAAGGCCTTGGATGTTGATGAGACCCGAACTTGGAGCAAGTAACAATCTACTTCGGGAATTGGAATTAGAAGACCGGATGAATTGATGTAGAATGGATGTAGAACATTTTAATGATTTATTAAAAAATATAAGTCCTCTAATTCAAAAATAAAATACTGTAATGAGGGAATCTATACCGGCAAAGATAAAGTTGCTTTAAGCTTTTTAGCAACAGGGCCCAACTACCGATATTTGCAAGGTTTCTATAGGATTTCCCGGGCTTCAATATCAGCACTTATACCTGAAGTAATGGATGCAATATCTACGTATCTGCAGAATTTTAAAATAAATTAATTAATAATTAAATAAAGCAATACTTCATCAAAAGTTTCAATTGTAGTATTTAAAATTAAAACAAACAAACTAGCCACCGTCACCGTACTGACAAAACGAGGAGAGTACTTCTTCGGACATGCCGAGTGGGACAGCGAGTCAGTAGCGGTAGGAGTGGGGGTAGCCACTCGGCCTGCACTCGGCCTAGTATATAGAAAGGGGTCCGACTGACTGTCTCGCAATTTTACTGGGCCGAGCACTCGGCCGTATACTCGGTGAAATGTTTACACATACCGAGTACTCGGCCGAGTTTACTGTCTCGCCACTCTACTCGTTACGAGTGATCAAGGCATAATAGTTGAATTTCATTTGCTCGAAAGTCAATGTGTTTCATGAAATGAAGGTTATTGTGTCCACTTTGACTGCAAGATTAAAAAAAAAATGTGTTCAACCTTTCACACCAATTACAATTAGATGAAGATGTCCAATTACAGTATTGAGGTTTAAACAATTACATTCTAAAGAATTGTAGGTTCATACCAACTCATTATCCGATTGTTCTTTTGTAAATGGCCAACAAAATATTTGTGGTATTAAAATGTGCATTACAAACTCATTACCACGAAAATGGAGCTATATTAATCAAGGTATATTTTTTCTTATCAATCGATGCGGTCGGTATCCATCAAACTAACTACCGTATTATATTCCCCATGTATTATACAAAAACGCGTAGGTAAATATTTGATTACATTTCAATCTTGATAAAAGATATCGAATATTGAATAAATGCGACAGGGAATATGTAGGATAAATCTATGTAGATGTATTCGTATGGAGGAAGTAGACTGTGCGATGTTGGAATATTAAAAGCTTTAAAGCTATAAAAAAGGCAAGTGGATTTGCAAGGATGGCCGGTTTTAGGAACGTGTTGAATTTTATTTGTAATTCGATACACTCAACCTCGCCAATAAAAAAGAAATATACGCACATGTAACACATTATTATACACGAATGTTGTGTTGGATAGAAAAGCTTAAACCCTCTTAGAATATTTAAAAATCCGCTTAAAGCTTCTTTATAAATGTTATAAGCGGAATCGGAGTTTTGAGAAAGACAAAAATCGCAATTTGAAATAACAAAGCATTCGCCTTATAAACTAGCTTTCATAACCTGAATTGAAAAATATAGTTTAACTTATAAACTTAATAAAGTCGGAACACAGCCTGAATATATAAATATATTCAACCTTTCCGGAGATCTATAAAACTAATGAGTCTTTTTAGGACTACCAAAAACAAATCTCTTGTGAAATTGGTCAGTTTTGTTATGGCTTTCAGTCCACCTTCATGCTACTCAACAAAAACCAGAAAAATAACATCGTTTTATAGAGCTCCGGAAAGGTTGAATATATTTATATATTCAGGCTGTGTATCGACTGATCGACTATTGTATCGACTATACGTATCGACTTATATATCGACAGGCTGTGATTATCTATAAGTAGTATGGTTTTACCAATGGTTTCTAAATTCGTTTATCGATTATCAAATCCTGAGCTGATAATTGTAAATACTTATGTGTGGATTAAATTGATTGAAATCTAATCAGCAAATGAATAAAAATATATATTTGTCATTAGTGAAAAAGCAAGGCCTTTCTATAACTATAAATCACTTCGCAATCCAGTCCGAAATATTTATAAGAAATAGAGAAACTCTGGGAAAAAATCTGATATTGATATATTAGTTTTATCTGGTGGGCAAAAAAATCGAATCTCTCAAAAAATGACTGGATATATGTTCAATACGTTCATAGATGAATGCAATCTACTTTATTTAGAAACTTTATTTAGTTACCAACAATGTTAAAGCTGAGTAAATTTTATTAACGAAATAAAGATTAAGGAAATTACAAATTTATGAAACAATATTTAATGAGAGTAGTGCTAGTGATGTTGAAATGCTAGACAGTCGATTATTTGTGTAAATATCGTTGAGATTCGATGGAAACTACAATAGAAAATTAAACAACACCGAGGAAAAAAACAACACGACCCGCGTTAATTACCTTACAACTCGAGTTATGTACTATACTTTATCTACGACCACACAAATTTGTTTCTGTTTAATAAGATCAGAAAAAAATTAATTATCATTATTTAACATTATTATTTTATACATAAAATTATTATATAACGAGCAAACTAAGCACTAAAACGGATTAATTTAATAATAAACGCAATCACTTTATTATTAAAAATATTATAATAATATAAATAATAAACATATTTCCTGGTGATAAGCTAAACAAAATTAATTACGAAATTGCAGATTCTTCTGCTTTTATAAATATTGTTTCACAAACTTGGCGACTATTATTAAGAATTGTGGGTGCCTTGGTATAATTAAACAAAGGAATTCTTAAATAAATCTTCTGAAAATAACCGCGATCTTCGCTCGGTAAGCCAATCATACTCGTTCGAGTGTAATATTTACAACCGAGTTGACATTTACAATTTTGCAAAGTTTCAACTTTGCATACAAGATCTAAACAGACTTAAATATTTAATTAACTTTCCGAAAAGCCATTTACATTTTGTTTCTTAATTTAAAAATAAATACCCAGTATTTTCTTAAAATACACGAATTTTATAACACTTGCATAATTCGTTCGTTTGGATGAACAGGGTATTAACTCATTATGTTCTTGCCTGCAGAATTTCTTTTTCTTTGCTCAGTAATAGCAAAATTGACAAAGTCATGAAGTGAACAATAACGGTATCAATAAACGTTAATCAATAGCTTAAAAGATATTATAAGGGAGGTTAATCAATTATTTACAGAAATGGAAATATATTGATTTGAAAACTTCAAATCGCTCTTCAGGCTTTTTTGAGTTAATACCCTATTCATCTGGACCGGCGAATTAGTTTTGTCATATTTCAAATTTATAATAATATTTATTTATAATTCTGCAAAGCTGTGCAAATATCAATCCCAAATTATTTACAGACAGACAAGACTAAACAGACAAGACTTTTTTTGTTCAGAGACGTAGCTGGCGGTTATACACCTGACCAGACAAGTGCTGCTAGTCGCATGGCCTCGGAGTTACGGGTGAATTAAATTTAATTTCTCTTTATCTTTTGTTCCTTCGCTTCATCGGTTAGGTTATCTTGGATTTCATAATATAATGAATATATTGCTGTGTTTGAATACAGTTTTGATTTGCTTTAAGGGGGTACTCGCTCAAATTTTCCGAAAAAAATATACATTTTTGAACGGGTGCCAAAAGAAGAGGAAGGCCGATAGAGAATTGATTTTTTTAAATTTATTTACATATCTTTCGACAATATGTCCATTTTTTCAGACGCGTGCGCTCCTCCCGCATGCGCACAGCTGTCTGCATCTCAGGAGACAATTAAAAAAAGTCTCTATATGGTGTGCACGATCAGCTGTTTCCGGAACCTCATAGAACAAAAAATCAAACTTATTATTAAAGTAGAAGAGTCAAATTCCCCATTGACGGATGGAAATTAAAAACAAATAGATTTTAGGGAAATGACGCATCTACGAAAAAAAGCCTCGAAAACGCTCGAAAATTTTGAGAGAAAAACATTGACACTGAATCGCGAAATTTTTTTTTATCAAAATTTTCATCCTTCAATGGGAAATGTTCATACTGTGAACAAAACTCGCCAAGGTTTTTTCAAATCGTCAAAAACTCTATCCGTAATCATGCGCACCATATTGAAAAAAAAACGATTCCGAGAAAAACGCGATTGAAAGTTCACTTGAGGCTCTCTCATAGTGAAATCGGCCCAATTTCATAAGTATGGGGGGGATTCGTACCTTGAGGTATTGGGAATAAGAGGAAAAAAGAATTTTTTAAATATATTGAAAACTTCTGAAATTATTCACGGTCCAGCAACGGAAAACAGGAATCGGTGAAAATCGGTCGGAAGCAGCGGAGAGGCATTTTCGACGGAAAATTAAACATTATTATGATTCTTTCTCGCCCACCTCTATGAATCGATTCATGGACCATACAGCAATCATTCCATGACTTCGTAGCTATTCTCGAGCTCAGATTGCTCTTCTCTCTGGGTTAATCGACGCCTTATCGCTTCATACACTCCGCATCTCGTTCATAATCTACGGCATGTTGACTGACGTCAATCCCTTTCATGACTTGTAGCACTGTCGTGAAGCCCTCGTTGAAAATGGAAGCTGCCAACCTGGCCGAACTATTTGCAATTGGTTTCCCGTTGAACAGATGTATCGGGATAAACTGCCAAATGGTGGCATTGAAGGTCTCATTGTTGTTTTGAGTGCTCTTTCAGAGACATCTTTTCAAGAGCTGTTCTTCTGTTAAAACCTCATAAGTTTTCTTCACGTACTTTTGAACAATTGTATCGAGCGCAGGTTTGTGAATATGAGTAGTCCCGTTTTGCTGGGCCTCATCCAGGAACAGGTCTCATTACACGGATGATGTTGAGGATTCGAATCCGTTGAGATCTTGTGATAGCCACTCCAAATTTGGAGCGGTCGGCGTTTCTCTTCTTCCGCAGGCTCGATTCAGCTGGCGGCGCGCTCTTGAAAGCCAGCGTTATAGCGGCATTTTCAAGAAAATATTTTACAGGGGCATTCTCAATACATGAAATGAATGAACCCAAATATAAAAAAAAAACAAAAAATCAATTTTTCCAAAAAACCCTTAAGCATATGTCCAGTTATCGTTCTCGGGTTGATAGGTACTTCTACATTGGTTGCAATTTTATGTCTTTCCATTTCCCATTGAGAACAGTCGAAGATTGTATTACTCACGGCATCGGTCTCTCCGCGGCATATGCACTACTCGTCTACCGCCCTACCAATTTGATGCAAGTAGTCCTTGAAACAGCCGTGCCCGGACAATACTTGGGTAATATAATAACTATTTTCCCCATGCTCACTTTTTATCCAGGGTTCAAGTTCAGGGATAAGAAGTCTGGTTCACTCTCCTTTAGTGCCTTGCTGCCACCTTTGTTGCCATTCTTCAATTAGTTGCTTCCTGGTCGTTCTTATTTTGAGTTTGTTGCGACCCGTCTACTACAGTTTTCTTTGCTCTTCCACTATTCAGTCAATTGACGGGATACCCATCGCGGGTAACCCGTGAATTGACTGGCTAGTGGGTCAAGACTGCCTGGCTTGGGTTGAACTGCACTGCTTCTCGTAGTGCCATTTTTCTTTGCACTAAAAGTAGCTTTTGAACATTGCTCTGTTTTCCCAGTGCTCTGGCCCATATTGGTGCTCCGTACATCATAGTGGCCTTTAATGCGTAGCTGAGCAGTCGGCGTTTACTGCTCCTGGGACCTCCAATATTGGGCATTAGTTGCTGTATTGTTCTTTATTGGCGTTTATTGCTCCTGGGACCTCCAATATTGGGCATTAGTTGCTGTATTGTTCTTTATTGGCGTTTACTGCTCCTGGGACCTTAAATATTGGGCATTAGTTGCTGTATTGTTCTTTATTGGCGTTTACTGCTCCTGGGACCTCCAATATTGGGCATTAGTTGCTGTATTGTTCTTTATTGGCGTTTACTGCTCCTGGGACCTCCAATATTGGGCATTAGTTGCTGTATTGTTCTTTATTGGCGTTTACTGCTCCTGGGACCTCCAATATTGGGCATTAGTTGCTGTATTGTTGCCCTTGTCCTCATCCACTTTGCTGCAGCTTCTGCTATGTGTGGTGTAAAAGGTAATGCCTTGTCTATTACTATTCCCAGGTATTTTATTTGATATTTTGGGATTATCGTCAGTTTTTCAATTTTAAATTTCATTGGCTTTACCTTTTTTTTGTCCTATGAAATGGACCGCCTCAGTTTTTTCGGGAGCTTTTGGATTTCATCCATTTAATGATTTTCTCTATAGCGTGGTTTGCCGTCCTCATCAATCCTTCTTCTGTTCTGGATGTAACCACTAGAGCCAAGTCGTCTACAAAGCCATTCACTGTCGCCCACAGTGGCAGTCTTAATCTTAGCACATCGTTTATCGGCCGTTCCACAAAGTTGAGCCTTATGTGGTTCCTTATGGAACACCGCTGCTGATGTTTCTCTCTGCCGTTTTCCGAGCCCCTTTTAGAATTAACTTTCTATTGCTGAAGTAACTCCTCACCATACGTAGTAGATACGGTTATATACCTCTTGATGTTAGGCCTTACATGATCTGCTTCCAGCTATCGATGTTAAATCCGTTTCCAACATCGAATGAAGAAGGAAGCTACAATATCTAGGCCATATATCCAGAGGAGATGATGTTTCTCTCTGCCGTTTTCCGAGCCCCTTTTAGAATTAATTTTCTATCGCTGAGGTAACTCCTCACCATACGTAGTAGATACGGTGATATACCTCTTGATGTTAGGCCTTCCATGATCTGCTTCCAGCTATCGCTGTTAAATACGTTTCTAACATCGAATGAAGAAGGGAGCTACAATATCTAGGAAATATATTTACAGGAGAAAAGTATGAGTTGCTTTAACTGATAATGCAGGGCAAAGTAATCGGAAAGCGGTAAACGCAGATGCTCTCGGCTGCGTAACCTGAGAAAGTGGAATGACATCACATCCCAAGAGTTATTCCGAGCTGCCGCTTCGAAGGTGAAAATAGCGATGATGATTTCAAACCTCCTGAAAGGAGATGCCATATAAAGAAGAAGAAGCACATCAAAGGTTAGCAACGTACACAGTTTCCTTGTTCTTTGTGTGCCAGACTTGGCCTTTTCGGAAAAATCTATGACCTTAGCGCGTCAATTGCGGACAAACAAGGCTAGACAGACAAGATTAGACAGACTAAACTAGACTGACAAAAGTACACAGGCAAGACTAGATAGACGAGACTAGACAGTGCAAAGGAAACTGGCACTACGTATATACAGTGCATATAAGATAGTCTGATCGGATGCAGTGCTCGTGATGGCAGGCATAGCACCTTAGAACTCTTCTTAAGAGAAAGGAGAGAGAAAGGAGAAAGTAACTGTACAAAAAGCGGAACAGCGGGCAGAAGACAGAACTGAGGAAAATTGACAAACACCTTTCCCAGAAGTGGCAAAAGCTGTACATGCTGAACAAATGGACGGTGGACCAAAGTATTAATTCCAGAAGTAGAAACATGGGTAGAACGAAGATGATTAGGGGTTAAGGTTGTTTTGATTTTTTCTTGTCTATTTTGTTTTGTCCGTTCCTCCTGGTCCTTCATACTTAGTATGTCCCTTATCTCGGTTTCTGCCGCAGTCCAGTCTTCTTCAGTAGTAAGCATTGTCTCCGAGAGTGTGCTTTAGAAATCCATCCATGTAGCTTTTGTACATTGTATTGTTTGTGGTGACGACTTGTACTGCGAGTTTCGAAGATCTATCGTACCCCACCCTCTTCCTTTAAACCTTGGTATACTTATTCATTTAAAACGCCTACTCTAGTGTTGATTCCTTTAGGACTTTCAGGATCTGGATAGGATTCAAGGTCTGCAACTTCTTCTTCGTGCGTTGAAGCAGTGGGCCCCAAGATAATTTGTCTCTCGCGGAGCAGTGCTCCGCAGTCTTTTGTAGCAGATGTATGGGGGTTTCCATTGCTGAACCACAGAATCTGCATCTGTCATCTTCCTCTAGGCCTAAGGTCTTGAAGTGTTGTCTAGGTCTGCAGTGTCAGTGTCAAGACTGCTGTCAGAATTATAAGCTTGTTCCTGTTTAGTTTCAGGCAAGATTTTGTTCTTTTCTGGTTAACAGATCCCAGCATTACTTTGGATTCCCAACCCTGGAAGTTCTTTCAAAGTTTTCATCCATTGTTCTCTTATTTCTCCATCTAAACTTTTGTGGATGGTGTTTACTTATACCGCAAAAGTGTTCCGGACCTATAAAGGAATTACTGGATTCCTAGTTTGCTCAGTGATCGGCTTCTTCGTTATATTCCGTCTTCCGTCTATACCAGTGTATCCTGGTACCCAAAATAGTGTTACCTTATTTTCTCTGCCAAGCTTGTTTAGCTTTCCCACACAGTCCCATACCAGTTTGACACAATCCTGTCGAGGTTCACATCTTTCGATTGCGTGTACCTCTGCTTCGAAGATACTTGGGAATGTTCCCATAGATTCGAAGAATTTGGTACGAGGTCCAAAGACTCCTGCAGCAGTACTTTCCTTTGTCTTCGAACCATCCGTATACCACTTGATAGCATTTTGCTTTATATGGTATGCTGAGGATTCGTCGCTACAATCGGCTTTACTACTAGACCATTGCTGTGTAGTTTTTCTTGAAATGGTATATGCATACCATTTCGTCTTTTGGTGCTTCCACTCAGGGGATTTTGACAGCGAGGCTGTTCCGGTCTCTGCTCCCGATTATTTCACCCCTGCCTATTCCTTCCTTGCTGAACCTCACAATCGCCCAACCTATAATCTACATCCATGTACATGTCCCTCTCAAATGACCAGCTGGGGCATTCGAAAATTGTGTAGCAAACACTATCTGACTAATCACAATAGACGCAGTGATTGACTGTTTCTGCCCCAATATTGTGCAGATCGACATCTGCGAGAAACGACCTCTCAGCGCCTGGGACAGGTAGTAGGTCACTTTCGATCACTCTCGTCCACTCAACCCTTCGAGAGGCTTCCAGTACTCTTACCAATTTTCGAACATTTCGGTCTTTGCCTTATTCCTCAGTTCCCTTTCTGTTTTCACAGCTCATTTGGTTATAAAGGGTGTCTCTTTCTTGTACAAGAATTTATATAGGAGGTATTCCAATAACAAGAGCAGCGTCACTTGAGACGGTCCTATATGCGTTGGACACGCGTAGCGCCATTTTTCATTGAAACAGACAAGACTAGTCACTCCTCCTCGATAGTGTAGTGGACAACAAACCGGTCTCCCGCTTGTCGGGAGATACGAGTTCGATTCCCGGTCGGGGAGGCAATAACTATAGTGTGTATATACTGTGTATGTACTATGCAATAACACAGTGCAAAAGAAACTGGCACTACGTGTATGCAGTACTTACAAGACAATGTCAAGGGATGCAGTACTCGTGATGGCGACATAGCACCGATAGTACTGTTTATAAAACAAAGGACAGAACTGTACAAAAAGCGGAACACCCATTTCCAGGCGTATCGGACGAATAATTGTATTGCCAAGTACTTTCGGTAATGGGCCTCGGTTCATGATGCAACAGTACCAGGACTGCATGAGTATTGTGGCAAAATTTTAGGCCTACATTATTCGTGACGAGGATCAGCAACCCGAACTGGCCGGAAATCAGCGAAGCAGATACAGCGAGCAAAAGGAAAAAAAACTTAGGAAAATTGCCACCTTTTCACCTTTTCCAGGACTGGCAAAAGTACTCGACATGGTGTACAAACGGGCAGTGAACAAAACTATTAATACCAGAAGTAGGAACATGAGTTGAACGAAAATACGGGAAATTGCAATACCACCTTACCCAAGCGTTCAGCGGGCATGGATGCTTCAGAGAGTACCTCCACAATATCGGCAGGACATCTGACAGACTGTGTGTCTACTGCGGACAAACGGACAGTGCGGCGTACATGACCTTCGAATGTAAGAGGTAGATTCCGGAGAGGGACGATTGGACAGCGAAGACAACAGAAGTGGGAGTAAAGACACTGTTGGAGGTTCGAAGGCAACTGGACAGCAACGGTTATGATAAGTATTATCAGCGTGAAAGAAACAGACGAACGTGCCGGACAGAAATCCGGGGAAAAACTAATCTGACAAACTCCTAAGCACATGATGTAAAATGGGGGGTGTAAGGCCACAAGTGCGTGATGGAATAAAGACAGCGGCATCCCGACGACATGCGAAAAGCGGTACCGGGATGTTCGTGAATTCCAAGGGGGGCACTTGACAAATTAGCTCTAGTGCTCGCTAGGTAAACATTAAAAGACGAGACTAGAGCTAACGCAAATTTGTTTGTGTCCGACACAAATGCAGATGACCCACAAACAAATATTTTAGCTATCTATCAAGATTTTCTACGTTAAGGGTTCATCTTATTCTTAGAATTGCATATTTTAGTTGATTTAAGTCAGAAATAGAAGGTATCTGCAGAGCATTATCTAAATTTAATGATCTTATTAGTAACGTTCAACAAAAGCACAATACGTACAAATTTGATGTATCCCGAAATTGTACGTTGCAGCGAAACAATTTCCAAGTTGATACAAAGCTTTATTATCTTCTCCTATAATTATAATTCCAGCGACTCAAGAGTTTTTGGAGACACGGAGTTTAGAAGTGAAATTGCATTTGTAAAGAAAATCGCGAGTAGTAATTAAAAGCAGGTTCGTTTTCGACGGCGCGTCGCAATGCCATCAGATTATTAATGCAATCTGATAACCGGCGAAGCAATCTCGAATGTAAAGTTTTTATCATCAAAATTTCCTTTTAAAAAAAAGTCTAGATCTATATCATAAAATAAGTGATGAAACGTCAACATACAATTTAATCCGTGTTTTATTCAATTAAAACCACTAATAAGTAATCTCGTATCTAACGCTGTTTTAATAGACCAATCGCAAATTTCCAATTTTAGATTACGTAGGTTGGATTGGGATAGAGTTATAAATTCTGTTAATTATTTAAACTTGACCTGGTTTTCTTTTATATTATAGTCAAGATTAGTTTTTAAATTATCGTGGATGTAATTGGAGAATCGTGTAATATGAATGGTGTCGTCTTCTTCCAATAGTACTATTGGACCTTGACCTCCTCCCTGTGCCTCCTCACTTGTGCTTTGTCTCTAGATGACAAGTATATGAATGATTTATAAAATCACATTGATATTTTTCTTTCAAGTGTTCGATAAACATCAATAAAACAAATACAATAAATGTGAAGCGTGTTATACAAGGTTGATAATGAGATGATTACCACAATGAGAGGTTGACAATTATTATTGCTTATATTTAGATCTTACAAAAGTTTAAGGAATTTTTTCAACTACGTAAAAACTAATAAAAGGTTTTCTCAACGAATCTATGTAACGAATATACAGGCCCTATTCTGTAAGAGAAACGTTAATTAATATAATACATACATATACTTAAGCGGGGGTCCTACAGCTTCTGCCGCATCCCGCATTTCGATCGCTAAAGTCTCTTGTCTCTCCATAAATCTTCCTGGATTGCTCTATCTCTCATCCTTTGCACAATTCCGCTTATCCAAGTAGTTGCTGGTCTTCCACGTTTTCTCTTGTTTTCTGGGATGTATTCTAAAGCCCGTTTGGGCCATCTCTTCTCGTTCATGCGTTACACCTGCCCATACCATATTAACTGTCGAGTTTCTATTCTTTCTGAGGTTTTATGAATTCTATTTGTTCTCCGTCTGATTGCATTATTTGGATTGTGGTCTCTCCTTGATATGCGACAGGCTCTTCTTAGGTAGTCCATCTCCACACAATCTATCTTTATTTTTGTCTTTTCTGTCATTTGGCAACATTCTGTTAGGTTAGGTTAGGTTTTTTTAACCCATACGTTAGGATAGGCTCTAAAACTGCTGTGTAGATTGTAATTTTAGTTCTTAAACTAATTTGGTTGGACCAAAGTAATGCATTGAGAATATGTATCGTTCTCTGACCCTTTTGCGCTTTGTGTTTTATGTCACGTTCTGAAGATCGTTTGTTCGAGATTACGCTTGCCAAATATTAATATTCTTTGCACTTTTTTATTTTTCGCAATTCTAAACCTTGATCTTCGTCCACCTCTCCTACTAGCATATACTCCGTTTTTGTCATGTTCATGCTCATACCCCCTTTTTCTTATTCTTCTTGCAGCTTACTAAGCATGTAATATGCATAACCTGGTCATCTGCGAAGAACAGCATCGTCAAACAGTGATAATTGATTTTTAAACCCATTCCTGAGCATTTCTGTCTCCACTTGCACACTGCTTCTTGGATGTATATTTTGAATAGGGTAGGAGAAAGGCAGCACCCTTGCTTTAGACCCTTCATGACATTAAATGGTTTGGAAAGAGTATATCCTGTCTTAACTCTGCTTTGCGGGTTCTTGTACATATTCTGCAATGCTCTTATATACGTTTTACTAAGGTCCGTCTTCGTCAAAATCTTAAATAAAAGTTTAAGAGGAATAGTATCGTACGCCTTTTCCAGGTCTATAAAAACGAGATGTGTTGAGAGGTTTCGAGCTGTCCGTTTTTCTATTAGTTGTTGAAGGGTAAAGATATTGTCATTGCACGATCGCTCGAAAACCACTCTGTTCTTCTATTTCCATATATTCAGCTTCAATTCTTTTATTTAGTATACGACCATACAACCGTCCCAACGAGCTGGTTACACTGATCCTTTATAATTTTTTATAATTTCCACACTCTTTCCTATCTGCTTTTTTATATATCGAGCTAATGTAGACTATATTCCATTCTCTCGGAATATATTGGCCATCAATCAGGCACTTATTAAAAATCTCTGCTAGTGCCTCCAATAGAGAATCTGTCCCATACTTCACCAACTCGATGGGAATGTTTCCCGGCCCTGAGGCTTTTCCGTTCTTCATTTCTTTTAGCTCTTTTCTTATTTCTTCCTTATTTATTTCATGAACATCTATGTTCTCTACCTCCATGGTACCTTCTAGCTCCTCCAAAAATCTAGGTCGGTTTTCAGTCAGTAGTGTTTTATAGTGCTCTTCCCATTTTTTTTTTGTATCAGGTTAATATTTCCTTCGTCTTTCCTCTCTTTTCTAAGGTTTTTTATAAATATCCAAGCCTGACTGACTTTAGTTCCTCCTAAGCATCTTTCCACCACTTCACATTTGCTCCCACATTTCGTTTTTTCTTTTGGTAACTAATCTCTTTGTTTCTCTGTTCAGTCTAATGTATACTTTCCTGTCTTCCGTGTCCTTTGTGGTAAGCCATGTTTGAAACGCTTTTTTCTTATCTCTCACCGCTCTTTCTATTTCTTTGCACCACCAGTCCGGATTTTCATGCTGGGCTGTTTCCTCTGACAGTTCTCACTGACAATTCCTCTCTCCTGGAAACATGTAAACTCCTTAATTAGTAGCATAAATCTCTCTCTGTCCATTATGTCTCCTTTTTTCAACGCCATCCGATCCAAGCCAAATCTCACTTCCCTAAACCATTTCGGCTCCGTCTTCCTCTTCCTGAAGAATCCAAAATTTCTTTTCGTCAGTCTAGTACTGTTCATCCTAACCAAGTGCCCATAAAACCGTATTCTCCTTTTTCTCATTAGGGATACGATTCCTTCTGCCTTCAGGCATAGTTCTTTGTTAGATTTTAGTCTTAGGTTCCATCCTTGATATTTGGGCCAAGGATTTTTCGGAGCATTTTTCTTTCTCTGCTCCGGTTGTCTCCGAGACCACCCTCCCCAATCATGTCTAGTACATCTGCTGCATACAGACATTCAGGTCTGACAACAGTATCTAGGTGTCGCAATTTAGCCCCAAAGGATAAACCGTCGTTTTTGTTGTATGTATCCTTCGTATGTTGATAAAGCATTTCCATTCTTCTCGCCCGCTCTTTAATGGCATCCTTAGTCGACCCATTGTCCTGTAATTTTTCTCCCAAGTACTTAAAACACTTAACTCGCTTTATCTAGGCTTCCCTCAACTCCAAATGGAGAGGAGCATTGATGTTGGTCATGAACACAGTCTTCTCAAAAGAAATTTGAAACCCAGTCTTCTTGGCTATCATCTGGAGTTTTTTCAGCTCTTTTTATCGCTGTTTCAACACCGGTAGTGAGTATGACAACATCGTCGGCGAATGCCAAACAATCCTTTCTTTACCTCTCCCTACCTTGAAAGCCTCTTTATCCGAAATTCGCTTTGTCCATTCTCGAATAACTTTTTCTAAGACGCAGATGAAAAATATTGGTGATAGCCCGTCGTCTTGTCGTACGCCAGTTTTGATTTCGAAAGGCTCTGAAAACTCCCCCCGGAACTTTATTTTGGAGAAAGTATTGCTAATCGTCTGTTGAATTAGATTCCTCGTCTTGTTCACTCCAAATTCCTCGAGAATTGCCGATAAGATTTTTCGGTCAATGGAGTCCTAGGCCATCCGGAAGTCCACAAAGACGGCGACATATTTATTCTGTCCCAAAATCTTGTACTTTATGATATCCCGCAGGTTGAAGATTTGATCCGCGCAAGATCTCCTTTTACCGAAAGCCTGCCTGGTATTCACCCAATTCAGAATCCAATACCCCTTCTATTCTTGTCAGTAACGCTTTCGAGAAAATCTTGTAAGGAACTGAAACAAGAGAGATGCTTCTATAATAATTAACGTCCATCTTGTCACCCTTCTTATGAAGGGGATGGATCAAAGCCATTTGCCAGTCAGCAGGGATCGTCTCAGTTATCCATATGTGAAAGATTTTACTACTCCCGTAGATCCCAGTTGTAGGAGTTCAGCGACGATACCATCTGCACCAGCAGTATTGTTGGCCTTAAGTCCTTGAATAATCCGTAAAATTTCATCTTCGTCCAGAGGCAATGAATTGGGAGATGATACTACTGCTGGTTCCATTTTCAGGTTTGTTAGTGGACCATCACAGTTAAGCAGTGAGTCGAAATATCTGGCAAGGATGTCACAGTTTTGCTTATCGGTCACTCGTAACCTCCCTTCTTCATTCTTGGAGCATATTCCTGGTGCCTGATAACCCCTTAACCCTTTGAGGACCAAGAACTTTCTGTGTTAATAATTTGATATTGTTTGGGGTTTTATAACAAAACTAAAATAAAAACACAAACTTAGGTTGTTAATTTTTTTTTTAATGTAGTTTTTTCAAAAATAGGTGGTTCCACTGAAGCACCACTAGGAAATAGAAACTATTTTTATCCCTTATGAAACTTTTTAAAACAATATTGTTTATACGTGAGGCATAATCCCACATGACAAAAACTGCAATGCCATCTTGTTTTGCGAGTTTTAGGCTTTGTGCTACAATTAGCACTTTTGTGCCATGCTCCGGCATATGTGCAGCCTTATCAGTTCTTTTCTCTAAAGGAATCTGAGGAGGAATCTACTGGCATGATTTGGAATACTCGCACTTCTCCTTTTCTCTACCAAATAAACCAGTTTGGGCTCCTATTAGTCCAAAAACTACGGCCAGTTTGAAATCTTTCAATAACATTGTCGCTGTCCCAAGCGGCCGTGTTTTGAAGAGAATAAAAGAATTGTCAACAGTCAAATCCAAAAAATGCCAGAAAATTATATGTCACAATTTTTTATACATTCTGCCAATATCGTAACATGCTTTTATCATATCTGATTTATCCACATACACCATGTGACGATTATAATGCTTTACTAATTTTAAACATTGTACTGCTGCTACCTTACTTACGCCTTTTTGTGTTCTTTGAACTTCTTCTTCATCGCTTGGACTGTGAAAATTAATTACTAAAACATAGGCTTCTTATCTATCCATTTCAATGCTAAGACACCACCGTGACTATCCTCCAATAAAATAAAAAATTAAATTGATTGCCAAGAAATTTCTTCGATAGTTGTTGAACTTTTATGGGTTTCCCCATGCTTTTGTGTTAGTGTTATAAATTAGTTTGAAAAACTATTAAACTTTAAAGATTGTTCTTGGTGCGATACCATATTTCTTTGTAATGCTAATTCATCTTCACTGTCCCAGTCATTCTCTACATTTACACCTACCACTGATTCTATAGCTATATAAGAAGGCGAAGACTTCTTTCATATAAAGGCTCCTTCAGACTGAGGCGAAGAGTTTGCGTCGCGAAATTTTCGCAGCGAAAAATTCGCTAGTGGCGCGGCAACGAAATGGCCATTCCCACACCAAAACGCGATTTTTTAGGTGTATAGTCATGAGTTCCTCAGAGGAAGAAGCTCTACTATTATTAGTATTGACCACAGAAGAAGAAAATTGGTCAGATTGTTATTTTTTATTTATTTTTTATTTCAAAACACAGCGACAGCAAAACTAATCGCGCATGCAGCGTTCTTGTCTTGAAACGCTGCACGACAGCGGCTTTGGCGGAAATCGCGCTTGCTGATCTGAACGTCAATCAGTCCGCCGCGATAACGCATCGGTCGCGGCAGCGAAACTTTCGGGTCGGTCTGTAAGCACCTTAATACTCAGTTTCGCTTTCACTTTCACTTTCAGAAGTATCTGATCGATCTGAAGGAATTGCTTCAATTAGTGGATAAGCTTGATCACTAGTCAATTTACTATTGTAAAATCTATTCATTTTGAGATCCTAAGAAAATTAAAATTATTTCAGGCCTAGTGGTACCATATGGAACCACTTATAATCATAGATCATAAAAACACACGGAAACACTCTTAGAATCATGTAACTTTATATTAAGGCTATAATATTATGCAAAACTTACTTTCGCGTAAGAGTAACGAGCCGTCACTGGACAAAAAAGGGGGCAAAAAAATATACCATTTTTGCAAGCATTTAAATCAACTTTAAAAAATTCTAATTATCTCGAAATTTTTAACGAATTATTCGGAAAAGATGAAATTACATTCTAAAAATAATTTCGAAAATCTACCGTCTCCGGGGGCGGCTGTACCGATTTTTACAATTTTTCTATATATTCACCCATAACTCGGACAGTTTTCATCGCACGGATCTGCCACCGGCACCGGCGTGTCCGGGACGTCGCCACACGTCCGACTGTCACTTCACTTTTCGACATGTTTGCTTAATTTTTCTGCAAGAGCCAAAAAACTTACATTTTCTTGCAAAAATTTCCTCCATCTTTGGACGCCTAAGTGACGCGATCCGGAAGTCGTATCGAAAATCGCCGTACGTGGAAACGTTCGTCTGTTCTTTCGCTACAAGAATCTGATGCATCGACTCTCCACGATTGAGGGGGCCGCCGGAGGCGGCCTTTTAGTCGGGGACCCGGATTCGCAGAAAAATGTAAATAACGTCGCCCATAAAAGTCGCGCAGCGGCGAGACTCGTGTCTGATGACACGTCTCGAAGTTTTCTACCGGAATCATTGCGTGAATTTAATTTCCCCCGGGCATGTTCGCCGCGTCCTCCGTAAAAGTGGTAATTTTTCTAATGCAAAATTTTGGGGTCCGTGTGGGGAAGCGTTCGCCCTGAATCGCCCGGGCGCAACGGAATCGCAAATTTCTATCGATTCTGAGACGACTGACGGGTGGCATTTCCCGAATTTCACCCGGGGGACCGCACCACGTGCATTTTAAAAAACTCAAATTTGGTTTTTTTAAGCCGCCGGAGGCGGCATATCTTGGGTGTTTTATCCGCGCGTCTTTGACGGTTTAATTGACAATGTCCGTCCGAACGTTCCGCATCCCCGAGTTTCGTCCTCCGTCTTGCTGCGCCCCTCCGGGGGTCCAAAACCCACCCGAAAATCGACGTTTTTTGACGAATCGGCCCGACGGAAGCGGCGGCGGCGGCGCAAAACGGGATTGTACATTTTTCCGGTGTAGAACCGAGATCCCCGTCGAGCGGTGCCATTTTCGCGACTCGACTCCCCCAGGTTCGGACGCACCAGCCCAAAAACTGAAATCACGATTTGTTACTTTTGAGGCGCATCTTTGGTCGGATCTCAATTTTTTCCGGATCCTCTAGCCGCCGCCGCGCCACGTGTTTAGAGCCCTCGCTCGCCGTCCTGCGACGTCCCGTTCACCTGGTACGCCAGCCAATATTTTATTTTTTTTGCCGATTTTGCACTCACTTCCACGGACGCCCAGGACTTATTTGAGGGGCTCCAGGTCGCCGACTGGGTTCGTTCACTTCAGAAGACTTGCCCGCAGCCGTTCCGGTAAAACTTTTAAATTGCGAAGACTTTTTGAAGACAAAAATGCTCAAAAAAGTGCGAAAAACCAGAAGCGTTTTGCGGTGGTACATAGAACTTCGGAACTACTTGACGGATTGGAACCGGGTCGGTGCCGTTCGATCCGCCATAGAACGTTTTAGTTTGTTTGGGAGTTTAATCCCGATTGCGCCGAAGATGGCGTCGTGACGCCGTAAAAACCACGTTTTTGGACGTCCAGGTAAACTCCCACGGAACCGCCAACTTTAGGTGTGCGGGTACGGTTTCGCGCGATTCCCGCAGGGAATTGAACGTTTCATGTTTTACTGCAAGCGGCATCGCGCTGCGTCGTCTGCGACCGTCCCAACGCCCGCCCAAACTCGCCGTATTGCAGAAAACAAGTGACGACAGTAAAACGGCTATATTTTTGCAGCGCCCCGGTGAATGTTTTTGATTTTTCCGTGGATTGTAGAACGGTCTTTTGGCTTTCGACACCCATAATTGGACGTCGCGGAATCGCGTCGCGACGACCACTTATAACTGTTAATCTGCACGTAGAAAAACTTGAATGTCAATTTGGGACACCGGGAATGTCACTTTTTTGAAATTCCAAGTCGGCACGTGGGCCTCGCCGAGACACGTATTTTGGTACCGCCGCGTCGCTGCGACCACGGAGTCGCCCGTCTAAGATGGAAACGTTTCGGCTCAAACTGCGAAATTTTCGCCGGAAGGTGGGGTCAGTCTGCCCGCCGCAGTTTCGCCGTTTCCGGGCGGAGCGACTCGAAAGTGCGCGCGTTCGATTAGGGAAGGACGCCCGCGCCTCTCTTATATTTAAGGGTTCGCGATCCGAGCCTTCCCCGTCGAGCTGCCGACATCTGAAAATAAGTTAGCTTTAAATTTACTGTTTACAACACCAAGTATATATACAACCATTCACATGTAAAACACTAGGAGCAAATGCTAGGTTAATGGGAGTCGTATGGGAAATGCGCGCGATGCGTAGCTACAAGTCAAATATTGTCGGTTGAATTAGTCATAGGCAGTGGTGGTTCCAGCTTACGATCACTAGGCCGCTCAGAAAAAAATATATATTCTTGGTCCCATGGTGGAACCACTTCACTTGAAAGGGTTAACCGCGATTTCAACGTCCGATAAAAGTTCCGTGTATTGTACATTTGGAAATCTTGCGTTTTCTTTAGCTGATCTCGTTCATATTGTGTCTTAGTCCTTCTGAAAGTCCGGACTGTATATTTTATCTGATTTCGGAAGATTAACAGATCCTCCACTCGTTTTGTTGAGCTCCATTTCTTCCATGTCTCTTTCCGGCGTCTCAGTGCGTCGTCACATTCTGCATTCCATCAATTTTGTCTTATTCGCTTTATCTGAGGAATCGTTCTTCCAGCGGCACGCTCTTGTCTCGGACTACATACCAATTTCCTGACGCAAGGCACTTCAGTTCATCTCTGTAACTTTCCCTTGCCGCATTATTGGATTATATTTTCGAGTTCTAGGAAGAGCTAGAAGATGTCAGATTAATTTTCCGACATCATATCGAGGGAAATTTTACCTCCTTGTTCTTTTCCTGGTTGGTAAAAACTTCAATTCAATTCTGGCCAAGTAGTGATCGGAGTCTACTTCTGCTCCCCTTGCTACTTTCACATTCATGATTTCTCTCCTTCCCATGGTAGAAATGGCGACGTGGTCGATCTGAAATTCTCCCAATAGAGGATTGGGGATTCGCCATGTCTTTTGCTTGCTGGGTAAATGCTTGAAAGTCGTTGATATACGCTGTAGAGTAAAGGCTCGACATAGTTCTAAGAGTCTCACGCCATTCCTATTGGTACGTAGTATTTAGTAATATCGGAAGATATTTTGTCTTTTTGAAGTCACCCAATAGTACCTTGATGTTCTTCTTTGATATCCGAGACATCTGATCTTCTAGCTCTTCCCAGAACTGTTCAACTTTGTCTGGATTCTTGCGATTATCTTCGTTGATCGGGCTGTGAGCATTTGTGAGAGTGTAGGTCTTGTTGCCACATCCTAAGTGTAGAAGTGACTGTCTTGGTGATGAACTTTCAAAGCCTATCACAGACTATGTTAAGCACTTCTAACTATAAGCACGTCTACTATAAACGCTGTTCCAAGAAGAGGCAGAGATTTGGTATTAGCTACTCTAATCGCTGGTTTCCCTTTATATATCCTGTAGTGTCCACATTCAAATTGGTCCTCAACTCTGTACCGTGTTTCCTGAATGGCCATGATCTAGATAGCACGGTCTCCCATAGTTTTCGTTATCTCTTTGAATTTCCCTACTTTAGGAAGTGATTGCACATTAAAGCTTGCTGCCTTTCAGCCCAGAAAAATATAAAACCCGTGTATTTAAATAGAAACGCACATACTGCGTCCGCTCAGCTCAGCTTGGCTCCGTTCCGCTCCTCTTCGCTCCTTATCCTCTGTTTGTGAAGAATACTAGGCCGGAAGTCGGATGCTGGCGGATGGTTCACGCAGGCGCAACACTAACGTTTTCATATATGCGCTAAGGCATTTATGCAACCAGGATAGCAACACATATTTAACTCTCCCGTTGGAGAGGTGGAAGGAGATTGAGTGTTTGGAAAAGTGACGTAGCTGAGCGGATGCAATATGTGGATTAATGACGGAGCTGATAGGAGCGGACCCGATCGGATCTGATGTGAGCTGAGCGGAGCGGATCCAGTGTGCGACAAGCCTTAGATTTCCAAACCAGTAACGGCGTTTTGTCTTTATGGTTCGTCGCGTTTATGATTTTTAGGGGACTCCGACTTCCCCTCCCGTTGTCCAGAACCCTTTGGCCCGCTTGCGTCACTGGTCGTGACGGTGGATTCCTCTATCGAGCTACCACCTGGAGTAGTTGCAATATTGAATAGACTTTCCATAACTCAACAACTGTCTAATCATTAGACTGGGCAAAGTAGGTTGTACTTTGCGAGATTTGAACTAAGATTGTAAGTCCTAGAGCTATCGAAACACAGACGCAAAACAGACGCTGACCAAAACGCCGCTCTTAATAAATGCTCGATACGAGAACAGACGCGCCTGGATTTTAGGGTTTTTCCGCCCTGTCCACCGTTGGGAATTTCTTCCTCTTCCGCTTTCCAGGCCGTTGACCAGTTTTCACCTGTAACCCTAGGCAGGGGCCATTACAGGGTACTATCAGCCGTGCCAGCTCAACCATGTTTTTTTAACGAGGTTGTAACTCCTCCCGCTACTCCTTACTCATTACAAAAATTCTTGCATCCCACATATTGTTATATTAAAATTAGAATCCCACATATTATTATTATTATTATTAGCGTATTCTCGCTAATGAATAAAGATGTTAAGAATCAATCAAGTTTTCTGGCGTTTTTTCTTGTTTCTCACATATTATTATATTACAAATAAATAAATAAAAAAATATTACAAATAAATATTAAAATCATCCAACTATGAATTGTAACTCAAAATGTTATAATATGTCTTAATTGTGTTCACTATAGTAACTTATATAACAAAAACAAATGTACTGCTCACTACCCTAATGATATGAATAGCTGTGAATATTTAAAATACAGGTTCCATAAATTACTTAACGACATTGACTACCCTACATTACCAAAAGTATCTTACTTTTTAGGTAGGATACATAATCAGGAGAAATCATTATTACCAATAAACTCATAACTCGTGCATCTATGGAAGACAATTATCAACAAATTGAAGATAAATTTTGTACTTTAACCACCATAAATAATTATATGTGTGAAGAGAACTTGTTGATATTGCGTCTCAATCTTAGAGGTTTAAATGCCAACTTTGAAAACCTGGAAATATTTATTTATTAGGAATCTACATGTTAAGCCTGATGTTATTGTATGCTCTGAGACCTGGTCATTACCTTGCTTCCCCTTTTTTATACTAAAGGATTACAACAGTTTCTATAATCACAGCAATATAAACAAAGCTGATGGAGTTGTCATGTACATTAAACGATCATTGCAGTCTAGTACTACAATTGAAGAAACTGGTAATTTAAAAATTCTTTCTACGGTAATCAAGTTAAGGAACAATACAGTTATTAAAATATCAGGAGTGTATCGTTACCATGATTTCATTAAGGAAGTCTTCGTTACCTCAATCGCTGAATTTATTAATTCTAAAAGTCATGGAAAAAATCATACTATTGAGGGGGACTTTAACATTAACTTAATGGCTTCTGATCAAATAGCTGATGATTTCTTATCTAATCTCCTTGATTCGGGATACATCCCTTATTTTAGTGGTGTTACTAGACCTAATGATTTTGGTGGAACATGTATCGATAACTTTTTTGTCAAATCAAACTTGAATAATGTTAAGTCGTTTACGTATACCAACATTTTTACTGATCACTACCCCATCTTCGTCACTTTTGGTATAAACACAAACAAAACACATATCAAGGATGAATCTTAAATCGATTACAACCATCTCGTTAACCTGAGTAAGAAACTCAACTGGTCATCTCTGCTGGAAATCCAAAACCCAGATGATTTCTTCGTTGTTTTTTAGTGTTTTATAGGTTTTTTAAAGTGTTTTATAGGTTGATTAAATTAGCTAAATGTAATTAAGAAAGTAATAGGGTAAAAAAATTTGGTAATGACAGAAAAAAACGTTGGCAATATGTTAATGGTAAACTAGGTAAGAATAATAACGTGGCACAGGATATTGATTTCATTATTTGTAATGAGGAAATTATTACTGAAAGTGATTCTATTGCAGAGAGTTTTGTGGACTTTTTTAGTAATATTGGTGAAAAATTAGCTAATAAAATAAGTAACAATACAATTAATGTTGAAAAAACAGATAAGTTTAATTGCAATAGTATCTTTCTAATGCCCACAGACAGATTTGAAATTGAAAAGATTGTTTGTGTCAGCTGACAATGAAGGATAAAGCTGGTGGGGTTGATAGGATTAATAGTAAAGTTCTTAAACTCATAGTCAATGATATTTGTTTCCCACTGGAACATATTTTTAATAAATGTATCAGTAGAGCCAGATGGCCTACTTCGTTAAAAAAAGCTGATATAATTGGGATCTTTAAGTCTGGTAATAAGCATTTAACGACTAACTATAGACCTATTTAGATCTACTTATTTCCAATTTAGCTAAAGTTTTTGAAAAAATTACATACAACAGATTATATAGCTTCTTTTCTAAAAATAAATCAATCTCAAACAAACAATTTGGTTTCATGAAGAATAGGGGTACTGATGATACGCTTGCCTTTACCTCAAATTTTATTTATAATAATGTTGATAAAAATCTAAAAACAGTATTAGTATTCTTGAACCTTGCCAAAGCCTTTGATACCGTTAGTCATAAGATTTTGATGGAGAAACTTTGGAGATGTGGAATCAGAGGACTATCGCATCAGTTAATTCAAAATTACTTATCAAATAGAGAACAATGTGTAAGAGTAAATAATTGTGTGAGTGAATATAAATCTGTCAAAATTTGTGTTCCTCAAGGAACTATACTTGGACCGCTTTTATTTATTCTTTATATTAATAATATCTTTAATGTACTACCTGAAAATGCTCTGGTCTCTTATGCTGATGACACTGCTGTTTTAGGTTGCGGGAGAAACTGGGGTGAGGTAAGAGATTTTTTGAATTTTTGGCTAGAAGGGTTAAATATTTGGTTAAGAGATAATCAGCTCTCACTCAACATTGATAAGTCTGCATGTATTACCTTTGGCAGTTATGCTGATAGTGTTCCAATAAATGTTAGTTTGTTTATTAATGACTTAAAATTAAAAAGGGTCGAAAATAGAAAATATCTTGGGTTATTTTTTGACTGTCATATGAAATGGAATAAATATGTACTTGAACTTGTGAAAAAAACCAAATATTTTACTTTTTGGTTCTACAAATTAAGTAACTGTCTTCCACCTTCTGTTCTGAAAACAATATATGTGTCGCTCATTGTAAAAGTGAATTATCTCCTTGAAACTGAAACTGGGCTTTTTGCGAACTAAAGTGTAGGAAAAAATATATAGGCATTCATTCAATGTTTTCTCTTTTTGAT
This sequence comes from Phosphuga atrata, assembly GCA_944588485.1. Lineage (NCBI taxonomy): Eukaryota > Metazoa > Arthropoda > Insecta > Coleoptera > Silphidae > Phosphuga > Phosphuga atrata. Next base: position 67,019,655 of record OX155898.1, read on the forward strand.
TATTTAATACAAATCAAAGATATATATATATATATATATATATATATATATATATATATATATATATATATATATATATTTGCAGTAACGTAGAAAATCAAAATAAAACTAATTTAATAAATGAACTTAAACTTTTTTTTTTTGGAGTTACATCACTGTTATAGTGACATGTGTAAAGTGTTTTAATCATATGTAATTTCGTCATCAGATTTGAAATATCTATGGGCAGATTTTTGTAGTAATGGTGGTAAATTGGCGGCATGTATGGTAGAAGATCAAGAATAATCTTACTTCTTTGCGTTAGTAACTAGTTGTTAGATGGATAGAGTGAGTCTTGTCGAATATTGTACAAGTGGGCCGGTCGTTCTTGCTTTTTTGCATAAATCTACTGTATATAAGGGTGTGTCGGGATTGGGTGTGTTTCTTTAAATTGAAATTGTAAAGGATAATTTCTCTCAAACCTCAGCCATCTACTATTTAGCCAATTAAAGTCGTAACCGCAAGTTGTTTTTAATAGAAATTTCTAAGACAGTGGTACTTAAAAATTAGGCGTTTTCATTTCAGTAACAACAAAATAAATTTTTTTTGCGTTTAGTTGTTTTTATAATAGCGACCCATTGGTCTGGGCTATAAATTTTCCACGGCGGAGACTACCGCTCTATATTATTCCAAATTCCCCATCATTTGGAAGATAAGAATGTCCAGATACCATAAACTTGTAATCTATGGTGTCAATACTAGTGCCAGGGTCTTGTACATGCTTCAAGAAGGAAAAAAAATGTCTTAATATTCCGGTTTTGTCTAGTGCAAGAATCGGAATACATAATGACATGCTTTTCTAAAGCCGCATGAGTTTTTAAATGCTTAAGAAGAAATGCTGCTATGTCTTGAGAACCTCTTCCACCCGGAATCATTAAAATCCTCTAAATCCATTAAAATAAACTATTAAAACACTTATACACATACACACCCAAATGTATATATTAATTATTTTTTAGTTCCCTGTAAAAACAAGTAACGCCTTTTATGGGATTTTAATGCAACTATTGTAGTGGCGTCACTTGTATAATGAGAGATATGAAAGATACTTGTATAATGAAAGATGTATAATGAAAGATAACAAAATGTGATACCAATAAGCAAAAAAATAAAAATTTAAAAAACTTGGAGTTACACCACTTTTACAATGAACGACACCAGGGCCAGCGCGTCAAAATATGTCGCCTAAGGCGAATACAACTTTAGCCGTCCCCCCACCACCCACATATTAAAAAAAATAATAAACAGATGATATATTTTATTTAATTAACAAATAAAAAACAAATGTAATTCTAATAGCAATATTTACAAGAAATAATATAGGTATAGACACTTTGACAGAATATGCCTTTCTCCTATGACTCTACAGACCAAGGTTGGGTCTTGGCCTCCCTCAATTTATTCCTCTAGGGGCTTCTGTCCATTGCTACCGTCTTCCCGCTCTGGGATCTCTGGAATCTTATTGTACCGAGTCCTCCCATCGTTTCCGTGCTCTTCCCCTCGGTCTCTTCCCTACCATTTCGCCTTGGAGGACCCGTTTTGGCCTTCCTCATCCATTCTTGTGACATGGCATGCCCACCGTAACCTCCGTATCTTTGCATATGCGGATACTGGCGAGTCTAGTAAGGCCTGGCACAGCTCATTATTGTATCGTATTCTGTAACCATTTTCGTCTTGGATTGGACCGAGTGTTCTATGCAATACTTTTCTCTCTATTTTGATCTTTTGAAGATATCTATTTTGTTGCCACTGGTATGTGTCAAGATCCTGATTTTGCAACCATATGTGAATATTGGTCTGAAAATTGTTTTGTACACCCTTATTTTGTAATTCTGCGCACGTGTTTTGATCGGAAGATATGTGCGAGAGAGAAGTATGATCCGTTTGTCGCTGTTGTTCTGGCTCTTATCTCTGCTTCTTCGCTTCCGTTGTTTTCTAGGGTCACCCCTAGATAGTGGAAGCTGCTGACTTAGTCTAAGTTCTCTTGTGTTGTATCGCCATTGCCGTTGTTCTTACCTGCGTTAGCATGACCATGGAAAAGTGTACGGCAAAGTGCGCGTACAAGGACAACTAACCGAAGAATTCACATACGTGGAGGGACTGAAGCATGGAGATGGATTAGCACCGACCCTCTTCAACCTGGCGCTAGAACGGGTAGTCAGAAAAACCTGCATCGACAGAAACAACTTACTCACTAACAAAACTGTTCAGCTAGCGGCATATGACGACGACATCAACATTATCAGCCGAACCAAAGCCATAGCAGAAGAAGCGTACACCCTCCTGAAGGAATCAGCCAGGGACATGAAAATTAACGTAACAAAGACTAAACGTTAATGTCTAAACTGATTACGTTAATTTTCATGTCCCTGGCTGCTTCCTTCAGGAGGGTGTACGCTTCTTCTGCTACGGCTTTGTTTCGGCTCATAATGTTGATGTCGTCGGCATATGCCGCTAGCTGAACAGTTTTGTTAGTGAGTAAGTTGTTTCTGTCGATGCAGGTTTTTCTGACTACCCGTTCTAGCGTCAGGTTGAAGAGGGTCGGTGCTAATCCATCTCCATGCTTCAGTCCCTGCGCGTATGTGAATTCTTCGGTTAGTTGTCCTTGTACGCGCACTTTGCCGTACACTTTTCCATGGTCATGCGTACAAATCTTGTTAGTTTCCCTGGCATGCCGAGTTCCTTAAGCGTCGTGTACAACTTTGTACGGTTGACCGAGTCGTAAGCTTGTTTGAAGTCCACAAATATGTTGTACACATCCGTATTGTGCTCCCATGCTTTTTCGAGCATCTGTTTTAGGTTGAATAGTTGGTCAGTTGTGGACCTGCCTGGTCTGAACCCAGTTTGTTATTCCCCAATCAGTTGTTTGCACAGCGGTTTCAATCTGTTGTTTATGATGGTGGTCAAGATTTTGTATGGGGTGTTTAGCAGTGAGATATCCCTGTAGTTCGCACATAAAAGTTTGTCCCCTTTTTTTGTAGATTGGGTAAATGATGCTTTGTGCCCATTCGCTCGGCATTGTTTCTTCGTCCCATACTTTCGCTATTAGTACGTGCATGTAGGCGGCCAGCTTATAACCTTCTTTTAGCAGTTCTGAATTGATACCATCGATTCCGGGAGATTTGTAATTTTTCAGTGCTTTAATTGCTGTTTTTACTTCTTGGAGAGTTACTGGGGTTATTGTGAGTTCATTTTCCTCTCCTTGCATGGGGTCTTCAGCGTTTCGGTGATAGAATATATAACTTATAGAAACACAATAACTTAAAACAAATATAATTTTATAAATAATCTCTTTAATAATAATCTCTTCTGGCTATTTTTTTTTCAAAATTATTATTATGTTTATATTAATATAATAATAATTATTATTATTATAATTGTTATTATGTCGTCGTAGTTTATTTTCTCAGTTATCTCATGTTCTATGGCTAATATAGATAAATTTATTAATCTTTGTTGGGCCATAGAAGATCGCAAATAATTTTTAATTTAGAGAACGAACGTTCTCCACTGGCAATGTAAATAGGTAAAGTGAGCAATTTTCTTAGGCAAACAATAATATTAGGAAAATTTTCAGATAAATGAGATAATTAAAAATTTCAATTTTTTAGACAGATTTTCTATTGGTTTGTCTTCCTTCGTAAATAATTTTTTTTTACGTCTAATTCTAATTGAAAGACTTGCTTTCAAAATCTGCATTTATTTCCATTTCATTGGCTATTTCTTCAGCTTTACAAATTATTTGCTCAAAACTATTTATTCGAAATTCCATCAGAAACAAATTTACGCTATTTAATATTTTAACAAATTCTGATAAAATCATATTTGGCCTTATAATTTGCCGCCCTAAAAATATGGCGCCGTAAGGCGATCGCTTGTCCGACCAGGCGCACGTGCCGGCACTGAACGAAACATATCATAGTCTCTTTGAAGGCATAATAAACTATGGAATTATTGCTTGGGGTGGGGTATATAACAATTCAGTTAAATCTTTAGCTTCTATGAAAAATAAATTAATAAGTAAATTGCATATACCCAATGATTCAATGATACCTTTAAAAATTAAAAATTCCTTCATCGTTAGTGCTTTATCTTACTACTATTTTAATTGGAATTTTTTTTCATAAATCGAAGGATCGTATATAAGTTTTATAAAAAAAAAAATTTTTGTTTTGTTTTTTTCGTTGTAATTAAAAAGTTTAAAAGGCCGAAAACACGGTGTGACGTAGCAAGGGTAATTTCTACTCGTGCATATTTTTGTCAATTCACTTCAAATTTGAATTTTTTCACTTCAAATTTACTGTTGACCAAGTGCAATAACATTTCATTTAGAAATTTAATATGTTCTGATGTTTCACTAATTGCAATTTATATTTTTATCACTTTTAAATTGTTTATAACTAAGTGCAAAAAACAAATTTCAACTTTTTCGCATTGAACATCCAAATTATTTAAAACAAGGTTTTAAGATACATTTAAAAAAATCGATAATTTTTTTCTTCAACAACCCAATTGTAAGCGACTTCATTCAGAAAGTTTGACAAATACACGATCCAGGCAGCTTATTTTACCCAAAATTAACAAAACGATTAGCACCAAAAATTCTTATAATGTGACAATAAAAAATTTTAAGCTACTTCCTTACCATTTGAAAATTCTTTTTTGTGCAAGGAAGGTATTAAAAAAGAAAATTAGTAAGTGGATTACTATTGTATGATTATTTTTTGTTTGTAACTGTTCTGTTTGTTAATTTGTTTCTGTGTATTTTTAATTTTATATGATATTAATATATTTGTGTTATGAACATGTTAAGAGTTATGTTTAAGAATTTTATATTTTGTATTTATTTTTTTGTATTTCCATACTTTATATTTGAAATTTTATCTGTATATTTTTCTTTTTTTTTCTTTTTATAACCAGTCCTATGTACAGATGAAAAAACCCCTTATTTTTACCCATGAAAATGATAGATGTAAACAAACAAATACCCCAGGCGGATAGGAGAATATCTCCACAGTTCCGCAATGATAACCAATCATTCCGTCCCACGGATTCTGGGGGGGACAAACATCTAATGAAGCAGAAAACCTACTCAACAAAGAAGCAGAATATACACATGTATATCGCAACCTACAACACAAGATCGCTACAATCAGAGGAAAGACTCACCGAACTCGAGCGAGAATTAGATCATATAAAATGGGATGTTGTTGGTCTCAGCGAGATTAGAAGACGGGGAGAGCAACTAATAAAACTAAAATCTGGGCATAGCCTATATTATGCGGGAAACGACGAAAATTCCAATGGTGGAACCGGTTTTATAATACATAAACGTCACAGCAAGAATATAATTTCCATAAAGAAAATCTCCCCTAGAGTGACTAGCCTGGTCCTGAAACTAAATACAAGATACCACATAAAAATCGTACAAATCTATGCACCGACGACCAACTACAGTGATGAGGAAGTAGACATCTTCTACGACGATATATCTACGGCCCTAAGTGAGCAACCAGTCCAATTCACCATTGTATGCGGAGACTTCAACGCCAAAATCGGAATGAAAAGCGACGATACGGAAATTTCTTTAGGAAACTTTGGACTGGAAGGCAGGAATAACCGAGGTGAGACGTTGTTGGGATTCCTACTACAAAACAACCTATTTCAAATGAACAGCTTCTTCTATAAAAAACTAAATCGAAGATGGACCTGGGAAAGTCCAGACGGCCGCACAAGAAATGAAATAGACTTTGTAATAACGGATAAAAAACATATAATCAAGGACGTAACGGTATTAAATAGATTTGATACTGGGAGCGACCATAGAATGGTGCGATCAAAAATAACCATTGATATAAAGAAAGAAAGACACAAAATGGTTAAAAAGACAACCAACCAACAATGGCACAGCCCACTAGATGTAGAGGAATACCAACAGTGCATCGCAGACCGGTTGACGAGTGGAAACGCGGACAAAAATGAAAACATCAACAACCTAAACGACCGAATAACAAATGCCATAATAGAAAGTCAAAGTACATGCTGCCCTAGAACAAAACAAGAAGAAAAACTCAGCCAAGAAACAATACAGCTGATGCAAAGTAGAAGAAACATGAGAAGTGAAGAGACAACCTCCATCGAAGAACTACGAGAGATAAATAAACAGATATCGAAGGCAATAAGGCGCGACATAAGAGCACATAATAAAGATAAAATTCAACAAACCATAGAAAACAACAAAAGTATGAAGGTCCTGCGTAGAAAACTGGGAAGCGGGAAGAGACAAATAACTAAACTCAGAAATAAACAAGGAAATATAACAACGAATAGAGAGGAGATCCTAAATGTCGTTGAAGAATTCTACCAACTTCTATATACAAGCCAAAAAGAACCAATCCCGGAATCTGAACCAGATATCGTATCAAATAAAAAGGGCATCATAAACCAAGGGTCTGAAATACTACCAGATATTACTTTAGATGAAATAGAATTAGCCTTAAGTAAAACGAAGACAAACAAAGCCCCCGGAGGTGACCACGTCACCGCAGACGCCATCAAAATCGGAGGTGTCCACCTGCTAGGAAAAATCAGAGACCTGTTCAATCTTTGCCTGTTCAACAGTACAGTACCAAATGAATGGAACAACGCTATTGTGATCTTAATGCACAAAAAAGGAGATATAGCTGACATAGAAAACTATAGGCCGATAAGCCTTCTAAGTCATCTCTACAAACTATTTACAAGAATAATAACAAATAGACTTGAAAATAAACTGGACTTCTACCAACCAGTGGAACAGGCAGGATTTCGCACAGGATACGGAACCAATGACCTTCTACAAAGTGTTAAAACAATAGTCGAGAAAAGTATTGAATACATCAGACCACTCGTACTGGCCTTCATAAAGATTTCCATAAAGCATTTGACACCGTCGAGTTAGATGCAGTTATGGAAGCACTACAGGAATGCCGTGTCGACCATCGCTACACGAGAACCATTTACAACATCTACAAAAACGCCAGTATGACGATTCAACTCCATGAAAACACCAAACCCATTCCAATTGGTAGAGGCGTGGGACAGGGGATACGATATCGCCTAAATTGTTCACCGCGGTTTTGGAACTCGCTTTCAAAAAGCTCAACTGGGAAAGAAAAGGCTTAACCATAGATGGCAAAAATCTATCAAATCTGCGATTTGCAGATGACATAGTGCTGCTTGCTGACGATCTTAACGATATAAAAACAATGCTATCAGAACTCCAGGAAGCATGTAATACCGTAGGCCTAAGAATAAACTATTCCAAAACAAAATGTATGACAAACTTGGTCCCGAGCAGACAGATAGATGTAGGCGATAGAGATATTGATTTCGTAGACAAATACACCTATTTAGGTCACGAAATACGCATAACTAGAGACAACCAAACATGCGAATTTAATAGAAGAATAATCCTCTCTTGGGCCGCATATGGAAAACTTCGGGACGTATTCAAAAGCGATCTGCCAGTCTGCTTGAAAAGGAAAGTGTTTGATCAATGTGTATTGCCAGTTATGACCTACGGCACTGAAACCGCAACACTCACCGTCGCCACTGCAAAAAAGCTCCAAATTGCACAACGAAAGATGGAAAGATCGATGCTCGGCGTGTCGCTACGAGACCATATCACAAACGAAGACCTACGCCGAACAACAGGTGTCACAGATGTGGTTGTGCGTATGGCGAGGTTAAAGTGGAACTGGGCTGGACACGTGGCCCGAATGTCAGATGGAAGATGGACCAAGAGACTACTGGAGTGGAGGCCAAGAGCAGATATACGAAGCAGGGGGAGGCCCCCCACAAGATGGACAGACGATAGAAAAAGAACAAGACGAGCCTGGATCCGAGAGGCTCAGGATAGGAGGAAATGGGCGGAAATTGGGGAGGCCTATGTCCAGCAGTGGACGCAAAGGGCTGTTTGATGATGATGTACAGATGGTACTCCCATCTCTATAGGTTTACTTCTGGTAAATAAATGAAAAATAAATAAAATATTAATCTACACTAGTATCTCTATTATTTTATTTTATCTATCAAAATGAACACATAAATAAACTATTGTATGTGAAAGACGCCATTATTATAATCGTGCGTAAAAGTATCCAAATCGTGCGTAAGAGCCCAATTTAAATCAAACGTAGTTTCATTATTAAACGATTTTTATTTGTTGTTACTTTGACAACTACACGTGTCAATAAACAAAAATCATAGACGTAGTGAAAATACATTTTCTGGCGTTTACTAAAATAAATTTCTCTTATATGGAATTGATAAATTCAAACTGAGAGGCCGAGGCTGTTCGGCCTGGATTCGTCTGATCAGTCTGGATTTTTCTGATCTAACTTAATCTAACTTAACCAAACCACACCCGAATCTAGATTAAATAGTAAGTAATAGTATATCAAATAGTGTTCCCGTCACTGTATGTTTTAACTAGGTAGCAATTTTTGCCACGGACGCGCCGAATGTTCTAACCTAACAGTGTCAGTGATTTTAAGTATTCTGTCTATCAAAATTACAATTTTTTAATAATAACAGAAACAATTAGTATTTTTACAAATTCAACAACATTTTAACATGCTCCGTAGATAAAACAATGTATGATACATGTGAGTGAAAGGCTTTCATGCATTCGTACAAGTTTAAAGCGCGAGCCGAAGGCAAGTGCATTAAACTTCGCAACTTATGCACGAAAGCCCTTCTTCACACACTTGTATCATAAACTACTATTTATTAAATACATAAACATTAAAGGGGCCTTTACAACTTTTAACGCTTCGTAAAAGTTGTAAACTTTTGCTTGTAAAAGTTGTAATCTTTTAAGTTGTTAAGCTTACCTAACGTAAGCTTCTCTTACAGAATCGGGCTGATATAAACTATCAAAACTTTGGAATATATTTCGCATGTTAAATAGAAAAATGTATAAGACTCGTAAATAAGTAAATAATTTCAAGATAAATCGTAGGAGATAAGAATAGTACATAAACATTAAGCACGCAATAATATACAAGGCTGACATTGAGATTATTACGTTCATTTAGATCTTGCAAAAGTTGAAATAATTTTATTAACGGAATAAATAACTAATATTGTTTGTAACGGCTATGAAGGTATCGAAGTTTTGAAATATATTTTGTATATTAAATAGAAAAATGTCTGAGACTAATAAATAAGTAAATAATTTCATGATAAATCGGAGGAGATAAGAATGTATGTACACAAGTTGAAGTATAGGCACAAGCTATAATCACGTGTAAACGGCGTCAATGGACATAGTCCGATGGCAATAACTGGTCCAATCGTTCGGTTTATCATAATCAGTGGATTCCAAAGAGTTGCCAAAGCAAAATTCGATAGTTTAGTCAGTGGGCGAACGGCCTGAGGATAGCAAGATGTATAGTTCAAAGGTAATTAGGCACGGACGCCTAGCGTTTAATGGGTTTGGTTTCTTCAAAATACCGGGACAAGTCGCCGCCCTTCGTCCAGCAGCCTTAAACACCGCAAGATTTGCCTCAACAACTTCTGGACTTTGGCTACCCAAAGCCACTCAGGTCAGTCATAACATTTAAAATTCACCTCACTACTGATACATAATAGTAATATTTTTAGAATTGTCTAAGAATATTTAGATACTATTTTAACAGGTTTGTTTTAAATTATAAGACTTGTATACATTTCAAAATATTATTTGATATAATCAATGTCTGGTAAATAACACAAAGTTATCGTGTAACTTTGCAAAAAAATATTTTGAGCGATGCTTCAAATTAAATGGACTATTTTCTGTTTGTTTCTTCTTGCAAAAGCAATTTTAGTTCCAGACGATAAAAGTAATCAATTTTAAACCGTTAATTAAAAGCAAATAAAAATCTCGACAAGGCAATTTCAAATTTGCTTGCAAATGTAGAGCAAAATCTAAAAAGTAAAACCGAGCATTTATTTACCAAATTCCTCATAGAAACTGGGTTTACATTAGCTATTTATAAAATACAATTCTACTTTTTCATTTGTGAAAGAGTAAATAATATAACTAAAGTAGACAAAGTGATTTATTCCGCGCTGCATATTATACTTTTCCCAAAGTGAATGTGAAATAAAAACAGAAACATTTTTTTTATATCCCCCAAGCTGCAGTTATATAAAGGGTGAGAAATTAAGATTGTCCTGAATTTAAACCGGAATTATCAAAAAACGAAATAAGTTTTTTTGTTGAACATTGTAGAGCAAAATCTAAAATTTAAAAACAAGTAAAATGCTTAATCCCAAATTAACAATTAGCACCTAAATATGGCTTCGCTAAGAGGACCTCCGTTTACTTTGTTACATAATTGAGATGAAAAAACTTCACTGAATATTCAACAGTTAAAATTATAGCAAATAAGTCATTACTACTTTTAAGCAAAAACAGGACACTCTTAATTTGTCACCCTTTATATTGCAAAAAATGTGATAATTTTTAAAACGGTTTTAAAAGTTTTGCAATATTTTATTTTTTTAATAAAATTTTGTTGTTTTCAGAAAACACAATTATGGCCGTATTTAACTAAATCTTGTAGATACGTTATCTCGAGTCTCAAGTGGTCTTGTCTAATTTGAAATCTTATCTATGTTACTGTTTGCTTAAACTATCACCGCCGTTGCCGCATGCACCGTATTAGGAACTAATTGCCTTTTTATCCGAACCACAAACATTTGCAGAAATTGTTATTGTCGCTTATAATTTTATAAGTTCAAGGTCAATTAACAAAAGAATTACAGAAAATATGTATTGGGAACTAATTGCCTTTTTATCCGAATTTCAGACATTTAGGTACTGTAACGAAACTGTTATTGTAAATTTTATAAGTTCAAGGTCAAGATGTCAAGAGAATTACGGTTAAAGTCCCCGATGCCGATACATTTAAACAAAAATCACAAGCGGAATAAACAGATTGAGAAAATTATGTAAAAATCTTTTGGCATGACCTTTGACTTTAAAAAATCAGCTAATATTATGATTACAAAATTTATTTAAAGATTATAAAAATGTTATTCAATATAAACTTTTCCATGCAAGATTTAGAATATAATATTTCTATGCAAACTATAAACTATTCAATTTAAACACGTGGTTGTTCCATTTCCAGGTATATAAATTGAAACCAAGTGTTTGATTTAAAAGCTTGACATGTAAACATGAGCATGTCAAAGAAATATAATTTAGATTTTTCCACGCAGGTGAACTTGGAGAAAAGAGCCTTACAGCAATTCACCGACAAGAAGCAATCGACTTTCACCGATCGGAGCCAATTGAAATACGCGAGGAGATTAGTCGTGAAATTAGGCAGCGCCGTCATCACCAGAGAAGACGAACATGGTTTAGCACTTGGCAGATTAGCTTCAATCGTTGAACAAGTAAGCTATATATACTTATAATAATAAATAATAGACACTAGGCGTAAGTTTCACAAATTGAGTGAAAGTCAATTTTTGAAACTTACGCTTAGTATCTATTATTATTTTTATAATGTTTCACCTAGTGCATACAGCTTAATCTTATTTTACTGTATATACTTATTTCTCGAATATGTATTTTAAAATATCCAAACTTTTTTAAATTACATTTTTTTCATACAAAAAATAAAATTATTTCAAACCACGGCTTCTTCCTCGTTTATGTACTTAATGTGGTCTTGAACGGGATTATGGATTTGTTAAATTCTCAAAGAACATCCCGTCTAAAGAGATTAAGATTAGGAGAGATATTTTTACAGACAACAAAAATATTCTGCAATAATAAATAATCTGTATCTTATCTGAAATTAGATGATTTATTATAGCAAAACAGTTTCCGCTCATTGAGTCTTTAAATGAATAAATAAGGAAATTATTTTGCTGACGTTAATTTCATGTTACGTAACGTTTTCTTTAAAATTCATTTTGTTTATATATTTTTCGTCCAATTTTCGTTTAATACATTTTGAAATCATATTTTCTGAATCAAATAGATAAATATTTGATTTTTTTAATTCAAATTTAAACGATTCGTCAAACCAACTTAAGAATTAGAATAAAACTGCACAAACTCTCCAATATTTGTTTCGGCTGGTTTTATGTAATCTTGTTTGGACATTTCTTCCCTTCTCTAGTCTTGTCCAGTCGTTTTCAGGCTTTTTTTTAAGTTTGGTTCGATATGAATGCCGGGTTTGCCGAGCCTTCGAACACTGCGGCCTATTGGTAGCCTATTGTATTATGCATTCACATTCACTTAGGCCCAGAAACCTGTTGTTATTGTAAATTGCGCTAATTGCCATTTTTCACATTTGTCTTCTGGAACAAATGCGGCCGGCACTGGGGATAGAACTCGAGAGCTCTATACAGTTAGCAGCTCAGTTAGTGTCAGTTAGCGCTCTAACATGAGGCCACGAGCGTCACCACTACACCACTCGCGCCGGCAATTTCCAGGCTTATCCAATCATTTCCAGTCTTCTCCAGTCGGGTGTAGTCCTGTCCACTCTTAACTACCCTTGCACGGTCTGCTTTGGTCTTCTTAAGACTTGTTCTGTCTGGTAGTGTCTGGTCTTACCTAGCTGGAATACTCTCTGTGTCCCTCGGCATCGCTAAGGCTATCATTTACTTCTATATTTGTTGTTGCTTCCTCTTCATTTGTGTCAATAATTTTCTCCGTGCCCTTTTCTACTGCCTTCCAGTCTTCCTCAATCTTTACCATGAGTGACGTCTTAATGTTCCTGCTTGTTACGGTTTCTCCTACATGTAGGTCTATGGCTTATACACGGGGTCGTTCCTTCCACTTAAAACTGTTCGGCACGGGAGCCTCATGGGACTACCCGATCACAATAGCTTGTGCAAAGAATGTACCCATGAGGGCGGGATCATCCAGGAGAGACGTACGAAAATTCGCTCGAGCGTTACCAGTTTAAGGTTACCGAGCATAAGTCGGTTGGCATTGGTACCACGGGGAATGTGAGCCCTGGCACCCATTCGTGGTGAAGGACTTCTGCGGGTAGTGGTCGCGAGCCAGGTAGTGCTCAAGGGTCTAGTGTCCGGCGTGCGCGCATACGGCCTTAAGAAGGGACGACAGTGGAATAGCACACGTGTCGTTGTCCCACCGCCCGTTCCAACTATGGCCGGGCAATTCCCGGTATAGGCCTTACGGCTCCCGGACCCGGTCTGGCCAGGCGGCCCCCATTTCGGAGAAGACCAGCCAAAATGGGTCGCATAGAAGAAAGGCTCACGGCTATCGAGCCCGGTCTGGCGAGACGGCCCCCATGGCGGTGAAGACCAGCCAAAATGAGTCACATAGACCCCTATGGCGGGGCGTTCTACGCTTGAAGAAGGCAGTGTGTTCTACTGCGTTTGCCTAGGCACTGGTACCCATTCGTAGAGAATAACTCATGCGGGTAGTGTTCGCGAGCCAGGTAGTGTTCTGGGGTCTCTTGCCCGGCGTGCGCGTATACGGCTCGAAGAAGGGGACGACAGTGGAATAGCACATTTGTCGTTGTCCCACCGCCCGTTCCAACTATGGCCGGGAAATTCCCGATATATGCGTCACGGCTCCCGGACCTGGTCTACCCAGGCGGCCCCCATTTCGGAGAAGACCAGCCAAAATGGGTCGCATAGAAGAAAGGCTCACGGCTATCGAGCCCGGTCTGGCCAGACGGCCCCCATGGCGGTGAAGACCAGCCAAAATGAGTCACATAGACCCCTATGGCGGGGCGTTCTACGCTTGAAGAAGGCAGTGTGTTCTACTGCGTTTGCCTAGGCACTGGTACCCATTCGTAGAGAATAACTCATGCGGGTAGTGGTCGCGAGCCAGGTAGTGTTCTGGGGTCTCTTCCCCGGCGTGCGCGTATACGGCTCGAAGAAGGGGACGACAGTGGAATAGCACATTTGTCGTTGTCCCACCGCCCGTTCCAACTATGGCCGGGAAATTACCGGTATAAGCCTCACGGCTCCCGGACCCGGTCTGGCCAGGCGGCCCCCATTTCGAAGAAGACCAGCCAAAATGGGTCGCATAGAATAAAGGCTCACGGCTATCGGGCTTGCTCTGGCCAGACGCCCCCATAGCGGGGAAGGCCAGCCAAAATGAGTCGCATAGACCCCTATGGCGGGGCGTTCTACGCTTGAAGAAGGCAGTGTGTTCTACTGTGTTTGCTTAGGCACTGGTACCCATTCGTAGAGAATAACTCCTGCGGGTAGTGGTCGCGAGCCAGGTAGTGTTCAGGGGTCTCTTGCCCGGCGTGCGCGTATACGGCTCGAAGAAGGAGACGACAGTGGAATAGCACACTTGTCGTTGTCCCACCGCCCGTTCCAACTATGGCCGGGAAATTCCCGGTATAGGCCTCACGGCTCCCGGACCCGGTCTGGCCAGGCGGCCCCCATTTCGAAGAAGACCAGCCAAAATGGGTCGCATAGACCCCTATGGCGAAAGGTTCTTCGCTTGAAGAAGGCAGTGTGTTCTACTGTGTCTGCCTCTCGGAAGTAGGTCAGTCTTCGGAATCCTGTTGTTGGAAACGTTTCAGGTATGCTGCAAAACAATCATGTTCACTCAGAATTTGGGTGATATAGTAGCCCGCCTCTCCAAGTTTCCTGTTTGTCCATTTCATTATATATGGGAACAGTTTTTTGGTCCACTAGCCCTTATCTTGGAGTCCATCTCATTTCTCCTGCAATTTATTTCCGCCGTGGTTTGTCCATTTCGTTTCTTATACATGCGGCATCTTTCGTCCACCAGCAGTTCTAATGGCGATCACTTGAGTGCTGCTGTTGACGTGGTGTGGAATGCGCTACATATTCTTATCAGGGTATTCCTTTGTATGCTTTCCAAAATGTTTCTATATCAGGCTGGCCCCTTACAGCATTATGGAGTACACTACAGATGCAAGTATTCTTCTTCTGCTACTTCTTGCACCCACATGTTAGACGTTATCCTAGACAATTTGGTCGACATCTCTTCCGCTTTGTTTGAGATATTTCCAACAAGTTTTGTCATTCTCATATTGTAATCAAAGTAAATTCCCAAATACTTAAAAACTCTAATCGTTATTCCGTCGACCTCCATTCATACCTCCTTTAACTTCCTTCTGTCAACTAACAATTCGCATTCTGTTTTGTGGGGCGCCAAGCAAAGCATTTTCGTCTACATTTCCTTCCGAATTCTAAGTATTGCGGTGTTCAGTTCCTGATAGTCTGCAGGTCACTACGGCTAGGTCGTTCGTATACCCTACTAGAGTCACTCCCTCCTGCATTTCCATTGTTATTACGCTTTTGTAGTGAATGTTCCACGGGTGGGCCGAGTATGGACCCTGTGGTACACCATATGTTATCTTGGTCCTATTGTCATTGCCCTTGATGTAATACCTCCATATGAATTCTATTGTGTGTATAGATACAGAGAAACCTGTTTTTTGCGACAGATTGGTTCCAGAATCCGCATAAAAAAATCGCATTAAAACTGTACTGTATATGGGAAATCGATACATTGGTTCCTGAGATCGAAAAAATGTACGATAAACAGGTCATTTTGTTTGAAATTATTAATGTTATTTTATTTTTATTAGAATTGAAAGTAGGAGTTTATCTCTACGATATCTTCAAATCTGTCAGTAGCTAGAATTACACGGAAATCTTCTGTTACTCTTTGGCACACCCCGCTGAAGAAGCGTGGTGTGAGCCGTTCGCTGCGTCAAAGCAAGAAAATAAAGTTAGAATTTGTGTAATTACTACCTTAGAGTCCAAGATAAGAAGATCTCGTCGGCTCCTCATCCAACGGGAACTCTTATCTGAAGGCAAACTGACAGATAGCGTAAATCATTGCTAACCACAATCCATGGTGGCCTTGCGATACGAATTCCAAACCGGAATCTATTGTTTGTTTTTGATTTACTCTATCTGTCAGTTTGCCTTCAGATAAGAGTTCCCGTTGGATGAGGAACCGACGAGATCTTCTTATCTTGGACTCTAAGGTAGTAATTACACAAATTCTAACTTTATTTTCTTTACTCTTTCATAACATCTGTTGGCCTTCAGCCCCTGACAAAAATCGGTCTTGACCGTTCCCGTTACTTGCTTTGACGCAGCGAACGGCTCACACCACGCTTCTCCAGCGGAGTGTGCCAAAGAGTAACAGAAGATTTCCGTGTAATTCTAGCTACTGACAGATTTGAAGATATCGTAGAGATAAACTCCTACTTTCAATTCTATTAATAATTTGGTTCAAACCATGACATCTCATTTTAAACTTTATTTTTATTGCTTAAAGTATGAAGATTTAATAAAATATAAAGATTTGATAAAACATAAAATTTAATAAAATATGAAGGAAATAAAGGTGAACTTTCATTAAGAAAATAACTAAATCTGATGACTCCTAATTTTTTTTTTAAACTATAATATCCTTTCCATCAGTGGAAGTTTCATCATTCTCCTTTTGAGTGGTACCTTCTCCAATCAAAATTCTTCCAGCTTTCCATCATTTTCATTCTGATTTCTCAAGAATTCTGTTTTCAGTGGTTGTCTCTGCTTCTTATTCAAGCCATTGCACCATTCTTGGTAACAGAACATGCATGTTGTCAATTTACGGCTGAATTGGGTAGCGTTTTCGGCAACAGGATCGTGAGTCAAAAAATAATTTTCTAATTCACTGGCTAGATGAATGCCTTTAGATATTATTTTCGCAGTGAGGGGAGTCTCTTCGTAGTCACTAACTGCTTCTTCATGATCAGAAGGTACAAGAATAGTGTATATTATTTCATCATCGTCAAGGGGATTGTCAATTACCATTTCTTCAATGTCGGCAGGTGTTAAATCTTCGAAACCTTCCCCACCAACTCTATGCGCTAGAGAAATGATATCACCAAACACATTGTCATGTTGTGGAGTTGGTTCTTAGCTCTTAACACATGCTGGCCAAATAGGCTTCCAACATGCATTCAGGGTTGATTGTTTCAACATTGCCGTTGCCAGTTTAATACTTTTGACTCACAAGGGGGCCACATGGTCATCGGATTTTTGTTATTTTTTTTCACTTATAGTACGTAAAGTGGACACCCAACGATTACCAGGCTTTCGCCTGAATTTAAGTCGCACGCAAAACAAAAAAAAAGTCAATTTTCTCGAGAATTTCTGAATATGGCGTCGTCCCGCTTGGGGAAATTCATATTTGGGGTCTCCACTTTACGTACCATAAGTGAAAAAAATAACAAAAATCCGATGACCATGTGGTCCCTTTGTCAGTCCATTATATAAAACTTCTTCCATGCAGCAATAATATTCAGTTCTGCATCTCCATCAAGTTCATTCAGAATGTATTGAAATGAATTCTTTGCATAACGACTTTTAAATGTAGCAATAATGCCTTGTTTGGTGGTTGTAACAATGCAGTTGTATTAGATTGTAGAAAACAAAACTCAACATTAGGGTGATCCAGCAAGAGATGACCAGGTGCGTTGTCTAAAATCAATAAAACTTTGAATTCTTTTATCCAAATAATGTCGAACATCTGGGATAAAACAATCATTGAACCATTCAGTAATTTGTTTTGTCATCCAGGCTTTCTTGTTGTCTTTTCAATGAACTGATAATGATTCCATAGTTATGCCATTCATTGCTTTTGGCTTTAAAGCTCGATTAATTAGCAATGGTTTTAATAAACATCCACCTGAAGCATTGCTGAAAAATAGTAAGGTTACACGATCCTTATCTGCTTTAAATCCTCCAACTTGTCGTACAGATTTGTCCAAGTATAATCTTCTCGGGGTTTTCTTCCAAAATAGGCCCGTTACATCGACATTCCAAACTTGTTGGTGAGTGTATCCCATCTTCTATAATTTACGAAATTTTCGGAACAAATCCTTTTGGAGCTACTTCATCTGCAGATGTAATTTCTCCTTGAATTTTGACACTATGCAAGGAGAATCTTCTTAAAAATCTCATCAACCATCCATTATTTCCATAAAAAAACGTATTTTTTGTTTGACTTTGTAAGTTCGTTATTTCCGTTTTGTTTAATCTGCTCATAAAACTTCATAGCTTTTTGCTTCAAAAAACTTCCGTTTATTGGAATTTTCTTCTGACAAGAATCTTCTATAAGTAGTATCAACGCCATTTCCATTTTCTCTTTGATGATATCTCGTATGTATGATGTCGATTTAGCATTTAATCTTGTGCCAGTGATAACCGCTTCTCAGCTAGTGGCTTTATTCTTTTTTACGCACTTTATTGTAGATTTCTTCATACCTTCATACATTCCTTCATAGAAGAAATAAAATTGGAATTAGTCGATTCTTCAAACCGTGCTATTTCGAATTCGCATAAAAATAATCCGCATAAAAACAGGTTTGACGGTATATATTTATATATATTTCCTTCTTTCAGGTCATTCACGATACCCGTTCAGGGGGCACATATTAAAAGCATTTTGCACGTCTAGCGTGACCATTACGCCTTTTTCGTCTCTCTTGTTTGTTTTTAATTGCTTTCATTGCCCGGTCATGTCTGGTCTTGTCCAATATTGTACAGTCTTGTTCAATCCTGTCTATTCTTGTCCAATCTTGTCCTATCTAGTCTTGGAAATATGAATATAAATTAATTATTATATAATCTTCTTCTTCTTCAAGGCGCTACAGTCCCATTTGGACCTGAGCCTCCTCCCACTGCCTACACTTGTACTTGGCGTCTTGATCTTACACAAGTGTAGGGAGCCCTTACAGTTTTTAACGTGGTTGGCAGCTAATATTTGGGGAGGTTTCGAGGCAAATTTTTACTGTGATGACTTTGCCAGAGCCATCTACAGGGGAACGGTGGCTTATTTTTACCATGTCCAGGATTTCAACCTGGGACTTGCGGCTCCGAAGTCTGACACCTTGACTACTAGGCCACCACCGCCTCAATTATTATATAATGAGGTTGAATATATGTAGCTTAGGACCTGGGCCTGGATGAGAAGATAACCAGGCTAATGCAGGCCACTCTGAGAAACACCAACTCGAAAGTCAAGTTTAGAGGTGAGCTCTCGGGAGACAGGGCAATGGTCTATCTTGCATAACAGAGAGCTGGACATGATCAATTTGCATTTTTGATATCATATTTTTCGTGCCAATTAGCAAAATATTTGAAATTCTTGTAAAAATTAAAACGATTCATCAAATAACTTTATTTCGAAACCAATAAACAAACGGCTCGAGATGTGGAAAAATGCAGATGAACATTCCATACAGAGCATCCATCAGATTATACAGGACATATGGGAAACAGAGATCTTACCAGAAGGATGGACCTCAGCTATGATCCATCCTCCTCTCAAGAAGGGTAATAAGAATGACCTTGACAACTACAGATGCATATCTCTGATATCTGCCACATACAAGATATACTCTACAGCCATGATAACTGGAGTTAGCAACCAGCTTGACTTCCAACTAGGTGAATATCAGGCTGTCTTCCGAGCTAATAGATCATGTACAGACCAAATACAAAATCTCAAGACCATCTTTACATACCGGGGTCGAGGCGCACATCCCTGGGTAGTAATCCTAGAGGACTTTCAAAAGCCATATGATACATTCAGACAGACAGACCCTGATCTCCACCCTGCGAGAATTGGGCCTGGATGAAAAGACAACCTGGATTAGTCTCTAGGTCACTCTGAGAAACACCATCTCGAAAGTCAAGTTCAGAGGTAAGCTCTCTGAGAGCGTTCCCATTCAAACGGGAGACAGGACGATGGTCTTTCTTACATACTGTTCTACTATTGACTGGAGAAAATCATCAGGGAATTGACTTGCTCATTACCATCGGGAATTAAACTGAGGATGGGATACAAGAAAGATAACCTCAATGTACACTGCTTAGCCTTTGCTGATGACCTTCCTGTCCTGTTATCCAACGATATAGAAGAGGCTACTGGCCAAATACAGAGCCTCACCAGCACAGCAGCTAAGGCCGGTTTTAGATTCAGCATGCAGAAAACTGTGTTCATGACTAACATAAAAGACGCCCCATCTACAATTCCACTAGAAGGCACTACCATTCGTAAATTCGTTGCAGTCAAATATTTAGGAGAGTGGATTCCAGCAAACGAGAGTGAGAACTTGGATATAAATACCAGATGTACCAAGTTGGAGAGGGTTTACAACTCCTGCAAGAGTATTTACATCTCCAAACCTCTCTCCAAGGACCTTAAACTTAAACATTACAACTTAGTAGTAAGACTATGTCTCAGAATGTCTCTTGATGAACAGGAAAGGTCTACTCAGGAAACTAGAGCTTAAAGAATGGAAAATCCTGAGGAGAATACTAGGGCCAATTCAAGAAGAGAATGGTACATATAGGATCAGACAAAATAGTGAGATGTACCACCTGCAAGAAGACATAATCACATCTATGAGGAAAAGGCGCCTAACCTTTTATGGACATTTAACCCGCATGAACCCTCCCAGACTCACGAACAGGATTTTTACCACGACAGGTAGAGGGAAAGCCTCCAGAAACAAATGGATCACCACAGACAATGGATCAGGACTGAAATCAGACCTGGAGCAACTTAAAATTCCATCAGAAACCATAGAGGATCGGTCCAAACTCCGGCAGACTATTCGACAAGGAGTATTCCCAGCAAAAACAGCACAGGAACACACAGACCAAAGTGGACTGAGGAGAGGAAGCTTACGCGCAGCCGGAAAATGAAAGCTTTCTGGGCTAAGAAGAAACAGCAGACCCATATAAAGTCAAAACGATCCCCGTGGTGATAAGTAGGCCCAATCGAGAAGACTCGATTATGCAACTAACTTCTACTATCATAATTTAGACGTTTGCTTTATAATCCACAATGTTAATTATAAGATGTAAATTATCATGGGGTAGACTACATGATAATCTTGATATATTTCATTTTCTTCTTCTTCTCGTAGTGCTACAGTCCTACTGAACCTTGAGCACCCTTATTCTCATTTTAGATTTATCAGTTTTCTTGATTCCTAGATCTTCCATTACCTTGTCCGGCAGTCTCTTTGCACGCTGTCATAGATAGACTTGTTGGAAGTGTACGAATACTTGTGGCATGCATGTATATTTCAACTTTAACCCTTTGGGTACGGATTTATTTAGAGGATGCAAGACAAGTGAAACATATGCATGACGAGCCTCAGCCGTCAAATGTACCCAAAGGGTTAACTGATAATTCAATTTGAAATATCAAAGCGAATTAAACTAGCTTTGCACCAGATACTTATCATTAATGATATTTGATATTTTATTTATCATTTGGCCTATATAATGTAATTTGTTTAAACAAATATAGAAAAGAATCAAACAATATAATGAGAAATGTGAAGATATTTCTACTTCTTCAAGGCTATAGTTAGTAGCGAAAATTAATAATTTTATTCTTATATCCGATTTAACTTCCAATCGGTTTCTATATTTATCTTTTTAGGAAACCTGATGTGAAATGTCGGCATCAATCTTATAAGACATGACCAAATTCCAAACAACGTTATAACGTCAATATTTGAATCCTACAATTCCATCTGGGATTCCACGTTAGTCATGTCTATTCTTGTCTAGGAAAACCAGACGTTCTGATTTCTCGCGATTTTATTTGTAAATATTTTTGAAACGCTCGTAAATAAATCGCTTCTCGAAATTACAAGATTCAAAAATTTCCGATTTTTTTTTGAGAAAAATTGTCTGCGATTTTAACTCGATGTCCCACTACCCCAATTTTCAGAACTATTATTTGTCCCGATTTGAAAATATTCATCACCCCTTACACACATTTAAAAAAACAACTTATTAAAGCGCAACATAGCCTGGATATATAAATATATTCATCCTTTCCGCAGCTCTATAATATTATTAAGTCTTTTTAAGACTACAAAACAAATCTCATGCTGAAACACAACAGATATTTGTTTTTTGTTTACTAACACTTATATATTCAACCTTTCCGTAACTATATAATTTTATGAAGTCTTTTTAAGACTACAAAACAAATCTCATGTTGAAACACAACAAATATGTGTCTGTTATTTACTAGCACTAAGTCCACTTTCATGGGGCTAAGACAAGGACCAGATAAATTATTTTTAAGATCACATCTTTCTATTTAACCCAAGCGAATAACCATCTGCTAAGGCGTTTCGAGATCTATCTTTCGTCAGTGCAGCTTAGAGAGATAGAAATGGTTTAGAAATGCTAAAAATAAAATGTTCTTCTTTGGTCCTGCCTGGTCTAGTCTGGTCTGGTCTTCTCGTCTGATCTCCTCTGGTCTTGTATGATTTTGTCTGGTCTTGTCTAATCTAGTCTTGTTAGATCATGCCCTGATATGTCTGCTAATGTCTAGTCTTGTCTGGTCTTGTTTAGCCCTGTCTGATCTTTGGTTTAATGGCAAAGTCCTGAGCTTGAATATAACCTCCCCAATTTTTCTCTTACTTGTTAAGAGAACTGCTAGTCTTCAGCTGTTTCTCCTCAATTCACTTGTCTATCGGTTATATGGCTTCATTTGCCCTCCGCTTCAACCCCTGCTCGGTTCTGCCACATACCACCCGAGCAAGATCATCTGCAAAGCCGATAATCTACCCCTTCTGGCATGTCAAGTTTTAGTACCCCATCGTATACTATGTTCCACAGCGTTGGGCCCATAACTGAGCCCTGTGGAACACCATGTACTTTCTTAATAGTGCAGCAGCCATTTGAAACGAAGACAATTTCCCGTTGGGATAGGTAACTATCTATCAAAGATAACAGGTACGGTGAGAAGTTACGCCGCGTGATTTCGTTCATAATGTCCAGCGCGCAGACCGAATTAAACGCATTGCGCACATCGAGAGTATTAATGCTCATATCTTTCTGGTTCAACATGTACCCTTCCTGGCGGCATCTGCAATGGCCTCTACTTTTTTGAGCGCATCGATTGTGGATAGTCCTTCCCTAAAACCTCACTGGATATCAGAGATTTTCCCAATTTTTCAATTCTTCTTTTATCCTTATTGGCAACAGCTATTCCACAATAATTTGCCAGCAGTGCCTAGTAGACAGAAGGGCCTGCAGGACGTTGTATCGTTAAGCGGCTTGTCGCTTTTTTCGCAGTAGTATTAGTCTAGCCCTCTGTCAGTTCTTCCGAAAGACACCCTCCCTTAGCGTCTATTCATAATATTAGAACGTAGTAGGGTACAGCGCTGCATGCGGTTTTGATGATATCCGATGGGATCATATCTGGGATCTATGGGATCATATGGGGCTCTGCCTTTTTTGAGCCGAGTGCTAGCCACTGTTAGTTCCTATGTAGTGTATTCGAGTACTTCCCTACATGCCGGTTTTTTTCAGGTGCGTGTTGAATGGATTGGAAATAGGTCGGTGTAGATTTTTTCCATCATGTCAGAGCTAGGGAACAAACTAGGATTTCGGATCTTCAGCTCTCTAGTGGCAATTTGGTACGCGTCTCCCCCAGGGATTTTCATCGATCCTCGCGCAGAAATTCAGTTAGCCAGCATCTCCTCTTCTCGATATTTATGGATCTCCGAAGCATTTTCTTTGACATCTTGAGAAATTATTTCTTTGCCACCAACTCCGCATATTTCGTTTTGCACCTTTGATAAGCACGCCTGGTCTTCACACAGGCTTTTCTAGTTGCCTTCTTTCAGGTTGCTGATCTCCTCAGTCTAGTAGTGCACTCCCTTCCGTTTGGAGGAGATCTTCCTGGCCGGCAGACATTCCTGACATATTTTGGTGAGGGTAGTAATCATTCCTTCTTCGTCCGGTTTTTAGTCCAAAAGTGGATCAAATAGTGGATCTGTAAATCCTTTTACAAGTCTGTAAGAATAGGAAATGAATAAAAGGAGGAAATGGAAGGATCCTCCAGAGCCATCTCCATCCACGTTAAAAACTGTAAAGACCCGATACTTGTGTAAGATCAAGACACCAGAACACAAGTGTAGGCAGAGGAAGGTGGCCCAGGTCCTGCTTCGGACTGTAGCACCAGTGAAAGGAAAGAAGGAACGTCACAAATAGTGGATCTGTAAATCCCTTCGCAAGTCTGTAGCTATAGGAAATGAATAAAAGGAGGAAATTGAAGGATCTTCTAGAGCTATCGCCATCCACGTTAAAAACTGTAAGGGCCCCTATACTTGTGTAAGATCAAGACACCAGAACACAAGTGTAGGCAGAAGAAGTCGGCCCAGGTCCTGTTTAGAACTGTAGCACCAGTGAAAGAAAGGAACGTCACAAATAGTGGGTCTGTAAATCCTTTCACAAGTCTGTAAGAATAGGAAATGAATAGAAGGAGGAAATGGAAGGATCTTCCAGAGCTAAGTTAATCTAAACAAATGCTGTGAAACATCTTGCCTAATATTTGACGAGTCTGGTTGATGGTTGCGCGAGTTCGTCGATTCAGTAGAAGAAATTCCACTGCTAGTTTTGACCGCGTGTGTCTTATATTTATAAATTAAAGATGTGTATAGTACAGATGACGCCTGTATTAGCTTGGATGTGCGTATCAGATGCGATATTTTGATGACTAGAGGTATTGTGGTATGACCGTTGCCCTAGAAAGTCTTAAGTAGGACCTGGACCACCTCCCTCTGCATACACTTGAGTTTTAGTGTCCTGATCTTCAATAGTGTCCAATTTTAGTGTCCTTCGTCACAAATATTGGGAGCCCTACAACCCATTATAGTTTTTAACGTGGATGGACTAGCCATTTATTTGGAGAGGTTTTCGAGGACAATTTTTACTGTGGTGACTTTGCCTGAGGCATGCATATGAAAACGGTGGCACATTTTTCCATTTTTGTGGTCCTGAAATCAAATCGGGGACCTCTGGCTTGGTAGTCTGATATCTTAACTACTAGGCCACTACTACTAGGCCTAGGCCATTACTAGATATTTGAAGTTCTCGACCTGACCTCGATTATTCTATTATAAACAATTAGCAGCGTAAAACGTCTTTGGATATTACCATTGACTGGACCTTTTCAGTTGATCTTCATGTTGAAATGTTTAGATGCTTTGTTAAAGGCAAAGAGCAAGGGTTGTAAGTCATCTTCATTTTTGGATGTTATTAAGGCATCGTTTAAAACAAATTAATTAATTAATAGTATATTTTGTAACTAGGGCGGTAGGTTGTCAATTAGACATGAGAGCGAAATTGCGCGCACGAACGAAGTGAGTGCATACATTCGCTTGAGGGGACAATTGACAATACCGCCCGTGTTTCAAACAATATTTTTTATAACTCTTGCGAGATGCCATCCAAAAAAAGATCAAAAAAGGAGAGTCAAAATGAAGATTTTGCTGTTTTAATTGTCTCCGGTGGTGTGGATTCGTCATAAAAACTCTCCTGGTATCATCATCGTCTCCGGTATCACCATAGAATTTACACTCATTTTAAAACGTTTTCTCTCATTTTTATTTTGAGATGAAACAAAATTTCGGTCACTTTCACGTCACTTTTTTTAATATTGAGGTCTTGATTGAGTTTATTTTATTTATTTAGTTGTTTTTTTTAATGTAACCCAGCGCCAAGTTATCCCCAAGTTATGTGGTTATACAGCCTTTTTCATTATGTGGCATTCCTCGTACTAAAAAAACGTGCTCCAGATAGTACTTTTAATGCATGAGTAATAAAAAAAAGTTTAACATTAATTCGCGTGTTGTGAGTAGTATAATTCCACATTCATAACGCTGCATTGACTAGTGATAATAAAAATATAACAGCGGCATAGAATTTAATACCATTTCGTGTTCGACACGGCGTACACATCGTACGTATTGCACAATATAAACCGCAATAGCGATTGCGGTCATTACGCCTATTATTGTCGAAAAGCCGAAAACAATATAAAATGCACATTACGGATGCCACTGTAACCATGAACTAACCTAACCTATTCAAACACTTCAAAAACTCAAAACACAAAACTTAAGTAGCAATTTGCTTTCGCGTCCGGGGATTTTCATCGATCAGCATCACCACTTCTCGATATTTATGGATTTTCGAAGCATTTTCTTTGACTCTGTATAGTTTGTCATGAGATATTTTTTCCTTGCCACCAGCTCCGCATCTTTCGTTTTGCACCTTTGATAAGCACGCCTGGTCTTCACACAAGCTTTTCTGAGGTTGCTGATCTCCTCAGTCCACCAGTACACTTTCTTCCGTTTGGAAAACCTCTTCCTGGCCGCCAGACATTGCTCACAAATTTATATATGTAGCAATTTGGTACATTTGGTAAAATGAGCTCTAGTAGCAATTTGGTACGCGTCCAGAGATTTTCATCGATCAGCATGTTCTCTTCTCGATATTTATGGATCTTCGAAGCATTTTCTTTGACTCTGTATAGTTTGTCATGAGAGATTCTTTCCCTGTCACCAACTCCGCATCTTTCGTTTTGCACCTTTGACAAGGACGCCTTCTGAGGTTGCTGATCTCCTCAGTCCACCAGCACACTTTCTTCCGTTTGGTGGAGATCTTACTGGCCGGTACATTCCTCACATATTTTGGTAATGGTAGTGATCATCCCTTCTGGAGTGTCGCCTGTCCGGTTTTTAGTTCAACATTCCAAATCAGATGCCATTAGCCATATTAAGGTTTTTGCTGGACCATCCAGCGTGCATCGTTGGTTTTACCAATATTGTATTGATAACGTTCATCATTTCATTTGTTAAGTATTTGTGATCGCTGTATGTATCGTTGTCTAGAACCCTCCAATTTGCGAGCTTACCGGCCACGTTGTTATACATGATCACGTGGATTGATCACGCCGCGTTCACGTGATAGTTCGTAGGGACGTTGTAAAAAGCCTGATTTACACTGCTTTGTCAAATTTTACTCTTGTGCGGAAAATATTAATCCCAATAATATAACCAAATACAAAAGTTTCGGTTGCGTGATTTACGCTTCAAAAGCGTTTGCACTGGCCAATAGGGAATCATCCCCCGAAAATCACGTGAAGATCACGCAAGTTTATTAATCCATCGGGTGGCTGCGGCAAGTATAGTAACTAGTGTGAACTCAAGGATCGAAGTCGCACCTCTCCTCTCAAAAGTTGGATTATTGTCTTCGTTTATGACGACCAGACCGAACTCTGAGATCAAGTCGAGGACCGCATCCCCCCTAGCGTCAGTTAGAGAGCATCCCTAGGACTGGGAGTTAGCATTAAAGTCGCTTGCATCCAGTATGGATTTTCCATGCGCCGTAAAGCTCTCTTTGAGTTCTTCTAGTGCAGTGGTTCTCAAACTTTTTTGCCGCGGCACCCTTATCGAACTAACAAAATCTCGCGGCACCTTTGTCGGGCTACAAAAATTTCGCCAGCACAGCTAAGTTTTCCTTTAAGTTTATTGGAAGTTTGGTTAATTTCACGTTCAAATCACATTTTTTCGTTTTTAATGTAAGCGCATGTTGAGAATGCAACATTGAGAGAAGTGGCGGTTTCATCTAGTTTTTCGAAGTTGTCGGAAAGGTATCCCAATTTAAGCAGCCAATCGACATCAACTGTTAGATAAAAGGCTCTTCTGTAAATGTAACTGGAGGTGGAAGTGATCCATACCCAGATCTTCGGCGGTAAGTTTTAAAAAAGTGCTTGAAGCGGGCGGCTCTTAACATGATTAATTAATCACAACACCATCCAATATGACTTTTAAATTTTGCGATATCCTTCTCGTTGCCAGAGAATGTCGATGGATGACACAGTGGCTGCTGGTAGCATTAGCTACCACTTGTTACATTCTAGAAACGGCCCCCTTTACTTTGTCAACCATTGTAGCCGCTCCATCGCTGCAAATATGAACACACTTGCTATTCTATTTGCATTTCGAATGAATATCTCAAAAACACAAGAAAAACAGCAAGTCCCGCAATGTCGGTACTTTCATCAAGCTGTGAACTAAACAAAATACAAATTTTCAACCTTCTTATAAGTTCGTTCTCTACAGACTCTGAAATTGTAAACATTCGCTTGCTTATAGTGCTAATTGACAGCTGCACAGTATCAATCTTCTTGGCCACGCCTGGACCTAAAATGCAACTTACAACATCCTTGACGTAAAGTTTAATCTGTTTCTCGGCAATAGTATGGGGCTTTCCAGATTTTGCTATGTGTGTACTGACAATAAACGAAGCTTCAGTTGCGTTTTCATTTTTTAATATTCTCTGCACCATGGATGACCCTGGTTGAAGAGATAAACCGCGGCGTTTGAAGATTTCTTCACCTTTATGTACTAATTGTAAATCAGATTGATTGCATTCCAGATGTCTTTATAATTTGGATGGAACCAAGCAGTTATTAGCAACAATTTTAATACAGATAACACATTGCCCTTCCGGTGCTTATTCGTTCCGAATAGAAACAAAGCCAAACAATCTAAAGTAGCTAGGATCATGTTTCCTTATTTTTCCTCGCATTATCTTTTGGTCTTGAGTTGCCTTTTACGAACTGAGGCATAAAAACTTGAATGATTTAGACTCGCAGGTGTCTGCTGGGACATTTCGTCTTCTCCGACGATGCTGGTTGTCATTGAATCAGACGCTCCAGAAGCTTCAGTGAGTTCATCACCTTTCCGTTTTAAAGACCGAGACATGTTTACATACGTGTAATTTTCTTTGAACATTTTTTTAAAATTTCTTGATTATTGCTGCGGCACCCCAGACATACACTCGCGGCACCCCAGGGTGCCGCGGCACCCAGTTTGAGAACCTCTGTTCTAGAGAGTATTCGAAGATCTGCAGGGAATTATTGGGGGAGAAGTAGCAGCTGTAGACTATTTCTTCTCCCAGTTCTACCCAAACAAACCCAGTTCCACTTCCGTTATCCATAACCGCCATCGCCGCGTTATTAATACTAATGGTTGCGTCACTTTTCCCATCCCTGTACCTCGCAGGCGATTTGCTTATTTTTTTGTTTGGCTCACTTATAATAGTAATATCTGCTTCCGTTTCGTTTATTTCATTTGGTCTGTAGAACCCGTATGTGGACCGCGACGGTGTCGTGCAATATCCAGGGCTTTTCGAAAGGCCGGGCAAACTTTTCTAACCTAACCTAACCAAACAGTTAAACTTTTTCTGTTTTGTTGAAAGTAAGCCTGAAATTAGCAATTATAATAGTATATTACGTAATGAGAGTTGTAGGAAGCATATTACGTACGAGCGGAACAGCTACGTCATTGCGCGAGTACGTAACTGCCAAACAACTCGAATTATGTACTATGACTTATCTACGACTACACTAATTTGTTTCTGTTTAATAAGAAAAATATGTTTGAAACACCTTCGACATTATTTAACTTTATAGAAATGAAAAGAAGTCTATGTATTTTCTAACTAAAACTTCTTTAGGCGCAACTTGAGAGTAACTCGGATCTTTTTTCTGAAGGATATAACGTTCAGTAAAGTCTATGGTTAGCTTACTGTATTTTTTAACTAAAACTTCTTTAGGCGCGACTTAAGAGTAACTCAGATCTTTTTTCTGAAGGATATAACGTTCACTAAAGTCTATGGTCAGCTTACTAGAAGTCTTTACTAGAAATAAAGAATTCATAGTGGTTACATACCTTTTTATTTAGTACTTATTTGTAGTTTAGGTTAGATTTAAACGTGAAAAAATGAAATGAATGACAGCTTCTATGTGAATGTGACGTTTAATGATTGTCTGGAAATCACGGAGTACAATATTTAAAAATAGTATCAACGTGCAGCTCTCAACCAATCAATGAATCGTAAACCAAAGGTTCATG
Organism: Phosphuga atrata; assembly: GCA_944588485.1. Lineage (NCBI taxonomy): Eukaryota > Metazoa > Arthropoda > Insecta > Coleoptera > Silphidae > Phosphuga > Phosphuga atrata. The sequence continues at coordinate 67,049,456 of OX155898.1, forward strand.
GGTGATTTTGAATTATTACATAACATTAATCGCGGATTGTTACATATGTGTGTGGTATGATGTATTTACATAGTCCACGAACTGTACATAAATGGGCATTTACAATAGTGATCGTAGATAAAAACTATTATAACCAACTAATAATCTATTCAATGTTTAATTAGTCACGAATACGAGAAATATGTAATTATTTATTGAATTACAATGAATTCATCTGTTGAAATTGCAATTGATGTTAACTCGTTTTCGTTGTAATTTATGTGTCACAGTTTAAAATATTTCACAAAATAAACATTGTGAGTAACATAAAATAAAATACAACGAAAATATGAAAACATATTTAATAAAAAATATTTGCTTGACAATTTCAATATGTGTTCATTTGGAAAGCTTTGTAGATAATTTAAGTAAACTCTTTTTTTATTTTAATGGGGTGTAAGCAAGATTTTATTAGCGATCGTTCCCAAATGACCACTTATATTGATTAGATATCTTGCAATAAAACGAATTTATCTCCTCCCAATTCTTCACTCCGTAACAGAATTTTTTCTTTTGTACTTCCAACTAAAAGTTTGCTCCCTTCTAATAGACAGTATGGCAGTAATACAACAGCGATGAATTCAACTCAACTTCCAAACGTAATTTATTGTTTCACAAAATATATTCATGTACATGCCAATATATAAATCACCTGAATGATTTGCATTCTAGAAACTGCATATTAATACTTTATTATCGCATTGTATGTTTGTTTGATATTCACATGAATCTCTCCATTTGTACAAATATCACGGAATAAAAGAATCAAGGTTTTGAAACAAATTTTAAACTTAATATTTTCGAACTGAAAGCTACGATCAAGACGCATATTGGATAACTTATTTGCAAGCGATTCAATATGTATCAAATGCAAATGATTCAATATGTAGATCAAAGCCGACAAGTATGTTAGACTAATTGCGTTAGAGCGCGAACTTGCGAATAAATTAATTCCGGCAATCTAATTAAAAACTGCAATCATTGTGTATTCCAATCTACATTCAAATGACAACTACTTTCTAACTCCGCCTGCGAAATTGCTTCGATTTTAATGAAATTAATATTGGTCCAATGTCAGATTCAGCTCAACAAATTCGTCATTATCTAAATTAACTTGTACCCTTTTTACAAAGGCTAAAATGTTTTAAAACACAAAGCACAATAATGAACACATTCAAATGAGTCTTGCCTAGTCCTTTCTAGTCCGGCCTTGTCAGATATTCTCTAGTCTCGTCTGTCTTGCGTTGTTAAATTGTGATAACAAAAGTAATTTAATAAAATCGAAAAATATTTTCGTCAAGTTCTATGTTCTTAAGACGGCTACACACGATCCGGCAGGCCTGCCAGTTAGAACTGAACAGTCCGCCTAAAGCCCGGTCGCCAAATCGACTAACGACCCCCAAACGTTCAGTCGAATCTGAAATATTTGTCATTTTAATCGTGACCGGAATCCATGCGGACTGTTCAGTTTGAATTGGCAGACCTGCCGGATCGTGTGTAGCCGCCTTTAATTTAATCTTTAAAATGAAGTATGTAGTGCGATACATAAAAACTATATATTTGAATAGAATAAAACTGCGGAACAGACTCTTTCAGGTCATGTTTAATAAAAGAGGTCGAATTTATCATTGCATACCTTTCAGCGATATCGCGAATATTATATATCATCCCCTTTGTTTTCATATAACTTGATGAAAAACTTCCGATTGAATTCATAGACATGAATAAATACTAAATAAGATATATTTCAGGGAAATACATATTGTTCCTCTTAAAATGAAGAATATACAAAATGTACCTGTCTATTAAAGTAAATGGTTTTCATTATAAACTGATATTGAAAAATGTGTTTTACGGAAGTTTTACATTTTTAAAATGTTTTTAGGTAGCAGAATGTCAAAACGAAGGAAGAGAATGCATTATGGTGACAAGCGGAGCCGTAGCTTTTGGGAAACAAAAGTTAACGCAGGAACTCCTAATGTCTCTATCTATGAGAGAAACTTTGTCGCCGACGGACCACACTCGCGAGGTAAAACAAAAAAAATGCATTTAAACTTTTTTTTTTAAATAAAATCTTTCTTTTAAAGGAAGCTCCTGCGTTAGTCGAGCCTCGTGCGGCGGCTGCTGTGGGACAATCCGGTCTCATGTCCCTTTACGATGCCATGTTTGCCCAGTATGGAGTGAAAATCGCTCAAGTGTTGGTAACAAAGCCCGACTTCTATAACGAGCAGACCCGCCGTAATTTGTTCAGCACATTGTCTGAACTCATCAGCCTCAACATTGTGCCGATCATAAACACTAACGATGCCGTGTCACCTCCACCGCAAGTCGATGAACCGATTGGTGGAAAAGGTGGAAAGAGAGGAATTTCTATTAAGGATAACGACAGTTTAGCTGCTATGCTGGCGGCAGAAGTTTCCGCCGATTTATTGATCCTCATGTCCGACGTCGATGGCATTTACAACAAACCTCCCTGGGAGGAAGGTGCACGCTTCATTCATACTTTCACTTCTGATTTACGTAATACCATTGAGTTTGGACAGAAATCCAAAGTGGGTACCGGAGGAATGGATTCTAAAGTGAACGCCGCTACATGGGCTTTAGATCGCGGAGTGTCTGTTGTTATCTGCAACGGAATGCAAGAGAAGGCAATCAAAACAATTTTAGGAGGAAGAAAAGTAGGCACTTTCTTTACGGATTCTAATCTCGGGGGTACCGTTCCCACAGAAGTCGTTGCAGAAAACGGTAAATATTTAATCAATAAAAATGTTAAATTTTATAAATTAAACGTTAAACAGTATATTGATTGTTTCAGCTCGCAGCGGAGGCCGCATTCTTCAAACATTAACTCCTGAACAGAGAGCGAATTGTGTACACACTCTAGCAGATCTCTTGATTTCTAAACAATCGGATATCCTGGACGCGAACTCAAAGGATTTAGCGGAGGCATCTAAGTCCGGTCTCGCGAAACCACTTCTATCCCGACTCTCGCTCACTCCCGCCAAACTGAAAAACTTGGCCGTGGGCTTAAATCAGATCGCCGATTCTAGCCACAACAATGTCGGACGTGTATTGAGAAGAACAAAACTCGCAGACGGACTCGATCTCACCCAAATTACAGTACCAATTGGCGTTTTGTTAGTTATTTTCGAATCCCGTCCGGACTCTTTGCCACAAGTGGCTGCTTTAGCCATTGCATCCGGTAACGGTCTGTTGTTAAAAGGTGGAAAAGAAGCCTCGCATAGTAATAAAGCTCTAATGGATCTAGTCAAAGAAGCTTTATCTACCGTGGGAGCCACCAACGCGATATCTCTAGTATGCTTAACATTATCTAATATATCTATAATATATTATAATTTAGAATTGGCGAAACCATCCTACGTTATAGAAAATCATAGCTTTCAGTCCACCTTCGTGGCACTCAACAAAACCATAAAAATAACATTGTTTTTAAGCTCATGTCTTTCCGATACCTTAAGTGGATAGCCATCTGTGGACGCGTTTCGAGATTTATCTCTTATCAGCACAGCTTTGCTTCCATGAACAATAAATTGTAAACCACTCCCTTGAAAACCCATGTGGTGTTTAGGATTAGATGTCTAGAATTTTGACATTTTGTGAGAGAGACATGAACTTAGCACGTTATTGATTTTTTATGGTTTTGTTGAGTGTCACGAAGGTGGACTGAAAGCTATAAAATAACTTACAAATTTCATGTGAGATTTGTTTTGGTAGTCCTAAAAAGACTCAATAATTGTTATAGTGCTCCGGAAAGGCTGAATATATTTATATATTCAGGCTGTGTTCCGTTTGTTTTCAAGTTATTATAATTTACTATATTATTTATCACATCCAGGATGTTAATTAAATATTTCTGTAATAGGTATCAACACGTGAAGAAATTGGCGATTTGCTAACAATGGAACAACACATCGATCTCATTATTCCCCGAGGATCAAGTGAATTAGTCCGCAGTATCCAATCGCAGAGCCAACATATTCCCGTCATGGGTCACGCCGAAGGAATTTGTCACGTTTATATTGATAAAGATGCTGATTTGCAGAAAGCACTCAAGATTATTCGCGATGCGAAATGCGACTATCCGGCTGCCTGTAACGCCATGGAAACCCTGCTCATCCACGAGAGCTTAATGGCAGGCGACTTCTTCTCCGACATATGCAACATGTTAAAGAAGGAAGGCGTTAAAATATACGCTGGACCCGCTTTAGCTCAATTGTTAACATTCGGACCCCCGCCCGCCAAAACCATGAAACACGAATACGGCTCGCTTGAATGCTGCATTGAAGTTATCAAGGATATGGACGAAGCCATCAAACATATCCATACTTACGGAAGTGGACACACCGATGTCATCGTCACTGAAAATGGTAAATAGTGTTTTTTTTTTCACAAAACAAAAAGTATATTGAAACGGGGTTTATTCAATTTTAAAATCTGATTGCAAAAAATGCAATTTAACTGGGATGGTTGTATTCCTGCGACAAATAACAATTTTAATTGAAACTCGCCATTAAATATATAAATTAATTAGTGAACTGAACTCATTTACATCGGTAATTTAAATTTAAATTTCCATTATATTATAAGTACCCATATCAGAAATTAATTTAAATTTTTAATTTAATAAAAATCGATTAATTTTTTTTGTATTGTTTAGAATGCAAGGCTCGTGATTTCCAAAAGCAAGTGGACAGTGCTTGTGTTTTCCATAACGCCAGTTCCCGTTTCGCGGACGGTTTCAGATTCGGTTTGGGCGCCGAAGTGGGTATTAGTACTGCAAGGATTCACGCAAGAGGACCAGTTGGAGTTGAAGGACTTTTAACCACCAAGTGGGTGTTAAATTCATCCAACGGTCACGCGGCCGCGGATTTCGCCGACGGTGGTGACTGCACCTGGTTGCACGAATCCCAACCAATTAATTAATATGTAGGCAATTATTTAAATGTAACTTGAATATGTTTTAATTTATATAGCTACGAGCCAAAATGAACTAAATTTAGTTTTATTGAAAACATATATGTATATACGTTTAAGTGACTTTTTATAAATTACTTAAAGTAATATTGACTGTAATATTAAGTTTTCCAGTTGCTACTTTGTTCTATTTTAAGGAATAAATATATATTTATAAAATGTTATACATTGATTCATTTATATATTTCATTATTTAAAATTATTATTTAGAAATAATTAGTAATAGATAGACATAGGGTTATATGCATGTGTATGTTTGCATATACAAATGCATAAAACGCTATTTTTATAGCATTATTGCATATTTTAGTATTTTTTCATTTATAGTGCTTATTTCAATAGTTAAATGTGTTTTGTATTAGGCGGGAACGGTGGCGAGTCGCAGCCAGAGACGTGCCACGCGGACACCTCACACTCGGCAACCCGACTACTGGTTTGCACTAGGCGAAAGCGGTTGCGGCAATTTTCGGATTGCTTCTCATTAAATTGCTCGCTGTATTTGTATACCTACGAAAATCTTGTTTTTGTTGCAATAATGTCGCCAGTAAAAAAAAACCTGCATTCAAACTTAATATACTATAAAAAGTAAAAAAACTAGACTTGCATTAAAAATTATCTAGGCCAATTTACAACTGATGGCACTGTGATTTTCTGCAAGGTTTGTGACAAGCGAACACCTTCCTCAAAAAATACCAGATCGATCAACTTGTGAGTACTGCTTCCCATATATCTGCAAAATAGAAATCTTCAAATAGTCGTCAACAACTGCTGATTCCAACTTCGACTTCTAATTCAGATACTACAAAGAAATAGAATTCAACAAAGATTTATGCTAGTTATTTGTTGCGTGCAATATTGCTATTCATCAATTGAATACCGATATATGCCAAAGTTAAGGGTTCAATCCCCGGAGAAACCGTGAAATTTTTCACGGAACTATGCTGTGGCCACCTCGTGGAAAGCAATGGCAAACTACCGCGAGTAATTCTGCCAAGAAAACCTCTCAAATATTGGCGTTCGGAACCGGCGATAAACTGCTAGGTCCCGCGTATTAGTGTCACGATTCGTTCCACAAGTATGCGCGAGAGGTCGCCTACGCTCTCGGAAGAGAGTACGGCACACATAAGAAAGAATATGCCAAAGTATTGTAACAATCTACGAAGAAGTGCTAAAAAGTGCTGAAATACGCCCGAACAATTCTTCGAATTGTTCGAAGGTCCGAACTGACCTTCGAACAATTTAATATGGATCTCAACCGATGAAACGGCAGATTCAAGTGGACGTTATATAGCGAATTTGATTGTTGGAAAAACATCCAAAGAGCCCTCTGCTCCCCATTTGGTTGGCTGCAAGGTCCTAGAAAAAACAAATTATTGAACCATCCCCCGATTCACAAATGATTCCAACAAATCCCTATTTTTCGATTCCTCTATGGACGAGACACTGAAAAAATGATTGAACAGAGCAACGACTTTCCGAGTTCACTATCGGAAAAGGTCTGTGGCAAATTAAATGCTGTAAAGGACTAAAGAAAGTAAATGTTTTTATAAACGGCACCAGCCAGACTCTGCCTGAAGAGGTTTTTGCAGAAATGAAGCCAAATTTCAAGTTCTGTCCAGTAACGTCAGTTGGCGTATAGGTCATTTTCAGCCTAGAAATTAATATTAAGTGACAAACGCTACAAGTTTGCTCTAGAAAATCTTCTTCTTCTTCGTGGCGCCTCAGTCCTATCTGGACCTGGGTCGCCCGTATTTTCTGCCTCCAGTCGTCTCGTTGCCTTGCTGTTGTTTTCCAATTACGAACTTTTAATATTTGTTTGGCGTCCTCTTCAATGTTGTTTATCCATCTCTGTCTTGGTAGTCCTCTCCCATTGCACCCTCCGACCGCCCATTATATACTTTCTTTGGAATTCGGTTCTCACCAATTCTCTCCAAGTGTCCCGCCCATTTTAATCTTTGTAATTTTATAAATTCGAGAAAATCTAGAATGGTACATTAAAGGACGAGTTCAGTAAGCGCGATTTTTCAGCACGCGTCCAAGTTTAGAAAATCTAAACATGGACGTGTGTTGAAAAATCGCGCTTACTGAACTCGTCGTCCTCGCAACGCTCGTTGCCTTCTAAACTTGGACGCGTGCTGAAAATCGCACTTACTGAAATCGTCCTTTAATATAATATTTTCTATTTTGCGTCTGTAATGGACTCATAACAGCACTCATATACGTGCGGTTATGGCTCGCCGAGTACCGTTATTAATTAACTAAGTTTTTGTAATCGCGATTTCCACACATCACATAACCTCAAAACTATCTCGCCGAAAATTTGACACTGACAGCTCAGAATTTCAGTGCCAACCTTGAAGAAAAGAACTCATAACAGCACTCGACGAGTCATAACCGCGCGCATATGAGTGCTGTTATGAGTCCATTACAGACGCAAAATAGAAAAAAAATATTTAATTGTATATTTACTATAACTTTTTTTTGTATTGTAACTATAACTGCATATTGTAAAAAATAAGTAAATTCCAATAATAAAAAGCATTTTGATTGAGCATATTTCGTGCATATTTCTCTCATTTTTGTGCATATTTCGCCCATTTTTAGTGCATATTTTGGCATGTTGATAGTGCATATAATCCTATGTCTAGTAATAGACTTTTTTACGGTTAGTTAAGCGCATGCGTGTCCGCCATGTTTAAAGGGCGGGAATATGAAAGTATATGGTACATTTTGTTATTTTCAATGCTTATGCGTCAAAAACTGCCCGAAAAACATGGCGGAAATTGACATATGCGCAGAAAAAAATTTCAGCTATAAAAAGGTTTATTGTGTTGGTAGTGACGTAGACCATCGGTGGCGAATCTATGACACGCTGTCACAGTTGACACGTAGAAGTATTATTGGCACGTTGCCACAACTTTGCAAAAATGGTACTAATAATACAACTAAGAAATTTTCATAAAATTCTGTTAAATAAAGAAATCCGCTGAACAGTCAGATTTAAACGAATATATGAGATTTCTAGAATTGTCATTTATTTGTAAAAAATTTTGACATTTTGCAAAAATGTTATTAATCATACAACTAAAAAATTTTGCAAGTTTCATAAACTTTTGTCAATAAATAAAGATATCCGCTGAACCATCAGATTTAAACCAAATTTTAGATTTCTAAAATTGTCATTTATTTGCCAAAAATGTTACCATTATAAACTTGTGTGATCTTCACGTGATTTTCGGGGGATGATTTCCTATTGGTCAGTGCAAACGCTTTTGGAGCGTAGATCACGCAGCCGAAACTTTAAACTAGTCCGGTTGTATGCCACGTGCTCTCGAGTTTTGAAAATCTTTATTGACTCTGCTATATCTGAAATGTCACGTTAGTATTTGTATCTGGTTATAGAATTGAGATTTATATTTTCCGCACAAAAGTAATATTTGGCAAAGCAGTGTAAATCAGGCTTTTTACAACGTCACCACGAACTATCACGTGAACGCCCCGTGATCACTCCACGAGGTCGCTGCGGCAAGTCTAATAGTACAGCTGAGCCCGCTACCTTTGGCAGCTACTTTTAGCTACTTTGGGCATAGGTCCTCTGCGCATCGTGGGTCCTTCTGCTCATAATATTTATGTCATCGGCATATGCCGCTAGTTGCACTGATTTGTTGGCTAGGATGTTATCCCTACCTACACCCAAACGTCTTATAACAAATTTCAGCGCTAGGTTGAAGAGTGCTAGCTCATTGTTCAAACCCTTTCGTTATTTTGAAGGCGTCTGTGAGTTCGTTTTGGATCCGCACCACGGTTTCAGTTTCGCACATTCTGGTCTTTATGATTTACACAAGGGTTTCTGGTTCGGATATATCCGCAAAACCGCGGTTTCCTGTGCAAAACCCGAAACCGCATAACCGTCATAAAAATCCGCGGTTTTCGGTTTTATCTAAAGATAAATAAAAATAAAATACATTCAATTTGTGCTCTTTTAAACATTGTAAACTGTTGTTGCAAAAATGGCAACCATCGATGGTATATGTATTCGAGCAATTTCAAAATCTGCATTTATTCGGAAAGCAATAGCTGGCCGATTTCCCAACCAAATCTTGCCAAAATGTTCTTCATTAGTGTTATGATCTTAATTCAAAATGATTTTACAGTTTCAAGAATTAAAAGCAAATGGACAAAAAATGAGTGCTAGATGAGTGGACTAGTTGAGACGTTGAGACTAGTTGATTCATGGAGAAGACAATTTTTATTGCAATTTAGGCTTTCTGCGAATTGAATGAATTTGTTCTGCAAATAATATCGTAATAAGTGTTGAAAAAGATTTAGATTCATTTAGTATCAGTTTCAGAAATGATATTGTGGGTGACTTGGATTAGAAAGTTGAAGTTAGCGGTGACGTCGCGACGCCGTTGTCAAAAATTTGGCAATGCGGTTTTTAGTCGCGTTTTATCACAAGTATTCCCTTCAAAAAAATATTATTCGCTATCTGCAAAATTGCGAAAATCATCACGTGTTCCCGAAATTCGACCTAGATTAGCAAGTTAAACTTTGCGGCGACGTCGCGATGTCGCTTTCAAAGATTTTGCAACGCGCTTTTCACTACCGCTTCCTGACAAGCTTTCCCTTCCACAAATCGTCAAACTTGTTTCGCTAGCTTGAAAATTACGAAAACTACGGCGGAAAAACCAGCAGTCGCATTAGGAAATTGAACTTTCCGGTGGCGTCGCGTGGCCGCTGTCAAAGATTTCGCAACGCGGTTTTCAGTCTCGCTTTCCAACCACGTTTTGCTCTAATAAAACGTCGAATTTGTTGCGGCAGCTGCGGAATTTCGAAAAAACAAATGCAACCAATCCTCGGTAGATCTAACTTTGACGGGCCGTCGCGGCGTTAACTATTGAGCGATTTCAACGCGGTTTTCAATTTCTGGTTGCAAAAATCTCAAAGTTTGATTGAGTCTGAGATTTATTGCCGTGGGTTTGTTATTGAGTAAGATACTACACATAATGATGCCCGGGTAATAAAAAAAAATGGTACAGATTGTCCTGCTGAACCAAAAATTTGCAATAACCATACAATTCATCTCGCTGTGTGCGTGTAATACTTGCAGAAGTACAAAAAGCTATTCAAGATGAATTAAACAAAAATACGTATATGCAAACAAATCGCTATCCTAATTCTATGAAAAAGGAGTTTGCTAAATATAAAAGAACTTCTGAACAAAAAGATTAAATATTTTGTTTCAAGCACTCTCCACAATTAAAGCTACATCCACCTACTCCGAAAGATCATTTTCCCTAAACGGCAACTTGTGTACAAAACTAAGATCTCGTTTAAATATCCGACACTACTACAAAAATTCTTAAAAACCGAACCCGAAACCGAAACCGCGGTTTTTAATTTTCAAAAACCGAAAACCGCGGTTTTGAAAAAGTGCGGATATTCAGAAACCCTAATTTACACCAGTTTAGTTGGTATATTCAGTTGCTGTAGAATTTAGTAGAAGTTCTTGCAGTCGATCGAATCGTACACAACATCTATGCTCATATTAGTTTCGAGGATTATGAAATGAATTATGCATTATGAAATGAAGTATCTATCTGTCGTACAATTTCATAACTGCTTCGCCATGCTCTTTGCACCCGAAGACGTCAGGGTGAGGTTTCAATAATGTTATAGATATTTCTGTGCGGCGAGGTGTGTTCTAGGGGAGGGGCAGCTGACCCCCCCCCCTCCCTTCCCCTGGTTACGCCATTGATGGGCACGACACGTGCTCAGGTAGGACGACAACCGTCTGCCACTAAGAGCACTGAACACAAAAATGCAAGGCAGGCGGCAGGTAGGGAGGCCAAGAAAATAGTGGGAAGACGCATACCAAGTTCTCGAAGTAAGTGCGTGGAGAAGAACAGCAAAGGGCAGGGAAGAACAGAGAACAAAAATAGAGGAGAGCAGGCCCGATTTGGGCTATAGCGCCATATGAAGAAGAAGTACAGCTAAGAAATGTTGCAGGTTTCATAAAATTCTGTTAATAAATAAAGAAATGGCTTAGGTAAAGAATACGGGATTTTTTTTAAACTTAGTGTTGCGGACTTTTTATCTGGTGTAATTGTTGTTAATCGTCTTTGGCACTCTTTAACATAAAGATCTTTTAAAGATCTGGATGTCAAAATTTAACTTCTACGTTGTCTACGTTGGTTCAATAAATATTCGTGGTTTTATTGAAAATAATTGTTGACTTTTGAAGATGACAGATAGTAGATGCGAACGCAACTAAGTCGACGTTGCCACGTTTATTTTAGTTTATATGCCCGTTTATATGAAAAACTATAATTTTGGCAACAATTTTAAGCGTCGTATTGAAGTTGCATTCATATCGCAACGAACAGCCACGCCATAAAGAGCCACAATGTCTCGAGTTAATTATTTAAGTGTAATGGAAATCCACCAGATTCTGCAGGATCCAGACGAACCGGTCAAGAATTTGGTTGAGTGGAGATAGATCCCGGCCGAGGGGTGGGCAAAAACAGATGACTAAACCGTCAGATTTAAACGAAAATTAGAGATTTTTTAAATTGTCATTTGTTTGTCAAAAATGTTGAACCTTAATATTGAGCCTTGTATTAACCTTAATGTTGAGCCAAAATTAATATTTTGTAAAGAGCAGACGTAAACTCCGATCTTAATCCAGCAATTGGTAAGCTATGTTAGGCTAAAGGAAGTAGCAGGAAAAGCCCGCGCTCCGACCATTACAAAAGACGAAGTTCAAAAACCATAACATCAATGAAGAATGCGAAAGCAGCCGGCCCAGATAACATCCACTCTGAAATGATTCAGTTATATTGCAACTCGCACCCAGAATTCCTGAACATCACCACTGACTTATTTAAACAAAGCTACAACACGACACAAATTCCAGCAGACTGGATAAGTTACAATCCCCAAGAAGTCATCTGCGAAGAGATGCGACGAATATAGACAGATCAGCCTAATGAACCACATTAACAAGAAATTTTTAAAGATTATTTATTTTATCATACATGCAGGATCTATCGTAGGTGAGAGGAACATATGTGGAATGCGCTTTCGGAATTCGCTCGGAACGAGAGAAGCCATTTTTACAGTCCAAGTCATGATACAGAGGTGTAGAGACATGGGACGAGATGTACAGGTTTGTTTCATTGACTTCGCCATAGCGTTTGACACCGTACAACAGGATACATTGATCCAGGTGTTACAGGAAAGAGGCATAGATAAGAAAGACTTATCGCAAGCCTGTATTGGGACCAGACAGCTGCCATAAAAGTGGACAACATCATCTCGCAAGAAGTATGCATCCGGAGAGGCGTAAGACAATCCCGTTTCCACGAGCCTGCGGACCGCCAATGCCGTTTTATGGACCTTTGCCACCTTGTTGCTTCAGCCCTTGTTGCAGTCCTCCACCTTGAATTATCGGATTAGGACCTCCTATCCCCCCTCCGCCTGGTAAAACAATTACACCATGTCCACAGGGATGTTGCGGCTCCGAGAAGTGCAATCCTTGCTGTATTCCATGCAAACCTCCAACACCTTTAGAGATTGATTCGTCGTTAATACCAGCACCGCGACAATGTGGGCCGTGCATTTTTCTCCACACACCACTTTGTTATGAACTACTACCTGCCGCAGGGTGTTGTTCCCCGCCGCCGCCGTCATGTTGCCCCCCTCCACGTTGCCACCATCCATGTTGTCCTCCTCAATGTCCCACTCCCATGTTCACAATGTTGCTCCCCTCCATGTTGTCGTCCTTAGTGCTGTTATCCAAGTTGCCCCCCTCTGTGTGTCGTTTTGTGATGATGGACCTCAATGCAAGTCCAGACGGAGGAAAAAGATTGTACAACGTGCCAATTCAAGGGAATTATGTCTTGGGATCTTATATTATGAATGTGATTGCGACAAGATGAATGGACTGCAAGACGACTGCAGCAGGACTGGCTGCCATGGATCGGCAGAATGTCTAACTATACCGCCCACATATGGACCGAGCGAATTAAGCAATGGAAAACACTTGGTTAAAATAATGGAAACACAACAACTCCGAAGATTGAAGAAATGTTAATTTTATAAACGTTTTGTGTGCAAGAGAACCTTAAGTGTATTCTAATCCGATAATTCAAGGTGGAGGATTATGAAGAAGATATTCAAAATAGGATGAACGTCCTACGAGATGTTAGAAAAGAATTCAAAAATAGCCAGTTCATTGACAAAACTACGATTTAATAATATGAGGAAGTCAAGAAATAACCTTTAAGGTCATATGGCAATTTCTGAAATCTGAATTTGATGATATAGTCAAGGAAACGTATTTTTAGCTGATTGGTGTAATTTTTAAGCTGATGTAATTATGAAGCTGTGTTTGTAGGCCATGTAACAGATTGTACTAATTGCATGTGAATTCTTTATTTAGTTAAGGTCATTTGTTGAATTCAATTAAAGAAGGTTGTGTACTATCTAAAAAACCTATCTCAAATCTTGATCAACAATTACTCTGAGATAATTTTCCAAGAAACATTAAATGCAAACAAAGGTATTAAGATGAATGGCGAAAACATCAATAACATACGATACGTTGATGATACCATCATAGTAGCAAACACCTTGGAGAGACTACAGAGTATGAACAAGGTCAAAACCACAAGCGAACGGAATGAACTCAGATTAAACACCTCAAAGGCAAAATTCATGGTGATATCTAAAAACGAGGGCCCACACCAAGATACACTAATACTTGGCAATTAACGCTTTGAGAGTGTAAAGAAATAAGTCAACCTGGGTACCCACATAAATGACGAATGAGATTACCCCAAAGAAATTCGTGCCAGAATAGAACAGGCCAGATCTTTCTACAAACTAAAGAAAATGTTCTTCTCCAGCGACTTGTCACTTCCCCTTAAAATCCGAATGGTGAGGTGCTATATCTGGTCTGTTCTCTTATATGGCTTGATGGCCTGGACATTGACAGAAGCGACGCAAAATAGGCTGGAGGCTTTCGAGTTTTCGATATATAAACGCATATCATGGATCCATCATATCACAAATGAAGTAGTACTCCAACAAATCGGTAAAAATAAAGAACTGCTCAACATCGTCAAAGAAAGAATCCAATACTTAGGACATATCTGCCCAAAGCTTAGGGCAAAGCTGCAATACTTAGGGCATATAATGCGAAATGACAAATATCGCAAAATTACAACTAGTCATGCAAGGAAGAGTAGATGGGAGAAGAGGACCAGGCAAACGACGTAACTCCTGGCTTAAGAACTTACGCCAGTGGTTCGGCCTTACATCGATTCAACCCTTTCGTCAAGCAGTTGATAAAACCAAGATTGTCATGTTAATCGCCGACATCCGCAAAGGATAGAGCACTCTAAGAAGAGGAAGAAGTATATCTCACCAGAATTAATTTGACTGATTATTAATTTGACCGAGCGAAGCCGCAGGCTGCAGCTAGCATATTATATTTGTATCAAACATGTTTTGTAAATTAGTAACAACATACAAAGGTCATAGGGCATAATATGTTCCTCATAGAATATATTCCTATTATGCAAAAAATTATTAATAATAAAGTCCCACATGCTGACGTAAATTACCAAATAAAACACATGTAATATATTAGTTATTAATAAACTAAAATACCTGTACATTCAGGTGAAAATGTGCGCATATAACACTGTTCATTACTATAAATCATTTTCCAGCACAAAACTGTTTACACCAAACACAAGTAATTAATTATAAATAAACAGGCTGATATACACAAAATAGCTATTTAGGTGCTAATATACTAGAAAGGGTAGCTAAATATAGGGTTAAATTTCGCTTCATTTATATCCTAAACTTACAGGGTATATAATATTTGGTATTCGGAAAGAAGTGTTTTATTCACATATTTTGCTACTTTCTAATTGCATTTACACTATTTGTTTCGGAAGAATCAAAAGTTTTAATACAGTTAATAGTCAACTTTTAAGTTCTAAATACAACTATTTAGTGGGATTATGATAACAACGGACATGAGAGCAATCTGCAGCTAAATTTATGGTCATTAAGTTTACTAATGCATAGTTTGCGAAAGCCGCAGATTAATTAAGTTATTAGTTGGAATTTGCTAAACATATCTTTTCCGTTTCCAAGTCGTTGGTTCTGCACTTGCCAATTGTACGCTTTGAAAAACACACGCGTTTTCCTAATAAAATGTTAGATATTCTAACCAGTTGGTATTAAGTGTGCGCTATACCCATGTAACAATTGGAAAAACTTGTGACAGCTAACAAGTACAATAAATTGAGATGAAAAAGTTTGTGGGGCAAAGCGATTTCTTATTATTACGCTTAAGTTAAAATAAACTGTAGACTCTCTTACCGAGCCTGGCAAGGAGCAAGTCGTAAAAATTGGGTAAGCCGATAAAGCGAGTCGGCGGGTAATTTGTAAGCCGCAGTATATTGAGGGTTTAAGGTGCTTGTAATCTACAAAACCGTGCAACTAGACCCACGATGACTAAATGAAGAACAAACCGCGTTCATTTAATATTTTTCATTATACATAGTCCTATTTTATCCCTGTATATAGTATATAATAACAAAATTAATGATATATGGTCATATTTATCTCTGTCTAAAATTGATGTAAAACAATAGGGAATATGCCGTGGACCACCCTCAGATCTGCTTGGAATCGGTATTATTAATGGTCAAAAGTATGTTATTTTGAAAAAAAAAAATATTGATTTCGTTTTCTTGAAAAATAGTGCAGCGGGCACACGTGACCGACGCGGCCCTTAAAGATGCGTGGGACCACAGCGGTCACAATCAGCGGTCATTCATGCTAGTCGAAACTTGATTATCAGTGTAGCGGCCACGGGCCACTGATAATAAATCCTTCCAGGTAGAGATCATAAAAGATACAAAATCTCGCTAAGAATTCGAGAAATTTGGTAAAGGATATTTTATGATGGGGTTTGTGTCTGTAATCCCTCGGACAATTGGTAAATCACGTAGTGGATTTTACAATAGTAGTCCATTCATTTAAGCTTAAATTAGGTAAGAATCTCGGAATTCGAGATACCCAGATGTAAGTCTGTAAATACTTGTATATTGACACCCTAAAATTTGTCTCAAAACCTACATATGTAGGTATACCAATACCATATGTAGGTTTTGAGACAACTTTTAGGGTGTCAATATACAAGTATTTACAGACTTACAGCTGGGTATCTCTAATTCCGAGGTGCACTTACTATAATTACTGGACTATAGGGTTTCTTAAGAATTTGGAAATTTCGTAATGTACATTTTACGACCAGATTACAGAAACGATACCCCACGAACGAGTCCTCGTACCTGGAAGGAGATATAAATACGTTCACCCCCGAAAAACAGTTCACTCGAAAAGTTCACCCAGTTCACACCGAGCCACAGTCACGCCAACCAGTTGCGACCGTCGCAGCTGCAACATGTCAACCTCTACTCCGACAACCCTCAACGAAGCCGCGCAAAAGTACCTCGACCCAGGCTACCTGGATACCCTGGAGGACAGCGTTATAGAGAAAATGATTCTCTACATAATGAAAAGGAAGAAGAACACCGAAATCGCCGCCGAAAAGACCACCGCAACCGCCACAGAAGATCCCACCGAAACCGCCGCCGTATACCCCACTGAAACCGCCACCGAAACCGCCACCGAAGATTACACTAAAACCGCCGCAGAAGATTCCACCGAAACCGCCGCAGAAGATTCCACCGAAACCGCCGCCGAAGATTCCACCGAAACCGCCGCCGAAGATTCCACCGAAACCGCCGCCGAAGATCCCACCGAAACCGCCGCCGAAGATTACACCGAAACCGCCGCCGAAGATTCCACCGAAATCGCCACCGAATACCCCACTGAAACCGCCGCCAAGAAGACCACCGTAACCGCCGCCGAAGATTCCACCGATGCCGCTCCCAAAAATACAACCACCGATGCCGCCCCCCAAAAATACAACCACCGATGCCACCCCCAAAAATACAACCACCGATGCCACCCCCAAAAATACGACCGAAGCCGCCGCCAAGAAAAGAACCGAAGCCCCCAAAAGAAACCGCCCGATGCGCAACCAGACCAAGAGGAAGAGAAAACTACCGACACAAATAAAATCAAGACAAAAAGACAAAGGACCAAGAATAAACTAAGAAAACAAGACCCACCCGCAGCCAAGCAGAACCTAACATAGCCCACCGAAGCAAACCAAGGAGGAAACGAAATGAAAAACTGAAATTAAAAAAAAAAAAAAACGAGAGACAAACAACAACAGACATCGACAACAACAGACTAAATAACAAAACAACAACAGAAAAACAAAACTCACGACGGCGGAAGGACGGGCTCACGCCCAAAACCGCCATTGAACAAAGGATCCCATATAAAACAATTCAGTTGATGAGTTCACTCGAAAAGTTCACCCAGTTCACACCGAGCCACAGTCACGCCAACCAGTTCTTAAGTTTAGAGTAAGTTGAAGCTTCGCGAATCCAGTGTTATTGTATTTAGTGTTATATAACTGTTGCAACCGCACTAGAATCATTATGCAGAATTATGTAAATAGAGAAATTTCATTTTCTTCATAACATTTTAGAAAGTGATTCAGAAGATTTCAGTTCATCTAATTTAGTGAAGGATCCCCACTATATACCGTCCAGTTCTGAAGAAGTTGCTCTATTTGAAGAATCTGAGACTTTATATTCTGATGAAGAAATTGATTCAACAAACTATGACAACCCCAGTCCCTTCAACAAGCCAAAATTTTCGGTCAAAAATGAAACCCAAAAGACAGCTGAAAAATAAACGCGTAAATATAGATGATGAAAATGCAAATGAAGAAAATATAGAGAATGAAAATGAAGGCGTAGAAGAAATTACTGACGATGACGAGAGTTCTCTTTGTCAGCTATCAACTAATTCAGAATGGTTCACTCCTCAAGGTAACCACCAAAATTTTATTTTTGATAGTTTCCATGGCCTCAATCCAGCATACACTGCACTTTTTTGTAACAAATCACCATATGAATTTTATTTTGCTTTTGTTACCGATGACATCTTTGACGAAATGGTCAATCATACTAATCTTTATGCATCACAGACACTAATGCAAGATGTTAGAAAATTTATTTTAGTATGTCAGAAAAAAAGAAAAAATCAAGACTCGGTTCCTGGAAACCTACAGACCCTCATAGAACTAAAGCGGTTTTTGGGGCTA
Organism: Phosphuga atrata; assembly: GCA_944588485.1. Taxonomy (NCBI): domain Eukaryota; kingdom Metazoa; phylum Arthropoda; class Insecta; order Coleoptera; family Silphidae; genus Phosphuga; species Phosphuga atrata. Next base: position 67,067,763 of record OX155898.1, read on the forward strand.
ATCGGGTATATGGGATTAGTACGGATCGGTTCTATCAGAAATTACAGAGTTACAGAGTCGAAAAAGTTTGTACAAAAATGAAATCGCTTCATCTACCACGTCACGTAATAGATTCGAAATGTTATTGAAGATGTGGCATTTTTCCAACAATGATGATAGCGTAGAAGGCGATAGATTGCATATAATTCAACCCTTATTAGATGCATTAAATAAAATCTATCAAGATAGCTATACACCAGGAAAAGTTGTCTGCATCGATGAAAGTCTCGTGCAATTTCAAGTAAGACTTCTTATGAAACAATACATTCCTCAAAAAGCCCACAAATATGGCATAAAAATCTTCAAGCTATGCTGTGAAAATGGATACACCTGGTACTTGAAAATTTATGCAGGTAAAGAAAATGATGCAGGTTGTTCTGTGCCCACAAAAGTTGTCCTTACTCTTTCAAATGATTTGCTGAATTCTGGGAGAACTATTGTGGTTGAAATTTTTTATACAAGTATTGAGCTAGCAAATATATTACTTGATAAAAAGACTCACTTGTTAGGAACAAGTCACTTGCGGTCAAATCGCAGAGGAAACACAAAAGAAGTCACCCAAAAAAAAATTACGGAAGAGTGAGATTATTGCAAGAGAAAACGCGCGAGGAATTTGTGTCCTAAAATGGCACGACAAAAGAGATGTTCTGATGCTTTCAACAAACCATGCCGATGAGACAGTTACCGTTAACGGAAGGACTGGACCAATTCAAAAGCCTAAAGCTATAATGGACTACAATAATGGAAAATCTTCAATTGATTTGTCGAATCAGATGTCCAGTTACAGTAATGCCTTACGACGTACTCTAAAGTGGTACAGAAAAGTAGCGATTGAGCTTTTACTGGAACCACTTTTGTAAATTCTCATTTTATTCATAATCATATAACTCATTGTAAAATTAGTATAACTAAATTTAGGGAGAAGGTAGTAGAAGGTTTGCTCAAGGCACAAGAAGAAAATCAAGAGACAGGCAACGAAAATAATTCTGGCAATGTTTCTATTCGATTGCTTAGGAATCACATAATGAAAAAAAAAGAAGGGAAAGCTAAATAAACGCGGAAATATTGTCGTGAGTGTTATAGGAAAAAGCAGAAGAATCAAATCACAAAAAATATGGCGAAGAAAGTATATGTAGTTACTTTCTTCGCTGTGCAAATTGTGTTGGCTATCCGCATATGTGCCTCGACTGTTTCAACCACAAACATCATAAATAAACAATTTGTTTAGTTATTTTTAAGTTTCTATGTTTATTCAATCCCAGGGAATTGTATTTGTAGTTCAAAAAATTTTCTAAAACTATACGAAGCTCGTTGTCGACACGACCAAAATATTTTTTTTAAACCCAAAGTTAATTAATCAATCTGTAGGACTATATCGGTCATGCGACAACACAAAATGCAAAGAAAAAGCGGTCACCGTGGAAAGATCGCTCCGTGAAACGTAAATATGCTGGCGGGCATTATGACGGCCGAAACCTATGGAGCTTGTCTCTCGAGCGGGCATAATGACCGCCATGGCGGTCAACCTGTTAAGCGAGGGAAATTCAAATTTGTAAAACGCAACACCATTGATTGAAGCGAAAGTGGCGTAACATACCATGTAAACAAGTTCGTATTATGAATAGGATGGTTGCGAAGGTTATTTTCGACGCTTGACGGTGATTTTCAAGTTGAAAATGACGGAAAATGACCGTCAAACATCGAAACTCGAGTCGTGATATGTGTAAAAATTTATATAACTGTGAATAATAAGTTATATAACATTTTTACATATTATAAGTCTAGTAAAAACATAGTGAATTATTCAATTCAAGTTCGTATTGTTTACATTTGTGTCATTGCAGTCTTTTCGTTAGAAAACAAACGTCGAAAACGTGAAGTTAAAAATGAGAACAGCTCTAGTAAACAATGGACTGAACTGTCAGTAGTAATTGACGTCAACAACAGACCGCGCGAAAATGGCGGCGTTTAAACAGCTCAAAATTTTTCTCTATTTTAAATAAATAAATAAACTAACTTTATTAAAATTAACTTAATTACAGAATTTTTAAGCAGTATTTTATATTTTTTACTATGTTATTACGGTGTAAACAGTGAATTATAACATTAAAAATATAAAAAACATGCATATTCCCGATTGTGCTAAGTTTATATTCTTGCTGAATGCAAAAATGTTTATATTTTTTGGCAATATTGAAGGTTCAATATTTTATAAGCGAAAAATTCTATTTTTGACTATTTTTGATAACACGAGCGAACTAAACAATCTTGTTCAACCGTTAAAACAAAATACCCAGTGTAGAAAAATTATAATCTTCAATAATAAGCAATGGTACTAGAAAATAACTTAACTTAAATAACCTAAAATATAGACTAGGGATGCATCCGATACCGATATATCGGCGATATAGTTGGTTTTCCAATATATCGGATATTTATTATATATTCCGCGCTATAACCAGCCAACGTGTAAATGGCGCATTTGGTTCGTTCATGTATATGCGGCACCATTTATCTACGCACGGGTCTTAAATAATTTCATTCCGCTAGTGGCAATGACTTTCGAGAGGCATTTTTTCACTAATTCACCAATTCAAAAAATTGTAACACATCGAACTTGCGGACCACATAAACGCCAGAGTGAATTGGACACTGTTTCAGTGCCGAAGACAACAAGGAGTGATGACAGTGGCCCACTACCTAGATAGCAACTCTAAGAGAGATGATCGCTAAAAACACATTTTATAGAGATGACGATAGTAGGGTAAAACAAATCGCACACCATTGCTGAATAAATATGCGTCGATAAGGAGCCATTCGATTTTGTCAACAAGGTAGGCTATCAACGGTTATTAAAGAAGCTATGCCCGAATTATAAAATGGTATCACGTTTCTATATTACGGAAAAAGTTATACCAGAAATATATAAGCCAGTGTGAACTAAAGTAGTAGGTTTGTTAAAAGAGCTGTTGCACATTGTAATAACCACCGACATATGGACATGTGACTCTTCATCACAATCTAATGATTTTATTAGCGTAACAGCTCATGGGATAGATGCTAACTTATTGTCTCGAGTACAAGCTTTATTGTCTCGAAGTATTTCCATTCAAGGGTCTTCAACATTCAACATATCATATAATCTAAAGAAAGGTTTTCAGTATTGGAATATACAAAACAGAGTTCGAGCCATTGTTACCGACAACGCTGCAAATATGGGTGTCGCTATCAGAGAGATTCAACAAATATACAATTTAGTGCCCATCCAATGTTTAGCTCAATCACTCCATGGTCACTCACTCACTCTTATTTTGTATTAAATCACAATTTTAAAAATATAATTGACATTTTGTTAAATTACATTTTTCTAAATTTCGTTACTTAAGATTCTAAATAGATATTATATAAATAAGTAATGTCTGCATCTATATTTTCTATCCTAAATCTACAGCTTTTTACACCCTTTAAAGCCTGCACTGTACGCATCGGTATCGATATCGCCGATACTTTTTTATAAATATCGGTATCGGTATCGTATTGGCAGAAGTGCGTATCGATGCATCCCTAATATAGACCGTGTTGCACAGAAATTTGTATGTGCACGTAGCTATTACACTATTTCGAGGTGGTTCAAAAAGCATCCCACCATTATAATATACTTGGATCATTGCCGAAACGGCTTTAAAATGGCATAACATTTAGGCATAAATACCACCTTGCTTGAAGTGGGCTTCTAAAGTCCTGTGACGCCACAGTTAAATAAAAATTTAATTTTAGCTTTTCCGCTTTTTTTCAAATAATACATATCTGTCTATACTACCAATGCGTCTCTTGTCTGTCCTGCTGTTTGCTATATTCATCGCCGCCAATTAATTTAATTAAAAGAAAGTGCATTTATGCATTTATACAGCGGATAGTAATTACCGAGGTAGTCAATAGATGTTTGTCACAAGGCGAAGCCAAAATGGGCGTTGCATTGTCTGTTCAGTACAAATGCAAATAGTTACGTCGAAACATCCCCATTGTTGATATACCGTCAAATGGATAGTTTGCGACAGATCAACTGATATTATTAATAGTAGTTTCAATTAACTACGTCTGTATTGCATTCAAATTGTTTAGTGGAAAACATTTACGTGGTTCACTTCTTTATTATCTATTACACATAAACACATTCATTGAATATTTTGCTCGTCAGTGTAAAGGTAGACTTCCGAGCAACGCGGCTCTGGCGTCACTAACGCAGCGATACTGTTAAAGCGTCAGGGTCGCTGCGCTCGAAATTCCATAGTTTTCCATAGTGCATATCGTTTCCATAGTGCATATTACGTTTCCATGGTACATAATACTATCACTATGTCGCCGCGTCAGTATGGCTGCGTTAGTGACACCAGAGCCGCGTTGCTCGGAAGTCTACCTTTAACAACACAATTATCACTCCTTTTAGTTGTTTGTTTGATAAAAAAGAGGCATTAAATATTTTTCATCAAATTGTTCTAAAGCAGGCCTGGGCAAATAGCGGCCCGCGGGACACATGCGGCCCGCGTCAACCTTATATGCGGCCCGTGAAGAAATTTATAAACTAATTTAATTGTAAGTGACACGCTTATTATGTTTACCAGGCCTGCTGTTTACTTTATTATCTACTTCACTATTTTATAGATACTGCACATTTGAGGGTCTTTTGAAAATGTTTCGACTTTTGTCGAAATTGTCTATGAGATAACCTAACATTATTGTTCTGACTAGGCGAGTATATATGCAACGTCGTGGTATACAAATAAGTAAATAACTATTAAAATAGAAACAAATTTGATGCGGCCCGCGGGCAAATTTTCTTACGCAATATGGCCCGACAGCTAAAAGATTTACACACTCCTGTTCTAAAGCTACCTCCACATTATTCATGACACTCTAATTTGTTAAGTATATACAGCTTATTTTTGTAATCCGTCCATACTGTCTTCAGGATACAATGCTGAAGACATTATATACCACCATAGAGATGTCATTGCTAAAACTTAATTTCGGCTTATTTCTTTAATAGTTTTGTTGTTAATTAGAATTGTAGTGTCATCCGCGTAGTTATTCATCGCATGCTGTAGGTTACCGGTTGTTAGGGGTAGATCGTTTATGAAGAGTGTGAATAATAAACGTCCTATAATATTTCCTTGTGGCGTACCGATGTTTATTTCCCTTGGATTGTATTTCACGGGACCGCGGAGAGTATCTAGCTTAGTCATTTGTTTTTATTTTATTTTTCAGATGCTGTTTTGTGCAATCCAATTCCTCTAATGCCATATTTAAAAAGTTTATTTAACAATTTGGTGTGGTTCACCAGATCGTATCCCTTGGATAAATCCAGTATCATTCCGAATGGGATGGATATTGTGTGTATCCAGTTGCTCTGTTAAATGCGTTATAAATAGATCTTTTTGCGGTTAGTTAAGCGCATGCGCGTCCGCCTTGTTTAAAAGGCGGGAATATGAAAGTTTAGGGCACATTTTATTTTCACTGGCTATACGTCAAAAAAAATTCGGGCACTTTTTTGTGCATGGTAAAGTACATGGCGAAAATTAAGGATGCGCACAAAAAAATTCAACTATGAAATGGTCTATTGAAAACTAGCCGTATCAATGCTTTTTCGCATAATGAAACCATGCTGGTGTTAGAGTACTCTCTTATGTTTCTCTAAGAATGACAATAACCGAGAGCAGAACAAGTTTTCAAATATCTTAGAGAAAACGGGGAGAATATTAATTGCTCTACAATTTGCAATATCTTTATTATCGCCGGTTTTGTGAATTGGGATAATTAGTGCAAGTTTCAGGGCATCCGGGAAGTTACCTGTAGCAAATGTGTTATCTATGTTCGACTTCAACGGTATGGTATAATATAATAAATGGAAGCACATATTTTATTAGAGTTGATGGTATTCTGTCATGATATACACTTTTCTTGTTCGTCTAGTCTGGTCTGTCTACTCTTGTCTGTCTGTGTAGTCTTGTCTGTCTGTCTAGTCTTGTCTGTCTAGTCTTGTCTGTCTAGTCTTGCCTGTCTAGTCTTGTCTGTCTAGTCTTGCCTGTCTAGTCTTGTCTGTCTAGTCTTGTCTGTCTAGTCTTGTCTGTCTAGTCCTGTCTGTCTAGTCTTGAGGATGTATTATATATTTAATATACATGTAAACAAATATGTTGCGGCATTTGCAAATCGGTGAATTATATGATATTAATAATAATAACAAAACAATAATAATTGCTACTACTAGAGTAATAAAGAGTAATAGGCGGTGTTTGGAAAAATGTGCCTTCTCTCTCCTTTTTGTCCTTGTTTTCTCTTCGTATTCCTTATGGGCATTGGAGTAAAATTTGTTTTTCCAGTGAGAAGTAAATCTGTGCTGGGCGTCTTTATCCTCAAGACTACCTCAAGAAGTCTTTAACGGTACTGCAGACCAAGTGAACGTCCACCTAGCTGATGGATGAGCGGAAGAATATCCCACAATTGTAGGTCCAAAAATATTGGCAAGATTCAAATTGGCATTTTGCATAGCTTTGCATCGCCAACCTTCTTTAAATGTAATATCATGTAGGCGAGCGTGTCTCTGTTGGGTTGAGGCAAGACGGAAATGACATCGTAGAGGGCGGAGGAATTCTTGTTAGGCGGGAGTTCGACGTATTTTACGAACTCGACCCAGAAGTGATCAGCGCCTCCTGGAGATTCCTCAAGAAGTCTTTAACGGTACCGCGGATCAAGTGTACGTCCACCTGGCTGATGGAAGTAGTTCCCTTGCCCCGCAAAAAACTTTTACAATTGTTTAGTAATAAAGAGTAATAGGCGGTGTTTGGAAAAATGTGCCTTCTCTCTCCTTTTTGTCCTTGTTTTCTCTTCGTATTCCTTATGGGCATTGGAGTAAAATTTGTTTTTCCAGTGAGAAGTAAATCTGTGCTGGGCGTCTTTATCCTCAAGACTACCTCAAGAAGTCTTTAACGGTACTGCAGACCAAGTGAACGTCCACCTAGCTGATGGATGAGCGGAAGAATATCCCACAATTGTAGGTCCAAAAATATTGGCAAGATTCAAATTGGCATTTTGCATAGCTTTGCATCGCCAACCTTCTTTAAATGTAATATCATGTAGGCGAGCGTGTCTCTGTTGGGTTGAGGCAAGACGGAAATGACATCGTAGAGGGCGGAGGAATTCTTGTTAGGCGGGAGTTCGACGCATTTTACGAACTCGGCCCAGAAGTGATCAGCGCCTCCTGGAGATTCCTCAAGAAGTCTTTAACGGTACCGCGGATCAAGTGTACGTCCACCTGGCTGATGTAAGGAGTTCCCTTACCCCGCAAAAAACTTTTACAATTGTTTCACGTCTTTCTCTGAACCAGGGATTCTGAAAATTCCGATCTCATCCAAGCCACCCTGTTCGATTTCGTGCAAGCAGTGGACAATCAACGCTAGAACCATGGGATATGTAGTGCTGGTACAATCGCTTATAAATCCAATGTTATTTTTCTGTGGGGTGTTGACGTGTGGCACGCAAGGCAGAGACAGGTTGACCTTGCACTTGGTGTGGAAAGTGGTGCGTCAGTCCTTGCACTTAAGGGCGGTCTTGCCGAAGCGGATGCATGATAGCCTTGTCTGAATAGTCATATATATTTATTATATCCCCATCACAAAACTAAATTTACTTCCATGGCAAATAAACATCTACTATACATTAGTACTACTACACTATCTACTTTTCCACCATGTGCAAAGCCCACTGAAACTGTTTCAGCTCCTTCCTCAACTCCGGATCATCCGTAAAATCTTCCTCCTCGGCCTAAATCCCTTCCTCCTGTTCCTTTCAACAACTGCCTTCTTGCTGCCTTTGGACCTTCCGCGCCGCTTCCAAACACTTGGCCCATTGCCCCAATCGGTGTCCTGAAGGAAGTTAATGACTGCGTTCCTGCTCTTCACGTTGCTTAAATCCGGATGGGGAAGGGGATTTGTGGCGACTACGGGAAGATTCAAACCTCCCAACTGGCGGTTCACCATTAAGCTGTTTTGAAAATAACCGAACTTTCCCAAAACTTGCGAGATGTAGAATTGTTTCGCTTGGGGGGGCATGGTATCTCAAGCGAGGGCTACGGTGGATTTCAGGTGGAATTTTGGGGTGTTGGGTACATCCAGTGGTACAAGGTTCTCGTTCGTTTCGAGAAAAGAGATTTCGCGGCCTTCATCACCTCCTCTTCCTTGTCGACGTTCTGCAAATATGGCATACCACCTCAATCATCCTGTAGTTTTTGTAGGGATGAATAGGATATCCAATGTTGTTGGTGAGGTCGATGGGTTTTTCCTCCACCTTGAAATTCTTGAATTCCGTAGAAAACGTAGTTGGAATGTGCTGCGGAATGCAAATGTTTGTTTAAGTCCCGCACGGTTTCTATTGCGAAATCGCGCAAATTTTCCGGTGCTTGTGCGAATTTTCCCGTTCGTTTCTAATCAGTGGCAATTTCTGTTTACGCCAACGTCAACACACCAAGCGGAAAAAGAGTCTGTCTAGTCTTGTCTCTCTAGTCTTGCCTGTCTAGTCTTGCCTGTCTAGTCTTGTCTGTCTAGTCTTGTCTGTATAGTCTTGTCTGTCTAGTTTTGTCTGTCTAGTCTATTTAGTCCAGTAAGTCTATTGCCGTTCATGTTCATTTTTCATAAAGTTATTACAAGAAAACAAAGAAATGGCGTCAATTGTGCGGTTTGACGGTAATAACATCACAGCTAGGACTATCTATGGACAAATTCCGGTTTCATATTTACAGACCTTGCAAATGTTATCTTGCAGTTTACATATAAACGATTTTATTCAATTTTGCCTTATAAAGTAATATTTAATTCACTGGATACGGATCAATAAAAGAGTGGTTTATATACTAGTGAAATAAATATTTTATTTCACTAGTGAAATAAAAAATTTATTTCACTAGTGAAATAAGTTTATATCACTAGTGAAATAAAAATTTTATTTCACTAGTGAAATAAAATATTTATTTCACTATTATCCTTGTACAATCAAAGGATCCATGGCAACGTATCAAAATAACTAACTTACGAGCTCCGTAAAAATAACCCTAAATGTTGACTGATGTTCTTTTTGATCGCCAATCAAAAAACTTATTATACTTTCTTTTTGTATAAATCTCTTGATTTCTGCGGGAGTAATCTTTCCGCAATTGCAGCACCATCTAACAATAATTCTTCGGATGTACCCAATCATAATTAATAAAACCCAAATTAATTAGAGACAATACTATAAACAAAGTTTTGACGTACGAATCAACAAATTTTATCGTTGTCATGACAACACAATCATGGACGGTTTTTTTGTAAAAAAAAACACGAAAAATGAAACTTTTCTTTGATAATTCAAATCAAAAGCAAAATTTAATAAAAGCTTGTATTACACTAGCGGATAAAATTAAGGTTTAACTCGCGAACTTTAATCTTTTTTAACACAACGCTCATTTAACCTTAATTTTATCCGCTTGTATCATAAAACTATAAATTGACGAAAAGCATTGACTAAAAGCATTAAAGAAATCTCCAAGAAAATAATGTTCTCCATACAAATGTTACTGTAATCCAGGGGTGAGCAAATCTTTTGGCTGTCGGACCATATTAGCTAGGAAAATTTGACCGCGGGCCGCATTAAATTTTTTCTATTTTAATAGTTATTTACTTATTTGTATACCCCGACCGATGAATATATACTCTCCTAGACAGAACAATATTGTTAGGTTTAGTGGACAATATATATTTTTCTTGTAAAACGAAACATTTTCAGAGAACACCCGTAAATGTGCAGTGTCTATAATATAATGCAAGTAGATAATAAAGTAAACATCAGCCCTGGTAAACATAATAAGGAAATCATAGGCATGCAATTAAAGTAGTTTATAAAATGCTTCGCGGGCAGCATATACAGTCGACGCGGGCCGCATGTGGCCCTCGGGCCGCCATTTGCCCAAGCCTGCTCTAATCAACGTCTCAATTTTAACTAATGCCTCAAGAACTTAAATTGTAGATCAAGAACTTGGGAGTTAATAGCTTTCAATCGGATTGTTCCTGAAAATGTTAGTCTTTTTAATGAAATCTAGAACATAAATTGGAAAAATATTTAAATTGGAAACACATATTTTGCGCCTTATTTAAAGCGGGCATCCGTTAATTTATTAGCTGCCCTAGAACAAATTAACCGCATTTATTATTAGCACTGTAAATAAATACAAAACGAATGCTATGATAGAAAATACATACAACATACAATAAACTATGCTACAAAATACAGATTATCAAAAGTTGCTTTAACTCCTTGACATATGAATAAAATGCGCGTTGATGTGTCCTCATACATGTGATCTTATCACATATACATGGCGTCTTAGAGACGTAATTGTATGTGAAGAATTTTATTAAATGATGTTAATTTTAGTTATGGGATCAAATATTCAATTACCATTTTATTATTGTCAACATTTTCTATTTCAAAATTGTGTGTCTGTTCCTGAAAATAACGTTAACAGTCAATAGATAAACAAATGTTTTGTATAATTATTTATATTTATGCAGAGATAAAAGCTATAACCTGCAGTAAATTTGAATCATGTAAAGAAACAACCCATTGTACCTTAAATACAATAATCAATATCAATTACTTTATTCGTTCTACATCACAAGACATAAAGAAGCTCTGAATTTGGCAGTTGAATAACAGTATTTCCTCGTTACCAATAATACAAACATTAAAATAGGCATTGATACAACCATAGGAATAAAAAGCAAAAACAGGAATGAACCAATTCCGCGACTGTTAATTAACATCGTTCGAAGCCGCAGCGTCGCCGTCACTCTTTGCCTTTTTCCCAATAGTTGTTGCCATATATTCCCAATACCTACACCTAATAGTATCAACATTCGTAGCTAAATCGTGGCACAGATCAGAGGCCCGTTTCAAATTGTAACGTTCGTCTTCAGTTCCGCTGGAAATTCTTTCGTCGCACATATCTACAATCAGAGCTAAAAGGAATGGCGAACGGTTACCAGATTTATAAAAGTCCTCACAGAACTGAGTCACTTTTGTATTGTTACTCAGACCACCTTTATCATGTAATAACAGCCTGAAAATATTTATATATTAATAAGAAAATTATTTAAGCAAAACGAAATAAATTTTAAAACAAAAATATTTTTATAGATAAGATTATAATGGATAATAAAAAAGACCTATTTACGGTTAGTTAAAAGCATGCGCATCCGCCAAGTTAGAAAGGCGGAAATATGAACGTTTCGGGATAATATCTAGTTATACGTGAAAAAGTTCGGGCAATTTTGACGTGTAACACAACAGCGGAAAATGACGCATGCGCACAAAAAAATTTCAACTATGAAAAGGTCTTTTAAATAAGCATATAATTTATAGGAAATCTGCTGTGTTATTGTAAAATTTATGTGTTATTGTACCTCTGAAATGGAGTGCAAAAGTAAAATATTAAAATAAAATTTAAAAAAACAATAACTGTAAAATATTAAAATAAAAAAAAAACAAGTACATTGTAAAATATTAACAAAAAAAAACACGATAACATTGTAAATTATTAAATATTTTAGTGAATTAAAACGTGTTTATTTTCTTGTAGTAAATTAATATAATTCTTACCCTCTAAGATAATTCCATGCACTTTCATTAAGCATGGCGATATCTATTTTGGCAAGAGTGTAATCAACTTCTTTGGCAACAACTTCGTCGGTAAAACCAGTTGTGTTATTAATAACAAAATATCTCTGATTCCAAGCTGAATTGTTCCGAATGTCTTCTTGGAGTAATCCATCGACATATTCAAGTTCACCTTCATATAAACTTAAATATCCGTTTTAATAAAGAACATCTACTCAGTCATTCCTACTTAACTGAATTATATTATTAAAAGATATTTTCTTTAAGTACTTACTTATATGTTTTAATGGCCCATTGTCTGTGTTGCCAGGCATGGTAATTTTTAGCATCCAAAGCTAACATACTTCCCGTAAATTTCAATTCTTGTGATGGGTCTTGTAACCATTCGACGATCACTCGCCTGTGATGCCAAACTTGGTAGTTCTTTGGATGATTCTCAACAATGTCCTCAATACAATTCAATTCCTTTCTTAAATCACTGCCTAGTTCCTTTAATACATCACGTCTGATAACATATTAAGATTCATGTAGCTTACTTTATAAAAACATTTAAATTATAAAATAAATACTATAACAATGACAGTAACATTATAGCATAACATAATAATAATAATAACAGTATTGAAATATAAACACTTTGGATCTTGTCTTTACAATTATATTTTTAGAAAATAAATGTATATACATTTCGTCAACTAGGAAATATATCCCACCCAACAATAACAGAAATAATTTTTAATTACTCGAAGCATGCGAAGTACTTCCTGACGTTTTTTAATACGAGAAATGCCACTTCGCATTGTCTTTCCACCTAACTTGGGGTATCGCTCGCAAATATTCAATATCGCTAGGTTACATTAAAAAAAAACTAATAAATAAAAATAAAATAAACACAATCAAGACCTCTATATTAAAAAAGTGACGTAAAAGTATCAGAAATTTTTTTCATTACAAAATAAAAATTGAAATTAGCCGTCATCCCAGGTATCTACACCAAAATGTAGGAAAGGTGTGGTATTTTTCTACATACAATGACGTGTCCGAACGGTGGGCCTAGTCAGATGGACGCTCAACCTGCAGTGACAACAAGATGTTCTTGACAAACGTCCGGACATCTAGAAATACCAAAAAATGTTTGCAAAATAAAAATAATAATAAAAGGAGGTGCTATCCCTGCAAACACGAGCACTGCATCCGTTGAGACTGTCTTGTAAGTACTGCACACACGTACTGCCAGTATTCTCTGCACTGTGACCAGCTTATTTTTAATGGTCTCTTTCTCCACTACGTTTGACCAGACCGGGGCACCAAAAGTATTGCCGAGTGAGCGACTGAGTATAGTATCTTTCTCTTGCTACTTTTTAGTCCGCCGACATTGGGCATCATCTTTTCCAGTGCTGCTGTTACCTTGAGGGCTTTAGTCGCTGCTCGCATGATATATGGTGTAAAACATAGCTTCTTATCCATAATCACACCAAGATATTTAACTGCCTCCTTGGGCGTTATAGTTACATCTCTGAACTTAAATACTATCGGCCCTATATGCCTCATTCTAGTCAGTAGAACAGCTTCCGTTTTCTCAGGGGCCAGCCTTAAGCGCTTTTTCTCCATCCATTTATCAATATGTGCAATCACCTTATTTGCACATTCCATTACTCTCTCCTCGTCTTTTCCTGCTACTACCAGAGCTATATCAGCAAAACCTATTATATCAACACCTTCTGGTAGCTTTACTATGAGTACTTCATCGTACAGGATGTCCCACAGTGTAGGACCCATTACTGAGCCCTGTGGAACATCGCTGTGCACTTCTCGCCCTACGACTTCACCGTCTGCTTCGATTATGATCTTACGATGATGTAGATAACAGCGCAGTAGTCTCAGCGGACATGGGGGGAAGCCTCTCTCACTAAACGCATTCATAATATCTTCCCATGCTGCTGTATTGAACGCATTCTTAACGTCTAAAGTAATGAGCACACTAATCTCTCTTGTTGCCCTCGTACCATCTTAGGCTTTCCCTACCACGTCCAGGATTCGTATAATAGTGTCCCTGCAAGTAGTTGACCTGCCCTCCCTGAATCCATGCTGTTTTTCTGAGAGGTTTTTCCCTTCTCTGAGCTCAATCTTTATCCCATGTAGCACTAACTGTTCCTACCTATCAGCCTATGTTCTTCACCTATGTTCCTATGTGCTTCATCGAGTTTTCCGATCCAGCGGAACAGAACATAGTCCTGAAAGAGGAGGAAAAACGGACCAACTATTCGAGACCTTCTTTTCGAGCACCGTACGCTTTACCCTGCCCATGATGTTATGCTGGTTGTCCCTAATTATCGATGTGCTGGGGGGAATCTGTTCTTCGATTGTTTCGGAGTTAAAAATCATTCCGACATGGAGAAACTCCGTGGTAGTTTTGGCAGGCCGGATACAGAAAGCTGTGGCCCTGGGGTCTCTTCGTCTGCTGAAGGCACACGACTCTGGAACCTACGGCTGCTTACCGACCGGTGGGGAGGAGCAGTTGTAGAAACATCTTTGGACATTGGCGCGTCTGCTGCTCGCAGCTATCGAAGCTCGAAGCTGTCTCGAACGGAATTTTATTAAAAAAAAAAATCATAATAAAAACAATAATATTAAAATCAATAACAACATAACAATAACAACAACATAACAACAACATAAAAATAAATTATTTTCAAAAACTGTATAATACATTGGGATTCAAGATTTACCTTGCGGCACGTATGGCTGAGCGCTCAACACTCTGCGCCCCCTATCTCAAAAACGGTTTCAGATGAGATTTGTAGAGAATTTCATTCTCTACAATTCCCATAATAAATGCAAATACGATAGGAGACAAAGAAAACGAGATATTTAAAAAAAAAACTGATTTTTGTGGCCTTTGACCTTGAATATCTAAGGACGCTCGCACGATGCATATGTGACATTTGTGGCAACATTTGTAATGCTAGAATAAAGGTCTATACAAAAATTCAGCTTATTCCGTTAGATTCCGAGATCGAATTGCTTTTTTTGACTAAGATGACTGTACTATATAAACTATGTATGGACCAAAACATTATTAGTTTCAACAAAAAATTCTATAAACAAACGTTTGGTACAGCCATGGGTAATCAATCCACTTTCCCCATTCTTAGATAACATTTTTCTGAACAATGTAGGAAACCAAATTCTTGAAAAATACCTCATATTTCCTGCATTTTGGTGTAGATACCTAAACGATTTCATGGCAATAATGGATAAGACTTAACATCAATAATTTTCTGTAATATAATGGGTGTCTCAAAAGAAAGTTTAAATTTGTTTAGCTTACTGCGTGAACGCAACGATTCGGAAGGGCGCGGATGATATGTCAATCGGTAGCCTGGCTCTTGGGAATTTAGTCACTATGGAACGTTTTTCCAGAGCGGATCGCGCGTCGTGCGTACGCGAATTTTACAAAAGTGGTAATTCTGAAAAAGTGGTAAGTGGCGACTGCAATTGCAATTCAGCACCAATTGAATTTTATAGGGATGTAGCTTTAGATCTTTGTGCAAAATGCGGTGTAGTCATGATCTATGCACATTCAAAGCACTTGCACACTTTCGAATGGCGACGTCGGGTTTATCACGAACAGACCGATTAACCCGTTCCACGTTCTCTTCCGCTCTCAATAACCTTGGGCGTCCGGGTTTTGGTTTATCCAGTGTTGAACCGGTCTCCTCAAACTGTTTTACCCATTTCCGAATGAAAGGAATGCTAATCATCATTTAAGTGACGAAAACCTCGAATATTTACGGAGAAATTTCTTCGCTCTATAGTCGCACAATTACCACTTTTGTAAAATTCGCGAACGCACAACGCGCGATCCGCTCCCGAGAAACGCTCCATAGCGACTAAATTCCAAAGAGCCAGGGTACCCACGCCCTTCCGAATCGTTGCGTTCAAGCAGTAAGCTAAACAAATATAAACTTTCTTTTGAGACACCCGATATCAATAACATTATAAAATGTAGAAAAATTAAATTAACAAAAAGTTGACTCTCTTAGACATCATGCTGATTAATTGCGACAACCACATTGAATTTGACGTTCATAGGAAACTACATACCAGGTGGTCCATTGAAAGCGAAACAGGGATTTTCGGAGAGTTGAAGATGTATTCTCAAAAAACGCTCGGACACGTCATCTTTGTTTGTGAGGGGGACAATTTGTAGCAAAATCACTTAACCTCTTCGCGCTGGGAGCACAACACCTGAAATTTTAAATGGCACGGTGGGGCAAGTGATACCTCAGTTGGAAGCCCTTTTGCCCTGAATACTAAACGGTTAACATTTTCTAAATTTATCGATTTGTTGCCGAGATTATTTAATTTCAAGTTAAGAACGCGTTCTTCGTTTATTTCGTTGAAAGGCAGTCCAATTGTTCAATCTGTCCCTAAAAAAAATGCAAAAGTAAAGGGAAAAAAACACAATTCAACGCCAGAAAAGATTTTTATTAGTTTAACAAATGCTCCAAATTGTGCGCCACCAAGTTCCATACAAAAATACAAATTCCGCTCGAAACGTTCTCTAACATTTTGGAATATCTGCGGCGTAATTTACCGGCATTATTCAATAAAAGGTCGACGTAACTCTTCCAGAGACTCTGGTTCTGTTGCATAAATTCTACTCTTTAGATGACTCCACAAGATAAAGTGCAGAGGACTTAAATCAGATGACCGACCATTCCAGAGCACCTCCTCGTCTAATCCATTGTCCTGGGAAACCTCTTTTCTGAAACTCCTGAACAACCTTCATATAATGTGGTGAAGCTCCATCTTGTTGAAAAGTCAAATAGTCTTCAGATTGAACAATTGAACTTCCTTTCAACGACATAAACGAAAAACGCGTTCACAACTGCAATTAAATAATCTCGAAAACAAATCGATAGATTTAGAAAATGTTAGCCGTTTAGTATTCAGGGCTAAACGGGCTTTCAAATGGGGTATAACTTACCCCACCGTGCCATTTAAAATCTTTGGGGTTGTGGTCCCAGCGCGAAGAGGTTAAGTGATTTGGCTACAAATTTTCTTTTAAAAGGTCACAACCAAAGTTGACGTGTCCGAGCGCTTTTTGAGAATCTATCTTTAATTAGCCGAAAATCCCTGTTTCGTTTTCTATGGCTCATCTGGTATACGCCTCCTCATCCACAGCAATAAATTACAAACATGTGGCTTTTCACTCTCTGATTCATAGACTCTTATTGCTCCTCTACACTATGGCTCATTGTGGGCCATCATGATAGTCACCATTTATGATGGCCTGAATTGACGCATCCACAGTGGTCCATCTAGATGGACCATTCTAGATGTGCATGAATGGGCCATAGTTGGCCATCAAATTCAAATTTTGAATTGAAATTATAAAGTTAATATTCGAATTTAATAAAGTTGAAATTTATAATTTCTCATAAGAACTTGCCTAGTAACTAGTATGGAGGTCGAGGAAATCATGACAATAAGCAGCAGGCACTGATAAGCGTGCAATAAAGGAAATAATGATGGCCCATGGTGTGGACATACCATTTTAGCCACTGCGTAGCTTACTTGCGCATGCTGGCCTCCTTTGATGTGTGTAGGCGGACCGCTCCCAACGCCATCCATGGCCATCACCATCTCCATCATCCACTACTTAGGCCACTACAGGCCATCTACCTCTCTACACAATGGTGATGGCTCACAGTGGCTCAAGATGGGCCATAGTGTAGAGGAGCCATTAAACTTACCATTATCCCCCAATTATGTAAAATTTCAAAAAAATTTAGATCACAACAAAAAATTATTGCGGCAAAATCTTAATTTTAAAAATACACAACATTGTCCCTAATCAATGAAAAACAAAAAAAAAACATTAAACTCACCTTCGACCCCAAAACTTGTGAATTAAAACAATTATTTATTAAATTAGACTTTACCCCAGTTTTTAGCAACCCTCTTAAAATAAAAAGCTTTCTACGCAGTCCTGTCAACAAACGATAGACATTATAGAAATCTGTGATTTATAAAATATCCTGTAACACATGTAACAAAATTTACATAGAGCAAACATTACGGAATGTCTCCTTAATAACAACCTAAGTATGCTCTTTAATGCTCTATCACCAACACAAAATGGGAAAGGTAGAGGAGGTTGCCTGTAGATTATGTGAATCAGACGAAGAAACCGCTGAACCACCTTGGAGCTGAGTAGCAAGCCTCAGAAAACCGAAGAAAGGCTTTGCAGCCAAACGACCCCAACACACGAAAAAATGCTATTTAATCCCCTGTTACCCTGAATAGCACGTATATTATAATATTACTCCTCATAATCACGTAAAACCCTCTAAATTAGTGTGTTGAGCTTTTCTAAATTATTTTAGAAAAAAAAAAGAGAAAAAAAACCACAGATGCTTGGAGATCGGGAAAATATTACTTCATAAGAAATAATACTTAGCTGAAAGCTTGCCCACTTTGGGGTCGCAAGAATGACCCATAAGGCTTGCACACAATAAGGAATGACCACCTTGGAGCTGAGTAGCAAGCCTCAGAAAACCGAAGAAAGGCTTTGCAGCCAAACGACCCCAACACACGAAAAAAATGCTCTTTAATCCCCTGTTACCCTGAATAGCACGTATATTATAATATTACTCCTCATAATCACGTAAAACCCACTAAATTAGTGTGTTGAGCTTTTATAAATTATTTTAGAAAAAAAAAGAGAAAAAAAACCACAGATGCTTGGAGATCGGGTAAATATTACTTCATAAGAAACAATACTTAGCTGAAAGCTCCCTCCATCTAATTTAGATATATAAGCTTGTTTTTTATATGTAAAAAAATAGTTATACTGATGATGTCAACTTAGTTAGCTTCACAATGCTATACAATGTATACATTTATTTTCTAAAAATATAACTGGTACTTACGTATTAACGCCACCACCGCTACATTTTTAAATGCCGCGAAAATACACCTCAAATTTGTATGAGAAATCATAAAATAAAACATTCTATTTAAAAGAAAATGAACATGTTAAATAAACACACATAATCACAAATAAACATGTTCAAAACTAAAAATACTTTATCGGATAGATAAATCAAAACATACGATCGATCCAATATATAGCGTTGGTGGCGTTAATACGTAAGTACCATATAATTTTGAAGACAAGATCCAAGGTGTTTCTATTTCATAACATCAAACTCAACAGTACATATTTATATAACTAACAGTATTAAAAATTATTACGCTAATAAATAATTAGGTATATATGTAATAGAACATGCTATAAATATTTACCTAAACTGCCAAACTGTGTAATTGGCTGCATTTAATTCTATGGCATCTGCTGTTAAATCTAATGCCCGTTGCGACTTCTCATTCAGTTTCATTATTCCTCGCAGATAATCATAAACATCTTTAACTGCAAATTAAACCATTTTAAATAACCTTTTTATAATCTATTTTAAAAGTACAGTAGAGTCTCACTAATACACTGCAGTAGTCCAGAGCAGTGATAGAAAAGAGCAGTGCAAACTATTTTCAGTTGTGACCCAACATTTTCTGTAAAATTTTATCTCAACCCCTGGATAGAAGTAACGTGAACATTGTAATTCCTAAACAGTTCTACCAAGATCTCCACAAAAGTTGAAGCAAATCCCCAAATTAGTTTTTGAGAAAATGAAGTTTGAACATTTTAATGTTTACAAATTTTATTCTCAAAGTGGAATTAACAAAAAACTGCAATATTTGCTGAAATAAATATTAAAAAATTGAGAAAATTTGCTAAATATTCCGGAACAGTTCTACCAACATCTCCACAAAAATTGAAACAAATGCCCAAATTAGTTTTTGAGAAAATTAAGTGTGATAATTTCAACGTTTACAAATTTGATTTTCAAGGTGGAATTTAAAAAAAACTGCAATATTTTCTGAAATAAATATTAAAGTATTGGGAAAATTTGCTAAATATTCTGGAAGTTCTACAAACATCTACTAAATTTGAAACAAATTCCCAAATTATTTTTTAAGAAAATTATGTTTGAAAATATCAGTGTTTTTTTAATTACTTTATATTGACATTTCACTATTTTCTGCTAGACGGTGCCTCAAATATTTTTTGAATTCGGCGACCCAAACAGTTTCTCTCTCGACCCCTCTGGGAGTCACGATCCATGGTGTGCGCACCACTGACCCAGAGAGTCAAATAATCCAGCACTCTCCGCCCGTGCCTCATATTATTTCTCAGGGTGGTGACATAATGCAATGTCTCAAAAAATTCAACTTGAAACTCTGGAGTAGCTCTGTTTTATCCGACTTAATCCAATCATTGTGCGAAAAGCTATGGACTACAGAAGAATGGGATATTGAAGATAATCTACCTATATAGCCGATTGGCTGCAAAGTTTATCAGAAACAGGTTTCGAGACAAAAGATGAAAATTTAAATTCTTGATTTGAAGGAACCAAAGAAACAGAGGAAATTATGACAGTTGTAGAAATACGCAAGGAAATACAAGAGGAAGAAAGCCTTGTAGAAATATTGGAGCTACAAACCACTACAATTGAGGCGGTTTTTTGAAAAACAACACACGTCCATTTTTTAAGTTTTGGCGGTTCTTTAGTGATTAGTTAGTGCTGCTATATATGCGTGATATGAAGCAACTATCCTGAAAAATAAAGCGTCAGGCTTGCTCCCAGTGTCGCCCAAATTTTAGACGGTTTTGGAAAAACATCAAATGTACAAACCGATTTGTGAAAAAACAACGTATGTCCATTATCCTACCTGCTCCATTGTAACCTTTCTTCGTTTGTGTTTTCGTTCTTTCTGCTTTACATTTTATTAAATTGACTGTTTTTAATTTTGTGAGTACCTATTTATTGTGGTATTTTTCGTGAATTATGAAACATTTTGGAGATTAAATGTGTGAAATAGTTCCTACTGATGCCTAAAAAAAGGACAGTTATGGTTCTATGTATTTGGGATACATAATGTTGGAACAAGCGAGGCTGATATGTACACTTACTACGAAGGATGTGCCAAAAGGGGCCTGAATGAAGTAACATCCATGCTTTTTCATTATTTAAAAAAAAAATGCCGGAAAATTGTCAGGTCGTAAACAAAAATTATCTCATGATACAGTTTATTTATGTTTTGGTTCATGCGCTGAAACTTGCAACCACAGTCACATTCCTTTTTACCGTGTGATAGCGATTTTAGACTTATTTCTAGATTTAGAAAAGAAATAGTGGACATTCCTGAGCAGTGGGACAAGCTTGTTAAAGGGGCAAGGGCCAAACCCAGCCCTTTTGAAGTCGTTAAGGCAGGGATCCAGAGTCATTGGTTTGACATGTTAAGCTCAATACGTTTTTTTTTTTCTGAAATCAGCTAAGCCTGCAAATCAACTTAAAGAAAGCTAGAATGTATAGAGTGACAATGAACAATCCAGAATTTGTACAGACACGCCTAGCTTACCACGGATCGTGGAACTTGCACAGAATAATAAAGAAAGGCAAATTGTTGCCCACAGAAATTGAGTTTATTTCTGAAACTACAAGTGTGCCGATCAGCGAAGCCAAACTGAAAGATTCAGCCGGTTTTTATCTGATCCAAACCATGTTCCATTCTACGAAGGTTTGAGTGCACGGAATGGTACTGCAACTGATGAACGGCCAGAAGTTGATAGCGAAGATAAAAGCAGTGGCGTAGATGAATAGGCATTATTTCTTTATTTTTAATAATTTTTATTTTTAAACGAGTTCCTTAACTTTTAACTTAAATGTTACTTGCTTTTAACTTTTTTTTCTTTTAACATAACTTTATTGAATTAATCGTTTTAATATGTTAAAAAAACTTTATAGTATGAATTTTTATTTATGTAATATGGCAACAAGTTTAAATAATAATGTTTTTATTGAATTTTTAGGTATTATTCTTTTAAACCTAAAAGACCAAGTGGTGGACATATGTTGTTTTTCAGAAAAATTTCGTGGACAAACGATGATGAAACGATGATGAAACGATGATACAAAATATTTTGGAACCTTTGTGAGCCAACAGCAAGTTGCATAAAAAGCATAACTATTTATCAAAAAACGTTTTGGAACTAAATATAGTGATTATGGGCATTGTAATAAATTCTTCAGAGTAGATATATGACTGTTGCAAACAAAGACGGAAGGTTTTTTTAATTTTCCCAAAATTTAAGTTTTCGGACATGAGTTGTTTTTCAAAAAACCACCTCAATTGCAAAAATAAAAACAGATACAGCATATTATTGTTTAAATACCTGCATAACATGGGCTGAAGAAAACGGCATACCTGCTAAAGATATTATAATTCTTCAAAATATGCAAGAAAAAGTTTTTGAACAAGGACTAGTTCCAAAAAAACAAACCTCAATTAAGGATTATTTTAAGACTAATTGGTTAATTGTAAGATGTCACTGTAATAAAAATACCTGTAGTAAATGAATACAAATATATGGTATGCGAAGTGTCCACTGGCAATAAAATTTGCGAAAGTTGACTTGCACAAGCAACTTGCAACATGTAAACGATCATTCAAAATTATTCAAGTTAGTAGTTTTGTTGATACACTTGATAATATCAAATAAGATATTACATTGATGTGTCAAATTTTAAATTAGTAAATTGAATGAGAAATAAGTATGGTCTAAGATAGAACAAAATGGTCTAAGATAGATCAAACTAAGATATTTATATGAGATTAATACGCAATTATCGGACAGAACTAGTAAAGAATATCAAAATAAAATTAATCAAAAACGCAAAACGCTCTAATTCAGAGGCATTAAATACTACGGCTATTGAAATCAATTGAAAGCTACATAATTTCAAAACACAATATGGCCTAGTGGTTAAAAAACAAAACAAACAAAAATGTGGCCAAAAAAAAGGATGAAGTATATAAGTCGAAGTGGGAATGTTTTGATACACCTACAGAACAAATAGATAACAATAGATGCAGCTCGTATTTTTCTACAGCTAGGCATCTGGTTTGACACAGCTCATGCTCAAGTAATATGTGTGCAATTTCTGCTGAAACAGTTCTGCAAGATCTTACAGAAGTTAACTTCTAAAAGCGACTTGAAATTAAAAAATTGCAGTCAGTGGAAACAGTCATCAATTGACTTCTGCAAGAAATTGCAGAAGTTACTTGCCAGTGGACAATTTGCTTTGTGGATTCTCTTTATGAAATGCTTTATTTTATTTATATTGCATTTTGCTATACAACCCAGTAATGCGAACATTCGAATAATCGAACCCCCAAGTTTTTAATAGTGCAGGATTAGTGAGACTCTACTGTAATTTACAAACAACATTTTATGTACATTTTGTCATAACAAAGTAGATTCACAAAACACACTGCAGCGTCATTGCATGGATAGATATTAATACATTAACAAATTGTCCAAAGACCATAGTTTTTTAATGAGAATTATTTTAAGGTTAAGACTTACATTTTTTGGAATAGTCGATACTGACAACCGGGTGCTCCCCATCGTCTTGTTCCACCGGCTCTACATCTTTCCATTCCGGTCTGTCCCCGTAGAACACCCAATCCGCCGTGTTTGTTTCATCCTCGCTATCACCCATAATCACTATTTAAACTAATACAGGCGTTGCAACACTATCACATCGACATTAAAATCTAACAATCAATAACTCATATTTCAAAATGGTGTACCCAACACAACGACGACTACGACTATAAACAAACTGAATCACACCATCACACGTTTAGATTAAACTATGTAGAACGCTGTGTTAACTCAACAGTCGACGGATAGTGTGGCGTTGAGACGTTAGGTGGCGATAATAAAATATCTCCGGAAAGGTTAAATAAATTTTTATATATTCAGGCTGTGTTCCGATTGTTTTAAGTTTGTATGATTATATATAACGTAGTATAGTTTTACCAATTCTAAAATATATTGCATTCAAAATATTGGTTGATTATTATACGACGTCCCTAGACTACAGCTCCCTTTAATGTGTAATTGACTAGATGGCGCATTGAACGACGTCTTTCTCAACAAACTTCCACATGTTGCTCATTCGATCGTGTTTTGTTTTCAAAGTGATTGCGATTTTATTAAAACTTGTTTACTAATTTTCTAATCCACGTAGTTAGCTTAATACTCAAACGTTTACTGTAATTAACACGACAAATGAAAGGTAATTTAGTTGTTCAATTTATAGTTTTTGTTGCTCGCTTGATTTGATTTTGTCGGCGTAGTTGAGATTTCGTCTATATTTATCAATTTGTTATTAGATTTATTATTAATTAAGGTTGAATAACTTTATGTAAAACGCAATAGTGATCAAGAAATATGCATCTAAAAGTGTTTAAATACATTGTGAAAGTGATGGATATATATATGGATATGAGGGATATTCCAGGCTGCTTATTATGAGATTCCAGGTTATCTATTCTAATGGAAATCGAAAAAGGTAACAATAAACTATTATTTATCTGAATAGTTAGCTTATTACCAATTTGATTGTAGCAACGAATGCTTCAAATCAAAGGTAATTTAATTGTCTTTCCAAAATTGAAAACAATTTGCCGATTTCAGAGGTATCGCGATTTTACTAAAACCTTGCAACAGTTTGTTTACTAATCCACTAATCCACGTAGTTAGCGTAATACCCAACCGTTTATTATAATTCACACTAACAATGAATGATAATTTAGTTGTTTTTCGTAAGCGTAAAACAGAAGTGGAAACTGTTTCCCCGTTTCAAATTTATTGCGATTTTGCTAAATCCTTGCAAAAGTTTGTTTACTATTTTTTTTATCCACATAGTTAACTCAATACACAATTGATTGTTATACCTAATACCTCAAATCAAAGGTAATTTAGTTGACTCTGAAAAACTGAAAACTGAAATTAAAAATATTTGCACGTTCTTAAGGTATCGCGATTTTGTTAAAACCTTGCGAACGTTTTGTTACTACTACTAATTTTCTTATCTACTACGTTAGCTTAACTCGTAACTGATTGTTACAATAAATATCTAAAATTATAATAATTTAGTTGTCTATCCAATACTTAAAACTGAAATTAAAAATATTCTGCGCTCCAAAATGATCGTGATTTTGCTAAAACTTGAAAAAAATTGTAAAAAACATTGAATCGATCCATGGCTCAAAGTGGGGTTTTTTAGTTCAATATGTAGAAATAAATAAAAATGTCGAACCCACTATACAAAATTTTGCTTTATATACTGGGTTCGACATTTTTATTTATTTCTACATATTGCAAACGTTTGTTTATTAATTTTCTAAATCACGTAGTTAGCTTAAGACTCAATCAATTGTGGTAACTTATACTTCGAATTAAAGGTAATTTTGTTGTTTTTCCTAACCTAACAACAGACAAATAATACCAGGCTTGCAAAGTTATCGTGATGTTACTACAAAACCTTGCAAAAGCCTTCTAGTCCAATCTATACTTGTCTTCTAAATCCATCTAGTATCTATCTCCAATCTATCTAGTCTTGTCCAGACTTGCCCAGTAGTCTCCAATCTTATCCTGCCTTGTTCAATCTGGTCCAGTCTTGTTGTTCAGTATTGTCTAGTCTTGTCCAGACTTGCCTAATCTTCTCTAGTCTTGTCTATTCACACAGTTTATGTTTTATAAATAAATAGACAATAAGCTCAATCAACAGTTATGGTGCTTTTTTAATTTTTGTGCTCTATTTTAAATGAAATGAAAATTGTGCTCAACATAAATTTTATAATTTGGAATTCTGTAGCTGTACTTATATGTGCAGCTGTATTACAATTTGAATTGAACAGAATACTACAAAGATGCGATCAAAATCAGCTAAAAGTCCTAAATGGATACTTCCAGCACAGAGACGTCCGATAAGACATACAAGATAGATTATACGATAAGACATACGATAAATTCATATGGAGACAGGAAACAAGAAACCAAAAAACTATTATTGACTATATAATTACAAAACAAAAAAGTGAGCGAGAGAAAAGTGATGATTTAAAAGTTAAAAGAGGTGCCCCATGTGGTAGTGACCATCACCTACTTAGGGCACAAATACTATTTCCCATTAGAACAGGATATCAACAAGAAAAGAATCAGAAGAATGACGCAAAAGAGAAAGTCACGGAAATAAGATACAACATTAGAGCTATACAATACTAGACAAAAGAATAAACTACAAACAACATCTTTCAATAGTATAGAGGATGAGTATGAATTCATAAAATCATGCATAAAAGCAGCAGCGAGAGAGGCATTAGGATGCCAGGAAAAAGAAGGGAAACGCAAAAAAACATACTGGTGGGACGAGAAGATCGAATCTGAAATAGAGAACAAAAGAAAACTATACAACACCATAAAGTTAAGCTCCAAAAACCTAAATGATAAGCTTGCATATAAAGAAGTACATGCAAGGGTACGAATAATGATACGTACAAAAACGAACGAAAAATGGGAGAGAACATGCTCTAGGCTCAACAAATATCTAGGTGAAAGAAAAAGCACAGAAAGTTGGTAGATACTAAGGAACATGAGACGGGAAAGGAACAATGACATAATTTCCCCAATAACAGAGCATTCATGGAATTTCGAAAAATTTCTGACAAAAGATAGAAATGAGTTCCAAATTACTGATAATAACACAAATATAACCACTCAAGGATCGCCAGTAAGAATATCTGTATCAGAAGTAAAAAAATCAGATAAGGCACTAAAAAATGGAAGAGCGGCAGAACCAGGAAATATTCCTGGAGAACTTATTAAACATGGGACAGAAAAACTAACCCAGATGCTCACAAATTTATTCCAAAGATGTATAATTAAATAAGAAGTACCAACGGAATAGAAGTTGTCATACATATCAGTAATCTATAAGAAAGAGTATTAAAATAAATGCGAAAACTATAGAGGAATATCCGTAACCAACAACATAAGCAGGATATATGGAAGAATACTCAAAAACAAGATAGAAGATGAATACAGTGCAATGGACGCAGAAGGGCAAGCTGGATTCGGAGCAGGAAGATCCACCATTGACCACCTATTTGGGTTAACTCAAATCGTAGAAAAGAAAATCGCATATAACCAGGAAGTTCATTTGCTATTTGTGGACCTTAAACAAGCCTGTGACAGCATTCCTCTAGTAAAATTATGGGAAGCTCTACAACATAATAACATAAATGCTGAAATAATAAAAGCAATCAAACCACTGTATAATGGTGCAAGAACACAAATAAAAATAAGAAATAATGTAACAACCGGGTTCACAGTAACAAAGGGACTCAGGATGTTGTATATCGCCAATACTGTTCAAGGTCTATCTAGAAAGCGCATTAACAAGATGGAAGAGAAAATGCGAAGCAATGAGCATACCTGTGGATGATACATCAACAATTTATACTTTGGCATTTGCGGATGACCAGGTGGTGATTGCACAAGACATTGATGACATTGAATATATGACACGCAAACTAATTGAAGAGTACGACAGGTGGGGTCTAGACGTGAATATACAGAAAACAGAATACATGTGAATAGGAGGAGAACAACAAGATCTGCCTATCTCAGACAAACAGAATATCAAACACTGCTGCTTATACAAATAAAAGCCACAGAGATGGACTACTGGAGAAGAGCGGCAGCCAAGTATAGATTGGAAAGGATCAGAAATGGATAAGTGAAATTATGGAGGTAAAGCACAACATCGTGGATGACATAAGAATTGGACAACTCTGATGGTACGGTTGTACAGAGAATGGACTAAGACCGACTCCCGAAGAAAGTAATACACTGGGCACCGCAGGGAAGAAGAAGGAGAGGAAGACCCCGGAAAAGCTGGAGAGAGGGTATAGATGGAGAGATCCGGGCGAGAGGATTGGAGGAAGAGGCTTGGAAAAACCGAGACGGTTGGAGATTAGGAATCGGAAGACGGATAACGTTGTAACCCGATGCATATATGTATTACAATTTTAAATATTGCTAATTATTATTTATTTAATAAAATAAAGTTTATTATTCCCGTAAATTTATAAGCAAAATTATTCCCGAAATTTTGAAAATAATTTTAGAAATTCGAAGAAAATGCAAATTTTTTTGGTGGTCGCCTTGGTTTCGCGTTGTAATTATTCGTGTGCACACGATTACACACGGCGCCATATGATTGACCGGCGAACAGTTAATTTATTCATGTTACCATGACAACCGATAACAAGATGCGACAAATTGCTCATGCGATCCCATCAAATTCACCCGAAACAAATTCTAGGATACGAATAGTGAGTACGCGCAATCATTCCTGCAACTTGAACAAACCATTCATTTATCCATATTGTTTTCCTGTCTGATTTCAGCCGATTTTAAATTAATTTATAATTTCATTTAAAATAAATAAACATTACAATTATTATAATTATCATACGTCGAGATGAGACTACACGAGACTAGACGCGATGATTAGATGAGACTAGACTTTAGTTTCCAATTATTATTAATACAATTAGTTATCTAGTGTATATAGTTAACTTTTAGTAATAATAACTGAAAACTTAATTCTTTTGAAACTAGTCAGTCTAGTTTGTCCAGTCTGTCCAATCTGTCCAGTCTGTCCAGTCTGTCTAGTCAGTCTAGATTTCGTCTAGATTTATTAATTTGTAATTAGATTTATTATTATTATTAGATAATAGTGATCGAGAAATTTGCAACTAAAATTGTTTAAATAAATTGTAAAAGTGATGGATATATGGATATGAGGGATATTCCTGGCTACTTATTATGAGATTCCAAGTTACCTATTCCTATGGAAATCGAAAAAGGTAATAATAAATCATTTTTTTTATCGAAATAGTTAGATTATTACCAATTTGATTGTAGCAACTAATGTTTTAAATGAAAGCTAATTTAGTTGTCTTTCCAAAATTGAAAACAGGAATTTAAAATATTTGCCCATTTAAGAGATATAGCGATTTTACTAATACCTTGTAACAGCTTGTTTACTAATCCTCTAATATACATAGTTAGCTTAATACCCAACCGTTTATTATAATTAATACCACAAATGAATGATAATTTAGTTGTGTTTCAAAAACTTAAAACTGAACAGAACAGTTTCCACTGTTTCCCCGTTTCAAATTTATTGCGATTTTGCTAAATCCTTGCAAAAGTTTGTTTGCTATTTTTATCCACATAGTTAACTTAATACCCAACTCATTGTTATACCTAATACCTCAAATGAAAGTTGAATTTGTTGTCTTTCAAAAATTGAACACAGAAATTAAAAATATTTGCACGTTCCAAATCTATCGCGATTTTGTTAAAACCTGGCGAACGTTTTGTTTAGTAAATTTCTTATCTACTACGTTAGCTTCACACGTAACTGATTGTTACAATAAATCTAAAATTTAGTAATTTAGTTGTCTTTCCAATACTTAAAACTGAAATTGAAAATATTCTGATTTTCTAAATCACATAGTTAGCTTAATACTCAATCAATTGTGATAACTTATACTTAGAATTAAAGCTAATTTTGTTGTTTTTCATAAACTGACAACGGACAATTACTAGGCTTGCAAAGTTATCGCGATGTTACTAAAACACCTTGCAAAATCCTTCTGATCCAATCTGTACCACAGAATTCCAAATTTATTCTATGAGTTCTGCTAAGAGTCCTGGGTTGCCCCCCTCGATAGTTGTGAGCAAATATCTTTTATAATTTCCATGTCTGACCAATCCTACTTTTAATAGAACTTATGGAAAAAAAGTTTTATGGAATTTTGTAATTTTCAAAAAATGTAGCGCCTCGTTTTTCTTATATAATATTAGTATAATTAGTATAATATTAGTATATATAACTTCTTTAATATTAGTTGGACAAAGAAATTGTGTAGGTTATTTGTTCAGAACTCTCGGGGGGGCTACTCAGAACTCTTAGCAGAACTCATGAAAAAGAAATGTTTTTTTGAATTCTTTAATGTTCAAAAAACTTAACGCCGCCACATTTTTGCATATAACTTCTTTTATATTGGTCGGACATGGAAATTATAGAAGATATTTGTTCAGAACTCTCGAGGGGCTACCCAGAATTCTTAACAGAATTCATGGAAATTTTTTAGCTAAGCGCGGCATTTTTGCTTATAACTAAAGGTCGGAACTTTAGGTAACTACCTATTTTTTCTTTATAGGCAGATGAGAAAGATAAGCTTTAAATTCGTTTTACATGATTCTCTATCGTTTTACACTAGTTTTAAAAAATCTAGAATAGCCCATTTTGCTGTTTTAAATTTCTTCTGCCTAAAAGATGCCAAATGAGCTTTTATAGCGGCTATTTGTGACCAAAAATTTAGTCTGTGTGAAATTACGAAACGCATTATTTTTATTTAAGCATTAGCAGCTGGTACCACTTGGCACCAGCAAACTTTTTCTCGTCCTCTTCTTCACGTATTTGTGAATCCTAACCTCAAAATTACACTTTTGTTTACATAGTTACAATGCTTCTGCGAGGACCGTTGTTTGTTTTAATGGTTGTAATAGAATTTGACTGTAGCTGTGCAGCCTCTGCACAACAAGGCACAACATTGTTTTGAAAATTCAGACAATTTTCACAATTTAACAGAAATAATTACAAAAATAGAAAAAACTAGAACCCCTTAAAGGGCCCCATACACTAGCAACGTAGTCATCAACCTTGTCGTCAACAAGATTGAGGTTCTTGCCCACACACTAGACAAAGAAGTTGAAAACATTAGTATCAGTTGCACGTTGCTTTTGTTCGGTCTATTCATCGGTGTAGAGCTTTTACGAAGAATTTAAAAATGCATGAAGATTTGATGATGTACATAGTTTTGAACGGGTTGTTTGAGGATTATATGGTATTTATTTAATAAAATAAAGTTTATTATTCCCGTAAGCAAATTTATTCCCGAAATTTTGAAAATAATTTTAGAAATTCGAAGAAAATTCAAATTTTTTCCTTTGAAGAAGAAAAAAGTGTATTCCCACAGGTTTCGATACTAGGCCCCATCCTGTGGGACGTGCTATAGACGGAGAACTTATAATGAGACTGCCTTTGGGGGCCGCCGTAAATGGCTTCGCGGACGATATTGCACTAGTTGTCATAGCAAGAACAGATTAAAGGTGTATGCGAACGGCAAATGTGCCCTTAATTATGAAAGTGGTCTAAGTCAAAATTAAAATAAATGAGGTTATCAGTTATTTCGTACCACATTATTAACACTAAATGAATTCCATATATTTTTGAAATTACAACCACTATCTAATGGTTAATTTTTGACGATATCGTAAAAATTATATTGAATAAATTTAGTTTAAAATAATGCTGTGTGAAATAACTGATACACTCATTTTTTTTTAATTTGACTTAGACCACTTTCATAATTATGGGCACAAATGCGAACCTGAGTTTAGCTCTAGAAAAAACTGAAACAATCTTCCTCACAGGCCTAACGGAACTAAGCCCCGTAACATTTAAAGTGGAAGAGGCAATAATAATACCGAAATAAAATCCCAAATACCTTGGAGTATTAATTGATATAAGGCTATCATACATGGTGTGGATTATCGAAGCGACAGGAAAGGGCACGAGAACACTAGCAGATATCCAGCAACTCATGCCAAACGTAGGAGTAACAATTTTTCTATGGCAATCTTTTTCTTGTTAGGATCTTTATAAATTTCAGACTTTACTTTCCACAACTCTGGCAGCTTTCGGAACGTTTCAAAAAATTCCACCCATACAGAAATATTTGGTATATTAGCCAAAACTATTAAGACGGACAACTAAAAACTACAAAAATTGAAAAAATAAAAATCGCAAACACAAGTCACCTGCCCAAACAAGAATTCCAAAACCTGCACAAGTTCACAACTGATGTTTACAACCATGTCTTCAACCTCCCCACACACTCCTCAACATGGTTGCCAACTTCAGACTCCGCCCACCAAAAATCCAAGTTAATTTGATTTTATTCAACTTTGTACTCAACCGGAAATGTTGTCTTCAATCAGTCCAAACACTACTAAGCCTTGTCCTCAACATAGCAAGTTGATGACAAGGTTGTTGACTAAGTTGCTAGTGTATTGGGCCCTTAACAGAGTATATATCATTGGTGGACAATGTATTAAACCATTTGAAAACTGCACGAGGCAAAAATGCACGAAGTGGCTTTTTAAAACATTTACAAAAAAATGGCCGTTTTACAAAAAAATCCAGACTTTTCTATTTTACGGAATGTAAGAAAAATTTGAAGTGGCGACAATGTTGAGCTTCCTGAAAACATAACGCCAGAAACAGTGGTAATGTTAATGTATGCACCGGTAACGTCATACGATGTTGAAAGTTCTTGCTCGCACATAAAATAGTTTCATCTGACAGAAGGCACAGCCCTACCAGACAATTTAGAAAAAATAATGGTAGTTTATTGCAACAGCAAATATAACACCGAAACAAACAATAATAATTAGGAAATGATTTTTACTTTTGTTTACATTTTAAAATAGTATTATTTTTTTTGTATTCTTTAAAGAATTTTAAGTAATTAATTGTGTGCAATATATAGATGGGCAAACCACATAAAGGTTTGAATAAAATACTTTTGGACTGCTGCATTCTTTTTATAAATTCTAATAAAAAATATAACCTATTTTAAGCGAACATTTTGTAAAACCTGCCATATCTTTGTTATCTTTATAGAACCTATTAAAAACCTATTTTGTGTTTTTTTGACAACCTAATAACCTTCCTATTCTAACAATTTTTAAGACTTGGATTTTTGGTGTACAATAAATAATTGTTTTCTTACAAAAAATACATGAAAAAATACAAAATTCGGTTTATTCATACGAGAAACGAGAAACATGTCGTTTTTTGCACGAATAAACCGAATTTTGTATTTTTCCAGCTATTATTTGTAAAAAAAATCTATTTCTTGTAAGCAAAAAATCCAAGCCTTTTATTTTGGACGAAGTAACCATTTTTTGGATGGAGTAATCGCTTTTTGTATGAATAAATTTTGTTCTTCATCGAAAAAAGGTTACTTCGTCCAAAATAAAATATAAACACCCAATAATCGATTGATTCTTACAAATAATAATGGTTTTGTACAATAATTGATGGATTTGTACAAAATAAAATGAATTTACCCAAAAAAGGTTCAACTGTATAAAAAAGGCTTATCCAACCAAAATTTGATTGCTCTTTAAAAACATTTTTTTTGATACAAAAAAACATATATAATAAATAATAATTTTTTTAACAAAATATAATAAATTTTTTCGTTGTAGAAATTTCGCGACGTATAATGACGTTTCCGGTCCGCGCCGGCCTAAAGGAGCCTTAAAACTTTCTTCTTTCTGCCGCCTTGCTTAAAAATGTGAGATAGAAATCCGAGAGAAACGGATGATTTTAAAATTATTATAATTCACAGTTATTTATTGTCATATTTGGCCTTTAGTAATTTTAGAGTGTTAACTCTTATAAAGGGTGATTCATTTTGGATTTCCACATTAAAAATATTTAAAAAAAACACGTAGAAGTTGAAAAATATAAAAAAATTATTTGCCCTTTAAGGTTAGTTCATTACAATTATGTGTGAAAGATTATATCATGTAAATAACCGCCGCGGCTCATGTGACATGACGTAATTCGTTTGTTAAAATTTTCGACTACTGACACAAATTTGCGACACAAATCAGGTTCTATGCCGGCTATTTCGCGTCTGATCTCCTATTTCAGCTCTGCAATGGTGTTCGGTTTATTCTTGTATACTCTGCTCTTCAGATACCCCCAAAGGAAAAAATCTGCGGGAGTTAAATCGCACGATCGCGGCGGCCAATTGAAGTCACCGTTACGTGAAATAATGCGACCGGGAAACTTGCCGCGCAGTAATTGTATCGTTTCTCCTGCTGTGTGGCAGGTGGCACCGTCCTGTTGAAACCATAAATCTTCGATATCCATATCTTCCAACTGCTCCCAAAGAAAATCTGTTATCATGTTCCGATAACTAACGCCATTAACCGTAACAGAGTTCTCCGTATGATCCTCGAAAAAAAATGGGCCAATTACGCCTCCGAACCAAAAGGCACACCAAACAGTGACCTTTTGAGGATGCATTTTCGTTTCAACAATCTCTCTTGGATTTTCCAATCCCCAAATACGACAATTGTGCTTATTTACGAAGCCATCAACGTGGAAATGTGCCTCATCGCTAAAGATAATTTTCATTGAAAAATTTACCCCTTGTTCTCTTATCCATTCGGCAAACACACGGCGCTGTTGATGGTCTAGAGGCTTCAATTCCTGTGTTATTTGGAGTTTGTACGGGTGTAACTTCAAATCTTTTGTTAAAATTCGCTGTGTAGTGGAATACGTAAGGCCCACTTGCTGCGATCGATGACGAATCGATGTGCTTGGATTTTCGGCCACGCTTTCGCGAACAATGGCAATATTTTGTTCCGAACGACCTCTACGAGCACGCTGAGGGGTTTTGATGTTAGCTACGGATCCAGTTTGTTCAAATTTTTGGACCACATTCCAAATTGTCCTCTCACAAGGTCGATTTTGCGCACCACAAACTTCACGTAAAGCACGAAACGCACTTTTCCTCGATCGGCCATTTTCATAATATGCTTGGATAATTTTAACACGTTGTTCTTGCGTATATTGCTCCATGACTTTTGTTTAACTTTTTAGGTTAGAAATCACACGCTGCCCTTGACAAATACAGTGGCGTGTCAAAAATATTTTAGATTGTAATGTGGAAACTCAAATTGAATCACCCTTTATATAATTTTTTTCCGAGCTAATCCACTCATCAATAAGGTAAATAGTTTTTTCCTTTCAGTATTTTTATGCACACCTATGTACCTATGTACACATATTATATAATAAAAGTGTAAAGATTATTAAATACACTCGTAAATTTGCATTTTTCACATCTTAAGTAAAATAAAAAACGTTTTTTGGGTAAATTGCGAATATGTTGAACGATTCAATCAATTATTGTAAGGAAAAATCATAGTTTGTACGAAAAAAACAATTATTGGATGATTACATTTTATTGTGGATGAATTATCCTTTTTTTGGATTAAGTAATTTATTTTGTACGAAGTAACCGAATTTTGGATTGATTAATTTATTTTGTATTTATCCAGCTATTTATTGTAGAACTTTTATTGTATGTTGAGTTTTGTATACTTCTAATCGAATATTGGATGAATAAATTTAAAGCGAATTTTTATTGCCTAAAGTTCCGACCTGTACTTATAACTCCTTTAATATTGGTCGGACATGGAAATTATAAAAGATTTGTTTAGAACACTCTGGCTACCCAGAATTATTAATAGAACTCGTGGATTTTTTTTTAATTCTGTTATTTTAAAAAAAATTGGCGCCTCGTTTTTTTGCTTATAATTTCTTTAATATTGGTTTGACAAAGAAATTGTGTTTATTCATATTAATAATTTCGTATTTTTTCAAAGCTCTCCGGGGGCTACTTAGAACTCCTATCAGAACTCTTGTATTTTTTTATCTTCGTCGAAAGTATTTTATAAATAAATTTATAGATGTTGATTTTACAAAAATGTCTAATAAGCATTTTTTGTTTATCTGCCTTAGTAAAATCGGAAACCGCTATCAGATTTTTTTTTAATTTTGCAAGAACTATAAAATTTTGCAAAAAAAAGTGGAACTCTATGCATTATCGATTGAGAACTCTATTAGTCCGGTCATTTTAGACAATTGAAATAAAGAAAATTCCGACAGAGCCAAATCTTCGTAGAGACCTTAGGCTTACCACAAGGAATAAAGTGTCAAAAGTCCCCATCAGTTCCATGTGAGCTTAGGGACTTATTCGGGACCCAAGGTCAAAATTTTAGTTTTTTGGATTTTTCTCGAAAACGGTAAGTTTTATCAAAAAAGTACCTCAGAGCAAAGTTGTAGATCTTAAAATTCTCTATAAAAATGGTCCCTATGATTTTTTCTCTAAGACCCACTATTTCCCAGATATTGCGCTTGTAAGAATCATGTTCTACATAGTATGCACACAGCTATCTTGTCTTCCTCCAACATCGGCATTTGATAGTCAACATTTGTTTCGAGTATACTATCAATTTCAGACATGGCAAGGCAATGAACTGAACCCTGAAGACTGGGGTTGGAAATTGATAAATAATACTTTGGAACCGATTCGAACTTTACTGCCCCCTGCTCCAGAAAAACTTCTTAACACTATTTTTTGCAATTGCAAGAAAGGTTGTAGTGCCAAATGTGGCTGTAAAAAAGTAGGGTTGCAGTGTTCTCCAGCGAGTACCAATTGCCAAGGTGTCTCTTGCTCAAATGTTCAATTAAATACAAGAGAGGAAGATTCATGTGATTTTGATGAAGAGACAACTGATTCATCTTCATTTGAACAATTTCTAAGCGTTCATCAACAGGAAGGAGAAGAAGAAGAACAAGAAGAAATTGAAGAAAACATGATTGTTGAAGTTGAATATGAAGAGTATGAGTCAGATTAAAGTAATAAAAAAAAGTTAGAACGACAGTTAAACTCAGTAACCCATATCAATAATCTTCATACTATTAAATAATTATTGTTCCTGAAAATAACGTCATAAAGGTTCGTGGAATAGGCCTACCGGGGATACCACGTTAAAAAAAAACGCGCCGAGTACACTACCTCACAGGTGGTGTGGAAATGTGTGCATATTATGTAGAACGTGATTCTTACAAGCGCAATATCTGGGAAATAGTGGGTCTTAGAGAAAAAATCATGGGGACCATTTTTATAGAGAATTTTTTCGATACTTTTTCGATAAAACTTACCGTTTTCGAGAAAAATCCAAAAAACCTAAAATTTTGACCTTGGGCCCCGAATAAGTCCCTAAGCTCACATGGAACTGATGGGGACTTTTGACACTTTATTCCTTGTGGTAAACCTAAGGTCTCTACGAAGATTTGGCTCTGTCGGAATTTTTTTTATTTGATCACTATTTTTATGTCTAAAATGACAGGACTGTATAGAGACAACTGAAATATTACATCAGAACTCTTTTTCCCGAAAAAGAGGGAGCTGCGTGAAGCCCCCAGATTGTTTTTCTCGATTTATGTCCGAAATTCCCAGGACAACAATTTTCAACAATTGCAATTTTCGAGCAAGAACTCTAGAATTATTCCAAATCTTGCCAGAACTCAATTCAATTTAAAAAAAATTCGGGGGCCAACTTCAAACGACTAGAGAACTAGACAATGGTAGACAATACTAGACAAGATTAGTCAAGAATTTTGATTTGCATGTTCTAGTCGTAAACTTTGTAAGTCAGTCGTAAACATTTTAATTTCTGTTTTCAGTTTGCAACGTTTTGTTAGTTTCTAAAAAAATTCAATTTTTCGATAAATAATGAATCGAAAATAATAATTTCCTTTTTTTGTTTTAAGTTGTATTAAATTTAAATAATTTTCCGATTGGAAACGTGTTTGCATCGCTTTACTCATATTGTAAATATATTTAAAATACAGTCGAACTTCCATAACTCGAACTTCTGTAACTCCAATTTTTCTATAACTCGAATATTTTTAGAAACTCATACGTTTGGATAGCATTTTACATATAAATTAACTTCCATTATTCCTTAACTCGAATTTTTCCATAACTGGCAATAAAAATTTGTACAATGATAAAATTTTACATACAAAATAATCTCTATAACCCCAACTTTTTAACCGCCGCGTATTTTCCAAAATTTATGATGCCGGATATTGCCTACCATAAACCGTCGATAGTGTCGATAGTGTAATCCTCGGGCAGATTACCAGACATTTTATTTTTCATATTTTATGATGACCAAAAACTCGAATAAAGCAAAACTAAGAATTAACCAGCGGGTGTGCTGGGTCCAGCGGAAGATTACGACAGGATATTATTCCAAAAAAAGACGATATAATCGAAGATCACCCACAAGGTGCTATATATTAATGAAATTTTAAAGTTTAAACTCATTGTTGCTTCTTACCTCTGACGTTACAATTGCAAATATGAGTGGCCACAAAAGAAAACTGAATACTATGTCTTTATTTGATGAAGTGAGGTTGATAAGAGAAGTTGACAAACGTATTAAAAAGAATAAAGTGATTGCTGAAGAATTTACGATTCCTCCAAGTACACTTTCTTCAATTATAAAAAAACCGCGAAGAAATTCCGAACAAAGCCGAAAATGGTGCAACTAGTGGTCGCAGACATCCTGTGGACCAAGAAATTGTCAACAATATAAAATTTCACTACAAAGAAGAATTCTGAGAAAAAGGATAGCTGCCCTAGAAGACAATTAACCCGATCATATAACATTATAGGCTGCCGTTGCAAACTTGACAAAAGCGTGGGACATCGATGTTCAGCAAGCAACCATAACAAATTGTTTCAGAAAGGCTGGCTTTAAAAACAAGGCGAAACCAACTGGAGTGAAGAAGATGATACTCT
Source organism: Phosphuga atrata (assembly GCA_944588485.1). Lineage (NCBI taxonomy): Eukaryota > Metazoa > Arthropoda > Insecta > Coleoptera > Silphidae > Phosphuga > Phosphuga atrata. Next base: position 67,106,037 of record OX155898.1, read on the forward strand.
TCTGTCAGAAGTTAAGTCCGCGTATGACACATATAATCAGCATAACGTGGATAATACAGTGTTTCTTAATGATTATTTATGATCTGTGGATATTTATGATAATGATCTGTGGATGAAGATGTGGTTATAGCGGATTATCTAACAGATGCCGATATTTTTTAAGAAGGTTAAAAAACGCGAAGATGGAGATAAAGATGAAGATGTCTTATCTAGCAACGCAATAGTGCCAATTCCACCCACGAACAAAGAAATGCTTAATTATTTAAATAAGTGTAGCGAATATCTGTGTTCTAAAGACAATCTTCGAGACGAAGTGTACCGCGCATTATCTACTTTGGCGAACTTTGTAGACAGAAAATTTTTAATGGAAAACAATTAAAAATTACTGACTTTTTCAAAAATAATATATTGATTCAAATAATTTTTAATTAATTATAATTATATAACATCATATTAATAATGTATATGTTACGGTAAAAGTACATAGATTGGTAAATGTGCACATATACCGGTATATGTGCACATTTGCCTTCTTGGTTGGTAAATGTGAATTCAACTTACATTTACCAACTATTTCCGGCAAATGTGTACATATACCTAATGCTGTTGGTAAATGTATAGAGGTTTATTTTAACATACAGAGCGCATGTGCTGTTCGACAAACCTGCATTTTTGAGGTTATTGTTGTATTTGTTAAGCTTCAGTTTGCTATTTTATTTTCTCTAATTGTTTTTATGAGCGATTTATATAAATCCTTTGAAATAATATTATTATAAAATAGTGGTTAAATGAAATAATGTAAATTATATCAAATACATTTTAACTTTAATATACAAGTGTATTTTATTTCTGTTTATTATTCTTTTAACTTTTACCGAAATACGTTGGAAATTGTGGACTTTTACCGGTAAAAGTAGATATATGAAGTTGATCTCAAATTTAAACTCACATTTACCCGTCAAATTTGTAGATGTGCACCGGCAATATACCGGCAAATCTGCACATTTGCCCTTTTCCTCTTCTGTACTTTTACCGTAACATATACATATTTCTTTTTTGTTTATAAATATATACATATGTATTTACTTTGAATAAATTGTGTATAGTGTATTTTACTCATTTGGTAGTTATATATTTCTATAATTTTCATAATAATAACTATAACTTTCAATTTTCTATAACTAGAATTTGTTTTTGATGAACTATGGTAATTCGACTTAGGAAAGTTCGACTGTATTAGAAATTATCTATAAAAAAGTTTGTTTAAAATCAAAAGTGTGTTATTTAACATTCAATTAACAAATTAATCAAAGTTCACTTACAAATTGTTCGGCAGCTGATTTCAACGAGCGCACCGGCCGAAGAACACACAAAAAGTGTCAGGTCTGCTTGCGTGAGCCCAAGGTCAAGACTCTGCACCGATTTATTTGCACCAATCACTGAACAATCATTGTTTACAAAAACTCTTAAAGGGGATGTATTCATCTCAAAAACAACTAATCTATCTAATTTAAATTTTGAAAAAAACTTCAAGGGAGATCGTCAAAACCTGACCAGACAAGACTAGATAAAGTCAAATAGAGCATTTTATTTATTTCTAATCTAAACGCAGGCGTTTATTGTCTATATTAAACACAAATAATTTTATAATTGTAAATAAATTCTAAATGAATTATATCGATACATCTCCCTTTAAGTTTTTTTCAAAATTTAAATTAGATCGATTAATTGTTTTTGAGATGAACACATCCCCTTTAAGTGTGTTTGTAAACAATGATTGTTCGGTGATTGGTGCAAATAAATCGGTGCAGAGTCTTGACCTTGGACTCACGCAAGCAAAGCTGACACTTTTTGTGGGGTTTTCGGTCGGTGCGCTCGTTGAAATCAGCTGGCAGAACAATTTGTAAGTGAATTTTGATTAATTTGTTAATTGAATGTTAAATAACACACTTTTGGTTTTAAACAAACTTTTTTATAGATAATTTTTTATATTGAAATGATTTAGGCCTAGGCCGCACTACGGCTAAACCGCCGCGGTTTTTAATCGCGTGATTTTGTGACTTAAGTATGCTAATACAAGCGGCCTTACTTGCGGTTTTTTTCCCGCGACTGATTTTTCCCATAGCGTACTGGTTGTTTCTCTGGGCGGTTTCACGGCTCTAGCGGTTACCGCTCGCGGGAAAAAACCGTAGTGCGGCCTCGGCTTTAAATGGAATTTCAAAGTCAGTAAAGCCATACAAACCTGTTTCCAATCGGCAAATTATTTGAATATTTGCATTTAATACAACTTGGGCCTAGGCCGCACTACGGCTAAACCGCCCCGGTTTTTAATCGCGTGATTTTGTGATTCAAGTATGCTAATACAAGCGGCCTTACAAGCTTACAAGCCTTACTTGCGGTTTTTTTCTCGCGAATGATTATTCCCATAGCGTATTGGTTGTTTCTCGAGCGGTTTCGCGGTTATAGTGGTTACCGCTCGCGGGAAAAAACCGTAGTGCGGCCTCGGCCTAAGCTAATACAAGCGGCCTCAATTGCGGTTTTTTCCCGCGACTGATTTTTCTCATAGCGTACTGGTTGTTTCTCGGGCAGTTTCGGGGTTCTAGCGGTTACCGCTTGCGGGAAAAAACCATAGTGCGGCCTCGGCCTTAAATGGAATTTCAAAGTGAGTAAAGCGATACAAACCCGTTTCCTATCGGCCAATTATTCGAATATTTGCATTTAATACAACTTGGACCTAGGCCGCACCATAGCTAAACCGCCGCGGTTTTTAATCGCGTGATTTTGTGACTCAAGTATGCTAATACAAGCGGCCTCACTTGCGGTTTTTTCCCGTGACTGATTTTTCTCATAGCGTACTGGTTGTTTCTCGAGCGGTTTCGCAGTTATAGCCGTTACCGCTCGCGGGAAAAAACCGTAGTGCGACCTCGGCCTAAAAGAAACAAACGATATTATTATTTTCGAATCATTATTTATCGAATAATTTTATTTTATTTAGAAACTAATAGACCGAAAGTTAACTTAATAGAAAAGACGATGTTATTTTCGCATATTTTATAAAAATAAGTAAATAAATAAATTAAGTAGAGAGATATTAGTCTCTAGTATCTCTACTATTTTATTTATTTATTTTTATTATTAACGGAAATAGAAAAATGTTAACCTATTCAAAAAACCTATTCAATTAACTTTGAACGTTTCTCTCATAGAATCGGCCCGCTTATCTGTATTATAATTGTTTCTGGTGTTGTCTAGTCTTATCTGGCCTTGTCTAGTTTTGTCCGCTATTGTCCGATCTTGTCAAGTCTAGTTCGGTTTTGTCCGGTCTTTTAAGGTAGGATAGCAGTGGTTTCAGGTAGGAAGAAAGTTTTGATCTAAAATTATTGTATTCGTGAGCTTGAGTGACGAAGTACTTGGCGAGAATAAAATCAAAAAAAGCCTTTTATGGATCTGTATCTTCTGTATCATTTTATAACGTTTTAAATGTCTTCTTTAAAAGTGCTCACAGACCGGAGCGGAAGTTTCGCTGCCGCAACCGGTGCGATATCGCGGCGGACCGACTGACACTGCGGTTTATGTACATGTTCAGATCAAAAAGCGCAATTTCCGTCATAGTCGCGGTACTGCAGCGTTGCACGACAAGGACGCTCCAAGCGCGGTTAGTTTCGCTGCCGCTGGGTTTTGAAATGGTGACCTCTGTAATCACATTGATTTTATGAACCCATGTTTATTGCTGAAATGAGTTTTATCTACTCACACACCATATTGAACAAATTAATAAATACATTATTGTATGTGAAGGATGCCATTATTATGGTCGGGTGTAAAAGTATCCAATTCGTGCGTAAAAGTCCAATGTAAATCAAATGGAGTTTCATTATTTAACGATTTCTGTTTGTTGTTATTATGGCAACCTAACCATAATCTAATCTAGATTAAATCTAGGTTAACCTAGATTACATCGAAGTAGGGTAAGATGGTTCCTTCTAGGCCCTCCACCTCCATTAACCTTCGCACTTCCGGTTCCGACGATCTCAACTTCCGTTTCCGGTTTCCCACTTCCGGGTTTTCACACATGGGAGTGTGAGCTCAATGTAGCCACACGCGCGATGTTTTTATAACCCCACGCTGGGTGTGGGGTCAATATAGTCTCACGTGTGAGGTCTATGTAACCTCACGCTGACTGTGAGGTCTGGTTTCGACTTCAAATCGAAACCGAGAGTGTCAAGGTCAAAATCAGTGGAGGTGGAGGGCCTAGAAGGAAAAATCTTCCCTAATCATCGACAACGACCAAATAGTGTTCCCGTTTCTGTGCGCTTTTACTAGTTAGCAATTTATTCTACGGAGGCGCTGAACGTTCTAACCTTATTGAAGTTCTTGGTCAGTGATTTGAAGTATGTTTGTATGTGTCAAAATTACAATTTTTACAATATTATCGGTAAGAAACAATAATTTTTTTATAGATTCAACATTATTTTCGTGCTTAAAAGGCTTTTGGGCACTCATTGCGATTAAACCAATCGATTTCGGCTAGTGCTTTAAACTTCGCAACTCCTGTATCATAAACTACTATTATGTGTTTTAAAAAAAACCCAACCGTTTATTATAATCAACACTACAGATGAATGATAATTTAGTTGTTTTTCGAAAACATAAAGCAACAGTGGAAACTGTTTCCCCGTTTCAAATTTATTGCGATTTTGCTAAATCGGTGCAAAAGCTTGTTTACTATTTTTTTTTATCCACATAGTTAATTCAATAACCAACGGATTATTATACCTAATACCTCAAATCAAAGAAAATTTAGTTATCTTTCAATAATTGTACACAAAAATTAAAAATTTTTGCACGTTCCAAAGCTATCGCGATTTTGTTAAAACCTTGCGAATGTTTTGTTTACTAATTTTCTTATCTACTACGTTAGCTTAACACGTAGCTGATTGTTACAATAAATATCTAAAATTATAGAAATTTAGTTGTCTTTCTAATACTTCAAACTCAAATTGAATATATTCTGCGTTCCAAAATGATCGTGATTTTGCTAAAACTTGCAAAAGTTTGTTTATTAATTTTCTAATTCACGTAGTTAGCTTAATACTCAATCAATTGTGGTAACTTATACTTCGAATTAAAGATAATTTTGTTGTTTTTCCTAAACGGACAACAGACAAATATTACCAGGTTTGCAAAGTTATCGCGATGTTACTACAAAACCTTGCAATAGGCTCTAGTCCAATTAGATTAAAATCCAATTTATACCAATCTAGTCTTGTCCAGCCTTGCCCAGTCGTCTCAAATCTTGTCCTGCCTTGTCCAATCTGTTCTAGTCTTCTTGTTCAGTATTGTCTTGTCCTGTCCAGTCTTGTCCAAACTTGTCTTGTCCTGTCCAGTCTTGTCCAAACTTGTATAATTTTCTCTGGTCTTGTATACTCAGAGAGTTTATATTTTATAAAAAATACACAATAAGTTAAATCAACAGTTATTGTTTCTTTTCTTACTTGCCGATTAAGTTATCTAACTAGATCTAGCTATGCAGTTTTTCTAATTTTTGTGCTCTATTTTAAATGTAATGAAAATTGTGCTCAACATAAATTTTATAATTTGGAAATCTGTAGCTATACTTATATATGCAGCTGTAGTACAATTTTAAAAATTGGTAATTATTATTTATTTAATAAAACAAAGTTTATTATTCCCGTAAGTAAATTTATTCCCGAAATTTTGGAAATAGTTTTAGAAATACTAAGAAAATGCATTTTTTTGTGTTCAGCTTGGTTTCGCGTTGTAATTACTCGTGTGCACACGATTACGCACGGCGCTTCACGATTGACCGGCGAACAGTTAATTTATTCATGTTACCATGACAACCGATAACAAGATGCGACAAATTGCTCACGCGATCCCTCCAAATTCACCCGAAAAAATTCTTGGAAACGAATATTGAGTACACGCAATCATTCCTGCAATTTGAACAAACCATTCATTTATCAATATTGTTTTCCTATATGATTTCGACCGATTTTAAATTTATGTGCGCCCATAATTATGAAAGTGGTCTAAGTCATATGCTGGCTCCAGACTCTCGCGAAGTAGCACGGAGTTGGGCAAGGAACGAGAGTGTGGTCAGGATACTCGCCTCGCCTTGTGCTGCCTCGCCTTGGCCAACTTCGCTTCATGAAGCGGTTTTTCGTGCCCGAGTCAAAGGGACACGAGGTGAGAGTACGAGGAAGGGGGAGTATCACGTCTACACTCTCGTGTTTACTCGTCCTTTAATTTAGTCAACTGTTTGCAGGTGGGTCAGTTAACAACCGTTTCAACCGTCACAACAAACAAAATATTTTTATTTGCTTTTATTAAATTTTATAATAGTAATTAAAATATCAAAAATAATTTACTAATAGTAATTTAAATAGTAAATTATGAGCGATTGGTCCCAAGAACTCCAATTAAAATTCCTTGAGGCTTTTCAAAGGGAACCAGTTATTTGGGATCCCAAACATGGTAGCCACAAAGATAAAATATTATTCACGACGCCTGGAGTAGAATTGAATCTGAAATTGGCAAACCAGTCAAAGAATTGAAATCGAAAAAAGATTCATTAATGGCCACATATCGTGGATACTGTAGGAAAATAGCGGGTACTATTAAATCTGGAGCGTCGGGTATGTTTATAAACCAATATGGTTAGCCTTTGAAGTAATGGACCAGTTTTTGGGTTCTGTTTACAACTGTAGAGCCACAATTAATACAGAGGAACTAAGTATAAAATAGCAATATTTTTTTAATGAATTTTATTTTTATTAAAAATATAAAATTATATGTACTTTATGAAAGATAAGTTAGATATTACTCATTAGAATCAAAATAATCACGAAAAGTATCCCTTATCTTCACACATGGTGGACTTGTTCGTCGTCCAATTCCTGGTAAACTTCTTATAGCTCAGCTATCAACTACCTCTTGTCTCCATGAGCCACTTTCGACCAATATACCATTATCATCATAAATATCTGTCGTACCAGGGGGGGTGTAAATATTTCTAGAAGTAGAACTATTTCTCAAAAAATTGTGTAGCAGCACACAAGTGTTTTCCAGGATAAGGTTTCATTAAATTTGTACCTAATGCGAAAGCACCGTCGCCTAGAAAAACGTATGGAACATTTGGACCGTTAGTACCTGGCAGAGGAAAAGGGGTAGGGAAATTCAGATCTTCTGCAATTATTTTTTTCCATAACAAAGAATTTCTGAAAACACCACCGTCACTTATTCTTCCTTTTGCCCCAATATCAGCAAAAATAAAGCGGTAGTCACTGTCGACCAAAGCAAGAATAACAATACTAAAACATCGCTTGTAATTGTAGTAATCTGATCCTGATTTACGTGGACATTGTACTTGTACATGTTTTCCATCTATTCCGCCGACTGCATGTGGGAACTTGCGTCGAAATCCCTTTTCTAGGTCCAACCATTGCTCCGCTGTTAACGGTAGCCGAAACATAGTTATAAATTGCATTAATAAGTGGTTCAATACTTTGTCTGTCCATCCATTCCCTTAAAAAGTAGATAAAATGTAATTATCTTTTGATTTAATAATCTTTTAATCCTATAAAAAAAGTTACGTTATAGCGTATGTACCTTACCTTGTTCTATTTCTATGTATAGGCAAAATCCACCATCTCTTCTTTCTGCACGGTTTATTAATTTTTTTCTTCAAAAATATATTAAGATAATTATAATAATTAACAGCACAATTAGCTGCAGCAGCAGCTACTACCTGTTCGGTGTCGGTCATGGCACTGAGGTCCTCGCGAAGTAAGGCGAGAGTGTGGATGCCTACTCCGTGTAGTTCCTCGCCTCGCACAACTTCGGCGAGGATCCTCGCCGAAGTTACTCCGCGAGAGTCTGGAGCAGGCCATATATTTATTGTTTCGAGATATTTAATTGCATTTGAATAAATTAAAAAATATTTTTACATTATGCGACATTTTAATTTATAATTTTGTTAGTTTTGATTAATGGAAATTTATTATTAAAATAAAATTTTGTGTGAATTTCATACGAAAATGTAGTTTTCAAAGTTTGAATTGACTTAGACCATTTTCAAAATTAACCGAATGCCCTATAAATGATTTAAAGCAATACAGAACTATGAGTTTTATTTGGACCAAAAACTTTAATGAAACAAATTCATGAACATTCATTAATTATTTTTAAAAGGTTTTTTACCATTTACCGAGTTTTTAAGATTCTTTAAATGTTCCTGAAAAAACTAAAGGAATCTATGGTGGTAAACACATAATATCGTTTTTTTTTTTGTTACTACTCTAGTGGTGGTGTATAATGGAAGTAATTTAATATTTCCAGTAGGGAAAGATAGTTCGCTCTAGCCTCCGACCTTGACCTGACCATGACCTGATAGTAGGGAAAGATCCTATGTTCTGGCCCAGCCTCCTTATGGAAAATTTACATGGGACCAGCCTCCATATGGGAATTTACATGGATAGCCTCCTTATGAACGTTTTACATGTACCAGCCTCCTGTTTAAACCTGTTTATTAGCTGTTAATACCCATTCAAACCTCTTCATATCGGTTTATTAGCTCTTAATAGCAGTTCAAAACCTGTTCATTACCTATTTGATCCTGTTTAAACCACATCGGATCTATTTATTAGTTAAGAGGGTGTGAGGTCTATGTTACCTCACGTTCCTCATAATCTGGTTCTGGTTTGGTTCTAGCGCATGCGCAAACCGCCAATACCTGTTTATTAGCTGATTATATCTGATCACTACCTGTTTAAACCTGTTTAATAGCTGATTGAACCTGTTTATTAGTTGATTAGTAGCTGTTTAAACCTTTCTTAGAAAATACTGCTTGAACAGGTATCGGCGGTGTGCGCATGCGCTAGAACCAGACCAGAACCAGATTATGAGGAACGTGAGGTAACATAGACCTCACACCCTCTTAACTAATAAACTGATCCGATGTGGCTTAAACAGGATCAAATAGGTAATGAACAGGTTTTGAACTGATATTAAGAGCTAATAAGACAATACCACGCAACACATTAGTGTATTTTCATAAGTTTCTAATAGTAAATTCGCATTTTTCTTGTAATTAAACTACATATTTACGGTTTTCAGATTTTTCCCTTTACATGTGCCGTAGACACCGCTTCTTGCCAAATAGGTTTTTCCTTGTGTCATGGTCAGGTCAGAGAACAGATATGAAGAGGTTTGAATGGGTATTAACAAATTATAAACAGGTTTAAACAGGAGGCTGGTACATGTAAAACGTCCATAAGGAGGCTATCCATGTAAATTCCCATATGGAGGCTGGGCCAGAACATAGGATCTTTCCCTACTATCAGGTCAAGGTCAGGTCAAGGTCAGAGGCGGAGGCGGCCCTAGAACGAACTATCTTTCCCTACTATTTCCCTATATTTTTGGTCTTCCTTCTTTAGGTGAAAGATCCAAAACTTGGAATTTAGAATCATCCTAAAGAAGTTTCATTTTTTTTTTAAGTTTTTATTTTTTTCAAGTTTAAGGTTTGAAACTTTTCATACACGAAGATCAATGTTTTATTTATGTCCTCTCAAAATTTGAAAGTGATCCTCCGTTTAGTTTATCCGGAAAAAAAAATTCAAAAATTATGTTTTTTCGAATCTTATACACAGGTTCCTATGGTCGACAAGCTTCCGTCGCGTCGCGTCTTTATTTATTTTTTTCGATATTAATTTCCCAACTTTAAGGAATAAAAAACTATATACAATAAACTTAGATAATATTAAAACACGATAGCATTAAAGCAATGTGATGTTCCCGATTTAAATAATTAAAGATATTTTTTTTTATTTTGAATCTTGTTTATTGACAGTAATTCACAATACAGATGGTTTGGCAACGTCGCGTTAACAGCTGATTGTGAGAGAAAAGAAAAACATGCAAACATTTTGAACTTTTGAACGTCTGTGGAACTCTTTGATAGAATACACTCCAGCTTTTTACATAGATTATCTATATTTTTTTTGTCTTTTGGTAATTCGAGGTTTTCGGCCAACATCTTGGGCTTATAAAATTCTGATCCCTTTACAACCAGTCAAATCATAACACTGATGTTGCCAGATCTTTTTATGTCACCTTATAAGTCAAAAATAAGGAAGTCATTTAATAAATTTATTTTATTAAATAAATAATAATTAGCAATTTTTAAATTTTTGATGTTATTATAAATAAAAATAATGAATTTTAACAACTATTAGGATAATTGAAAATATAGAAAAATTCAAGCACTATTTTGACTCATTAGTTACGCTCGAACCTCCTTAAAGAACGAGTTCAATAAGAGCGATTTTTCTGCGCCCATCCATGTTTAGGTTGGTCAATGTTTCTAATGGACATGTGCGATAAACGCCTTATGAACGAGTTTTTTATACCATTTTTCTATTTTGCGCCCTTTTATGCCATTCCTAAATAAAACAATCAAAGATACATTTTGAGAAAATTGTATCGCACTTGGCGAGCCATTAACCCATATGAGTGCTTTAATGACTTTATTATAGACACAAAATAGAAAAAAGGTTTCATAAGGTTAATTTTTCAAGAATCTCTATTAATTAATTAATCTATTATATTATTAATTAATCTATTAAATTTGCAGCCAAGAGCTGTCTCTTGGCTGTAAATTTATTCGCACGCGGTATTTTTTACTCTTCTTGTTATTGACTCTTCTAGTGATTTCTTTGAAATAAAAACCGGCTGCGATTTTATCGAAAATGTATTTCTTTTTCTACACATGTCTATCAATTCATAATAATGCACAGGGTTGTATAAGTAATTTGATTTTTTTATTTTCAATTTCACCATCAATCCAAAATCACGGTCATTCAATAGAAAAGAATGACCCTATTCCAAAAATGTGTGGTCTACCGTTTCAATATTAGATATTATTTGATAACTGAGCAATTTTCATCCATGTCAATACTACTTTAATGTTACGATTTTGGCCTGAACAAGAGTCACTGTAAGATATTACCTGTTTTTGAGTAGTTATATCCTACACATGCGCTAAAATACATGAAGTTACTTCCTGTTCACCTCTTGAAGCTGTAGTTTCATCCCATACATACATACATTGTCATCATGGAAATTATGGAAACCCAAGTTGTATACATATTTCGCTTATAATGGGCTAACGAAACAGACAGTTAAGGCTACGGAAGTGCTTTTTGCAAATCCAATGAGAATCCATAATATTTCCTGGAATCTGGTTCTCTGCAAGACAGTTCCAAGTTTCAAGTTAAATGTACATCATGCCATTCTATAAGATGTAATTTCTTTTCCTCATTATTGCATTTTACCCTTCAGTAAATCTCATGTTTAGCATGTGCCTTTTCGAGGAAACGCAAGTTAAATTCAGTAGTAAATATTTTCTTGTAGATCCATTCCTTAACAAAGGATTGTTTATTTTGCTCACATTTCTCTACATGCAGGCTATACATTTTACGAATATCTAAATCAGAGGGCCACTCACCATTTTCAAGTTATGTTTATATAATTTCTGACCACCTTCATAATTAACACTAAGTGAATTCCATATAATGTTGAAATTACAACCACCATCTAATGGTTCATTTTTGACGATATCGTAAAAATTTCATTCAATAAATTTAGTTTAAAATAATGCGGTGTGAAATAACTGATAAACTCATTTTTTATTAATTCACTTAGACCACATTTTAAAATTATGGGCACATATATAACGTCATTTAAAATAAATAAACATTACAATTATAATTATCATACGTCGAGATGATACAACATTAGACTAGAAGCGATGATTAGATTTTAGAGATTAGATATATTAGAGATTTTTAGAGACTAGACTTTAGTTTCGTAATTATTATTAATGCAATTAGTTAAGTAGTGTATATGGTCTGTCTTGCCTGTCTGGTCAGTCTGGCCTGTCTGGCCTGTCTGGCCTGTCTGGCCTGGCTGGCCTGTCTGGCCTGGCTGGCCTGTCTGGCCTGGCTGGCCTGTCTGGCCTGTCTGGCCTGTCTGGCCTGTCTGGCCTGTCTGGTCTGTCTGGCCTGTCTGGTCTGTCTGGTCTGTCTGGTCTGTCTGGTCTGTCTGGTCTGTCTGGTCTGTCTGGTCTGTCTGGTCTGTCTGGTCTGTCTGGTCTGTCTGGTCTGTCTGGTCTGTCTGGTCTGTCTGGTCTGTCTGGTCTGTCTGGTCTGTCTGGTCTGTCTGGTCTGTCTGGTCTGTCTGGTCTGTCTGGTCTGTCTGGTCTGTCTGGTCTGTCTGGTCTGTCTGGTCTGTCTGGTCTGTCTGGTCTGTCTGGTCTGTCTGGTCTGTCTGGTCTGTCTGGTCTGTCTGGTCTGTCTGGTCTGTCTGGTCTGTCTGGTCTGTCTGGTCTGTCTGGTCTGTCTGGTCTGTCTGGTCTGTCTGGTCTGTCTGGTCTGTCTGGTCTGTCTGGTCTGTCTGGTCTGTCTGGTCTGTCTGGTCTGTCTGGTCTGTCTGTCTGGTCTGTCTGGTCTGTCTGTCTGGTCTGTCTGGTCTGTCTGGTCTGTCTGGTCTGTCTGGTCTGTCTGGTCTGTCTGGTCTGTCTGGTCTGTCTGGTCTGTCTGGTCTGTCTGGTCTGTCTGGTCTGTCTGGTCTGTCTGGTCTGTCTGGTCTGTCTGGTCTGTCTGGTCTGTCTGGTCTGTCTGGTCTGTCTGGTCTGTCTGGTCTGTCTGGTCTGTCTGGTCTGTCTGGTCTGTCTGGTCTGTCTGGTCTGTCTGGTCTGTCTGGTCTGTCTGGTCTGTCTGGTCTGTCTGGTCTGTCTGGTCTGTCTGGTCTGTCTGGTCTGTCTGGTCTGTCTGGTCTGTCTGGTCTGTCTGGTCTGTCTGGTCTGTCTAGTCTATCTAGTCTGCCTAGTCCAGGGGTTCCCAAACTTTTTATCCCGTCGACCCCTACATAGAATATTCACCTTTATATCGACCCCCAGATTGAGTATTAAAAAAAACATTAACTCATTTTTTGAATTACAGTCATTTAGCATCACCGAGCACAAAAATATATTGTTATTTGTTATATATATATATAGTTATTGTTAGTAATATATACTAACCTAACCTTTTTATTAAAAAGGTCTGAAGACAAGCAGCAAGATTATTGATATTTGGTTGAAAATTGGTAAGTTTTAGTCTCAAATCACCACGGTTTTCCCAGTTTTTTCCCTCTGTTTTGTAAAATTGACTTAACAAAACTCAAGTTATAACTAGGGTAGTCCGTAGTTGATCATATTCGAATTTCGAATTTTTATTTGAATATTCTATATTTTTCCTAGACAGTTGAATTGGTCGGTAATTGATCGGAGATTTGATATTAGACGACCCCCATTCGAACCCCGTGTATTAATCGACCCCTGGAGAACTCCTATCGACCCCCTGGGGTCGATATCGACCACTTTGGCGACCACTGACCTGGACCAACGGGACTAGAATACGTGTCATTTAGCCAAAAGTTTGATGACATATTATTTCAATTATTAGTGTCATTTTTGACATTTTTTTATGTGTTATTTTGGACATTTATACTTTATGACTTTGTGCATCTCTCATTTAGAAACTTTGACTTGATATGGATTTAATATGCATTTGAAACCTAGATTAACGGGACTACAATACGTGTCATTTGAACACATGTTATTCATACATGGTTTGATCACATGTTATTCAGACTGTTAGTGTCATTTGTGACTTTAATTTGTGTGAGATTTTGGACATTTAACCTTTATGATTTTGTGCATCTGTCATTTAGACACTTTGACTTGATATGTATTTGATATGCATTTGAAACCTAGACTAACGGAACTAGAATACGTGTCATTTGATCACATGTTATTTATACATAGTTTGATCACATTTTATTCAGACTATTAGTGTCATTTGTGACATTTATTTGTGTGTTATTTTGGACATTTAACCTTTATAACTTTGTGCATCTGTCATTTAGACACTTTGACTTGATATGGATTTGACATACGTTTGAAACCTAGAGTCTAGTCTGTTTAGTCCGTCTAGTCCGTCGCGTCCGTTGTGTCCGTCGCGTCCGTTGCATCCGTCGTGTCCGTCCTTTCCGTCGTGTCCGTCCTTTCCGTCGTGTCCGTAGCGTCCGTGTGGTCCGTCTGGTCCGTCTACACCATCCATACTCAAACTTTTTTTTCTTGCCAATAATATCGAGGTAATCCAACAAACTTAAAACAAAACGGAACACAGCCGAAATATATAAATATATTCAACCTTTCCGGAGCTCTATAACAATTATTGAGTCTTTTTAGGACAATCAAAACAAATCTCACATGAAAGTTATTTTTTAGCTTTCAGTTCACCTTCGTGGCACTCAACAAAAACTTGTTATAGAGCTCCGGAAAGGCTGAATATATTTATATATTTCGGCTGTGTTCCGTTTTGTGTTAAGTTTGTTGGATTATCAATTATAAGGATGGTTTCACCAATTCTATCGAGATAATCTGTACCACTGGTTTGGCCTTTCATTATAAGAAACTTAAAAAAATCTTCGAATATTACATTCTGTTCAGTGCAATATCTAACAAAAACCGAACATTGTGTTGTTGCTGAAATATCGGTACTGGAGTCAAAAGCTAAGATAAAGAACTTCCTCAAGTGGCCAATTACGTTATTACCAATATGCTTGGTGATATATTCAATACGTCTCACACAGCTAGAATCAGAGAGCTGTATTTTTTAATTTCCAATAATATCTGTGTTTTTCACCATTTATGAAACAATCTTTTACAATATCTGCGTCGGTAAACGGTTCCATATTTTTAACAAGAATATTACAAATTTCATACGATGCTTTAGTTACCACTGCATCTTGCGATAATGCCACCGACATAACATTTTGTTGTTGTTGCAAAGATCTTTTCAGAATAGCCAATTTCTCATTTCTCATGAGTGACTAACTTTGAAACGTCTTTGAAATAAACGGCTTCTCTCGCCGCCCGTTGAGTCCTGTGCCGCAGTGTGCAACCAGTGCCCTGCGCCTATTATTCCCGCGGAATTTTAAATAGGTAATTGGCTTAGGAATGTTGTTAATAGAATTTGAAACTACAACGCGTGGGCTACTTTCCACAGCTTGTGGGGCCGCATGCGGCCCGTGGGCCGCAGTTTGAGTATGGCTGGTCTACACCGTCTGCTCCGTCTAGTCTGTGTAGTCTGTTAATGACTTCGTTATTTTTGACTTATACGGTGTAATAAAAAGATGTGACAACTTGAAAGTTTATAGCACAGAGCGAGAAAAGAATAGTAATTGAAAGGTGTTGTTAAAAAAAGCATTGTACCCTAGATATAAATTACAATTTTTCAAAAGAACGTTGCAAAATTGATTGAAAAAAAAATGTTGTTTTTCCTCTCTCTATAACTGTTTCCATATTTTCTGTTCTCGCGACGTTGTCAAGCCCTCCGTCATTTGAATTACTGTTGATAAACAAGATGCAAAATAAAAAGTTTGACTTTAATTATTTAAATAATTACATCGGTAAAGTCATATTGCTTTAATGTTATCGTGTTTTAGAATTATTTAAGTTTATTGTGTATAGTGTTTTATTCCTTAAAGTTGCGAAATTACTATCGAAAAAAATTAATAAAGACGAGTCACGGAACCTTGTCAGCCATAAGAGCCTGTGCATAAGAATTGAAAAAACATCATTTTAGATATTTTTTTTCGGATAAACTAAATGGTGGATGGATCACTTTCAAATTTTGAGAGGACATAAATAAAGTATTGATCTGTATGTATAAAAAGTTTCAAAGCTTAAACTTATTAAAAATATTTAACATGGAATTCGCTCGAACCTCCTTAAATAATTTTAAAGAATTTTGTATGGAATTTAGAATATTATCTGAAATAAAATGTAGATAGATGTGTTCGCTCGAAAACGATGTAGTACTGAATTAATCGAAGCAATTCTACGCAATGAACCTGCTACATAAAATCAACACTTAACTTAGTCTTGACACAACTGAAGAAGCCCGATGTTGAAATATATGAGGCTCGTCACTTCCATTTCATTAAACTTCCAGAAAGTTTATTTCGGTTCCCACTCTGAATTCTATACGAGTAATTTATTTTAGCACCTTTTCAGACGCGAATTTTCGTTTCAAAAATAAGGCGCAACGCGAAAATCCGCTTCTGTATATCATACACATTCTAAGAATTGTTTAGTCGATTTTTCACATTAATTATTCCATGTTTGAATTGATTGGCTTCGTGTTATAAAATGTAATGTTTTGTAGTTTGTACAATTTTTTACAAAGTTTGTATGTTGTAATTAAACTGTAATCTCTAGTGCATTGGAGCTTACTGCAGAGCGCTTGTTTAGGCTCCAGTTAGATTAGCCATTAAAGTTCGAAGTTGTCCGAGAACGTAATTGCATTAAATATTAAAAAAAAAAATATCAAAAACTTCATAATATATTCTAGAATTTTGAAACAATTTAATTTGTTGTATCGTAATTTCACACAACTTTATCCAAATGGTAAAGACAGTACAAAGCTTTGTGTAGCCAAAGGTTCTTTGGCCTCGGAATGTTTTTACCTCAGTAGATTATCAGAGCAAGATAAACATTTTAATTAATAAATAACAAAGAAGTATACTATTGGTAAAACCATACTACATTATAGATAATCGTATAAACTTAATAAAGTGTGAACACAGCCTGAATATATAAATATATTCCATCTTTCCGGAGCTCTATAATACTATTCAGTCTTTTTAGGACTGCTAGAACAAATATGGCAAATTTTGGGCTATTTCTGGTCACATGAGATTTGTTTTGGTAGTCCCAAAAAGTCTCAAGGGAAAAGATCTGCTGGTAGACGTCAGAACTCCTGGTTGGAAGATGGTTTGGGTGCACTTCCATTGAAATCTTTCGAGCTACTGTGTCCAGAACAATGTTAGCTATGTGAATCGCCAACCTTCAAAAGGAGACGGCATCATAAGAAGTCCTAAAAAGTCTCAATAATATTATAGAGCTCCGGAAAGGTTGCATATATTCATATTGTGTTCCGACTTTATAAAAGAAGTATACTGTTTAAAATATGTTAATAAAGTTGGGACCAGAAGTATTTTATTTGAAGGATTGTTGACTGCTCTATTATCATATAATTGCATAACCGTTTTTATACCGTAAGCAGAAAAGAGTATAAAATTTTACCAATGCAAGCAATTATTTGTACTGTTTGGACGGAATATCAGATTTTTCTTGTGGTTTTCCTAAGATTTGTGAAATGTGACTGAAGTCCTTTTTGCCTCAAGCGATTCAATTAATGTATGTATTTTTAAACCCTAGTTGTGTTGTGTAATTACGATACAAGCAGATCTATACATTTAAGGAAGGATTTATTGTTCGCTTATTTATAATAATATATTTTTAAATCTATACATAAATAGTACAATATAACATGAAATATTTACATAAAATAAATAATAGACTACATTATATTATCATAACATTGAAACTGCAATATTGTATTTACTATGCTCATCGTATAATCAATTACATCATAAAATTTCTAAATCCAACATCTCCGAAAATTCCAGATTCTCAAATTGAACAATATATTTCTTTATCAACAAATAGTATGTAGCTTAAGCTTACACGTCGAAAACCAAAATCGAACTCAAACGGAAGCAATGATAAAAACATTTACTTTCAAATGCGTGTAGATTCATCGAAGCGTTTGTTTTTGGCTGGTGCATTCATTTTTGGCACTTCACAAGCAATTCTGGCTGTGTAGGAAAAACAAAACAAAACATAAATAGTTTCAGATCTAATTGCATTAGATCGTCGCTTTTCTTTCTAGCACCATACATCAACCGTTAATACAGGAAATGAACCTTTAAATAAAATAGTCTTATAATTATACATTTCACTATTTTATGTAGTTTGTGGCGATCATTTTTTTATGAATACATAAATTTGCTTTGACGAGATGTTTAATTATTTAAGATGTTTATATTAATATCTTTGTTTGTATTCTACTACACCAAAACAGTCTTAACATTGATTTAACATTTTATTCTCTACATAATTGTTACACAGATATGTCTACAAATATGATTTTATTCTTCACTTCAATAAGTTGTTAACCCAAAGACGTTATTATTTCACGTTTAATGTATTTTAACTTGTTTTAAGTTTAGATTTTAGTTAAATGATATTTATGATCACTAAATACTTTTCTGTGTCTAATAAACAAAGATTTATTTATATTTGATTAATTATTCTTTTGTTTTTAATGCTATTTATTTAAAATATATTTTATCTTCTCGTCGTTTTATCTACAATTTTATATAAAAAACTGTATGAAACACTTTATAAATGTACAAATAATCGGTGTAGAACGAATTTTAAGTCTTTATTTTGGGCGGTTTAGCTCTTTCATTCGAAGCGAAATCCTCAATTTTCGAGAAATCTGTTCTAATTCATGCAAAGAAGATATGGAGATCCTTAAAATCTTAGTTTAACATTTGAGAAAGAGAATTGTAAGAGAATATTAAGTATTAGTTAAGTTTGGTATAGTAAGCATATAGCAAGTGCTTAATGAGATTCCAAATATGTTATTTTGATATTCAAGTTATTTTGTCTTATCCCAATTCGTTCTAAATCACAGATTTATATGAAATCGCATCATTTTCATATAAATATATTGAAATTTCATGCATTCGTTCCACACCGTTTCCAGTGCCCCTCTCAATAAATGTTTTTATCACTTCATTGGTGAACGTTTTATATAAGTACTTGGTCAGTGTTGCGTAGACTTAAATACGTTAAAAGGTTTGTGGTGGCTGCGTCGGCGTCGTTCATGTCCACGAGGGTGGAGGACGAGCGCCGACTGGTGAACGTCAGAATGATGAATCAAAAACCGCCATTGAAGAAGAGATGTCCACGTCCATCTGGCAACACTCTAAAAATTCATCCAATGTCACCACACCATCCTGATTTTTATCCATTTTCTACAACAAATAATACATTTATATATTTTAAATCAATAATAAATGACAAACATAACATGAATTATATAAGCATAACATGATACTCGTCAGAATTAATTACCTGACATAATAATTAATAAACCTTTTAATAAAATTTTAATAAACGTCCTATATGTAGGACGCCAGGAATTTATGGGTTAAGAAAACATATAAGGCTCATAATAAAATTAAAACGAGGCACAATGTAGGCGATTAACAAGTATCAAACGTCTTATAACAAATTCCAGCGCTAGGTTGAAGAGTGTGGGTGCTAGCCAATCCCCTTGTTTCAACCCTTTCTTTATTTTAAAGAGGTCCGTGAGTTGGTTTTATATCTGCAGCACGACCTCAGTTTCGCACATAGTGGTCTTTATCATTTTCACTAGTTTAGTTGGTATCTTCATCTGCTGTAGAATTTGGTAGAGGTTGTTACGATCGATGCCTGGTTATAATTGATGAAGTTATAATCGTATTCCCATGCTTTATTCAAAATTTGCTTCACTGTAAAAATCTGGCCCACCGTCGATCATTCTCTCCTGAAGCCTGCTTGAAATTCCCCTATCAGTTTTTTGGCATACCGCTGTAATCGTGCATTATTGATATACGTTTATTATTATTAACAAATGCTCGCAAATATTTCCGAGGAATCGTGCATTGTTAGCATTTGATTAGCAAATGGATTACAGTTCCTCAAGGTGCTATATTAGATCCTACGAAGTTTCTCAAGGTTTCTCAAGGTATCCTTGCTCGATCTGCCTCAAGGTACCATATTGGATCCTAGATAGATCCTCGATAGATTGTAGTTTGATTATTATATACTACACAACATCCTACTGCAGCAGGATCTCTATGGTCTTACTAAATGGCCTTACACGGGATACTAACATGTTTGAATATATTATTTCCGAGGAATTGTTAACTCTGGTCTAACTTAATGGCCTTACAATGAACATTAATTAATGCTTTAATATATTATTTCCGAGGAATCGTATATTTTCAGCATTTGAATAGATAATTGACTAAAGTTCCTCAAGGTTCTATATTAGATCCTACGAAGTTTCTAAAGGTTTTATATTAGAAGATATAAGTAGTATTACATTGCATCGTTGCTAAATCTGCCTCAAGGTTCCATACTGGATCGTAGATAGATCCGCGATAGATTGTAGTATGATTATTGTATACTACACAACATCCTACTGCAGCAGGATCTCTATATATATTGATTCCTATGGCTCCAAGGAGGAGCAAAGGGCCTCCACGAAACATCTCCATCTTGTCATGTTCGACGCCAAGCACTTGACCTCATTCCAGGACTTTCCATTTCTCCTGGCTTCGCTATCCACTGTGCGTTTCCAGGTAGAGCGAGGTCTACCTACCCTGCGTTGTACTTGAGGGTTTCACTCTAATGCTTCCCTGGAGATATCTGAGCTGGGTTTCCTTAGCGTGTGGCCTATCCAACTCCATTTGCGCCTCTTGATCTCCTTGGTAATTGATTGTTGACCTGTTAACCTCCATAGAGTAACATTTGAGACAACCTCCGGCCAGCGTATGCCAACAATGCGCCGCAGGCACTTGTTGACAAAGGTCTGAATCTTGGGAGTAACCGCTAGAGTGTCTTTCCAGGTTTCGCAGGCATACAAAAGAACTGATTTGACGTTGCTGTTAAAGACCTTGATTTTGGTACTTCTTTTGATGCATGGGTTATTCCAGAAATTATTCAATAGAGCAAATGCGTATCCTGCTTTACGAATTCGTATTTTGACATCCTCTGAAGCTCCTACGTCTGGAGTGATCTGGCTGCCCAGGTAGCAAAAGTTGACAGTATTATCGATTGGGATGTTATTTAAAGAGAGCGGGGTGTTATTACGAGCATTGATACGCATTTCCTTGGTCTTAGAGATGTTTATTTTCGGGCCAGTGAACGCCGCGTTATAGTCCAGTAGGTTTAGTTTTTCCTGCATATCTTGGTAGGTGTGCGTGAGGAGACTCAAATCATCAGCGTAATCCAGATCTTCCAACCGAGAGTTCAAACACCATCTGATGCCGCGGGGACGCTCGTTAACTGCAGACATTATGTGGTCCATGACGATTATAAATAGGAGAGGCTATAATGCACAACCTTGTTTGACCCCCGAGGAGACAGCAAATTCGTCACTTAGTTTGCCTTTGTGTTTGATACGGCTAGAGCTGTTCGCGTACAATGCCCGGATGACTTTAACATTCTTTTGAGGGACGCCGTTCTGTGACCAGATGGCGTTGCGGCTAACAGAGTCGAAAGCTTTCTCGAAATCCACAAAAAGCATGTAAAGTGGAGAGCGCCATTCCACGGACTGCTCAATAATAATTCGGAGCGAGTTGATCTGGTCGATACATGATTTTCTAGGCCTAAAACCGGCTTGTTCGCTCCTAATTGTAGGTTCGAGTGATTCTGTCAGTCGATGGAGGATTGTTAATGTGAGCACCTTACTGGCTGTGTTGAGTAGAGTAAGACCCCTATAGTTGTTGCAGATCTTGTTGTCTCCCTTTTCATGGAGTTATGGAGTTTTATTACCCCTTCCCTCCACTCTTTCGGAACGTATTCCGTTTCCCATATTTGCTTAATAATTGGGTATAATAATTTTGCTGATGTTTCAGCATCGGCTTTTAATATTTCTGCGGGTAGACCATCTGAACCCGTAGCCTTTCCGACCTTTAGCTTCAAAATTGCATTTTTAATATCCTTGATGTTTGGAGGATTGGTATTCATTCTTAGAATGGGAGGGACGGAGTTTTCATCAGTGATGGAGTTGTCAGGCGATGGGTTATTTAGGACTTCTTGGAAGTGCTCCTTCCACCGTATTAGTTGTGCTTCGTCCGTAACTAGTAATTCTCCGCTTTTGCTTTTGATGGGAGTGTCACTCAAAATTGATGGATTCTATGGTCTTACTAAATGGCCTTACAAAGAATACTAACATATTTGAATATATTATTTCTGAGGAATCGTACATTCTTAACTCTGGTCTTTCTCAATGGCCTTATAATGAAATTAATAAATGCTCGCAAATACTAGTTTCGAAGAATCGTACATTGTTAGCATTTGAATAGATAATTGACTAAAGTTCTTCAAGGTTCTA
Organism: Phosphuga atrata; assembly: GCA_944588485.1. NCBI lineage: Eukaryota > Metazoa > Arthropoda > Insecta > Coleoptera > Silphidae > Phosphuga > Phosphuga atrata. The sequence continues at coordinate 67,128,185 of OX155898.1, forward strand.
TATTAGATCCTACGAAATTTCTCAAGGTTTTATATTAGAAGATCGTAGTATTACATTGCATCCTTGCTAGATCTGCCTCAAGGTTCCAGACTAGATCGTAGATAGATCCTCGATAGATTGTAGTATGATTATTGTATATTACACAACATCCTACTGCAGCAGGATCTCTATGGTCTTACTAAATGGTCTTACAAAGAATACTTACATGTTTGAATATATTATTTCCGAGGAATTGTGCATTGTTAACTCTGGTCTTACTCAATGGCCTTACAATGAACATTAATAAATGCTTGTAAATATTATTTCCGAGGAACCGTACATTGTTAGCATTTGATTAGATAATTGACTAAAGTTCCTCAAGGTTCTATATTACATCCTGCGAAGTTTCTCTTTCAAGTAAGTCGCCAACTCAATATGAACATCTCTATCAACAAAACCAAGTGCATGACAATCGCGAAAGATCCGCTCAGATTTAAGCTAGTGGTGGAGGACCATCCCATAGGACAGGTGATGCAATTCAGATACCTGGGCACAGGCATATCAAGCACCCACTACCCAGTTAAAGACCTGAGGAGCCAGATTAACAAAGCATACGCACTATCAGGATGCCTACGAGATATAGTCTGTTCAAACCCGTACATGCGCAAAGATAGCAAAATTAGAATCTACAAGACTTGCATCACACCGATTATGACGTACGGTATAGAAGACCGTGAAGACACCAACAAGACGAAAGACATGCTATGGGTGGTCGAAATAAAAACACGGAGAACAATAGTGGGGAAAACAAGAAGAGACAGAGTAAGAAACACAGCTATCAGTGCAGTAGCGTCAGTCAATCGGGCGAATGCCCGGGGCCAACGAACTAGGGGGGGGGGCACAGGGGCTCCCCCATTTTTGGGACCCCTCCCATTTTACTGAAATTAAAGCTAGGAAAATAAAGTTCAATTTTGTTTTTCATTTATATTAATATATTATTATATTATATTTTTTCTATACATATGTTCCTTTCTTGTATGTATTAAAAATTAAAAAAACTTAAAAAATTTGTTTATTCACTTTTTTCATTTACTGGGGGCCCACCTCAATATATATGCCTGGGGCCTCAAAATCCAAACGATGGCGCTGTATTAGTGAACAATGCGAAATACAAGACATTGTGAGATGGGGAGCAGAACGTAAGAGGCAGTGGTACAACCATGTAAGACGGATGAACGAGAACAGACTTTCGAAAATAGTCCTAGAAAACAACCCGCCCGGCTCAAGACCTCCCGGGAGACCACCTAAAAGATGGAGAGATAGTTGGCAATACCAACTACCTAGATGCAGAGGCGGCTCCAGAATTAGCAGATCGACAGATCTCCAAGAAGTAGAAGAAAGAGAAGAAGTTTCTCTTGGTTTTATATTTGAAGATCGTGGTATTACACTGTATCCTAGCTCGATCTGCCTTAAGTTTCCATACTGGAACCTATGTAGATCCTCGATAGATTTTAGTATTATTATTGTATACTACACGACAACAATCTTCTGCAGGATTTCTATGATTAAATGTCCTTACAAAGATTATTAACAGATGTTCTCGAATATATTATTTCCGAGGCATCGTACATTGTTAACTGGATGTACCTTATACAGAAGGTATCATATAAAAGATTTAGGCATTACCATCCATTCCATTGACGTTTACATGATTCTTTGAACTATTCTCTGTAGGACTTCTCTTTTAATAAACGTTTTTATTTCCTTATTTAATTCTAACCATAACAGTTGATAATCTTTGTGAAAGATGCGATTTGCTATTGCACCTTGGATGTGGCATGAGCAGTTAGCTTGTTCAACTTCCTTTGCTTTTCGATATCTATGACATCCTTGGCCTTACGTTTGCTTTCAAGAGTCTTCACAACATCTTGGTACTTCCATCCAACTTCATGAGACAAACGTCCAACATAACAATATCTACGGTATAGTTTAAGGCAAATGACACGGAGGGCACTTGGGAAAACAACGTTCTTCTTACGGTTGAATGGTGGAGGCATGGTGGTATAAGGCTTCATAAGCCTTCAATCTACGGAGAGCTTGCTTTCCACGTTCTGTCTTGTATGGCAACAAACAATCAAATCCTAACCTCGACAGCCCAACACATGGTTTTCAAACTAATGTAAGTGTATTCCATTTTATAATTCATAAGGGAAAAACTGCACTGATGAGAGATAAATCTCGAACCACGTCTGCAGATGGATATTCTCTTGGGTTGAATAGAAAGGTGATCTTAAAGATAATGTTACTTATCTAGTTCTTGTGTAGTGCCACGAAATTGAACTGGGGGCTAGTGAATAGCATACAAATTTCTATTGTGTTTCAACATGAGATTCATTTTGTAGTCTTAAAAATACCTGACAGTCTTCCAGAAGATTCTGGCGGGAGCCCTGTAGTGAAATGGTCCACGAGCTGGGTTAACGATGCAACGTTTACGAGGGAAAGGCAGATCTTCTTCTTCTTCTTATTAAGCTAATAGCTTCTTCATTCCAGATTATCTTTCTACCTTTTTGTTTGGTCTTCCGGGGCTGCGCTTTCCGTGGGGTCTTCTATCTGTCGCTATCCTAACTTGTCTGGCCTCGTTCATTTTGGATATGTGCTGATTCCATTCATCTCTGCGCTGTTCTACCCATTCTCCAATCTTTTGTATATTACATTCTTGTCTAATATCTTCGCTTCGGTTATGATCTCTGAGGGATTTATTTGTTGGCTTCATTTCCACAGTTTCCAACATCTGTTTTGTTTTCTAAAGACAGATACTTTAGTTTATTCCTGAAGATCCCGGAAATGTTGAGAGCACGTCTCACAATGACAACTTTGTTTCCTACCAATAAAGTCTTGGCGGCAAGGGCAGCCAAACGGCCAAGGAGATGGCCTTTGTCATCCTGATGGCCTTATCACTAAAACTCGTCATGTTGCAGCCGTACACGGAAAACGATTAGATTATTAAATTATTATCATATCAATAGTTCAAAGGAGGATCATCACACATTTCTATTCAAATGTTTTAATAATTTTTATGAATATACTATCTAGGACCGATTCCTAAAATCGATATGTATCAGGATCAGTAGAGACGAACTCATTGTTGGACAAATTCTCAACTGTACACAGGTTAAGCAGTCTTTATAACCAACCACAATCGATATACGCCAAATCTTGCTCTGATATTTGTGATATTAAATTGAGGCAATTTGACTTGCTTTGAGAAACTATAAAAGTTGGCTCGCATTGTTTACTTTCTACTCTGATTATTAGCATTATACTACACGTCTCGTTCTCGATGATAATTTGTAGCAATGCTCGTCATTGCTTACATTTCACACTTTTTAGAGTTTGAAATTTGGCGCCTAGGCTAGTGTGGACGGCGCACGGCCGGCCCTGCACAGTCATATTTGTTTGTTGTGTTTGACATTTCACACGTACTGAGTACTCTAAGTATAAAAAATTACCAAATCTAAATAAGAATAAAAGGTTTATAATATCAGGAGATAAGAAGAAGAGAAAATCTTTTCTTTATGGGTTCCAGTCATGTAACATGATAAATGAATAAGTTTTCTTATATGCTAAAAGTCTACAAATTATCATCGAGAACGAGAATTGTAGTCTCTCGCCGGAGGCGGGCTAAGTTCGATCGTGGTTATACGAAACGTCTCGTTCGAAGATGATCAATCTCCCTCCCTACATGTACCCGTCAATAAACATAACCTAGATCATCTTGCATGGAAAACTACGTTAACAAATATCGCTAAAAATATGACTGTACAGGGCCGGCCGTGTGCCGTCCACACTAGCCTAGGCGCCAAAATTTCAAACTCTAAAAAGTGTGAAATGTAAGCAATGACGAGCATTGCTACAAATTATCATCTTCGAACGAGACGTTTCGTATAACCACGATCGAACATCGCCCCCTTTTCGGCGGGCTCGTTTGATCGTTCAATTATCTATGGGCTAAAAGCGTATGTCGCTTGTAATAAGTACATTTTGAACCAACAAAATACATTGCAAAGGGAACTTCGAACTCTTCTGCAAAAACCCTGTTTGCAGCTAACGACACCCTTATCGAGACTTACAGCGACTCACCTCGACTTAAGACTCGGAAAGTCGATTTTTTGTCATCGCCGATGTAGCACATCCTATCATCGGGACTGATTTTATAAGTCATAAAGTTAGAATCAACTTATTAAAGCGGAATATAGCTTGAATATATTGAACCTTTCCGTAGCTCTATAATATTATTAAGTCTTTTTAAGACTACACACATGTCAGAGCAAATCCTAACCTCGACAGCCCGACACATGGTTCAAAACTAAAGTGTATTCCATTTAATAATTCAAAAGCGCAAAGCTGCACTGATGAGAGATAGATCTCGAAACACGTCTGCAGATAGCTATTCACTTAATTTATATAGAAAGATGTCATCTTAAAAGAATGTTATTTATCTAGTTCTTGTTTAGTGCCACGAAAGTGAACTGGGGGCTAGTGAATAGCATACAAATATCTGTTGTGTTTCAACATGAGATTCGTTTTGTAGTACTAAAAATTCTTAATAATATTACAGAGCTACGAAAAGGTTGAATATATTTCAAGCTATATTCCGCTGTAATAAGTTGGTATGATGGTATCTATAATTAGTTTGGTTTCACTCCAATATTCATTTGTCTGTAGAAGTTTGTATTACATATTTGTGTTTATTATTATTAAATTTTTAATTGATCATCGAGTTTCTCTTCTTATTGTTTTGAGTAGAATTTTAATTGATTATCCAGTTACTCTTCTTATTCACCTCAAACTAACTAAATATTGTTTTTTTGACAACTGCATTAGAACCGTCAAACTGACATTAACATATTTTGAAACATTGAGACATTTCTGAAAACTATATGAAATATCTAACAACTAGATGCTTGAAATCTGACATTATATCAAATATTAACGTCACAGTGACGGTTCCAAAAAAGTCGCAATGAAATTATTTGCAAATTAGTTTTTTGACAACTGCGTTGGAACCGTCAAACTGACATTAACATATTTGACATTTCTGAAAACTATATGAAATGCCTAACAACTAGATGTATGAAATATGTCATTATGTCAAATATTAACGCCACTGTAACAGTTTCAAAAAAAGTCGCAGTGACATTATTTTCAAATTTATTTTTTGACAACGTTGGAACCGTGAAACTGACATAAACATATTTTACGTTTCTGAAAACTAGATGAAACTGTCATATGTGGTTATAATATAAACCTATCAGTTATAAACCTTCTTGTTTCGCGGTGAATTTTAATAGATCTTTTTACCCGAAAGGCGGGAATATGAAAGTTTTGGGCACATATTTAGTTATGTTTAATATGTTATGTATAATTATGTTTTAATTATGTTATGTTTTGAGTACGTCAAAAGTTCGGGCACTTTTTGACGTATAACATGGCGAAAATTGACACATGCTCACAAAAAAAATGAAAACTATGAAAAGGTTCATTGAGCATCCAACCAATTATGATTTATTAACTCAATAAATCATCAATAAACAATAAATCTCCATCATAATTTATTTTTAATCTGGTACATACCTGGAATATTCTGTCGACTTTTTCTTTGACCGTGTCGTCGTCAATGCACGGTTCCGCCAGCTTACCCATAAGTTCGTAGACAGCAGTTACTATGTCCGTCATCTCATCGCGGGTGATGCAACCGTCTCCATTAATATCGTATAAAGTGAAGGCCCAACGTAACTTCTCCTCCAAGGTTCCACGAGATAGGATCGAGAGATTCTGCACAAAGTCCTGTAAATTTGGGAATTGTCTTAAATGTCTCGTACATAATAACTGGGCATGTAACATCAAAGGAAATTTATGATTACGGCTAAAGTTTGTAATCTGGGAATCTTATACAAACTGTAGTACAATAGAAACGGACATGAATATGCTTTGTATTTAATTTTTAAATTGAAATATTTACATTCTAGAACAAAATAGTTTATATCATTGTTAACTACAATTTACATATTTCATAGATTTGGTTAAATCTGTGTGAACAAGTTGTATTAGTTTTAATTGAGGATGTCGGACAGTTTCACTTTTTAACAAAATTATCTTTTTGTAGTGTTTAAGTAATTTAGCTGTAAGCTTTGATGGATGAACCTCGCATGATTTTGATGCAGTAATTGCGGTTATGAATATACGCTACGTGTCATAATAACGGCAATTGACCTTAACGGATAACGGATAGATAACGGAGGAACTTAACGGATAGTTAAGCGCATGCGATTCCACCAAGTTTGAAAGGCGGGAATATGAAAGTTTCGGGCACATTTTGTTATTTTCACTGGTTATACGTCAAAAAGTTCGGGCAGTTTTTGACATATAACATGGCGGAAATTGACACATGCGCACAAAAAAATTTCAACTACGAAAAGGTCTGTTTAGAAACTTCGACGTATTTCCTCCGAGATTACTTCACAAAATGCTTTTCTCAGGATTTTTTTTTCGGGCAGGTCAAACAAAAAAAATAGTTTATTCCTTTAAAAAAAATTCTTTTTATTCTTTTACTCCTTTAAACCAAAAATTAGATTTTTTATGAGATGTTTTACAACGTTCCGCACCCGCAGGGAGAAGCGGCATTTTAACACTTTTAAACACTCCTTTCCTCTTGCATGGCGAAACGTAAAAATACCATTTTCTGTTATAGAACTGAACGGGCTTTCCATCCGTCTCATTCTTCTAGGCACAAGTATTACACAGCATCTTCCAGATGCCTAAAACTAAAATCCGCTATTTTGACATTTGAGGAGCAACTTTAGTCTGCGACTCGATTTTTTCTTGTAACCGTTGACCGCGTCCTTGGCATGTCTTTTGCCGGACAAATATGCTACTTTATCCGCTTTCGTTTTCGATTTCGTTTCTTCGGTCACTTGTGTGGACGCGATTCTCTTATTTGAAGGGACCCAGGTCTCCAAATTGATTCGTTAGATGCGGGATGGTTGCCCGAAACGACAGGTGAAAGAATCCGGGGTAGCGACATCCTGTTCCCGCTCTATGCCAATTTTATCATTTCCATCATTTATATGATGCTAAACAAATTAACTTTTTGCAAAAAATATTAAATAATGTGAGACGCAAAACACCACAAAACGCCTTATTCTTTGCCGCTAAGAAAATATAATTCTTTCCTATATTAGCAACATAAAATATACGTACACAAAGTAATTGAAATTCTTCTGTGGAAGCGCGGCGTTCGGGTTTCTTCTTTGTAGCAAAGGCCGTTACATTTTTATACCCAAGGCGAAGCGCGAGAAACTTACCGACGAGAAAAGTTAGCCGAGACTAAGTAGTAGTCAAGACTAATAAAAATAAACTTCGGGAATGATATAAGGAAAGTAAATCAAGAAACGCGAGTACATCTTCCAAGGCCTTTTTTTATATAAAAGTTAGTTAGTTACATTCTTTGCTCAGATATTACTTTCTTAAAAAATATGCAAACGAAAATTACGTAACGTTTTAACATTTAATAAAGCTACAAATATTATTTTATAAATCATATAATAGTATATTACGTAACGAGAGTTGTAAGAAGCATATTATGTACGAGCGGAACAGTTACGCACGACCCGCGTGGCGGAGAATGCGTAATTCCGCGAGTACGTAATTGCCTTACAACTCGAGTTATGTAGTATACTTTATCTACGACCACACTAATTTGTTTCAGTTTAAAAAGAAAAATATGTTTGACGTATCAAATTTATTTCTTATTAGGTTATGTTTATTTAATTATCATTATTTAACATTATAATAAACAAACAGTTGTATTTTCATATATAACTGTTACTCAACATTATTTAACTTGATAGAAATGAAAAGAAATACATTCTTAATGCTTTCATACCTTATTATTTAGTATTTATTTGGGTTAAACTAGATATAGGCAACCCAATGCACGCAATGTCAATATACGTTAGTTTGAATTGTAGCACTGGGGGCGCTGAACGTATGAGCACGTAATAGCATCTCTCAACCAATCAACGAATCGTAAACCAAACGCACGTGTGTTATCAATCATAACTTATCATTAATCGCGGACTGTTACATACGTGTGTGTTATGATGTATTTACATAGTCCACGAACTGTACAATAATAGGCATTTACAATAGTGGTCGTAGATAAAAGTATTTATAAAGCAATACAAGATCTTTGTACGAATTAATGTGTTCGGTAATAAGTTCGATGCCTTTTAGTCGCTTTTCAGACATTCTAGTCCTATTTCAAATACAAATTTTGGCTAAGGTAAACAGACTCTACTGGTACAAATTGTGATTCCAATGACATTAGTACAAGCAGTGGCTTAAAAAACTGTAGGTTAAAGACCGATTCTCATATACGCGACACTCGGCTACGCGAGGTCGCGCGACCTCGCCTGTCAAATAACGATTACATTGTTTTAAATGGGCACGTTCTCACTATGGCTACGCGACAGCTGCTACAAGTCACTATGCCGCGCGCTGTCGCTGGGATTATTTCGTGAGCGTTCTTTTACGTTTTGTCGCTCGACTTCGCTTGATATTTGACCCTTTTTTTGTGATTTTAATGAAGGATTATGTCAAAAACGGCGTGTTTTTCAAAATGAGTGGAATGAACGACGAAAAATCAGAGGAATTGATCGCTCTTGTGGCCGATTAGGTTGAACTGTATGACATAGAAAATAAAAATTACAGTATTTGTAGAATTTAAATTCATCCTCTTGCAATTATTTGAAGAGAGTATAGAATTCTCCTTCTAATAGTCTTGTTCTTAAGATCTGATGCACCCAATATTCTTTTTTCCTCTTCTTTTCTTTTAATTTCTCATTTTCATAACACACGGCTAAGAAGTAAAAATCATCATCGGAACTTGACGAACATTTTGAAAATATAACTGAACCTGAAATGTAGAGAAACTGCAGATTTGACACTTGTAGCAAAGAATCGCGTAGCTGATTATCGCATATATGAGAATACATAGCAACTATACGACAATTCACTACACTTCATCGCGCGTCATCGCGTAGCTGAGTGTCGCGTATATGAGAATCAGCCTTAAGGAAGAAGCCGAACACAGGCTAGGCTAAGTTATGTTGATAACATACATGTATGTCTTTCTTATTTTCTATCACATTAGGTTTTCCTAAGTACGCAGGGAGACGGATGTGTGTTACAAATGTAATGAGGCCCTTCTGTTGTTTCGTCATTTGGGCCAAACACGCAAATGCCTTATTTCGTGTTTGGTCCAAATGACGAAATCACCAAAGGCCGTCATCACATTTGTAACACACGTCCGTTATATTTCGATCCTAAATAAAAGTTGAACTAAAAGGCCTGCAGGATGCTTTTGTTCTGATATCGGTTAGTGCCCGTAGCAATCTTTTTCGTGCATGGAAAACTCTATGAGTTTTTGACCAACTTCCCCACAGTAATATACGCCAAGATGGAATGAATTTTTGTATGATACATATTAAGAAGACTATTCTCCCACTGTTTGGCGCACTTGTCGCAACAGAAACGTTATACTGTGTCAATTTGTAATTACTTCTTCAATAGTTGTGTTCCTTTTTAGGTGCTCTTCTTTATGTCGTTCGTTTGTATGAACAGGGTATTAACTCATTATGTTCTTGCCTGCAGAATTTCTTTTTTTGCTCAGTAATAGCAAAATTGACAATGTCATGAAGTGAACAAGAACGTTAATCAATAGTTTAAAAGATATTATAAGAGAGGTTAACTAATTATTTACAGAAATGGAAATATATTGATTTGAAAACTTCAAATCGCTCTTCAGGCTTTTTTGAGTTAATACCCTATTCATCTGGACCGACGATATATCCCCAGAAATTTGACTTTCTTCTGTCGTTCTAATCCCCAGTTACCAATTTTAAATAAATTATCATTTGATGGGATATACCGACTAGACTTCAACATTACATAGTTTGTTTTGCTGATATTAAGATATAAGTTATTTGCGCAGATCCACTTATAAAGCTTCTCTAATCTGGCATTAGCTTGTTTAATGGTTTCGGCCAAGGATCCCTCCGCGAATATAAGGCTCGTGTCATCGGCATGCACTGATTCTGTCCAATATATTTAATCATATCCGTTGTGTATAGAGAAAATAAAACGGGACTAAAATACTTCCTTGAGGTACACCCAAGTTCACTACACTGATATTTGACAGGCCAATCCTCTCCGCTGAATCGATTTTGATGTGCTGTTTCCTGTTGTCCAGATACGACTTGAACCTATTTCCTGTTTTCCCTCTAATACCATATGAGTCTAGCTTCTGTAATACTGCATAGTGAGGGACAGAGCCAAATGCTTTTGATAGGTCACAGAAGACACCCACCGCAAATTTACCTTCATCAATCTCGCTTTTTACGATAAGGATTTTATTGTACACTTCGTTTATTGCCGTAGCGGTGGATTTGTTCTTACAAAATCCGTGTTGTTCTCAGTGAGCTTTGCAATAAAAACCTAACATAACCTTGACCCTGACCTTAACCCTGAACTTTGCCCTGACCTTTGAGCCTGACCTTTGACCCTGGCCTTGATCTTGATCTTACCCTGACCTTTGGCCTTGACCCCACTTTTAGATCTGCCCATGCGTGAGATTTGAAGATGTACAACAGATTTTTTGCTTATCAGATACATACAGCGTCGGACTGATAAATTATGTCGGTCTAATTAATTTCTTAAGAAATGGTGTGTTTATTTTAATACACATGTTTTGATATATCAGTAGTCGATTAGGTGCGACTGGATGTTTGACAGTCATAACAACTCCTGCTATCTTATCAGCGGCGTGCGAGCGGAGAAATAATAAATTATGAAGCGCGGTCTAATCAATTTCTTAGGTTTGTTTTTCGTATAATTTAATAAACATTCCAGCGGGTATATAAGACCGAGCTTAGAGTTCTAAATCAGTTGTTATTCGTTAGGATCATTCCATTCAATAAACGGATTAAACGACTTCCCGCTTGCAATTTTCTCATTGAGGTAAGGTATGCTCCCTTCAAAATTATCCCTTTAAAATCTATGAAAACACTTTCTTCATCTTCTTCTCTCTTATTAATGCAATTTCTTGGAAATCCTGCAGGGGTATTCTGTTTGGGCGTTTGAGAATTACTAATATCAAATCGATGTTCCAATAAATCCAGTTAATTTAACAACTCTATAAATGAGTCAGCTAAAATTGAGACGTTTTCTTTTATTCCCACCATTAAGTCATTGTATATATCATGATCTTTGGGTACACCTGCAGTATCTTCAGCTACACTTTTATCCAAGCTGCTTTCTTCCATTAAGTCATACTTGCATCCACTTCAATCCACTTTTCATCTACTTGCATCCACTTTTCATCACGCTAAACAGGGTGTTGAATTTAGATGAATTCCATCTTGGCCAGTACTGACTCCGACGATATTGGTCTGTAGTTGTTTATATCCGAACGCTCTCCTTTTTTGAAAACTGGATTGACAGTAGTTTTTAAAATTCCTGGCACCTTTTCAGTAGAAAACGAACAGTTAATAATACGTGTAATAGGTTCGATCAATTCATATTGGAAGTCCTTAATAATATTACCAGGAAGTGAATCTGGGCCACAAGATGTCTGATGTTATCTGGAACGTCAGCATTTCAAAATGATATAATTAAGACCTAGGCCGCACTACGGCTAAACCGCCGCGGTTTTAAATCGCGTGATTTTGTGACTCAAGTAAGCTAATAAGCCGCCTCACTTTCCGCGATTCTTTTCAGCGACTGATTTTTTCCCATAGCGTACTGTGTGTTTCTCGAGCGGTTTCGCGGTTACTGCTCGCGGAAAAAAACCGTAGTGCGGCCTAAAATTGGCACGTGGTTATAAAAATGTTCGCCGCCGCTGGACTAGACGGACAAGACTAGACTATTGCAATATGCTCGTTTGGTTTCCAAACGGAAAACTTGCTTAATGGCCTATATAGCTTTTATAAGTTATAAACGTGTTTAGTTTATATGTGCTGAGGGCGCTGAGATAACTAAGTTATTGTAGGTTTAAAGATACGTCTGATATATTACACTAGCAGAAATAACTAAATACGAATTGCATTTTATTATAGACATTAAAAAAAGCCATAATAATTTATATTGAGCACACTAAAGTGTATGTGATTCCGTCTTGTTTATTTATGCGTGTATTTTATTTTTTGTTGCGAGCAGGAAGATATAATATGCAAATTATGGTATCGGGAAGCAGGGTATCGGGTTTGTGATATCATCGAGCTATTAATGTCAGTTGACCTAGCATGTGAATGTCAATCTACGGTTGTCCATTATGCGAATTGCTTGGCATAAAAGGAACTACTCGACCGTTTTATTGTACCTTCCACATGCATGATAATGACGGCTTAATGTATAAGTTTATTTCTGTGGAAAATGTCGGTTATCTTGCAAAATATTTGGAAATATATCTATGACATTTGATTACAAAAGCATAAATTCAATTTTAGAAATGGATTAGAATTTGTATGTTTGTATTTACAAATTGATTAAAAACTTAATTTTAATCTTCTGTTGGATTTTACTTGCAACGAGCGCTGGCTGCTCTTCGCAACGAGCTGCTCAACGAGCGCTGCTTATATATCAGATCATCAACAATAATATTTGCTAGCTTTATTTAAAATGGGTTGGGATAAAATCATTGTTATTTTGCCCAGGTATAACGAAATTTAGTTATGTGAATCTATTTAAGAACAAGCTATAGCCCGCGGCTTCTCTCGCGAGGATTTTTGTATCTGATAAATTCAGGCCAGCTATTGTTTCCCAAATATTGATTGTCTTGTGAGTTATAATACCAAGATAGGCCGGATAAAATCAAGTTGAAATAAAACCTTATTTTCTACAATATTTTCGCATGAATTTTATTCAAACTTTGCACACTTTTTACTAATGAATCAAGTTAAAATATCAACAAGTTTGGATGAAATCGATTTCAATTTTTCTAAATTTCGACGTGGTTTCCAAACGGTTTACCCAGTCGTATTGTTTGAAATAGTATTAATAAGTTATATTTCAAAATGTTTAGTGGTTAAATGGCTTTTTTAAATGTTAAGGCTTTCTTTTGCGGAAACGGACCGACGGAAGCGGAGGTGGCGGCGCAAAACCCTTTCACCGCCATTCCGGGAGATGTGACCAGGGGCCCAGAATTTATACAGCGCCGTCCTAGGCGATATAGCCTGGAGTTTCTTTTTTATCAGCGTCATCTAGTTTTGCGCTGCATTACTAAACGAGTAACGAGCCGTCACTGAACTTAAAGGGGGAGAGAAATCGCGTTTTTTGTAAAATATTTTAAAAATATTGAAATATTACGCAACGATTGGAAATTTCCCACAACCGATTTGCAAAAGAATCGAGTATTTTTTAAAAATAATTTCACCGACCTGCCGTCTCCGGGGGCGGCTGGGCGATTTTTTCCAGGTTTTTCCATTTTTTCACACACAACTCGGACACTTTTCGTCGCACGGTCGTGGTTCCGGCGCTGGTGTGTCCGAAACGTCGCCGTCCATCCGATTATCACCTCACTTTTCGACATTTTTCTCGAAAAACTCGCATTTTCTTGCAAAAAAATCGTCATTTTGTCGTCGTCGACAAAAGTCGCACAGCGACGAGAATGGTGCCAGAGGACGCGTCTCGAAGTTTTCTACCGGAATTCTTTCGTGAATTTTTTTTCCCCGGGCATCTTCGGCGTAACCTTCGTAAAAGTGGTAATTTTTGTAATGCAAACTTTAGGGGTACGTGTGGGATAGCGTTCGGCCTGAAAATTTCGATCAATTCTGAGCCGATTGACGTATGACGTGTCCCGAATTTCAACTGTGGGACCGCACAGCGTGGGTTTTTGAAAAGGTCAAATTTGGCATTTTTAGGACGCCGAAGGCGGCAGATCTTCGCTGGTTTAACGTTGCGCATCCCCAGGTTTCGTCGTCCGTACTGCCGCCCCCCTCCAGAGGGTCAAACCTCTCCCGAAAATCGATGTTTTTGCGGAAACGGACCGACGGAAGCGGAGGTGGCGGCGCAAAATGTACAATCCCATTTCGTGGTATAGAACTGAGAGCCCCGTCGAGCGGTACCATTTTCGCGACTCAACTTCCGCAGGTTCGGACGCACCAGACCGAAACCTAAAATCACGATTATTTTACCTTCGAGGCGCATTTTGAGCTGGATCGCGAAAATTCTTCCCGGACGCTTTAGCTGCAATCGTGCCACGTTTTTAGAGCGCTCGCTAGTCGTCCTGCGCCGTCCCGTTCACCTGGTGCAAGAGAAAATGCAACTTTTTTTTGTGCCGATTTTGCAATCACTTCCACGGACGTCCTAGACTTACTTAAAGGGATCTAGGTCGCCGGTTGGGTTCGTTCTCTTTATATCACTTGCCCGCAGCTATTCCGAGAGTTTTTTTAAGCTGCGCCGACTTTTTGAGAATCTGCGGCAGTTTAAAGAGAAAAGTGCGCAAAAAGTGGAAAAAAAAACCAGAGGCGTTTTGCGGTGATATCTAGAACGTCCGAACCAATTGACTGATCGGTACGGGACTGGTGCCGTTTGATCGGGCATAGAGCCTGTTAGTTTGTTTTCGAGTTTAATCCCGATTGCTTTGAAGATGGCGTCGCGACGGCATAAAAACGATGTTTTTTGGACGTCTAGGAAAACTGGCGTAGACTCGCCAACTTAAAGGAGCTTACAAACCGACGCGGAAGTTTCGCTACCGGGATCGTTATCTCGGCGGACTGATTGACGTGGCGGCTTATTCATATGTTCAGATCAACAGTCACGATTTCTGCCATAGCCGCGGTAGTACAGCGATGCACGACAACATCGCTGCATGCTCGAATAGTTTCCTTGTCGCTGTATTTTGAAATGGCGATTACAGAGAAGTTGATTCATAATTTTTAAAAATATTCTATATAATATGACCTGGATGGTGAAAACTATAAAAACATAACGAGAAAGGACAACATTTCTAAGCAGATAGTATTAGAATTGGAAGAAAATGTTGAGATTTGAAAATTTTGAAAATTAACTTTGTTGATTTTATGAACCCACATTATTTTTCTTTTATTTCTTAAATGAGTTTTAGGTGTTTTAGAAATTAAAAAGAAATAAAACGTAACAAACTGAACGATTTTCTTCTTCTGTCGTCAATACTAATAATAGCAGAGCTTCTTCCTCTGAGGAACTCATGACTATACACCTAAGAATCGCGCTTTGGTGTGGGAATGACCATTTCGCTGCCGTGGCGATAGATAGCGAATTTTTCGCTGCGGGAATTTCGCGACGCTAACGCTCCGCGCCTGTCTAAAGGAGCGCCTGTCTTTAGGTCTGCGAGAACGGTTTCGCGCGATTCCCGCAGATAATTGAACCCTTTATCTTTTAATGCAAGCGGCATCGCGCTGCCTGGTTTGAAACCATCGCGACTCCCGCCGAAACGACATATTGCAGGAAACAAATGACGAAAATAAAACGTACATATTTTTGCAGTCCCCCGGTGAATGTTCTGGATTTTTCAGGGGCTTGTAGAATGCTACTTTGGCTTTCCGCACAAATAATTGGACGTCGCGAAATCGCAGTGAAAAACTTGAATGTCGATTTAAAAAAAGACAAACAGACACCTGCATGTACGACAGACAATCAGACACAGCAGAACATACATTGTTTAAATGCCCACGCTTCGAAAGAGAAAGAACGGAGCTCAGAATAATAATAGGAGAAATAAATAGCGAAAACCTTGTCCAAAAAATGTTAGATAGAAAAGAAAATTGGGAAGCAACGAAAACTTTCATGGAAAAAGTCATGAAACAAAAAGAAACAGACGAAAAAGCAGGAGCCAAATAAAGAACGTGAAAGAACAACTAAGAAACAGCCGGCGACTACCTGAGAAAAATATGGAAAACGGAACCGGGCGGTCGTAGCAGGCAAGGGGGTTTTAGTGGTTATGCCAGGCTACTGGAGACTCCCACATTACCAGACACGTATGGTGTGCATAAACCATTTCCCCCTCCAATACTGAAAAAAACCCTCGATTTGGGGCACCAGGATGTCGCGTTTTTTAAATTCCAAGTCGACTGGCACATGGGCCCCGCCGAGTCGCGCATTTTGGTACTGGCGCGGCGTCGCCCCGTCGCTGCGACCACGGAGTCGCCCTCCACAGTTCGAAGCGTATCGGCTCTCTTTCGCTGTAAAGCCTAGTTCGCATTAGGCTACTAATTTAGTAGAGTAGCGAGTAATTTAGTGGCTAAATGTGTGCGAACCACGAAAAATTAGTCAAGTGGTTTAGTGAATGATTAAGTCGAGTCGATCCATTTTACTCTATTTTATCGGGCGAGTAGCGCCTCCCACCACGCGTTCGTGCTCACTGGTTCACCGGCTAAACAAGTCCGAACCTGTAGATTAGTCGAGTTCATTAGTGGCCGCAAAAATGTCGTTTGGCTGGACCGAAAAAACAACTTTAAAATTAGTTTCCAAATACGTCGAACATAAATGCTTTTTGAATATAAAGTCCCCGCATTATAAAAACAAACAAATGAAACAATCGGCATGCCTGGATTTAGAAAATGCAATAAATATATCAGTTTATTCATTCTATTGCGTTGCAGCCCGTCCAACTTACAAAACACTTGTGTACTGTACTAGACCGTAATGCGAACGGTTTCTGTACAGTAGCCAGTAGTTTAGCCACTAAATTACTCGCTACTCTACTAAATTACTAGCCTACTGCGAACTAGGCTTAAGGTGCAGTCAGTTTGACCGCTGCAGTTTAGCCGTTTCTGGGCGCAGCGACTCGAAACTGCACGTCTTCGATTCGGAACGGACGCCCGCGCCTCCTTTGCATTTATGGGTTAGCAGTCCGAGTCGTCCCCGTCGACCTGCCGACGTTGGAAAATATCACTCTTTTTTTGCACGATTTTTTGATTTCACGCGTTGATACGCGTATTTCGGTAACTCGCGGCTTCCTGCATCGCTCTCTTCACCCGGTGCGTCCGAAATGCAAAAAAATAATCGGCAACCGCCTCTTCGGTCGGCAATTCGCGAGTTCGGAAATTTGGGTTCACATCGCGTAGGATAGAAGCGGGAATCTAAAAAACCCGTCCGTCGGGCTCCCCGATCCGGAAATATCTCCATAAATGACCCTACACATTTATGAAGATATTTCCGGATCAGGTCAAATTTTCTGCTTTTGATGAATAGGTGATCAATGTGAAAGGGGTTGCATAACTACCGGAATTTTGATAAATATTGGCGCTGTGTGATATTGACATGGCAGTGAAAGGGTTAAGCTTTGAGAAAATTTGAAACTAACCCCGCTACTTTTATTCGTTCTTAAGATATCGCTGTAAATATAACAAGGTGTTTTTAGGTGATTGAAAATTGTTTGATTTTTAAGACTGCCTGACTTATTGTACACATAGCATAGTGCATTACATAGCATTGCATTGCATAGTGATTTATATTGTCGCAATCTGTGCAAAATTCTGCGTGTTTTGATATACAATATGCAAAAATCTGAGAGAAGACGAAAATCGAGATTTTTTTTAAAACTTAGGTACCTACTTCGAATTCGGGAATTTTAACAAGTCATGGATATTGCCAAATAATACATCAAAAGACGCGAAAATTTGTATAAAACACACAATTAATAATCTTAATCGGTTTTGGTTACACCTACACCTGAAATAAGCGATTTTAAAACGTTAAGGTTTAAAAATTGTTTGGTTTTTTAAGTTTCCTTAGCTTATTGGAAACTAAATTGCATAATGATTTATATTAGCGCAATCTGTGTAAAATTCTGCGTGTTTTGATATACTATATATAAAAATCGGTGATGTGTCGAAAATCGCGATTTTCTTCTTCGAATTCGCGAATTTTGACCTCTTATGGATCTTGACATATAATACATCAGAAGACGCGAAATTTTGTATAGAACAAACAACAAATAATTAAATCCTGTTTTGCCAAATCGTAAGCCTAGCGATTATAAAACTCTTATAAATAGCTGATTATAACTGATTATAAATAGCGCACTTTCGTATTTTCGCCCGAAACTTTTTGAAAAATCACCTAAGTTGACTAAATCTTTTTCTAAACTATTTCAAATCAAATGCAGATTAAAACTGTGTATGATACTTTCGTTTCGAATAAAGTTTCTATAAAACGCTTCGATCAATTTTCTCGAAACCTTGATTGAATATTTAACACAGATATAATTAATGTCATAACTTTATAATTCAAAACCTGTATTATTAATAATTATCATCAACTAACAATATCACTAATGAAATACACACGTATATTGAAAATAACTTTTATATTATTACCAGCAAGGTATTAGTACACTCATGTACATTACCTTTAACGACTTGGAGCCAGAATCAATATTACTATAATTATTTCTAGCCGAATGTATTTGATTATCATTTATTATGCATACACGTTATACATTTGTAATACCAACATTAATACGACAACAAATATATTTCGATAGCTAACCAATAAATAATAATAATTTTAATAATAATAATAATAAAAAACCTTCTTTCTTTAATTGATACAAAGTTTTATAATCGATAGAAATTTCAATAATGTAGTTTAATTGTATAGTTTAATTGTATAGTTTAATGTGACTAGGATTAATTAATGGAATTAAATGACTTAAATGTTTAAGTGATGTTTTGAGTTTCAACTCAAGGAAACAAACTGGAGGAAGGTTTTTCAAGGAAACAAAACAGGTTTCAACAGAAGGAAACAAGGTATGAACAAATTGTCTTCTCGTGTCTTGCCTTGTCTAGTGCCAGGTATTGTTTTCTATAGTTTTGTTTAATCATGAAATGTTGTTTTGCTCCTGTCTAGTCTTGTCTGGCGTTGTCTAGTCTAGTCTTGTCTTGTCTGGTCTTGTAAGGTTTTCTCTGGCTTTGTCTGGTCTTGACCAGACAAGGACTCTATACAAGATTGGTAGACTTCAGTGCTTCTGGAGTATACGTAGCCATTTCAATAAAAACAGTTTAACGTTATCCGTAAATTGACTGATAATTATTGTTTGTTCTTAAATAATTCTTTGAAATTTTATTTATTTCCGTAAAACAGTGAAATACCCGACTTAAGATCCATTTACTTTTTAATCATAATATAATTAAATATTTTCTTCTTTTCGTAATAAATTTATGATTATAAGTATTCACAAAATGAAATCTTGCTTGTTTCTATATTGATTGGAAAGAAGGATATTGTTCAATCAATCCGATACTATAACCACTGTGTTCGTCTACATATAGCAAACGCTTGCCAAATATAATATCACCAATCTGGTTTCCATATATACAATAAATTTAGCAATTTCCAGCTCAAATAAAGTTCCGAATTGAATATTCATTAAAAGAAACTGACGGTGCACGTATAACAATGTCGAGGTAAAACGAAACAAATTCAATATTTTTCGAATATTTGAGCCTATGCAGCATGCAGATGTATACGGAAATCGATAATCAACAGACCGAGTCTAAATATATATTTTTATTTCAAAGGCTCGTGTATATATTTTTGCTGAAACGGAATCGAACGTTGTAATTGCTTACAGAGCCCATTTACAACGAAAAACATGTTTGTAAAGACTGAACGTATTGCAAATAAATTACGATCGCTAGGGATAATAAGCGCAATAAAACTTTATTTCGTCTATAGCCAAGCCATCAGCGTTAGTTTAGTGATGTGTCGTTAGGTAACATGTCCATTACTTAATAAACTGCAGGTATATCCCACAAATAAAAGAGATTAGTTTCGACAGCGGCAGCAAACTCCATTAACAACTTAATAAATATAAAATAAATGTTAAAAGTTTGCCTCGCAAACTGCTGTTATCACTGTTAGTTTAGCAACAACGAATAAAAAATTTTCGCGTTATTCAGTGAATTATTTATATTTAATTTATAGTTAATTATCTATGCTTTTTCATCAACTAACATTGCAATCTATCTAAATACTTAAACTTCTGGACAGAAAAGACTAGACAGACAAGATCATATACCTAGTATATACTACCTACTTAGACTATACTACCTAGTCAGACGCAGACTAGACTAGCAATATACGAATAACATACGAAAAATCTTTCCTTTGAGTATTTATAATCTTATATAATACGTATATAAGGTGAATAGCAAATGGGTTAAAGTTCATAAATCATGTAAACTTTGTTACTTTAAAGTATGCAATCGTTGTTAGATAAGAGATCAAAGAATTTCCATTTTAAAGAGGCCCTTGGGTAATTATGCAAGTTGTAATCGCGATGTAAAGTGACCGATATCGTTCCTTACATTTGTACCCGTTAAATAATCCGTGCCTCCGGTGTGAACTTGAAAACTTCTTTGTTCGCGCGAAACCGCATGGCTTCGCGTGTTCGAGTAAAAAGCTTTCATTCGAGAACGCGTTATGAACGCGGAGGTGTGGTCCCATGTATATACATAAGCTTTCTCATTACGATATCTATATTTAGACGCGGATTTTAGGGATTAATATGTATGTACAGATCTGTAATGGCTGAGTAATTTTTTGCTGTTGATTTATATGAGAGGTGTGGACGTGTTGGATTGTAATGAAAATAAAGAGCGTTTTGGGAATGCTTTTCAATCAATTCAGGGGCGACGTATAAAAACCGGTTCATTATCGCTCGATGCTTGCTGGGTATTGGTCCGAGAGGATATTAAGCAGAATTTTAGCTTAACGCCACACTAGTGGGATGTATGTCCATCCATCACTTTGACACAGTTGACGATCCAGTTGAAGCTAGTCCCATTACTGCTTCAACGACACACCCTTAACAAGCTTTTCGCGCTTCAATCCAATGATTTTTTATTTATTGACCATCAATACAACAAACGACGAATATATCCTATGTAATGGATTTTCCGTGTTGCAAATTCATTCGGTATTGGCACTAGCCTTCAAGTATTAAACCATTATCACTATTCCATATTTACACACATCCATTCACACATTCACACACATCCATTCACACATTCACACACATCCATTCACACATTCACACATCCATATTCAAACGAGGAATTTTTCGAAATCTACATAGCATTGACAAATTATATTGGAATGATATAATATTCCTTTCAGGATTTATCACTTGATATAATTTCGCGAATTTTGGTCGGTCGAGCAGAGAACTGGGAAATTTAATTGAATCTAATTTTAATAATAGGTTATTCGAGTATAAAATATGAAAGCAATCCAATTTAAAATAAAGCTTAATCAAACCAAATCGTATATGCTATCTAAATACTGTCTCGAAAATGGAGATAAATAGAGGAGTTGGAAGTTCTGATTTAATTTTTAATGGACTAAGCGCACTAGTCGTTGATTAAAACTGGAAAACTTTGATGTAGAAAAGGGGTCGTTGAAAAGAACAAAGGATCTATAACTTAAATAATCAAACACATTCGTTTTAATTACTCTTAAATTTCTGCAATTACTTCCCGATTTATTTCATTGCTCCTACCATCTCGTTTTAAACTTACTAAAGTGGCAATGGAATTGTAACATATTATATTAAGCCCTATTATTTTAAATCGAATGCATAAAATTCTTAAAATCATTATATTTAATTAACACACAAAATTTAATTAATAAGCAATATCTAAAAGATGCTGGAAATAAAATGTGAAGAATAGTAGTTTATGATACTAGTGTGTGAATAAAGGGTTTAGTGCATGAGTTGCGAAGTTTAAGGCACGAGCCGAGGCGAGTGGTTTAATCGCTTGTGTGTTTAATGAATGAGTTTAATCAGACACTTGTATCATAAACTACTATTCTTCACATTTTAAACTTGGCTGATGAGCATGCGCTTATCTAATCGTAAAATGGTCTATTAGAGCCAGATAAATCCAGACTGAGGCCGAGACTTTTTGATTCAAAATTAATTCAATTTTAATATACGTCAGAAAACTTATTTTCACTACGTCTATGTTTTTTGTTTATTGATGCAAGCTGTTGCCATAGTAACAACAAACAGAAATCGTTTAATATTGAAACTCCATTTGATTTACATTGGACTTTTACGCACGATTATAATAATGGCATCCTTCACATACAATAATGACATAAAATTATTAAAGAATGTGTTCATTTTAGTGTGTCAGTAGATAAATGTTTTTTGAACAAATTCCAAATGAATTTATAAATATTGAATTAAATATTTAAATTTTTCTAGGTAATATAGTTAGCAGGATACTATTATTATTTCAACCTAATCAATTCATGTATCGCGTTCGTTTCTAACAATATATGAGATCCTTTGTTATTTATTTCTACGGTTTATTGGTGGCGAGTTTTGCGAACAAAGGGTCGTAAATTTTGATATAAAGCGAATATAGAAGGACAGAGAAAAGGCTGGAGCAATTAGTTGGGATTTTCAGCCGCAAATTGATCCAACTATTTTGTCGGCTGTAAAAACACACGAAAGAAAATATTTTTGGAGTTGTTGCAATTTCCTAGATTTGCAATACGCAATTGCAACAAATGACTTTCTTTAATCAAAATATTCAACTTTTTACAAACTTTGTTCAACTTTGTCATACTAGACTGAACGGATATGCCTAGAAGGACTAGAAAATACCTGTATATACAGCCTCATACAACACGGTATCCTATAATACGGTTTCGATTTTATACGTATAGACAATTGTACCGGTCATTTCGGAAAGGGCATAAGTCCATGAATTAAAATTTTTCAGAAGCAACAAAAATATGTTTTTTGTTAAAAAAGTCATTGATGCTGAAGAAACTGAATATAGAGGTTGTTAAATAAAAAACATACACGCACTCTTTCGCACTGTACTCTTTTCGCATGGGATATGTAAAACACTTCAATGAATAAAATGGCGTAAAGAAGTGATATTTCAAAAAAGTGTGACTCGTGCCCTTTTCGAAATGACCGGTTTAATTGTGGAAAACCTCTTATAACGCGGTGACATTCAACACCGTTTCACTTTAAAACACGTTCGTCGCTGCATCAACCGTATTTGGCTGACGGATGTAACATGGGGCCCACATCCTTCTCATAGGTTTGTCCTGCCGATTCTTGCAAATCACCAAATGACGTATGACTTTCTTTGTTTTATTCATATAATTGTTGGCAGCAGTATTTTCTGATAACAACAGTTCGGTGAAGTTCCCGAAATTTTCTTACTTCTATTTTTTATTTATGACTCTCTGTTAGACGATATGAGCATTTACCATAACTGTTCTCAAGAGCAAATGCAGGGTTAATTTCCGATACCACTTGATGCCTTTCCGTATCACTGTGGCATATGACTGAATATGATAACATTCTTAACTGAATGAAGCATCTGGAATAACTACAGTGAGATCACTCGCAGACCTCTATCCAAAAAAAGCTTATTCTTTCTCCATTTTGGAACTGAACGCTGCTGCATCTTTTATAATGAAAAGGTTTACTTAACGCATTAAAGGCGGGTGCGGGTATGAGTACCCGTTTCGCCGACTGCTGTCTATCAGCAGGCCGGGTATTAGTGCCCGTTTAAAAGTACGTGCGATAAAAGCGGGGCAAGGTATTATTACCTGCTTAAAAAGGGCATATGGCCGTAAAGGAGTAATTGTCAAATACATATATTATTTTCGAGTTTATTGCTTATTTAGCTTATTTAATCCGTATATCGTCGTGAAATAAAATATTACAACTCATTCTTTCTGTTTCATAAACATTTGTTAAATTATTTATTTTTACAACTTACACAGTATTGAAAGTTGTAAAATATTTTGGGTTTTAAACCAATTTGTTATTCTCACCCTCCCCTACATTTATCTGTATATAAACAGCCTAGCTCGTCAAAATAAATCAGTTTGTAATGGTATTCAATGCAAGAATATTTCATTAAAAGTTTTAAAAAAGCATATATATGTATATAAATTGAATAATTTTATTTGCCATGGATTACAATAGTGATGTCTATGCAGATGATTTGTCGCAAATTTCAAGCGATGCAGAGATTCCCGAATTTGATAGTGAAAATGACGAGGAAGAATTGTTTCGAACAAGAAGAAAGAGAACTTTGTCAATGCCGTCTAACGACGAAGAAAGTGATGGTGAAATATTGGACTGGTCGGAAAGTAATAATGTGCCAATTTTCGAAGATTTCTTTGGACAAAGTGGGGTTTTCGTGATGTCAAATAATTCAAAAAATGTAATTGATTTGGTTCAGTTATTTATTGGAGACGATTTATTTGAATATATGGCGACATAAACAAATCGCTATCATGCACAGACTGTACATTTATTTAGAGATCGTTCTAAGTTCTTAAAGTGGAAAGATGCATTTATGCACATGAAAGATGTGGAAAGATGCAAGAAAACATTTGGAAACCAATATGCGTAGTGGATTACAATAAATTTATGAAAGGTGTAGATCGTGCCGATCAAAATTTATCATAATACTCGATAGTACGTCGTGCGAAGAAATGGACAAAGAGAGCTGTGATGTTTATTATCAACTGTACACTATTTAATGCTTTTAGAGTGTATAAATCCTCATTGTAATAAAAAATACAAAATATTTTTACATGGTGTGGCAAAAGAGTGGATAAGTGAACCGACTGTTCCTGGTACATCAGCTACAGCCAGAAGAGATGACCCTCCAGGAAGGTTGTCAAAGGATATCAGAAATCATAAATTAGTTAAACTAACTACAGGCGGCATAAAACTTAAACCCCAGCGGCAGTGCCGCGTTTAAACTTAAGAAGAAAACTTTGAGATGTCATATGTGTGAATTTTGCAAAGTGCCTCTTCACAAAGGCGACTGTTTTTTTAAATATCATACATTAGAAAAATATTAGTGAGTGTTTTTATTACGTAACTTTAAAAACGGCCAGACATTTTATTAAATTATAAATTCCGTAAATACCTGCGCATTCAACATCACGCAACCATCCGGCGCATCCACCATCAGGATCAGCGATCCTAAATCAACCTCTTAAAAATTTTCATTGAAAATTTTGAAAATATAACCAGTTTTAGCTTCACAAACTTTGCTTCACAAAAATTTGTATTGTAATTTAGGAAGAACCTAAATTATCCCCTATTTTGCCCATTTGAGGGATGTTATTGCAAAAAACGATGAAATACGTATTTTTTTATTTCTTACCAAAAGCCTAAATATAAATCTTCATATCCCTAACTTGAGAAATGATGGGTTCACCATACAAACTTTCATCCCTTATTTCATCCGTTTCTATTTTTTTTTAAGAAAAAAGGTGTCCCTGTATGAAATTAATGAAAACAATAAATTATGCTTTATAAAATGAATTTACGAATTATTATAGTGCTAGTACTTGACAAAAACGTCACTTTTTTATTTAAATAATAATTCGAATCAAAAATTTAAAATTTTAAAGAATATAAGAAGATAAATATTTTATTCATCAAAAAACATAGTTATAGATCATAAGAATGTAGTGATTGTCTAGTGGATTTACAGTAATTAGTCAACGCTTTATAATAAATAAAAGTAATTGAAAATATGAAAAACTATTATAAACTAGTAATCACTCCCGTGATGAACACTCCAGTGATCTAATAAAAGAAAAATATTTAATTATTGTTAAAAAAAACAATTCAAACATAAATTTATAATTAATTTTATGATTATTTATTTAATTGCCACCAATATTTTCTTGATCATCAATCAACTCTGTGATGATTTTTTTCCGCCAGTTTTTTTTTCCTAAAGTTTTCTGTTTTTCTTTTTGTTTATCTTTTTCTTTTTTTTTTTTCAAATTGGAAAAACAATCCTACGTTATAGATAATCATACAAACTTAAAACAATCGGAACACAGCCTGAATATATAAATATATTCAACCTTTCCGGAGCTCTATAACAATTACTGAGTCTTTTTAGGACTACCAAAACAAATCCCATGTGAAATTTGACAGTTATTTAATAGCTTTAAGTCCACCTTCGTGACACTCAACAAAAAACATAAATATAACATTGTTTTTAAGATGTATTTCCATTAAGTTTGAAATTGCCGTGATCAATTTCATAAACATTTTGTGCCCCACGAGGGGCTATTACGTTTTTCATTTTTGGACATACTATAAAATAAGTTTCATCGCCGTTGGAAACACGAGTCAGATCTTTTAATATGTTTAAATATTTAATTTTTGATAAATAATCATATATTTCACTCAACCACTTTTTAATATCACTCTCACTTACACAAGAGCTGGCTTTAGTTGCTCTATCTGGAAATCTTTCAATAAGAATCGGATTCCTTTAAAAAAA
Organism: Phosphuga atrata; assembly: GCA_944588485.1. Classification (NCBI taxonomy): domain Eukaryota; kingdom Metazoa; phylum Arthropoda; class Insecta; order Coleoptera; family Silphidae; genus Phosphuga; species Phosphuga atrata. The sequence goes on from OX155898.1 coordinate 67,154,569, forward strand.
GGCTTTATACCACCCATTCCTAGAATATTGTCACAAAAAGGATTTTTTATTTTATTTTGATCCAAAAACTCTTTGACAATAGCTTGTATATTGATCTTTCTTCTAGGAAATCCTCTTGGTTGACAATCAATTATCCAAAGTACTAGGTCCTCTTCTGCATGGCAGCCTAAGACAGGAGACGGAACGGTAGTAGATTTGACGAATGCATTACTAAGTCTAAATTGAATTGTATCGAAGAAAAAATCTTCAAACTAGATTTCTCCAAAAAACATATTTCATTTTGGTATAGATATGTCGATGACGTAATAGCGTGTTTTAATGGTACAACACGTCAATTAGACCAATTTCTCAACCTAATAAACAACGTTCATCCCAAAATTAAATTCACCATCGAGGTAGAAACAGACAACAAAATAAACTTCTTAGACCTTACTCTGATTCACAAAAACAACAAAATAGAATTTGATATATACAGAAAACCCACCAATGTTAACTCCACAATCTCGTATTCATCATTTCACCCGATAACACACAAATTAGCGGCCTATCATTCAATGATACATCGAGCCTTTTCAATCCCCCTTTCCACAGAAAAGAGAATCAAAGAATTAAGTACCATCATTTCAATCGCTACAGAGAATGGTTTCCCAACAAAACTCATCCAAAACATTATCAATAATAAACGAACCCAATTCGCAATGGCCCAAATTTATCCGAAAACCTCAAATTCAGACAAAACTTTCATCTCCCTGACATATTTTGGCAAAACAAGCGAACACATCGCAAATGTCCTTCGAAAGCAAAATCTTCAGGTTGCATTTAAACCCTCCTCTAAGTTGTCCAACATATTGTTTAATGCCAAAGACAAAATCGATCCCATTAAAAAATCCGGCGTATACGAAATTCATTGTTCCGAATGCAATAGCGTGTACATAGGGCAGACAGGACGAAGTTTTGCAACACGGTTTTCAGAACATTCTCGCGCTTTTCGTCTGAAAAAAGACACTAGTTCTTTTTCAAACCATTGTCTCGAATTCAATCATAAATTCCCAGAAATAGATAATCTAAAAATCTTGCATAATTGCAACAAAGGCCCGAAACTAAATCTCCTAGAGTCATTAGAAATTTTCAAAAAAACCCGTAATCCCTCAGTTAATCTCCTAAACGAGCAAACTGACCTAATCTTTTCCCAACTTTTTAATCTCACCCAATCTCAAACAGATAAGTCCTCATCTTCGGACAAACACCGCCCCCCCACCCCACCAAAACTATAAGGGTATATATTCAACTTTATCAATTTGTTAAGTCACTTGAAAATGACCGTCAAACGTCGAAACTCGAGTCGTGATATGTGTACAAATTTATATAACTGTGAATAATAAGTTATATAATATTTTTACATAATATAAGTGTGGTAAAAAACAAAGTGAATTTTTCAATTCAATGTAAGTATGGATTACCACGTAGTAACTGTTGCAACCATCCTATTCACAAATACATAAATAAATTCAAGTAAAATAGATTTTTAATTTTTAATTGCTTTAAAATTGTGTACTGAATATTTTGCTTGTCCTCTTATTTGTAGGTTAAAAACTCTAGGAATAACTGTCATATAGTTTCTCTAACGTCAAAATACTAATTGGTCGGATGATCAATCACTATAAAAACTGTTTATCGTGCGATATTTATTGTCTTATCAAATTTTTCACAGTCAGTACTTTATTTTTATCAAAAAACTTTTTATTTCGATAATTTAAACCTGTATTCATTTACAAATGTCAAAAATCAGCACAAAAATCATTTTTAAATCATAAAAATATCCAGAAATAGTAAGGTTACTTTTTGTACATTTCTGTCTAAAATGACGTAAATCTCGGACTGGTTATTTTATTAATTAAATACACACATGAAACTTTAAGTTATAACAATGTTATGTACGCCAATGTTGTGTATCCAATACAGAAAAGAATATAGAATTTTCTTCTGTTAATAAACAATTATGTCACCAAAAGATTGTCTTATAGTTATATAGTTTTCAAATTATGGCCAATCAGTACCTACTGATCAACAACTGTACTATTTACCCCTATCCTTTCTCAGGATAAAACCGTTCAAATACCCAACTTTTGATAAAACAAAGCCTCCAAAATTACACACGGTACACAACATAGTTTCATATTTTAGGTTGCCCGCTCAAAATGTGCAAAATGTTGCGTCTTTTCTATTCCCGCTTATCACCCTGTCTCTCCGTCCATGTTTACTTGCTGGCGCGCCGACAGTCGGATTTGGGCCCCGCAAGAAACTCGGCCGAATCGTATTGGGAGACGAACGTGTTAAAACGATCAAAATCATTTGCGGAAACCCTCGTACAATATTGTACTTTAAAATATGTGACTAGCATATGACTAACATATTGAGAATTAGAATTAGGTATTAAATGGATTTATAAATATTATTGTATCTCATGCATTTTTTATATTTTTTACATCAAAATCTCTATTATATTTAAATATTTGTTTTGAGATTTCTTTCAATTGCCCCCAAGCGTTTTAACGTTTCCTTATGCCTGTTTTTATTATCCAGGGGCAAACTTTGTTATGATAAACATAATACAAATATTAAAACATTTATTTTCTTATCGAATGTTTACATTGCATTAACTCGCCAATTGATTTCACATAAAACAAAGAGGTAAAAAGAACAAGAAAACATTTAAAGACAAGGAACTCATTGATATTCTTTGTATAACTTTATATTATAATAATAATACTTTATTCCAACAGGCAACCCAACATACATACATTTTTCATGTTAAAATTACATTATAAAAATTTCTTATCTTAGTGTAACGTTCTTCTTCTTACATAGGATCACTTTAGTCAATACATTAACTAAGTCTCTTTGAGAGGATTGTTCGAGCCTTGCGGTCCTCCCAGTACTTTTTCATACGTACTGATCTTCGTGTCCGTTCTTCAATTGAAAATACCCGTATTCTGAATTTCTTCTTTGCGGGTGGGAAGCGGATGTTTGTGTCCTTGATTTTTTGACTTAATTGTATCTTGTCTTTGGTGTCTTCTGGTGTAAGCGCAATTTATTTCAGATCCTCTTTTATTTTTCTGATCCATCTGCAACCTGTTGTGGAATTTTTGGAGCATTAGGCATAGTGTCAGTAATGGGTTCTAGCTCTTTGTACACTACTTTGTTGGACACTATCCGTCACTGTCCGTCTTTCTGGTATTTTTTATTGATGCACGTTCTTCGAATTCTGTTTTCGATCTTCTGAAGTTTGTCGGTCTTTGATTGTTCATTTAAGTGAAACAGTGTTTCTGCTGCATATGTAGCTTCTGGTTTTATAACTGTGTTGTAGTATTTTATTTTTGCATTTATAGATAGGCACTTTTTCTCCAGTCCGTAGTTTTTCTGTTTCCAGGGTCCCAGGGTCAATTTTCGTGCTTCAGCTACCTTATTTTTTTATATAGATTGTTTGTTATTATTTCTCCAAGGTATTTGAATTGGCCTACAATTTTGACTTTATTGCCATTTATGTTTACTTCTTTCAATGCTGTTGGTTTTTGAGGCATAATTACCGTTTTTCAAATGATATTTTGAGGACAATTTTACTTAAAAAGTTGAAAGTTTTGCTTTATCTATGTCATTTGTTAGTAGTGCCAAGTCATCAACAAAACCAAGGCAGTTTGTTTTGATCTTTCTATCTATTTTTATTTTTGGTGGGTAGGTACTGTTTAAACCATTCCCTCATTACCATTTCTAGAGCGCAGTTGAACTATAGCGGTGAGAGTCCATCTTGACGTGATCCTGTTTTGATCTTGAATGGTTCCGATAATTCGCCCCTGAACTAAACTTTTGACTTGCTGTTTGTCAGGGTCAGTTTTATCCTGTTTATTAATTTGGGGTGTAGTCTAGGGTGTCTTAGAATGTTTAGTAGGGATTCCCTGTGGATGCAATCATATGCTTTCTGTAAGTCTATAAATGTGATCACCATATCTCTATTTCTTTTCCTGTTGTAATTCAATATTAGCTAGAGACTCATGATCTGGTCAGGACAGCTCCTCCAGGGTCTGAAACCTTGGTATTCTCCTAGTTCCTTCTCAAGTTGTAATCTGATTCTATTAAGGATGATTCTTGAAAGGATTTTGTATGTTATGTCTAAGAGTGAAAGTCGCCTGTAGTTGTTAGGATCTATTTTTGCTGCTCCTTTGTTTACTGGGTAAATGTTGGCTGAGGTCCAGTGTATTGGTATCTTCTTTTGAATACAAGCTGTTGATGAAGAGCAATTTTTCTGATCTTCCTGCATATTTCTAGATCTCTGCAAAGGTCTGATCTTCTCCCGGTGCTTTGTAATTTTTCATCTCATCCAGTGCTTGGCTGACTTCCTTTATTGTTGGGGGGTTGATGTTTTCTGTTGGTGTTGTTATTGGAGTGTCGGTGTCTTAAGTTAAGGAGTTCTGTTGGTTCTTTGCAATTTATGAGTTCATTGAATTATTTAGCCAGGATTCTGGCATTGTTTGTATTGTTGTGGGCCAGATTACGATTTTCATCCTTCATTTATAGCGTTGGTGTTTCATAATTTTTGAAGTGGTTTTCTGAATGTTTTGTAGTCATCTCGCGATTGTGTTTTGTTGAATTCTTCTTCAACTGATTTCAATGTGTCCTTATGATGTTGTCTTTTTCTTCTCCTAAAGTTAGGGTGGTTTTCTTTGTTCTACTAGATTTTGGAAAGACATATCTGATTTTTGAGATTGGTGTGACAGCCATGCTTGATGTCTTTTCTCTAAGTGTAACATTATTAATTAAAATCAAACATTTCACAACGTAGATTTTCATTATTTTAACAAGTTTATCAAACAAAGCATTGCTTACAATACATATAATAAATATAACAGTCACCCTCACCATACTATTATAAATCAAAAACTTAGAACTTCCACCACATCATACATAATGTGGTAGAGGTCCTAATTAGTTTTAATATTTAGAACTTCCTTAATTTTAATATTTAGGAGTAGTTGGCGTTTGTTTAAATTCCTTTAGTGATCGGGAATCTTTGATTTCAACAGGGAGGTCATTGTACTTTAACAAGCCTCTATGAAATAATGAATTTGTAGAGCATAAGTTGTTCTTTGAACATAAAAATCATTGTTTCTGCTAACGGGATAACTGTGTATTTGGTTTCGGAATACAATAAATTGGTCCAAATAACCAGGGGCCTCTCCAGATGTAATTCCTAAGATCAAACATATTGCGTAATAGAACAACCTGTCTTTAACTTAAAGGCAATCCAAGATCTGCCGCATTTTTATAATTGGGATATACCTCTGCATCTGAGAATAACACGCATTCCTCTATTTTGTAGTTTTTGCATCTATGCAATAATATTACCATCGAGAAATGCAAGAACTCTAGCATAGTTATCAAAATGTGGTTCTTTTATAGTTTTATAAACAGTTAAGGTAGTCTGAGCGCAATTAAAACATTCAAATCCAACAAGGTGCCGGGAATAGACTCTATCGCCCCAGAACTTCTTAAAGCATAATATGGGAAATGTGGGTGACAATGGAAATGGAATCCCGGAAGGTTTAAAAGAGGGAAGAATTATCAAACTTCCCAAGAAGGGCGATCTAACAATCTGTGATAACTGGAGGGGCATAACAATATTAAACGTTCAAAATCCTAGCAGGCATTATTCAAATTAGAATGTCAAAGAAAATAGACCTAAGACCCAACCAAGCTGGTTTTAGAACAACAAAGTCGTGCATTGACAACATCAACACGATCAGAATTATTGTGGTAACAATCAAACGAGCTTAGCTCCCAACTTATAATTATCTTTGTTGATTTTGCTCGGGATTTTGATATTATATCGCATGATACGTTATGGGAGGTCCTAGAAACAAAAAAACGTCCCTCAAGACCTAATCGCAATGACAAAGGCGCTGTACAACAAAGCAAACTGTTGTGTATCTCATGACAATGAAAGACAATGAAAGTTTCCTCTTAAAAACTGGAGTAAGATAGGGATGCGTGTTATCGCCCCTGCTTTTCAAAATAGCTCTAGACCACGTACCTACTGGAGAAAATTAATAACTCTAAAGGTATACGCTGGACTTTAAACTCACCGGTCAGTGACTTATAGTATGCGGACGATAAATGCCTGTTAGGCCATAACTACCAGGACGTCCAAGGAAACCTCTCGGCACTTTCAACAGAGGCCTAAAAGATTGGTTTGAAAATCAACATCGCTAAAACCACGTCCATGCAGATACATACAAAGAAGAAGATGGTATTTACGAGTAATGATTGCCCAGTTGAAAACGTGCAAACGTTTACCTATCTAGGGAGCTTGATAACTGAAGCAGGTGGTGCAGAATGCGTCATCCGGCGAATTAGGTAAGCATTCAGACAATTAAAACCGGTATGGGACTCCAGTCAGTAAACTCTCGTATGGGACTCCAGTCTCGAAAACTACTAAGATACGTCTCTTCCAATCAAATGTCAAATCTGTCCTTATCTATTGATGCGAAATCTAGCAAATGTCCAAATATCTTGAACACAGACTGCAGGTGGCAGTTAACAAATTCCTGCGCAGAATCATAGGTGTCTACTGGCCTGACAAGATCTCCAACCAAGAACTGTTGCGTGTAACACATCAAAAGAATATATAAACATCACCAGAAAACGGGGGTGGATCGGGCATACAATACGCCAAGACCACCACAACATCGCCAAGATCGCTCTCGATTGGAACCCTCAAGGAAAGAGGAATAGAAGGAGACCAGTGCAAATATTGAAAAGAACTGAAACTGCAACTCAGAAAAAAACCTACATGGAGGTGAAGGCGCTGGCGAAGAACCGGACTCGATGTTTATCGATGTTTCACCAAGGAGTAACAAGAAACGTGAACCCCAAAAGTTTCACCGTTATTATTTATATTTGTGACATTTTTGTCAATCTGGTTGTACTTATAAAGCGTTGTATGATCAGGGCTTTGGTGTTATTAACATTGACTTTAAGTTTATTGACGTTAAGAAAGTGCGATACATGCTTCTAAGTACAAAGAATTATTTCAATTGCCCTATCCATTACTTGCCTTACATTACTTGCAGTCACCACCATATCATAAGCAAATAAATTACGGAATTCACAATCTTGAATAGCCTTGACAATATTTAGGTATAGGATAAATAAAAGAGGATCCAGTATACTTCCCTGGGGAACCCCACAGGTGACAGTTTATTGCCAGAAAAAACATTATCGACTTTTATACAGTGTACTCTTCCTAATAGGAAACTGTTAAACCAAACTAGCACATTGCCTGTTAACCATAGTATTAAAGTTTAGTTAGTATAGCAGTAAGGTCGACAGTTTCAAAAGCTCTTTTAAACTCGAAAGGAAGACTGCAATAATTATCAATTTCCAGTTAGACAATGTCAACTGTAAAGCAGTTTCACAGGAATGCTTCGATCTGAAGACAGATTGATAATCCATTAATATTTTATTGTTTTCAATATAACTTAATATTGCAGCTACTTGTAATATTTTTCTGGAGGTGGTAAAGTAATAATAGGGCGGAAGTTCGTAGCTTCATTAGAATTGATGATCTTAGGTACTGGTACAACAATACTTTAAGTGGGAAATGACCAGTTATTAGAGAAGTATTAACGAAATTTAATATTGCATGCACTTTAACTTTGGAGATACCTACAGGACCTATAACTTTATAATGGAATGGAGTTAGATCAGCCTATAGATGCAGAGCAATGAAGAATAATATATAAATAAACTGTGGCTTGCTAGCTTAAATATGTTATAAACGCACATTTTTAATTAAAGTGTTTGCACACAGTGCATCAATAAAAAAAAATCTGTTTTGCGGTCATATAAATTAATGTGACCGTATCACACTGAGCCTTTGAGTAGAGGCAACATACAATCGCTACAAACTCACTGAAAAATGTGCTGTTGTTATTTTTTATTCAAATTTTATTACAAAATATTGGCTATTTTTTTTCTTAAATATTAAAAAAAAACAAAATAGTATACTGTGCAACTAGGGCGGTAAGTTGTCAATTGCTCACGAGAGCAAAATTGGGCTCAGCGCTCATGCGATCGAGAGGACGGTTGACAATACCGCACGAGTTGCAGATAATATTTTTTATTACTTATGCGAGGGGACATATCTTATAAGTTTGGGGTCCAGGAGCGATCCAAAAACAATAGAATCAAAAATTTGCTTTCTCAATTGTCTCCGGTGGTGTGGATTCGTCATAAGAACTCTTATCAGTCTCCAGTATCACCATTTAGACTCATTTTAAAACGTTTTCTTTGATTTTTATTTTGTAATCCAAAAAAATTTCTGTCAGTTTTACGTCACTTTTTTAATATTGAGGTGGTCACAGTGGTGTAGTGGTGAACGCATCCGCTAGCTATGCATGAGATCCCGGGTTCAATCTCCGGCCAAGCCGTGAAATTTTTTCACGGAACTTTGCTGTGGGCACCTCGTGGAAAGCAATGGCAAACTACCACGAGTAATTCTGCCTCGTAAAAACCTCTCAACTAGTGCCGTTCGGAACCGGCGATAAACTGCTAGGTCCCGTATATTAGTGGATGATTTGTTCCACAAGTATGCCTTCGCTCTCGGAGGTTTTATTTATTTAATTGTTTTTTTTTTAATGTAACTTTTTGATTTTTATTGAATATTTGAATGCGTTACCCTGTTAAGTTATGAGGTGATACAGCCAAAAACAGTATTTTGTCGCACTAAAAATGGGGCGCCAGGATGGTGCTTATCCCGCATGAGTAATAAAAAATGAATTTAAGTTATTAATTTTTTTAAACATTTGATCATTAACTGTTACAGCTTAAAATAGCAAAATAGCAAATTAAGATTTAAGTCAATACACCACATAATGATAAAAATTAGACATTAAAATAAGTTATAATATTTGCATATGTTTGGATATAAAACCATAAAATGTCAAAAATGATAATGCCAATAAACTGCAAAATGTCAAAAATTGAGCTATAAAGTAAGCGTTGTAATGTAAAATCTCAATAATGACATGACGTCAATCAACCGCGTATTATTAAAAAATTAACTAAAACCCTCAAAATTACTAAACTTTATTATTACTAATTACTATGAATCATAATCATACATTCGCGATGGCGGCAGGAGAAGATGCTCGTAATGTGCCTCCTAAAATAAATTTAGTTTGTCATCCACAAACGGTATATAGTCATGTTTCTTGCCTGTTATGTGATTCACCGTATTGTAAAAGTGATTTTGTTAGAAAATCTAGTAAAGGGAAAGGTTTTTTTCTTACAAATACGTCTGTAATATGCCCCGAACACGGAATAACCTACAGCGCCAAACACGTGCAAAATAGAGAAGACGACAATTTTAACCAACTGCAAATACTAAAATTAAAAGCTGAAATCATAAATCAAGAAATACTTAATCTTAGTATCCAATTTGCTGATGATTCTAGAAAATCTGAAGAAGAACTTGATGATAGTAGTGCAAGTGATACAGTTTATTCTATAGGTATGTTGTTAAAAGAAAATAAAAATGCCAAAAAAACTATTGATGATTTAAAAAGAATAAATGAAGAGTTAATTGAAAGTAATAGATTTTTAAGATCTAGCTTTAACAGCAAAATGCCAACAATGTCTTATTCATCTGCAGCTAAAATAAATTCTGAAGTTTACAAAAACCAGAAAAGTATTAGTGAAATTAAAACAATAATTATTACTCCAGACAAATCTCAAACCCAAGATGATACTTTTACAGCAATCAAAATCAAAAAACGTTTATTTCCCTATGTAAGCTTGCAACACATATATACATATTTACATGTTTATACATATTTTCGAACTAAGTGAAATTATGTCAAAATCAAATCATTTCTATATTTCTTTTATTTTTGCCAAATACTCGGCCATATCGTATGGTTCCATATCAATTAATATATTCCGTATATCCTGTTTAAGTTTATTAGAATTCGTTGTACATTTTATTCTCTTCGGTAGTGTGTTATATAGTTTAATATTAATATATGGAGGTCCCTTTTCGGCCATTGTTAATCTATGTGTAGGTATTGTATAGTTATTAGTTCTTGAATTTATAATTTATAATTACCATTCCTATGCTTTTCAAATAGGTTTTTGTATTTGAAGGTAAACACTAGTGTTTCGTAAACGTATAATGCTGTTATTGTTAATACTAGTGCTGCTTTAAATTTTCCTCTACATGTTTCCTTATATTTCAAATTTTCTATAATTCTTAAAGCTTGTTTCTGAACTTTAAAAAAAATTTGACATCACTTCCTCCTCCCCAGAACATTATGCAAAATTTTGCATGGCTCTGGAAATTGGCCAAGTAAACTATCCTGAGGACCTCTCTCGAAATATATTTCTGTAGTATCCTTAGGGCGAATACTGTTCTGTTTAATTTCTTGGATACTTCATGTATGTGTTGTGACCAGTCCAGGTTACTGTCAATAGTCAGTCCTAGTAGTCGAACGTGTTTTTGGAACGCTGTCATTTAGTTGTTGATTGTTACGTCTATTGGGTATCTTTTTGTGCTTCTTTTTGTCTTGAAAACAATAACATTAGTCTTCTCCTTGTTTACAATTAATTTATTTTCCGTAAACCATTGTATCAGGTTTGCCATGGTTGAGTTTATGTTCGTCGTTATATCTTCTGTCCTTGAATTTATCGTTAGTATGGTGGTATCGTCTGCGTAGTTAATGATTTTGTGTGGTGATGTCTCTGCTGTTTTCGGTAGGTCATTTATATACAGGGTGAACAGTATTGGCCCTAGGATACTTCCCTGTGGTATTCCTACATTCACTAGCCTGGCAGATGATTTTATTTTCCCTTGTGTTGTGCTTAATTGTGTTATTTACTTCCTGTTGGATAGGTAAGACCTAATCAGCTCCGCTACGTTTCCTCTCATTCCATATTGTTGTATTTTATTGAGCAATATATTATGGTCCACTGTGTCGTATGCTTTCGACAGATCCAGGAGTATGCCGCTGGGGATATTATTTGCTTCTAGGTGTGTCAGTATATGATTCACAAATTAAAAACACGCCGTCTCTATTGATCGACCTTTAATAAATCCGTGCTGCTCCTCGCTCAGAATTTTGTGCTTTGTAATAAATTGTGTAATTTTATCTGTTATTACCTTCTCAAATATTTTAGAGAAGGCCGATTGTAAGCTAATTGGCCTATAATTATCAATATTATTTCTATCTCCCTTTTTGAATACTGGTACAAGTAATGATACTTTTAGTTTATCCGGGAAAATTCCGTATTCAAATGGCCCTATGGCCCTATTATTTCCTCACATGCTTCTTTTATTATCATTATGGGGATATCATCAAATCCAGTGCTTTTTTAATTTTTTAGATTTTGAATGATTATTCATATTTCGTTGTCGGTGGTGGGGAACAGGAACATTGACCTTGTGTTGCCGTCTATCTTGTTCTGATGTTCAACAATTGGTAGCTTCCTTATTAGCTCTTGTGCTCTATCAGCGAAGAAATTGTTTATATTTGTGACTTCAGTTTCTGCATTTTCTAGATCCTGATTCTTAAAATCTTCTTTATTTTTGTCGTTTATATGGACTATTTGTTTTACTGTCTTCCAGGTTGTTTTCATGATATTATCGCTTTCCATTATTTGTTTTCCGAAAAAATTTCTTTTTTCTTGCTTCAGTTGTAATATATACTTTCTGTGTGTTCTATTGTATTTTCCTTTAAGGGTATTGTCGTAACGTGATAATATCTGGAGTAGTTCTAATTCTGCTTTGGTCTCTTTAATTATCGCATTATTAAATACTTTGTTGTTTCTTTGCTTATTTCTTTTCCTAATCTTGTCATGAAATGAAAATGACTTGTGATTCATGAAAACCTGTCATGAATATTTCTATGAAACCTTCCCATTGACTGTTGACGTCTGATTTATTAAGTTGTTGTAAGTGGTCCCATGTTTGTATCCGTAGATATTTTTTAAACTTTCCCTTGTTTCCGTCTGAGAATTGCCTGTATATGTAATAGGTCTCCCTTTTCTTGATATAGAAGGTGATTTGTTGGGCGTAGTGATCGGATATGTTAAAATTAATTGTATTTGTTTTGTATTCCCAATGTACATTGGTCGCTATGTTGTCAATGCATGATCCAGATGATGGGTGGCTTGTCTCCTTCATAGTTAATTTGACATTGAAAGACTGGAGCAATTGAGTTATTTGTTCTTTCTTGGGTGATTTTTTAATAAAGTTAATATTGAAATCACCTGCCATAACAAAGTTTTTATTCTCTTTTGTTAGTTTGTTTAGCAATTGGCGTAGTTTCTCCAAAAAGATATCGATACTTGTAAGTGGTGCTCTGTATATGCCTATAATTACTATTTTTTCTTTATTAACGTCTGTTTCTATGGAAGCGCATTCGAAAACATAGGCTACAGCCATGTCATTGATATCTTTTCTGGAATCGCTAATTATACTCTGGTTATTGTATACCGCTACACCGCCGTGAGCACCTTCTTTCCGGCAGAAGCATGATGTTAATTTGAAGTTTTTAATTATGTATGTTTCTAGTTGGTTTTTACTTTTCCAATGTTCTGTTATGATTAGAAATTGACAATGTGGGTTTTTCTCTAGCATGTTCTCGATTCTGTCCACGGAGTTGTCGAGTGACTGCGAGTTCTGATTTATTATGCTGCATTTCTCTAAAAGTCGGGCCTTGGTTGAGATGGTGCCCGAAAATTTTGATTTCTTCTTCTATCTTCTAGAAGGAATTTGTATCTTTGGTGTCTAATACCTTCAGGCCAAAATGAATCCTGGTAGACCTCCTCTTTCAAGTCCATTTCTACACCGACTTTAAAACATTTGTTATGCGGTCTTTGCATCATTTGTTTGGCTTCTTCTGCGATGAAGGCTGTACTGGTTTTTCCTGTTTTTTCACATAGATATTTCACTATCATTTCCTCGTTTACGTGATCTTTTGCTCTCGAAATGCATAGCCATATTTTAGGATTATTTTCTCGACCGATGAAACCAGTGGCTTTTTCTTCTGCAGGTACTTTTCCGCTTCCTATGGAAACTCGCTTTTTCCTGTTTTGTTGCGTCCTGTTGTTGAATTTGTGGCCGACTGTTTCTATTTGCTGCGTTCTAGGTGCATTACCAATTTGAGAAGTAGATGGCGCGTGCTCGATTGTTGGAACTGTGTCGCGCGTGTTTACTGTATTCTTCCTAGTATAGATGGTGGGGTTTGTATTCATTGCGGTTTCTACTCCGGCTGTTTGTTTACTTATCTCCCTCGTTTTTTCGGCCATTAGCATTTCTATTTTGTTCTTGAGAAGTTCTGCGTTCTCCATTAGAATCCTGTTCTTATCTTCCATTTCCGCTATTATCCTTCTTAAAAGTGATTCTTGTTTCTTCAGAAATGTGTTTTCTATCTCTAAAGCGGCGTGGGTGTTACTTGCCGGGATTTCGGTGTCCTCTACGGTGATTCTATCCGATTCCAGGAACTCGTGCACGCATAGGCTGCTTCTTGTCTTCCTCATCTTGGGTAAGCAGTTCGGATGGAATATTAGTTTACACTTTACACATGTAGCACTTTCTTTCGCTATTTTTCCGCAATAATTGCAGAGGTTCTCACAAGTTTCTCTTCTATCGGCCATCTTTCTTCTGTCTCAGTAAAAAGTTCTCAGTAAAAAGTTCTTTAATTGCAGCTAAAAAAACAGTGAATAAAGTTTCAAAAGGAAAAAAAAAGTGTTATTGTGAAGTGTGATAAGAAAAGTGGGCAAGAAATAAAAATAGCTCTCGAGCAAGACCTTGGAGATAAGGCAAAGGTTAAATTTGCTGAAAACCTTGACCCATTAATAAAGATCTATGGTATTGACAATGAATTCTCTGAGGAAGAATTAGTTCAAGATATTTGTGAAAGAAATGACATTAAAGAAGATTCTTTTAGGATTGAATATATTTATCCCAAAACGAAAAATACTAAAGGTATCAAACTAAGAGTAAAAACTGACTTGTATATGAAAATTGCACAACAAAGGAGTCTACATATTGGTTATCAAAATTGTAATCTCATCTATGATGCTTATAATATAAATCAGTGCAATAAATGCCAAGGTTTTAATCACAAATTTTCCACATGTAATAAAATACAGTGCAGTTTCTGTGCAGAGGAACATAAATCTGAAGATTGTAAAAATAAATATAAGAAAAAAAAAATGTGTAAATTGTGTTCAATTGTCTGCAAATCAGTTTTTGTCCAAAAAGAGAAGTATTGATCATGAAGCCACAGATAAAAATAACTGTGATACTTATAAAGCCAAATTAAACAAAGTTATTAGACAACAAATTATCCAATTGAACCAGCATTTAATAAAGTAAATAATATGAATCACCGCAATGGATAACTAATCTTCGCAAAATCAGGAAAATTATTTCCCTACATTACCATCGTTCATTGATCAAAATCTTAACATGCTGGAATCACTACAGGAGCAACTGATTGATAATGAAGCTATATTTACAAACACTAGTGAACTTGATGTTTATTTACGTAAGTCCAACAAGGAGTATATATTGTGTGTCAACATAAGAAGCCTAAATGCGAATTTTACGAGCCTACAAACTTTTGTGGAAAGTTTTGAAGTCCAACCGTCAATTATTATATGTACTGAAACATTGAAACATCGAATTTTTGTCGTATTTTAAATTACCGGGATATAAAATATATCACTATGAAAGTTGCATAAACCAAAATGATGGTGTTGTAATGTATATTAAAGAATATGTAAATGAAACCACAGAAATTATTGAAATCGGTATGCTAAAAATTCTTGCTAAAAAGCAAAAAAACATAATGAAACTTGATAATTTAATTAGAAAGTCTCTAATTGGTAAAAACGACCCTCCAGAGAAGTGGATAAAAAACCTTTCCGATGTCACGATCCCCAAAGAAGTCAAAAATTTTCTGGCGCTAGGCCCTAAGTTCAATTTGCCATATAACCCTAAAAATTTCCCCTTATACGACATCTTGGCTGACATTGAAAACTTGCTTGAAGAGGTACCCACTTCCAAAAAAGATATGAGTAGAGCTGAAGCTACTTATGTGGTTTCGAATCATATTAATAAACTGGAGAACTTTAGGGCGGCACTGCCAGACCCTCGACGGTCATGTGACCGGTTCCTTAAAACACATCCAGAACTACTGGTTCTCCAAGCCGATAAAGGCAATGTAACGGTCATTTTGAAAAAAGAGGATAACCGATCCAGGATTGTCGACCTTCTGTCAGATGCAGCCACTTATGCTCCCTTAGATAGAGAACCCACCTGTGGGTTTGGACGAAGAAACAATGAATTGGTTAAGAAACTTAAAAGCAAAGGTTACATAGACCAAACTACGTACAAAACCTTAATTGTACACAATGCTATGCCCCCTAAAATCTACGGCTTACCTAAGATCCACAAAGAAAATTTTCCATTAAGGCCCATTGTTTCTTCAGTTCAATCTCACTCCGAAAAGTTGGCTAGGTTTATTTCGAATATTCTTTACACGTCCTTCGCTGACTACGTGTTCAGAATTAAAGACTCTTTTGAATTCGCCACTGCCTTAAATAATTACCAAGTACCCGATGGTCATGAATTGGTGTCTCTGGACGTGTCATCGCTGTTCACTAATATACCGTCAAAATTATTTTTGGATATTATCAAATCAAATTGGGAGTTGATTCGCCCATCTTGCAAAATACCCCGCAAGGTTTTTTTGGAACTTATTGAATTCATTTTTGATACGACGTATTTTTCGTTTGAAAATAAGTTTTTCCTTCAGATTTTCGGAACCCCCATGGGATCGCGCTTATCTCCGGTGGCAGCGGAGATTGTTATGAACACTTTAATTAAGGTTTCTTTGGACAAACTTAATTTCGAAATCCCATTTTTGTGGCAATATGTGGATGATATTGTCTGTGCCATCCCGCAAGGGTCCAAAACTGAGGTCCTAAGAGCCTTCAACTCATATAACGAACGTCTTACCTTCACAATTGAATCTGAAAATAATAATACTCTACCCTTTTTAGACACCCTGATTATCAGGACAAATGACAACCGCATTAATTTAGATTGGTACCAGAAACCTACCAGTTCGGGCAGATACCTGAATTATTTTTCATGCGCTCCTTTTCAGCACAAGCTGAATGTAGTTTTGGGTCTTAAGACGAGGATATTCAAGATTGTACATCCAGATCTTCGTAATGATAGTTTAGAGAGATTGTTTAATATCCTAAAGAAGAACAGCTATCCCACAACAGTACTTAGGAAGTTGTTGTTCTCCAATCCTACAAGACAACCTGTCGCTGAGGTGGTCGCAGAGGACGACACGAAAATATTCAAGAGCTTACACTTTGTAGAATCACTGTCCCCCAGAATAAAATCAATTTTCAAGAACAAGAGCACAGCCATTATAGCGGATAAATGTTATAACACCATCAGCAGATCTTTCATTCGCCTTAAAGATTCAACCCCCACGTTAATGCAATCAAATGTAATCTATCGCATTCCGTGTGCCGAGTGTGAGCTTGTGCACGTTGGTCAGACCGGCCAAAGATTGTCATCCAGACTGGCCAATCACAGAAGTGATTGCAGACTAAAACCCCACTCTTGCGCCTTAGCAACACATTGCAATGACAAGAACCATAGGGTCAATTACGATGACCTGAATGTTCTTGCAAGGGAGCCACGCTTATCTAAGAGACTTTTCTTGGAAATGTGTTTCATTCATAACGCCGGTGCAGCCATGAACTCAAGGAAGGACATGGACGGGTTGAGCAATATGTATGTTTGGCTCATGACTTGGGCGACGTCTAGACACAGTTAACTTGATGGGTGGTTTCTGTTTTGCTATTTATTTTCTATTTGTGCTGCGGTTTCGTTGTCTCTAGTGGTTCTACTGTTATACAATTTCCTTAAATGGGGGTCGTTGAGCTCCTGTTTTTCTAAGAAGATCTAGGGATCGTCCAGATTGCCTGGGTTTCTGGGAAACTGCGATGTAGTGGCGGTTTCAAACAAAAAAAAAATTTCGAACGGTATGTCTTCAAACATTGGTTAAATATTCTTTTTCCTGTGTGCTTGTGACTCCTGTGTCCTTCTAATGTCACGATCTTTCCCAATGCGCACCTTCGCAGCTCAATTGGAAAAAAAATGTTTTTTTAAACTTTAATTTATTTTAAGAGAACGAAAAGGTTTTGTTGGTTTCCTCGTGCTGTGCCGATCGGGTTGGTGTCCGACATTTTGTAAACTAAATATTAAATTTCAAACACCGAAATTAAAATTCACCATGGCTCGTTTTACAGCAACGATTATGTAACCCACATTGTTGGTCAAGTTATATGATGTTACACGTCTTAATTAATTGTTCATTACCTTCTTTGTAAGTAATCAATAACATCTTTCACTTGTTTTATGTAATTTTCTGTAATAATTTTGTAGGTCTTGAAAAAGATTTAATCAATAAATCGAAACGTCGACTTAAGAAGAATTTGAATTTAAGAAGAATTTGTTTTTTCTGTTAATCGTATTACCCGAATTCTACCGTTTGCGTAGTAATTTTTATAATATATATATATATATATATATATATATATATATATATATATATATATATATATATATGTAATGATATGCATAAATGAGCATTTGTACACGATTTAAAAACCTTTTTGCCAAAAAAATAAACTCTAAAAATCACATTATTATTGGAGACTGTAACCTAGATATTTTAAATTTGGATAATATTAGCCAAGAACACTTAAATAACCTTCTAGAAAAAGAACTTGCTTTCAATCCATTACACGACCATCAGGTACAAATTCTAATCAAGGGTCGTGCATTGATAATATGTTTATCAAAATTAAATCTTTTCAAACAAAATTAATAAAACTAGAAAATCTTTTTAATGACCATTACCCACTTTTTCTTGAATTTTTTTTTAAATTAGTGGATGAGTGTATAATATAATTCGATGTTCTATGTTTCAGTACATATAATAATTGACGGTTGGACTTCAAAACTTTCCACAAAAGTTTGTAGGCTCATAAAATTTGCATTTAGGCTTCTTATGTTGACACACAATAAAATCGAAAACAAAAAAGAAAAAAATAAATCAAAAATCCCCTAGAAATCCTTGGATTACTGGGGAAATAATACAATTATGCAACAAAAAAGAAGCTCTATACAAAACATGGCAAAATGATGTATCAAATATAAATCTTAAATAATGAATACAAAAACTTAGTCAAAGAATTAGATAAAAGTATTAAAGACGCCAAATATAAATATGAGTATAATGAATTTGAAAGCAACTCTGGTGACTCCAAGCGTATATGGTAACTAATTAAAAACAAACTAGGTAAAAAAATGAATACAAAAGAAAATATCAAATATATTATAGATAAAAATAATAATGTAAAAATAATTGATTCAAATGAAATAGCTAATAAAATAAGTTATTATTTCTGTAATGTGTGTAAAGAGTTAGCGAATAAAATAATAAAACCGCAATATAAAGTACGTAATATGCATCCAATGATCTCCAAAACTATTTATCTACATATGACAAATAAAATAGAAGTTGCAAAAGTAATAAAAAAAATAAAAAAAGTGGCGTTGATGGGGTGAATACTAGAGTAATACAAGTTTTATCAAATTATATAGCTGAGCCTCTATCACATATAATAAACTTATGCTTCGTTAAAGGTGAATGGCCTGATGAGCTTAAATGTGCTGAAATTATTCCCATCCATAAATCAAAAAGTAAACATTATTCTGAAAACTATTAGGCCTATTTCACTGATTTCGAATTTTGCAAAAATATTAGAAAACATTTTACATAAAAGACTATTAAACTTTATTAGAACATGTAACATTATATCAAATAAACAGTAAGGTTTTCTAAGGGGTAAAGGAACAAAAGATGCATTAAATTTTATAGAATTTCTAAAAAAAAATTATGGTTTCAATAATTCATTATTATTATATCTCATTTGTTTTAGATATCGTGAAATCCCAAATCAGCTGTGCCGCATATCTTCGTCTCTCTCCAATCGTGCTCACCTCTCTCTCACTCCCAGTGCATCCACCATAAATTAGCAAAAAACACAAAAACGTAATGACAATAAACGCGAATTATGTTGGTCGCACTGGCCGCGAAGACGCGTCGCGATTGTGTTACCTAAATCTCATAGAAATACGCCGGGTTAAAATAGTGTGCAGAAAATTGTGAAAAACGGCGCAGAATTTTGGATGGAAATTCGGGATCCAACGAGATTTTCCGGTGAGTTTTTTAATATTATATTCTTAGTTTACTAAAATCTGATGGAAATTGTCAGAACATTATTCAGCAAATTTAGACTAGATTCTGTCTATACTAATCATTATTCACGTTAAACGTTAGAGATCTTAGTAAAGATTATGTAATTCCATTGCTTAGTGGAAGAGATAGAAAAAGGGATTCATAAAGCACGTACTATTATTACTATTCTGCGTGTTATAAGTTGCATGTGTTTGATTATAAAAGTGTTTACAGTATTCATTAATCACTTTCAGTGCACTTGCAAAGTTTTAATGTCTCTCGCTACCTTATTTGAGGTCACAAAAATAAGGTGCTTGTTAGAAGCTTTTTATTTCTGCCTCGGGACCTATAAATGCTAATGTCCAGAAATTAGGGTTTAAAAAATTTGAATATTAAAAGAATAAAAAAATGTTTTTTTTTTAATTTAATTAAAATATTACACTTAAATCCAATATAATATAAATAATATTGTAGTGGTGTGTATTAGGACAACTTTTTTAACACAATATTAGTTATATTTAGATGAAATAAAGGGGCAAATGTTCAGCTGTAGAAAAAGCTAACGGAAGTATAGAAGGAAGAATAGAATAAACGAAAAAGTGTTAGTAATGAGTTTTCACAATTTAAACTTTGCCGCAAAAAAAGTTAGTGCTTAAATTCCCACGTTAACCAGTTTATTTATCTTCATTTACATGCAGCACACACAATATACCTCTGAAACTCCGCGTAGAAATACATCATATAAGTTTAATATTTATATACTTGCATAGACGATAAAATCTTAACATTAGTAAAACGTGCATCGTTTGAACACACAAACGCGCTATTTCCAAACACAAAACTTTACTCAATTACCGAGTAATCAGGATTTCAATTTTAATATTTTTATTGTGAAGAGTTCAGAGAGACGCGCCGGAATAAATCGAACGATTTATGCAATCAGTGAGTCGACAAATCGGTTCCAAATTTTGAACGATATTCAAGCTTGAAATATCTTTTTTGCTTCACTTATTATTATCATTCAATATTTCTAGAACTTTTAGCTGCGTCCACTGATTGGTATCCTTCATCCCAAATTGATTGAAACGGCTTATTTTGTTTTAAACCCTTCGGTATAAGTTACAACAAAAACTCGCGGTTATGGCTTGACAAGAGACGACATAGGTCGAGAGTTTCAAAAATCTCGTCTCGTGTGAAGGCTCTAGGCTATCAGCCTAGAAGGCTATAGACTCTAGGCTAGCAGTAACTTATAATTTCAGCATAAAATTTTCGTAATTATTTGAATTCTTTGAGTTATGCGAATTTCAATGTGTACTGTTGCAATACTCTAGGACAGATCATTCAAGTGAATATTAAATGAAAGCAACATAAATTGTTTAAAATCTGATTCAAATTCTTTTAATTAGAAACATGTATACAAGTGTCTCTCTATAAGCTATGTATAATAATTTATCGTGTGAATCAACCATCTGAAGAGAATTTGTGACGTTAATTTGTAAACTTATGAAAAGCAAATTATTTACAACATAATTAGTTTATTGAATGTTAAATAATCACATTCTAACTATGTGAGATCAAAGATTTAGTTATGTACATGCAGTTTCTAGAATAAGGAGGCATTCCTTATATAAATTTAATATATTTAATCTTCCTCGTATTTGCGTCGCGCTTAGTCGGAAAATGTCTAGCTGCAGGGAAATTGTCAAGAAATATATTGCACGGACCATCACGGTCGCCCTGGATAACAGCGATGCTTCGCCATTTCAACATTAGATCCGCTTAACAGAACGTACTATATGCATAAATCCTCCTTTAATACATAATTCAGGAGTCGAATTTCTCTTCATACAACGCCGCTCGCAAATTGCAATTACGTTCCGGCCTTAATTAGCTTAAAACTATTAACACGTACTAAGAAACAGCCTTTAATTGAACTAGTGTATTTATATTCTTGTGCTGTACCACCCATCTCTTATTCATGTTAATCCCTCGCAATATGATCACTGTCTGGCACAACTTCAGACTTGGAATACAAATAAAGGCAAGTTTAATTAAAAAATGCAATTACAATTATCACTAGATAGACAAGACTAGACAGACAAAACTATTTCCTTGTAGAATGACCAGAGCGTGTGGATAACGATAATATTTTAGCGAATTAATATACTCGTGGAAATTAGAATAGGATTTGTAAAATTAAGTAATATTCGTTCTTACCTCAAAACTTATGAGTCCGCTGTTGTCTTGGTCGAGGGTATTGAAAACGTAGTGGGCGTATTGGCTGGAATTGGCTGCAAATAACAAAAGAAAAATGATGAGAAGATTTAAAAACAACTTCTTGCCGGGTTTCGTGTTCCCGGGCTGATACGTAGTTTTCGAACGCATTAAGATAACAATCGCGCAGAGAAACTCGAAAATAAACTTCGTTCGGCGTTTCGGGCAACCGCGCCGATAAATTACGGTCCTATATAATATCTCTCAATGATATCGGATATCCATACTTCATGAAAAACTACCATTTATATTTGGCTCGTTAAATGTAAATTGGCTTTTACGTGTTTTGTTGACTTGCATTTTTAAAATTAAACAGATAATGGTGATTTTGGTTTGTAGTTAGGTCTTGTTTGGCCTTATCTGGTTTGGTCTTTTCTGGTTTTATGTGCTCTTGTCTCGTCTAGTCTAGTGTTGTCTGATTTTGTCTGGTCTGGCCTGATATTGTCTGGTCTTGTCTCGTCTTGTTCTGTCCTGTCCAACCTTTTCCAGTCTTGTCCAGTATTTTCCAGTCTTGTCCAGTCTTGTCCAGTCTTGTCCAGTCTTGTCCAGTCTTTTTCAGACTTGTCAAGTCTTTTCCAGTCTTCTCCAGTTTTGTCCAATCTTATGCAATCTTGTTCAGTCTTATCCAGTCTTGTGCAAGTCTTCTCCAGAGAGACAAGACTAAACAGATAAGACCAAACAGACAAGACTTGACAGATAAAATAAGACGAACAGGGCTAGACAGACAAGGGTAGACAGGTAAGACAACACATATAAGACTAGACAGACTAGACTAGTTTAATCTAATTTATAGCTCTCATTAATCTGATTATTCACAAGTTATTTAGAATAACCTATTATTATTTTAGCAAACAAATTATTAAGTAAGTTAAATTGCAATGATTAAGAGTGAAGGTTCAAGTTTCTCAGGTCTCTAGTTATTTGTTCCCCAAACTTTCTCGACAATTTACTTGCGAATGCACCAATGACTTGCTAAACGAATAGCAATCTTATAGCTGTCACTCGTTTTCTTGTGAAATCATTGAAAATTCAAGAAATAATATTCAAAGTTCGTGTAACTTCTCCGCTTGTTTGGTCATTAGATTATATTTAATCGTTTACAGCTTATGCTTTAAAGCAGTGTTTTTCAACAATTATCATGCCGCGACCCCCTTAGCGTGAAAACAAATTTCTCGACCCCCTACCTTACCCTCCGCTGTTTCTAGATATCTAATCTGTACATAATTTTCACTTATTTTTAAAATTAGATATCGGCTAAATGCTTGATTACTTACACATAACAGACATTCGTGATCAAGTCATAGAAAAAATAAAAGCAAGTACTTTTATTTACGAAGAGATTGATGGAAGAAATACTGTTTTGTAAAGCTCTGCCTACGAATGCAACAGGTCAGTGCTTATATAACATGTACCTTGAAGCTACACAAGACTTCCATACCGTTTGGGCGAAGAAATGCATAGCTATTTCTAGTGACGGAGCAAAAGCCATGACTGGTTCGAAAAGCGGTTTTATTACCGGACTTAAAGCACTGATGCCAAACGCTTGTTGAATGCTTTGTTTTCTTCATCGTCAAGCTCTGGCATCCAAAACCTTGCCACAGGAATACAATGGCGTTCTTATTATTATTATAAAATTAGTAAATTCTATTAAAGGAAAAGCGTTACAGACACGTTTATTTCGAAACATTTGTGAAGATATGGGTTCACTGCACTAAAGTTTGCTTTACCACACAGAGGTTAGGTGGTTATCGAAAGGCAAGACATATCGTACTGACAAGCGTTTTGGAAAACTTCTGGCTGAACTTTTGTTGAATTTACAGGTCAAGTCCGAATATATCAAATTTATTTGTGACATGGAATTCCTTTTGAAACTGGCTTTTCTTTCTGACCTATTCGAGCATTTAAACACTTTGAATACAAGCCTTTAAGAGAGGGATGAAAATTTCATTACCACTAAAGACAAAATCCATGGCTTTACGAAAAGAGTAAACCTGTGGTCATTATTCATAAAGTAAGATAACTTTGATTCCTTTTCTTCTACTCAGTATTTTATTGGAGAAGTGGGATCTGAGATAAACATCTAATCATATATACCTGGCATGGAAATTTGATTGCAGAATTGTGATATTATTTTGAATTGTGATTAAGGATTTCTCAGTGGAAGAACTTTCAGAAAACACTGGGAAAAGGTAAATCATAAATCCGTTTTTAAAAGCAGCTACAGACAGTTTTGGGAACCAATCTAAAACAAAATCTGTTGCAATTACCTGCTGATGGAATGTTACACTTGGAATTCATCTAAAAAGTTTAACACTTTGGATAGCTTTTATCTAAAGAGAAAAACAGAATATCCACAATTAACCAAAGAAACTTTGAAGTGTATGATTCCATTTGCCACTTCCTATTTGTGCGAGTTGACGTTTTTTCGTCGAAGGCTCTAGGGCATCCAAAACACCGATGAAATTTCAAAAACCGGTTTACGGTTTTTTGTAATGTAAAAAAACCGGTTAACCGGTTAAAACCCGGTTTTAAGTATAAAAATAAAAAAATTGATTATTACCTCTTAAAACTTATTTAAAAAATAGTGCAGCTGTAAACGCAATAAAATAAATATTTATTTACGATTTATAATTATTTAATAAATAAAAAATATATTCTTGTATTATTTCATTATGTTTACGTAAAGAATAAAAAAAAAATGTTGTTAGAATAGATTCTCTATGAAGAGACACGATAATACACGATAAATCTAGATATATATTTATTTATCAAAGTACACAACTAGACTAAAATGTAAGAATGGAGTACAAGTATATATATATATATATATATATATATATATATATATATATATATATATATATATATATATATTTCTTTAGGATCAAGATTATGCGCACTCTAGAGCTGTGAACCTTTATTTGACTACAAATAAATCCACAATATAATACTTCATGAATAACAATAGAAAAATAAAATTATTTTCCACTTGAAAAAAATATAAAATAAATAAAAACCTAAATCGGGTTTTCTAAAAAAATTCGGTTTTACGGTTTCCTAAATTTTAACAGAAAACCCGGTTAACCGCGTTCGGTCTTAACCGGTTTGGATGCCCTAGATGGCTCAAATAAAAGGCAAACAGAGAAATCGCCTAAATTTTGAAAACGTTCTATGTGTAGCAAAAACATATTCGCGATGGGAAAAAATGATTAACAAGAAACAGGCCGAACCTTTTTGTTTGGTAGAATTTGTGTTCTACCAAACCTTTAATAAACCTTTGCATAGTTGAATTTTTTTTTTGAGCATGTGTCGGGCACTTTTCGACGTATTACTAAATATGTGCCCGAAACATTCATATTCCCGCCTTTCAAACTTAGCGGATACGCCTGCGCATAACTAACCGTAAAAAGGTCTATTAACCTTTTTTAAATAAATATAACATCTGGAAATAGAATGATTTTAGTTTTACTTTGAAAGACTCTTGAAGGTAGTACTCTCGTAAAACGGCTTTGCTTGATAATTCAACTATATACCACTCAATATAAAACGATGTTTTTGCCTACTACTGTCACGAGTGAGCTACCTTAAGGGCTCTTCATTTTTAATTTTAAAATAAATGCGATCCCTTTAAAGAGCCTTCGCGACCCCCTTAAAAAGACTTCGAGACCCCCCAGGGGGTCGCGACCCCCACGTTGAAAAACACTGCTTTAAAGAGTTAAATACTTAGTATTTATACTAGTATAGTACTAGTATAGTATATACTTATAGTAAAATAGAATAAACTGTATTCTGATCGTTCAACAGATATTGTAATTAAACCACTTTTTAGGTCCTGAATTGTTTTTGAACAGCAACACTCAATTGGTTGATGTAGTAGTAGTATAAATCTTTATCTACGACCACTATTGTAAATGCCCATAGTATTGTTTGTGGACAATGTAAATACATCATAACACAAACGTATGTAACAGTCCGCGATTAATGCTAAGTTATGATTGATAACACACATGTGTGTTTGGTTTACGATTTGTTAAATGGTTGGGAGCTGCTATTACGTGCTCATATGTTCAGCGCCCCCCCGTGCCACAATTCAGACTAACGGAAATTGACATTGCGTACAATGAGTTGCCTATATCTCACCAAATCCCCTATTCCACCTTGGCTTTTAGTATGCGCCACCCCGGTATCGCATATATTGCATTCATTCAGGGTGGGCAGCCCGGACGGTTAATGAAAACCGCCCTAGTTGTCGCCTCCCCGACCAGGATTCGAACCCGGGTCTCCCGCATTGAAAGGCGGGTATGTTGTCAACTACACCACCGAGGAGGACTGAGTTGCCTATATCTATGAGAACTCTTATTCTAGTTTAACCAAATAAGTACTAAAAAATAGGGTATGTAACCATTAAGAATGTATTTCTTTTCATTTCTTTCAAGTTTAGTAATGTCGAGTAACAGTTATATATGAAAATACAACTGTTTGTTTATTATTTTGTTGAATAATGATAATTAGGCGGGCTTCGTGAAGGGCAAAGAAACAAGAGAGCAAATTCTAAACCTGCGCCTATTATCGAGAAATGCCATAAACACAACATGCTGGCGTATATATGTTTTGTGGATTACCAGGAGGCATTAGCCTTAAAATGGTCACAACTCTGGTAGGTCCTTGCTGAAACCGGAGTTCCCACACATCCAATAAAACTGATCTGCAGCTTATAAACGTCTGGGTAATGGCACTATGTCACATCTACCCGATTCAAGTTCTGGAAGGGTGTTCGGCAGGGATGTGTGCTATCTCCATTACTGTTTAACATCTACGGTGAACACATAATGCGCCGAGCTCGCGAGGATTGGGATGGCGGTATCAAAGTGGGAGGTCAGAAAATCTCCAACTTCCGCTACGCGGACGACACGACCCTGCTTGCATTATCTGAGACCGAAATGGTTGAAATTATGCACCGGCTGGAGACGGTTAGTCTGTGTTTGGGTCTCGCAGTAAACAAAAGCAAAACTAAGCTGATGATAGTAGACCGATTTATGACTCTACCACCGACCATGCTTATGCGGGATTACGAGACGATGGAGAAGTTCCAGTACCTTGGTTCTATTATCACCAGCAAGGGAAACTGCCAGGCTGAAGTAAGGAGACGTAAAGACATGACTAAAGCAGCAATGACTCAACTCAGTAAGATATGGAAGGACAGTAACATAACTAATAGGACAAAGCTACATCTAGTCAGTACCCTTTCTTTATGGGGCAGAGACGTGGACGCTGAAAGTGGCGGACAGACAGAGGATAGACGCCTTTGAGATGTGGTGTTGGCGCCGCTTGCTGAGGATACCCTGAACAACTCGCCGCACAAACGTCTCTGTCTTGAAAGAACTGAAGATTGAGGGAGCGCAATGTCTGTCTCAGGTTTGCCTGCACAAGGTCTTGAAATACTTTGGCCATATTGCTCGCAGGGGCAATGACAATCTTGAACGATTGATGGTGACAGGGAAGGTTGAGGGCAAGAGACCTAGAGGCCGTAGTCCCAAGACAATAAAAAAAGAAGCCTTGACGTTTTGACTTTGGCAGATTATAAAAAAAATTGTAGGTTAAGTTCTGTCTTATGGAACAAGATGTTTCGATCAGATATCCGAACAGCTGGAGATACCTGTGAACGTTGCAGTGCATCGGGCCTCTGACCGCAACCGATGGAGGCGTACGGTTGAATGTCTACGAAGTCACGATCCTCAGCAGTGAGGGAACGACGAAGAAGATGAAGAATGATAATTAAATAAACGTAACCAAATAAGAAATAAATTTGTTACATCAAACATATTTTCCTTATTAAACAGAAACAAATTGGTGTGGTCGTAGTTAAAGTATAGTACATAACTCGAGTTGTAAGGCAATTACGATTCGCGGAATTAAATGTTCCGTAATATACTATTACGTTTCAATAAAATTGCTGGATCGAGACTCTTCATACGTATTTATAGTCATAATTGTAATTCTTTATTGAATAATTTTCTTTAATAATTCATTTTGATTTATCAGCGAAAAAATTATATTATCATCTAATAAATGATACATATAATAGGAATCAATATTATTAATAAATATTATTAAATGTGGTCTTAACTATCGCAAACCTGTAGAAATTATTTATTTATTACACGGAAGCAATCTCTTCTCTTGCTCTGAATCAGACTTAGTTCCATTTTATTAGATCGTATCCCCTTTGCTCGTTTAATTAATTCCCCTTCCATTAATGCCTTATCTTTAAAACCCACACACACACCGCCCACATATAAACAGAGTAATTAAACAACAATGTTTGCTTAACATTGTACATCCCGACGGCGCTACAAACCAAAAACTCATTGACACAGTTTTTCGTTTTGTGCTAAAATTGCGATCTGCATATGGAAACAATATCCATATACAATTTATATGCTAAAATGTGCAATGGCAGTGTATTTAGCGGTGAACAGTGATGTTGTCAGAAACAATATTGTTGCTGTTATGAGAAGTTGCAGATGCTAATGGTCAGTTTCCGGTATTTGTTTATTATTTCGAATGTTAAACAATTTTGTAAACGCGTTCTAAATTTTAACTTGAAATGAATGACATAAAATGGCTAAGAATTTCTTCGACATTCTATCAAGACTTATTTTGTTCCCCTTTTGACCCCTTTTGACTTATCAAATATGTATGAGTACTACATCACATGATAAATAAAGATTTTGATTTGATTTTGATTTTGACCATATAAGAACAGACAAGACAAGATCTAGCAAGGAAAGACAAGACTCGACAAGATAATACCAGACAAGGCAAGATCAGACAAGACAAGATAAGACCAAACAACCTATTACAATTGGAATTTGAAACGTTTATATGTTTCAACGTATCATAGAAATAGAAACAGAAACGTCTCAAATTTAAATTATAATAGCTGAAATGTACATACTATAAGAAGAATAGTATATTTTACAGCAAGAGATGAAAGTGGCGTTTTTTTGCTGAGGTGAGAGTTTTCTCACGAGCGCCAGCGAGTTAGCAATCACACCGAACCAAAAAAAAAAACACTTTCATCTCGAGTAGTAAATGCAATTTTTTCTACTGATTTCGGTTGTAGAATCCATAATTCGACTTTTATTTAATAAATCCATTTCGAAGCGAACTGTCAGAACTGTCAATACAAATTCAATTGTTGCTTTGTTTGTTTCCATGGTATCATATTGCATTCTCATAGAATACTTGTTGATACTTTTCAAGTCAAATGTCCTAATTTTATTTCGGTTTTTTAAATAGTTTCAGGCTCATTTTAAGTTTGTACGTAAAATATTTCATTGAAATTGATGTAATTAATAAGAAAATCCATGCACATTTGGTTAGTTTAGTGTTTTAATCGAGAAAATTATAAATTTAAAATGCTCATTTTCGTCTCTAGATGTGAAAATATTTTCATCTCTAGAATGAAAAAATGTCACTTTCATGTAGGGTAAGCCGTGGAAAAAATGCCATTTTCACATATATCAGTAGAAAAAGTACATTCTTAGCCATTTTATGTTATTCATTACAATTCAACTAATATGAACTATATGTTATAGTTAGTTATGTTAGTATGGTGTTATCTGCATAACTGGTCAACTTCGTAATTTTATTGAGCTGCGGATTGGGCAGATCATTTACATAAAGAGTGAACAAGAGGGGTCCTATGACACTCCCTTGAGGGATTACTATATTAGTAATATATTATATGAAGGAATCAGGCAAAGCCCTGTTCTTTGTCACAATTTTTGTTTGTTTTTTATTTGTACTGGTAACAAATCTATGTCTATGGTTTGCATTCCGAATGACTAGTTTTTACGAATACTAAACAAATGGGAATGTCCATGACATACCGGTAAAGAAATAGGAATGTAAATTGCAAAATTTTACTATCCAAGAAAGGATATAAATAAGCAGATCCTGTGATGCTTATTTAGCCAAGGCTAAGGTACTTTGGGAGAAATTTTTTTTTGATGAATTTAAAACACAATCAATTTTGATGAATTAAAAGAGCAGCACATGCTTTTAAAGAAAGGAAACGGACACTCAGCTCAGCTCGGCTCCGTGCCGCTCCGCTCCGTATCCTGCATTTGTCCAGAATACTAGTCCGAGCTCCGGAACAGCTTTACCATCTCTACGTCTTTTGACGCAGATCTACGTACTTTAAGCCTCTCCTGCAAGCCTACGAACTTAAGTCTCAGAATCTACGTATTTTCTATCAAATTGACAGATTTTCAAAATAACATCGCATTAGGCAGAAAATGTTCATATCTTTCTTCTCTTCTATCGCGAAAAAAGTTTATAATACGCGTCTGGTCGTTCCTATTAAAAGTGGGGTTCTCTGCTAAGGTTCTTATTCATTTCGCCCGTTGGAACGCGGTAGGGCGTTCGACTCGCTAGGAAAATAAATTAAGTAAACGCGGCTATTTTGAATTTTAATTATTCGCGACTGCTTCCTGACTTCTCTTAAAGTACGGTATTTGAATGCTTTTTTATTATTTTTTTTCACAAGCTTGTTTTTAAAATCAAATTAAGAATTAAATCGAAATTCGTTGGCCTTTTATTATTTTTTAAGTAAACTCTTAAATATTTGTAATAACTACGTTTGTGAGATTTTTTCTATCATCTTTTCATTGGTTAGCTATTTGGGAGGCTGGGAGCCACATCAGCCACGTTTTCTCGTTGAATCAGACTCTGCATTCAATAATATCGTAAATATCACTCATTTTTGAATTAAATACAATTAACAATTATGGAAGCAAGCTGTGACAGACAGTGAGGAAGAAAATCGGAATGTTACTTCTACTAAAAAAAGGGAAGAATACAAAAAAAAAAGAAATCACTTGTGGGAAGAATACAAAAATTATTCAGGTTGTGTTCAAAAAAGCATTAAAAACAACTACTATTTTTGTTGTAATTCATATAAATGTGACTTGAAATGTGGTGGAGGTAAAATGGTTTTGGATAAGCATGCAGAACACCGCCTACAGATACCTATATATGTATATACATATGTACATACATAAAATCATCATTTGTATAAACAAATTTATTAATAATTATTTATTTTGCTGCCATAGGGTGTATAGTGGAGTTCAAGTTTAAAGTATCGCGGGTATATGCGAATATATCACTATAAATAAAAACCGGCCAAGTGCGAGTTGTGACTCGCGCACCGAGGGTTTCGTACAAACTTGTAAGTAAGGTATCTTTTTTTTGTGGAGGACATAGCAAGCACATTCAGTTAACTTGACAAGTGGCCCTCCTGAAATCACGACCATCTTAGTACCGCTGCAAGCATAACCTCAAGATGTCGCTGTCGTACGATGGAATTCTACCCTATATTTTATTACCATACATTCACTATGAGTGTTTAGGGGTTCTGGAACTTCACTATTTGTTTTTTCTGCTCAATTTGGCCTGTATACCTATATACCCTGTATAAAGGTATACAGGGTATTGTTTTTAAATAGCGCGAATATTTTTAAACATATAAAAAGAAAACTTTATTTTAGTATTACACTTATTCACTAACTTATATTAAGATCTAACTATTTCTAGATCTAATATAAACTAATATATTAACTATTTCTAGATCTATTTCGATACTCTTAACATTCAGTTGTTCAATTGACTGCTTTTGGGCAATTGACTACCAAAAAATATAGGGCGTAAGTGATTTAAGTATATGTAGATTATAAAATGTAGATTACAAAAATTAGACGAAATATAATATATACAGGATGTTACGGAACTTGAGTATATCGCATGTCGGTTATAAACATGCAAAATTTAGACATAATATACCCTGTATATATTCTGTATATAGAGCGTATGTGATGAAATGCATAACGAATATAAACAAAGAAAATTTAAAATAAACAGCTTGGTGCCGACACATACTTTTTAACATTCGGACCTAACCGAGGAGGACCTAACTCTATGCAACCCATATGCTTCTGGTGCCTGACAATACCACGCAACACATTAGTGTATTTTAAGTTTCTAATAGTAAATTCGCATTTTTCTAGTAATTAAACCACATATTTACGGTTTTCAGATTTTTCCCTTTAATTTTTTCTCATCTGAAAGAGACCACACACCCGAGTATTTGATACAAATTTCAATTTGTTACCTCCACGCGTTCCTGAGAAAAATGGTCAGATAGACAGACGGACAGACAGACAGACGGTCGGACAACAAAGTGATCCTATAAGGGTTCCGTTTTCGGTATGGAACCCTAAAAAGTACGTAGATCTACGTACTTAGCATTCGCAAATTTTACTAATTCTACGTAATTTTATATTCTGGCATACGTCTTTTTCAAAATTCGAGTTGGCAACACTGCTCCGGAGGTCGGATGCTGGCGGATGGTTCACGCAGGCGCAACACTAACGCTAAGGCATATATGCAACCAGGATAGCAGTACATATTTAGCCCTCGCGGAAACCGACAAGTTGACAAAGGGTTCGGTAGGAGGGCATTGAGTGTGTTGAAAAGTGACGGAGCTGTGCGGATGCAATATAAAGTAAGAAACATTTGCAAAGAAAGGATCTGATGAAGTGGTTTCTTCTTCTTTCGAATAGGCCTACTTTGGACCACCCTTGTTCAACTGTTGGGCTTTGATCTTTGCCCAGTATTGTCGCATCTTCTGCCGGTGTAACTCCTTTCTCTCTTCTGTCCTGGGGGTACCTTTCCTTCGAGGTTTTTCCTCGTGGTTTTTATTGAATTTTATTTTTAACCACATGGACGAAGCTCTAAGGCATCTTGATATTTTTTGATTCCTGTGGGAGTCAAAACAAAAATTATACCATGTTTAGATTCATACATATTATCACGGCTATCTTCTGATAGTGGTAGTGACGGGATTGATTAATCTTAAAACTAATCTGGAATTGACATGGCATTGCTATGAACTGCTTAAAAGTTCAAGAACATGCAAACTGCATATAGAAAATTACTATGGCACTTGGGAGAAAACGAAGATTCTAAGTAATTGTTGTAATCATGTGACTAACATCGAGTTCGAGCTTCCAGATTTTGCATATCGAGTTTTTACCCACAAGCCAAGTGAAATACAGAGATTTGATGTGTATGATGTCATTTTGGGGAAGAGAAACAGAAGTATTTGATGTAGCACTAAAATATGATTCAAAAACCAAAGATGCTGATGACTAAATCTAACATTCCTTGATTATGTTTGTGGCGATAGTTGTCAACTGAACAGTGATCTCAATAAAAATTTTAAAGCTTTAAATTGCTTTTTCTCAGAATCCATTCATTATGACATTCACTGTTCTTTGCCTGTACCCTTCATATTATAAAAGAAGTAATTTAAATAATATGATATATTATGTAATAGTATTTACGTAACGAGAGTTGTAAGAAGAAGTCATATTATGTCCGAGAGGAACAGTTACGCACGACCCGTGTAGCAAAGATTGCGTAATTCCGCGAGTACGTAATTGCCTTACAACTCGAGTTATTTATTTGTTTCTGTTTAATAAGAAAAATATGTTAGATGTAACAAATTTATTTCTTATTAGGTTATATTTATTTAATTATCATTATTTAACATTATAATAAACAAACAGTTGTATTTTTATATATAACTGTTTGAAAGAAATGAAAAGAAATACATTGTTAATGGTTACATACCCTATTATTTAGGACTTATTTGGGTTAAACTAGAATAAGAGTGTGCATAGATATAGACAACTCAATGTACCCAATGTCAAATTCCGTTAGTTTGAATTGTGGCACGGGGTGCGCTGAACGTATGAGCACGTAGTAGCAGCTCTCAACCAAACAACGATTCGTAAGCCAAACCCACGTGTGTGTTATCAATCATAACTTATCATTAATCGCGGACTGTTACATACGTGTGTGTTATGATTAGTAGTATTTACATAGTCCACGAACTGTACAATAATAGGCATTTACACTAGTGGACGTAGATAAAATTCTTTATTGCAGTTATATATTATATTATTAAAAAATAATTTATTTTTTACGATTATGATGATAATTTAATTAGTACAATGAACTTTAAATACGAAGATGAAGCAGCGACTAGAAATCAATATTTTAAATTATTAAATAACACTTTTCTGCAAGTATATTTTCTGTTCTGAATGATTTACTAGGTTTTCCATTACACATTGCGAATTGAAAACCTGCATTACAATTACACTAATCTAGATAATCTATAATTAATACATTTAATGCTGCAACCCACATTATCCCACACTAATATATTCATTTGGGCTAAAGGATTTCAGCAGTCCTTTCTATAATGTATGTAATAAATATTTAAACCTATCTATTGATTTAATACCAGTTACGAAATAGAATCATTTTAAATTGGAATCATTTTCTTTCTAAGAGAAGTATCTCGCTAGTAATTTCGATTATTTAGTTTTTGCATTGCTTGTTAAAAATCCAAATATTAAATGTATTCTATAAAATGCGTAAATCTACGTATACGTGGTCTGTTAGAAAAGTATCCGACCTTATTTTTTATTTTGAAAACCTGATGGAGTTGAATGAAGCGCGCTTGCATAAGCCGACCTTGAACCGCCGTGCGCATGCGAGAATTTTTTCCCGCCTGTAGATAGCGTCAGTTGCTGTCGAGCAGTGTTCGAGTGACGTAGTGTGTAGTGCTCTCGTCGGTTTTACAATGCATGTAAAATGACGACAAGTGAAATGGGGGATGTCCTACGTCGCCTACGTGATGCTGTGCGACGCAAGCGACTGGAGTTATGGTCATCAGGAAATTATTTCACAGTTTTTGGCACTTGGTTCACAATTTTTTGGCGAAAAACCAGCCTCCTCTGGTTCGACAGGCTCCTTACTCTCCTGATATGGCCCCCTGCGACTTCTGGCTATTCCCCAAAGTCAAGAGGTCATTGAAACGAACGCGTTTTCAGACAAGAGAGGACATTGTGGCTGCAACGACAGCAGAGCTAAAGTCGATTCCGAAAGAGGTTTTTTCGGAATGGTTCCAACAATGGCGGCACCGCTGGGAGAAGTGTGTGGAGTACCAAGGAGACTACTTTGAGGGTGATTAGGTTTCCAACGCTCCAGATATGCCAGTTTTTTTACCGGCTAAAGGTCGGATACTTTTCTAACAGACCACGTATTATTCATTATTTTCTGCATGGATTTTTGTATGGATTTTGTTCAAACTTTGCACATTTATTACATATGAATCAAGTTAAAAATATTAGTAAGTTTGAACGCAATCGAGTTTAGGGCTTCACACGATAACGATATTTTTCTCGTCTCGTAAAAGCGAGACGAGACCGTTTTTAATAAAAATCTAAGCCTTGACTGACTTTTCGAGTTTTGCAGATCATAAAAAAATTGTAGGTTAAGTTCTGTATTATGGAACAAGATTGTTACGTTCCTATTGAAAAACCCTTTATTATCTATTAATTGTAAACAGTGATTTGGGTTTAAAGCTGAAATCATAAATAGGTCAAAACACGGCTCCAAAATCGTAATAAATACCAAACTTGTATAATATTCTATGCAAAATCTACAATTGTACCCGACGTTAATATATACAGGAAAAGATAAAGTTATCTACCGAAAATCTGTCGCGTACTTTACAAAGAGACAGGTAATTAAGCATAAATCATCACAGCATGCGACAAACGGCGTTCGCGATCGTTGCTTAATATATGCAAAGATATAATAATAAGTATTCACGGTGTGATGGATGCTCCACAAAACGAACTTCGTTCATTTCAGAAGGTTTTCGACAATAAACGCTTTAATTGGCATTACTTTGCACCAGATGGGACGAATTTCAACCAGTTACGTGATAACGTCGTAATTCACACCTACTGGAGCAATCGAAATGTATTTAACAAGCAATTGAAGTACATTTCCTTTTAATAAATTTACCGACGTTTCACATAAATTTAATTTGAATCTTTCTCGTGGTCGGTATATTAAATCGAAATATTATTTTGGTCAATGTTATTGTATATATTAATCAATATACGACGTTGTTTACATCACCATAATCTTCAGAAAAAAAACCCTCTTGTAGAATCTCGTTTTTCTGACGTCTACTGTCACTTCTCCCTTATATCTTCCATAAATATTCCTCTTAGCCGTAGTTTATATATTTTCAATATAAGTAATAACTTACTTTTCGACGTATTTTCGAGCAAGGGTGGAAAAATAACTAAATTACATATTGACTGAGTTCCGAAATGTATCTACATAAAGAGATAAGAGATAAAATTGAAAAGAGAATAAAATGCAATCTTCTAGAATCACATGCATCAATTAACAATAAGATCTACACACTTCAATATTTTGTTATGTTTATTGAATCATATATATTTGTTCTTTTAAGATATAAACTTAATAAAGTCGGAACACAGCCTGAATATATAAATATATTCAACCTTTCCGGAGCTCTATAGAACTAATGAGTCTTTTTAGGACTACCTAAGGTACCTAAGGTAGTACTTTAGGTCTTTTTGCGTAGTTCTAAAAGACTCATTTTTTTTAAAGTTTGGTTCGATATGATTACCGGGTTTGCCGACCCTTCGAACACTGTGGCCTATTGGTAGCCTATTGTATTCTATCACATTCACTTAGGTCCAGAAAACCTGCTGTTATAGTAAATTGCGCTAATTGCCATTTTTCACATTTGTCTTTCTGGAACAAATGCGGCCGGCGCTGGGAATAGAACTCGGACCTCTATACTCGTCAGTTAGCGCTCTAACATGAGGCCACGAGCGTCACTACTACACCACTCGCGCCGGCAAAAAAAGACTCATTAGATTTATAGAGCTCCGGGAAGGTTGAATATATTTATGTATGTAGGCTGTGTTCCGACTTTATTAAGTTTATATGATTATCTATAAAGTATATTTTTTATTATTATAAGTATAATTTTTTTCAATTATTTTATAATATATTTTATATTTCACATCACTTTTTTTAAATACACTTCCATAACTCGAACTTTTCTAACTGTAACTCCAATTTTTCTATAACTCGAATATTTTTAGAAATTTATACGGTTAGATAGCATTTTACATATAATTTAACTTCCATAACTCGAATTTTCTTTAACTCGAATTTTTACATAACTCGTATTAAACATTTGTACAATGGTAAAATTTTACATACAAAATAATCTCTATAACTCCAATTTTGTAACCGCCGCGTATTTTTCAAAATTTATGATGCCGGAGATTGCCTACCATAAACCGTCGATAGTCTAATCCTCGGGCAGATTACCAAACATTTTATTTTTCATATTTTATGATCATCAAAAACTGGAATAAAGCAAAACAAAGAATTTACCAGCGGGTGTGCTTTAGTAAGATTACGACAGGATATTATTCTTCCGAGAATCGGTAATCCGTATCGGTAATATATTATGGAAACAATTAAAGAATACTGACTTTTTCAAAAATATAATTAAATAAAATTATTTTTAATTTGTTATAATTATATAACATCATATACACAATAATCTATCCATATTTCTTTTTTGTTTATAAATATATACATATGTATGTAATTTGAATAATATGCGTATATTTTTATATTTTTTTCATGAACTATGACTATATATTTTTATATTCTTTTCATGGTCTATTTTCCCACAAACATTTACACTAGAGCACTTTGTTTTAAGACAGATATAATGAGTGCTGACCTTCTGACGCGGTCAATCGCAGCTTCTCACGCATAACGTTGATTCTAGAATAGTCCTTCGGACAACGGTTAATGGCGGAGACAACGACTTGGAACCTCCTACAGGTAATCGTGGGCAATCGCGGGTATATATTACCGATACGGATTCAGTTAAAAACTGAACAAAAAGTCGTTGTTCTTCCCGATTATACGAACTAAGAACTTCAAACAAGAATCTTATAGCTCGCGAATCAGCCG
This sequence comes from Phosphuga atrata, assembly GCA_944588485.1. Lineage (NCBI taxonomy): Eukaryota > Metazoa > Arthropoda > Insecta > Coleoptera > Silphidae > Phosphuga > Phosphuga atrata. The sequence goes on from OX155898.1 coordinate 67,192,203, forward strand.
TATATCCATGATCTGGTCTACAGCATTCCATTAAAGTTTTAACATCCCATCCAGAGGTTGAGTCTCGTGGACTCACAGAAAACTGCTTCCAATTCTTCTGGTTGGAACATCCTTAGGTTTTGGATCGGGAAAACGGATTCAAAGCCTTCACGTAGAGATTCAATTCAATTCAATTCATTTGTTGACCACAAGATGTACATATATACAGATACATATGGGTACGTCCAAAAGAAACAATGTTTACAGAAAACTATATAGAATTGAGAGAATTCACAAACTCATTGTAGTCGTAGGGACACTGTGAAATAAGTAATTCTCTCATTGCGATTCTGAACCTCTTATATGAGGCCTCCTTCGTGAGGCTCGTTGGGAGTTTATTGTACATAATAATGCCATTGACATCTGGGGCTTTGCCATAAATATCCAGCCTTACTTACAGCTTAAGGCGTCCTCGAGTGCAGTAGCCGTGCTTATCACTGTTCCTAGGAAACCCTAGTTTCATTTTGTGGAAATAGCACGAAGTTTTAAGGATGTAAAGGCCAGTAACTGTTAGCAGATCTAGGTGTATAAAGTGCGACCTGCATGAAGCATAAGTGGGAATGCCGACTAACGCACGAATGATCCTTTTTTGCGCTTTTAAAATTAGAGATATTTCGGGTGACGATCCCCACACTACAATGCCATAAGAAAGCACTGACTGGAGCTCAGCATAGTAGTAGTTTATTAATTCGGTTTGATTGAGAATTTTTCTGAGGAACCGAATGCAATATGCTTTCTGATTCAGTACTTTGCATATGCTCTGAGTTATAGTGTGCCAAGTTAAGTGCTCTTCAATATGTATTCCAAGAAATTTTGTGCATTTTGTTCGATTTAGTGCCGAGTTTCCAGCTTTTATTTGGATATTTTCTACGTATTTGCTTCTATTTGTTTGGAAAACTATGAATTCAGTTTTTTCTATGTTAAGAAAGAGTTTATTGGAGGAAAACCATTGTGTTACAGATTCCATGATTGTGTTAGATTTTTTAATTGAAGATTGCAAATTGTTTTCAGATATTAAAAAGCTGGTGTCATCAGCATATAACGTAGAATCACATTCGGGTAGATATGCCACTAAATCCGCCAAAAATACGATAAATAGAGTTGGTGAGAGCACACTACCCTGGGGGACCCCTGTTTTCGTCGCAATTGTTGGAGACATGGCTACTTTATCCAAAGAAAATTTCTACATATTGGAATCGGTTTTGTAGGAAGGAGCATAACCAATTTCCTGCTTTTCTTCTTATGCCGTAATAACCTAATTTGTCAAGCAATTGGTCGTGGCATACACAGTCGAAGGCTTTACTTAGGTCACAGAAAATACCTATTGGGAAATTTCCCTTGTCTACATCAGATTAGATTTTATTATAAAGTTTTAGGATAACTGTTCTAGTAGATTTCCCGCTTTGAAAGCCATGTTGTTCCGGGGGTATTATTTTATGCTTCGCAATGAAAGGGCGAAGTCTCTCCAGGAAACAGTATTCTAATATCTTAGACAGCACTGAGATTAAAGCAATTGGTCTATTCTAACATGTTTAACATACCCAACTTGACCAATAAATTATTAACTTTCATGGATCTTGACTTTTGGCTGACTTTGTGTTTTCGTATTTCAACTAGAAACTTGCTCTAATGTATGGGACCAAGTCGTGATGTGAAACAATTTTAAACAACCTCTGTTTAGTTGCACTATATATTCAAACAACGGGTTGAAGCTGTTCTGCATTAGATATCTACATATAGCGTATTCAGACGTACAACTAAATTGCAGTTTCACGAATTACGTGTGGGAGAGTAAGATATCGTTCTAGTTGCAGTTGCTGTCATTTACACAAGTTTCACAATTCGATAAAATGACAGCAAGTCGATTAAACAAATAATTCAATTAAAATGGTTTTTTAATTAAATTTGTCGGGGCACACCGCGGCCAAAGCAATTATTTAGCTACGCGCGACAGACAGGCAAAACCTTTTTGCAAACCTTATTAAATTCCAAACAGTTTTATTAACAGTCCACCCCCCTGTCGCCGACTTAATAATATTAATTTATGAACAGCCCGGCTAGGCCCTACGCATATATTAAACTCGTATTTGCGTAAGACTGTTCCGTCGCTAAACAATGCACAGTTTGACAAACTAATAATTTATAGTGTGTATTGAGTTGTGCTAAATACCATGGCTAATATGTGCACAGGAAACTATTGCAAATGACACATTCAAATTAGTTACACATCTACATCATATATAATTAAGATAAGTTTATACTCAGCTTGATCTTTACTAATTATCTGAAAAGATTTAATTGGAATTAATTAATCACAAAATTCTTATTTTAATTTTTTTTGTTAATATTCGCAATGAGTAATTAGATTATAATTGATAACAGCTAAATAAAATGTTTTATTATGATCCCTCAACAAAATAAACAATTTTATTGGATTTTTACGTTCCCTATCTCCAATATAAAAGAGAGACTTTGCGCGCAATAAATAAGACATCTTGTCTTTATTGAGAGGAACAGCCAGATCCATCCCTTTGAACTTTCCGCCTGCCATGGATTTAGACCCGCAATTGTTCTCCATGAACGAGGAATTTCCAGTAAGTGCTAGTAATACGCCTGTGTTGATTACGTACTTGGCCTTTGTGCGCCTCGCCTTCCCAACTTCAAATTGAATAATTTAGTGAGGTCTTTGGACTATTCCGTTGAGACTTTTTGGCGTTCAAAGCGTTTTGCGAAAACGTCTACATAGTTCTTTTATAACATCTCAACGAGATTATAGATAATAATAAATGGTTAAAAACCTCGCAAAGTCCACAAGATTTTTTTCTCTTATTCAAAGAGTTAATCTGAATTTATCATCAATAGAGAAAAATAATAATTGCCTTCCTTCAATATTCTAACTTAATGCACAGCTAGATATATAGAGCTTTAAGGCTAGATATATAGGGTCTTCCAATAAAAGGTTTCATTATGATTTGTAAAAAACGAATACAGTATAGTCTCGATAATCCGACACATATAGGACCAGACAATCCACGAATTATAAGAAAGAGTGGTGCGAGGGATGAGCGCGAGCGGTCTCCAGACTGCCGGATTACTGGACGTGTTGTCCGATTAACCAACGGCCGAACTGTATTTTTAAGCGAAATCACCTGTTTATTTCATTGTAAAGAGGAGGGTATGCCATTAATAATGGAAAACAATATTTGGCCATTGGACCATTTTGACCATATTCTTTTCATGAAATTTTCCAATTTTCCAAATCGTTCCATTTTTAAAAATGGCGTAGTTTTTACTTGTCATCTGTCAAGTTGCTACAGCTTGACTCATGACAATTGTTAAAATGGCCGAATATTGAAAATGAAACCTCTTATTGAAAAACCCTCTAGTTATATTTAAATTTAAATAACGAGTTGCGAAGAAATTCAAAATTAATCCAAATTAAGATGAAGTGTAGATAAATGAAAACGTTCCACTTAATTTGCCGCATTTGAATTGGTATGCGATGTTTATTATTCCATCTAGTCTGCGAAATAATAATGAGATTTGGGTAGAAACCTCTGCGAAATCAACACGCACTATCTGGAGCAAATGATTTACATATTTGATATTTAGTTTGCCGTAAATGTTTTGACAAAAAAATTTGAATGTATGGTTTAATTTGCGGAAGTGAACCTCGCTCAATATTTTATGCGGCGAAAAAGTTTATTCGCCGAAACCAGTCATCTATATGCAAATTTTTACTAGGAAAAACAACGATTTGAGAGTTTAAAATATAATGCGTTTCGTTCTTGTCGAATTCGTATTTTTCTGGTCGGTTGAAAGCTCGCAATTCATGCGCAAAAGCCCTTCTCACACACTTGTTTCATAAAACACTGTTTTATAATATTACGTTTGTTATATAATGTTAGGATTAATATTATGTTTGTTAAATTAATAATCGTATTTTATATGAATATTAGTTCTTACTTCATTATATTATTAACTAATTAATTACATTTATTATTCAATTTAGTTATTAATTAATTTTTATTTATATCTTGTTGAGTTTGAAGATTTTGATAATATTAAATAGTAACATTTGTATCTTTCTTCAAAGATTATAATTTCTAGAAAATTATTGTATACGTATCGTAAACAAAGTTGACTATAACTAATCTTTCTAATTATTATTCATTAATTATTTATTTTTAAATACAAACAGAAAAAATGACGTTGTTCACAGCATATAAACTGAGAGATAAAACGCAAATTGAATTTATTTACATATAATTTTGTTTTAACAACATTTCATATAGAACGGAATATTCAACCAAAAATAAAGAACTTTCCCCAAATATTTCCTATTATATTAAAAATTTATTGAATATGTTATTGGCGTTCTTATCGAAAATGGGGCATGTGATGCACCGAATATCAGACGTTATATTGCATCGCCGCAATTCCTTTTGCGTTCAAATTTCCGAAACAAGACGAGCAATTAAATTAAAGAATGCCTGAATATGGCAAACCGAAATCTTATTACTCCGCAAAATGTACTTTTATCATTCTAAAAGAGAAGCGACTTTGGAAAAATGCCATCACATTAAATGCAACTGTGTTATAAAAGCGGCTACTAAAATTTTCGCTTGAACTTTACGGCTGCATCCGTAACAGTTAAACCGAACCGTCAAAAGATTCTGCAGATATTTGCAACAAAGCAAACACAATTATAATGAACGTTGCCTTATTCAAATTAATTGTTTTCGTTCCAACAATTGAAAATTTAAATTGCAAGCCAAAGGCGCAATTGTTTAATTGGTGAAAAATATAAATTATTTGCGTGTATATTACGCGGATTTCAATTCTGGGAGAACCTCATATTCCAGCAATTAATTCGGTGCGCCTCGCTGAAAACAATTACAAAACTAGTTAACGTGTATAATGATTCCAAACACCGGTATAGGAATCGCGGAAATTTTATTGCAACATACCCAGTCAGATATATGAAAAGATTCCTCTATGTTGTGCTGGAAAGCATACAGACACAGATTAAGTATGTAGCAGTGAAGGAAATGTGTTCTCGCTGCTGGAACAAATCACAAAGTTCTTGAAATATACGCTGATCTAAGTTCGTTTATTTTGTGTATTGTTGTATGTTATCTTTAGATCTTCAAATGTATTTTTATAAATACGTTATTTGAACAAAAAAAAAAAAAAAATAAACTTTATTCTATTCTTTGCAAATCTTTTGACATTCGAGTTATTTAAAATTGAACTTAACAAAACTCGCTTTTTTCATATTATATTCATTTTCTCTTATCCTCTGTACTCCTCTGCATGCAATTTGCAACTCTCACTCGACAATTTCAAACAAAACCAAATATGGCCAAACAAAACCAGCCAAACCAGACAACACCAGATAACAATAAACAAAGTTTGAAAATCACTTCCTCGCCAAAATAGCGCACAGAAGCAACTCTTATGGTGAATATAAAGATTCTAGTATAAATTGGGAGCCTCCAAATAGGAGAAATAAAAAGAGACAAACACAATAACAACCATCCAAGACCAGACAATATCAGACAAGGCCATACAAGACCAGATAAAAGCAAACAAAACTAGACAAGACCTGACAAGACCAGACAAGATCAGACAAGACCATACAAGACCAGACAAAAGCAAACAAAACTAGACAAGACCAGATAAAACCAGACAAGACCAGATTTTTTTGTTTGTTTTAATTTCATTATAAATTAATGGTATATTAAAGGATTAAAGGACAAGTTCAGTAAGCACGATTTTAGAGCTCGCGTTCAAGTTTGGTTAATATATAAAACATCGAGCGTACCGAGGAGTTTTATAATGGACAAGTGCTGAAAAACGCTTTATGAACGAGTTTTTTTATATTATTTTGCGCCCTTTTATGCCATTTCTAAATAAAGAAGCCGCCGATATATATATTGAGAAAATTGTATCGCACTCGGCGAGCTATAACCGCACGCATATGAGTGTTGTTATGGGTCCATTACAGACGCAAAATAGAAAAAAAGACAATTAAGAATAAATGATGCTTCGATGTAGTATGCACTAAAAACTGAGAGAAACTAGTAATAATGTGAGAGAAAGGAGTGGAAATTTTCCAGATGTTACATGGAACCCAGCGAGCCATTCCGCGGAAATGTCGGTCGCCCCTCGGGGCGCAACAGGAGCAGGAAAGCGTCAGCTAGAGTTACATGTAATAATTTAGATCATCCGACCGGCCGTTAAATTCACCGAACTGTGTCAAAAATGAAATATTATTGGTGTTTAAATAATCCAACGCACATTTAATCTAATAACTAATAATGAAGTTAATGAAAGCCTGAAATAAATTTTATTAGATGGGATATAAAAGGTGCCCAAATTTGCGATCTAACAGTACAATTTTCCACTATTACCGCAACATTTACGTAATAAGACATAATATAATAGTATATTACGTAACGAGAGTTGTAAGAAGCATATTACGTACGAGCGAAACAGTCACGTAATTCCGCGAGTACGTAATTACCTTAAAACTCAAGTTATGTACTATACTTTACCTACGACCACAATAATTTGTTTAAGAAATTTTAAGAAATACATGATTAATGGTTATATACCTTATTATTTAGTTCTTATTTGGGTTAAACTGGAATAAGAGCGTTCATAGATATAGGCAACCTAATATACGCAATGTCAATTTAGATTAGTTTGAATTGTGGCACGGGTGCGCTGAACGTTTGAGCACGTAGTAGCAGCTCTCAACCAATCAACGAATCGTAAACCTAACGCACGTGTGTGTTATATAACTTATCATTAATCGCGGACTGTTACATACGTGTGTGTTATGATGTATTTTCATAGTCCACGAACTGTACAATAATGGGCATTTACATTAGTGGTCGTAGATAAAATATATTACATAACTAATTACATAACATTTGTATCTTTTTTACATAACGAATTACATAATCATGTATCTTTTTTTCAAAGATTATAATTTAAGATTTAAATAAACCGTTATTTGTTTCAGGGTAATCAGTATAATAAACACATTTTGAATCGGTTATTAATCAGAAAAATAAACGTATGCTTTTCTATAACGTCGGATGGTTTCACCAATTCTATCTTATCAGTTCAATCAATAACCTGCTAAGTTCATGTCTCTCTCACAAAATGTCAAAATTATAAATATCTAACCCTAAACACCACATGGGTTTTCAAGTGAGTGGTTTACAAATTATTGTTCATGGAAGCAAAGCTGTGCTGATGAGAGATAAATCTCGAAACGCGTCCACAGATGGCTATCCACTTGATGTATTGGAAAGACATGAGCTTAAAAACAATGTTATTCTTAAGGTTTTGGTTGAGTGTCACGAAAGTGGACTGAATGCTGTAAAATGACTTACAAATTTCATGTGAGATTTGTTTTGGTAGTCCTAAAAAGACTCAATATTTGTTATAGAGCTCCGGAAAGGCTGAATATATTTATATATTCAGACTGTGTTCCGTTTGTTTTAAGTTTTTACAATTTTAATTAGTTATTTATTAGAAATATTGAGAGAATAAGAATGTTTCTATTAATGAAATATATTTCTGTATCGATTCTATTTTATAGTTTGGCAATTGATAATCAAGTCGCACATGGAGAGAAAGATAGAGAGAGAATATATTTATTGCATACTTTATACATTATACAACGGGCTATCGAACACAATGAATATTATGGAAGAACTACGGTAGTCCATGTCGCACAGGAGCAGTTCGGTGATGCACATCGCAACCTCAGTCTCAAGCAGAAGAGATATGATCAAGTAGAAGAGGTATTATTTCCAATGAGAGGTCATACATACCTTGAACGTGATAAAGATATGGTGTTAATTGACCAAAAAAGCTACTTAGAACTTCCCTCGGAGTGGAGGGATGTTATTCAAGTAGCAGAATAAATCCAATACCGTTAAAAGTCGTTGAGTGCTCTCCACATCTGTTCAAATCATGTGGTGGTTTTTGAACGAAATGTATATAAAAATGACCCTTCCCTACAAGGAAAATACGGTGTTTGAAAATCACTTCCTCGCCAAAATAGCGCACAGAAGCAACTCTTATAGTGAAGGCTCTATATAAAGATTCTAGTATAAATTGGGAGCCTCCAACTCGGAGAAATAAAAAGGGACAAACACAATAACAACGTCTAGTTGAACTGACAATTTCCTACAATGGCTCATTACCCATAGCAAAAAAGAAGTACGATGATCTTCAACATCTCAAGCAGTTCCTCGTAAAATTATTTTTATTTATAATAAACAAAGACTTCCTCTTTTAATGCTGAATTAAATATCGAAAATATTGAAACAAGACAAAAAACATACATATTGGATAAATTTCTGTAAAAATATAAAAAAAATAATTAGGATCTTTTTTGTAATGTTTCAATCTTTCGAAAAAAATGATTTTGAAAGGGTGCTGGTTCAAAGCAAAAATTCATGCGAAATAAAAACTATGATAAATATGTAGAAGTTGATTAGAAAATATTATATGCAGAAAAAGGTATGTAGATCAGAAAATTTTTGAACTTCGGGCATAACCTGTTTTGAAGACCCTTCAAAATTATTGGTACTTAATTTGCAATTCCGTGGATTATATGTTGGACGGTGGTTTTTCCCTACAGAAAAAGGTGCTTCGAGATGTTATAGTCTTTTTTTAGATAAGCATTAATATTTCTAATACACACAATTTTGCATACCGCTAAACAATAAAATTTAGAAACAGTTTGCTTTTTTAAAACTGGTTTATCGTTTCTAGAATATTGGATACGCGACTTTAAACTTTAAATTTCGTTTTTCTCAAAACGAATCTAAGTGGACATGTGTGTTTTCCCCCTGTGCCCTTCAATTTGATTTAAAAGGAAAAAAGACGGTATGTACATATTAATTGTATAAATAGTGTAATAGGAATGAAATGCGATGAGTTTAGTCGTCATTGTTTCGTAAAGCGTCTTAGCTGGGTGTCTGCTTGTAGTGGTTTTTATGTCTCGTTTTATGCATAGTGGGTCTACTATGGTCCAGTAGTTGTTGCTGTCTTTGAATTTTATCAGTAGTTGTTGAAGCCTGTCTTTTGGAACTTGGGAAGTCTATATAGGAGTTCCTTGGGAGGATTATGAAGGATAAAAAGATATTGAAGTTATCCTACATTCAATTCTATTATGAAGGATGTTGTTTGGGTGTCTTAACATGCAGAGCAGTCGTAATAAATTTGGTTCTGCCACCTCCAATCTATTTACTGTGTTGTCGTTAGCGTTTGCAAATAATATGTGTCCATAGTCAAGGAGGGGCCGGAAAATAGCTTTTTAGATTCTAGCGGCAGTTTTAATGGGAATGCCGTTACTTCCATGGGTTAGGCCACGGAAATATTTACTCTCTCTTGCCTTTCGTTGTTTTGCGTCGTCGTTGGTTATTTACATTTTGTTGTCGAAGATCATGCCGAAGTATTTGATTTGAGGACTGGGTGTTACGTCGATGGTGCCTAAGTGTATGTTGGGAGACCTGGGAGAGATTCTGTGGTTAGGAATGAGGAGTTGGCATTTAGATGAATTGGCGGAGAGTCTCCAATGATTGACACATTTTATAATTTTGTCAGTAACGACTTGGAGCTCGTAAATGTTTTTTTTGTGGTTTTTGCGGGAGATAGCGGTGTCGTCGGCATATTGTTCGATGTAGGATGAGAGGTTGATTTGGACTTTATTCTCGGAGTAATAATTATATATGTCGTGGCAGTATAGGTTATAGAGTAGTTGGGAGAGTTGGGAGAGTGGGTTTTAGAGTAGAGAGTAGAAGGTTGGGGAAGACCTTGATGTAGAATAAATTGAGGAGAAAGGTGTTTGTTTATTTTGATTTGGGGGATCTCTCTTCATATCACCCGTAATATCACCCATACTGTTTAACCTTGTAGTAGAAGGCATCATTAGGAAAATTAACATCGAATTCGGTGGTACAGTAACAGAAGCTCTCAAATATTAGCATACGCAGACGACATGGTAATACTGGGAAGAAGAGAAAGGGGCATAGTAGAAATACTGAATCGGATGGAACAGGCAGGAAAACAAACTGGACTTACGAGAGTAAATGACAAGAAAACAAAAGCACTAACAACCTGGCGTGGAGGCCCACAGAGAGAGAATTAATGTTTGTAGTTACAGAACAGCCAACTATGTAAAACGAATACTTTCAAATATTTAGGCACTATAATTAAACACAGTGGTCACAGTGGTGTGGTGGTGAATGCATCCGCTTGCCATGCATGAAATCCCGGATTCAATCCCCGGCTAAGCCGTGAAGATTTTTCACGGAGCTATGCTGTAGCCAGGGCCGACACGTCAAAATATGCCGCCTAAGGCTAATACAACTTTCGCCGCCCCAATTTGTAATTTGTTAGACAAATTTAAAGGTTCTATACTTTTCGTCTGTTAGGTACATGTATAAATCCTGACAATTTTTAAGAATTTCGTCTGATTTTTTTTGCGCTAATGATGGAATATCGTATAAAATTCAAAACTTTTATTATGATTTTGCAATTGTGTAAATATTTCTGTAACAGAATTAGTACAAATATTTAAGAGATAATGAAAAACTTTGATTACGTGTTCAACAGCAAGTGTTACCGCATAGAGGTTCTAGCTAAATAATTTCAGGCAATCTTCTCCGGTATAAGTGATGAATTTACTCAATAAATCATCAAATGAACATTTTATATTATAGGCAAAACTGTACGTGTATATGTGTTTGGTTGGTATAGCTATTGTCGGGGTTTGGTGAGCATGTATCAATCGGTTTTAATATTGACTCAAAATCTGCGTATACAACAACGCATTTTTCTATGGTAATTTTGGAATTTTAATATATCCCCCGGGACCATATCACCTCTCCTGTCTTTAGCAATGTCTTTTGTCGGCATAATAGTGTATATTTTGTTGCAGTCATTCAATTTATGTTGATTGAAAGACGACTCCGTTGAGAAAAAGGTTCGACAGCCATCACATAAATATTTTTTATCGTGATGCGATGATATTTGACTTCTTACAAGTCGCCAAATATCTTTAATAGATACATAATGACATTTAACCCTCTCTTCCAAATATAATAAATTTACATGTCTTTCCCTAGTATCAAATTTTTTAAACAGATTTTCTATTTGTTTATCTGTTCCTTCGTGAATAAATTATTTGCTTTTACGTCTAATTCTAATTGAAAGCCTGCTTTCAAAATCTGCATTTATTTCCATTTTATCAGCTATTTCTTTAGCTTTTACAAATAATTTGCCCAAAGCTATTTATACGAAATTCCATCAGAAACAAATTTACGCTAGAACTAGAAAAGAATAGAAACAATTCTTGAATAATTGAAAAAAATTACTTAGGTCACCAGATTTACTTAGGCTGCTACGTTTACAACTAAATTTATAGAATGGTAGGAACAGGTTACGAAAAAGGCCTTAGGATTCTTATCTAAGATTCGTTTTTGCACATAAGAATGCATACCTTTCATGTTTGGACCATTTGGCCACGTATATTTTTAATTTTGAAACCTAATTTATCTAATTCTTGCAAAATTAAATTTATAACGCGTATTTTCTTTATAACGCGAATAACAAGATACATATGTTCAATTCTACTAACATCTGGAGTGCAATCCAAAATAATGCTGTAATATTTGGGCAATAATATTGGAAATAATAGTAACACGTACTTTTTCTCCCAACAAATTTATTAAGTTATTTTGAATTTCTTTGCTCAAATAATGAGAACAATTTGGATTTTTTGAAACTGTGTAAATGCTCACTAAAAAATGGATTAAATTTTGCCAAAAATTCAATAATTAAAAAAAATGTCTTTGATCTCATCTTTTGTGATTTTGGAATTTCTTTTGATGATATCTTTTATTTAGAAGTAGAAGGTAGAACTAAGAACCGGTGGAAACTCACGAAAAAATCGCTGCTACTAAATATGCCGTCCTAAAAATATGCCGCCGTAAGGCGATCGCCTGTCCGACCAGGCGCACGTGCCGGCACTGGCTGTAGCCACCTCGTGGAAAGCAATGGCAAACTACCCCGAGTAATTCTGACAAGAAAAACCTTTCAACTAGTGCCGTTCGGACCCGACAATAAACTGAAGGTCCCGTAAATTAGTGGATGATGCTTTTCACAAGTAAGCGTGAGAGGTTGCCTACGCTCTTCAGAGATGTATGGCAATTTAAAAAGAACCACAATAATAATTTGTCTAGAGAAATCAACGCATAATAGCTGGTAATAGGTGCACCTTCGCGCTTGACAGTATACTGAAATCAAGAGCAGTATAGAGAGCATGCAAGCTCCGCTTATACAAAACGGTGATAAAACCTGTCGTAAGTTATGGAAGCGAGGCGCGGACCCTCACACAATGAAATGAGGAGCTACTAAATCGATTTGAAAGAAGGGCTTTAAGGAGAATATATGGGACCTGTGTTCGACGAAGCGGGAAATGGATGGAGAATACGGATAAACATAGAATTAAAAGAACTATTACAAGAACAAGACATTGTTGGTTGGATTAAAAGGCAACCTATACGATGGGTGGGCCACGTATGGAGAATGCCAAACACAAGAACAGCCAGAGCTGTGTTTATAAATGCACCAGACGGCAGACGACCTCGATCAAGATAGAAAGATAATGTGCTAGAAGACCTGAAAGTACTGAGAATACAGAACTGGACTATAACAGCTGTAGAGACAGATGGAAGGCGGTTGACGAAGAAGCCAATGCTCTACATGGGCCGTAGTGCTGTGTGTGTGTGGGATCTCTCTTCAAGGAAATGTTTAATTAGGTAAAGGAGTTAAGGTGGGATATTGAGTTGTTAATTTTGTAGAGGAGTCCGACGTGCCTCCTTGCGTCCGACACACTGTCGAATGCTTTGTTGATATTAAGGAATAGGGCGGCTGAGTGTTGGTGTTGAAAGTATGAAGCCTGTAGTTTATTGGAAAAGACGAATAAAGGATGGGAAGTAGAGTTAGAGCTTAAAACCAAATTGATATTTTGGGATGGTGTTTACTATGACGCTCGGCAGTTTGGTTTTAAGGATGTGTTCTAGGATTTTGCCAATCAATGGTAGGAGAGTAATGGATCTGTGGAAGAGCCATGTGGAAAAGAATGTGGAAGTGAATGGTTTTGTCCAGGTTCGGGTCGCACATGGAATAAACTATTAAATATATATTTTCTATTTTGAGATATTTAGTGGACCCGGTTGTAATCCAACAACGAATCAACCCTCAATAATAATAATAAAGTGTTTTCCCAATATCTAATATAACAGACACTGGGTTAAGGCTCACGTGGGTCATAAAGGAAACGAAAGAGCGGATTATCTTGCAAGGCAGGCTTCGGGAACAGAGAATACAAGAGACGAAATAAACCAATTGAGAAATCACGTACCTACAACAAAGGCAAGAGCGATGGGATAAGGCCACAACTGGACTTGGAAAAATGGAAGAACATTGATAAAATACACACACAACACATGGTTCAACTGATAACTGGCCATGTTAATTTTAACGCTTATCTACATAGATTCGGGAAGAAGAAGCTGTTTCCGCCTTGCACCTGCGGAGAGGAACATACAGCCTCTCATGTATTCTTTAGATACCCGCTTACAGAGAACTGGTGACAACAAACCGAAATCAGCATTACTAAGACAGGATGTAACTGGCATAGGAGCGAGGAGGACCTCACCATCATTGATAAAATAGTGAGTAGTGGCAGACATTTAATGCAAACTGCGCAAAATGAAAAAGACTACTTGGGCCTTTATGACCTTTGGATCATGATCTTTGGTTTAAGACTAAATTATTCTCTAAATTGCAAACTATTGTAAATTGTACATTGTTATTAAGTTATTGCATTCGATAACCAGCATAGTGTCCATCTGGACGGAGTGCTAGCCACATAAGTTATTCTTACGAAAAAAAAAATAAGATGTCTAGTCTTGTCCGTCTAGTCTTGCCTGTCTAGTCCTGTCTGTGTAGTCTTGTCTGTCTAGTCTTGTCTGTGTACTCTTGTCTGTGTACTCTTGTCTGTCTAGTCTTTCTGTCAAGTCTTGTCTGTCTGGGCTTGTCTGTCTAGTCTTGTCCACCTAGTCTTGTCTGTTCAGTCTTGTCTGTCCAGTCTTGTCTGTCCAGTCTTGTACGTCCAGTCTTGTTCGTCTAGTCTGTCTAGTCTTGTCTGTCTATTTTTTTCTATCTAGTCCTGTATGTCTAGTCTTGTCTGACTAGTCTTGTCTGTCTAGTCTTGTCTGTCTAGTCTTGTCTGTCTAGTCTTGTCTGTCTAGTCTTGTCTGTCTAGTCTTGTCTGTCTAGTCTTGTCTGTCTAGTCTTGTCTGTCTAGTCTTGTCTGTCTAGTCTTGTCTGTCTAGTCTTGTCTGTCTGGTCTTGTCTGTCTAGTCTTGTCTGTCTAGTCTTGTCTGTCTAGTCTTGTCTGTCTAGTCTTGTCTGTCTAGTCTTGTCTGTCTAGTCTTGTCTGTCTAGTCTTGTGTGTCTAGTCTTGTCTGTCTAGTCTTGTCTGTCTAGTCTTGTATGTCTAGTCTGTCTAGTCTTGTCTGTCTAGTCTTGTCTGTCTAGTCTTGTCTGTCTAGTCTTGTCTGTCTAGTCTTGTCTGTCTAGTCTTGTCTGTCTAGTCTTGTCTGTCTAGTCTTGTCTGTCTAGTCTTGTCTGTCTAGTCTTGTCTGTCTAGTCTTGTCTGTCTAGTCTTGTCTGTCTAGTCTTGTCTGTCTAGTCTTGTCTGTCTAGTCTTGTCTGTCTAGTCTTGTCTGTCTAGTCTTGTCTGTCTAGTCTTGTCTGTCTAGTCTTGTCTGTCTAGTCTTGTCTGTCTAGTCTTGTCTGTCTAGTCTTGTCTGTCTAGTCTTGTCTGTCTAGTCTTGTCTGTCTAGTCTTGTCTGTCTAGTCTTGTCTGTCTAGTCTTGTCTGTCTAGTCTTGTCTGTCTAGTCTTGTCTGTCTAGTCTTGTCTGTCTAGTCTTGTCTGTCTAGTCTTGTCTGTCTAGTCTTGTCTGTCTAGTCTTGTCTGTCTAGTCTTGTCTGTCTAGTCTTGTCTGTCTAGTCTTGTCTGTCTAGTCTTGTCTGTCTAGTCTTGTCTGTCTAGTCTTGTCTGTCTAGTCTTGTCTGTCTAGTCTTGTCTGTCTAGTCTTGTCTGTCTAGTCTTGTCTGTCTAGTCTTGTCTGTCTAGTCTTGTCTGTCTAGTCTTGTCTGTCTAGTCTTGTCTGTCTAGTCTTGTCTGTCTAGTCTTGTCTGTCTAGTCTTGTCTGTCTAGTCTTGTCTGTCTAGTCTTGTCTGTCTAGTCTTGTCTGTCTAGTCTTGTCTGTCTAGTCTTGTCTGTCTAGTCTTGTCTGTCTAGTCTTGTCTGTCTAGTCTTGTCTGTCTAGTCTTGTCTGTCTAGTCTTGTCTGTCTAGTCTTGTCTGTCTAGTCTTGTCTGTCTAGTCTTGTCTGTCTAGTCTTGTCTGTCTAGTCTTGTCTGTCTAGTCTTGTCTGTCTAGTCTTGTCTGTCTAGTCTTGTCTGTCTAGTCTTGTCTGTCTAGTCTTGTCTGTCTAGTCTTGTCTGTCTAGTCTTGTCTGTCTAGTCTTGTCTGTCTAGTCTTGTCTGTCTAGTCTTGTCTGTCTAGTCTTGTCTGTCTAGTCTTGTCTGTCTAGTCTTGTCTGTCTAGTCTTGTCTGTCTAGTCTTGTCTGTCTAGTCTTGTCTGTCTAGTCTTGTCTGTCTAGTCTTGTCTGTCTAGTCTTGTCTGTCTAGTCTTGTCTGTCTAGTCTTGTCTGTCTAGTCTTGTCTGTCTAGTCTTGTCTGTCTAGTCTTGTCTGTCTAGTCTTGTCTGTCTAGTCTTGTCTGTCTAGTCTTGTCTGTCTAGTCTTGTCTGTCTAGTCTTGTCTGTCTAGTCTTGTCTGTCTAGTCTTGTCTGTCTAGTCTTGTCTGTCTAGTCTTGTCTGTCTAGTCTTGTCTGTCTAGTCTTGTCTGTCTAGTCTTGTCTGTCTAGTCTTGTCTGTCTAGTCTTGTCTGTCTAGTCTTGTCTGTCTAGTCTTGTCTGTCTAGTCTTGTCTGTCTAGTCTTGTCTGTCTAGTCTTGTCTGTCTAGTCTTGTCTGTCTAGTCTTGTCTGTCTAGTCTTGTCTGTCTAGTCTTGTCTGTCTAGTCTTGTCTGTCTAGTCTTGTCTGTCTAGTCTTGTCTGTCTAGTCTTGTCTGTCTAGTCTTGTCTGTCTAGTCTTGTCTGTCTAGTCTTGTCTGTCTAGTCTTGTCTGTCTAGTCTTGTCTGTCTAGTCTTGTCTGTCTAGTCTTGTCTGTCTAGTCTTGTCTGTCTAGTCTTGTCTGTCTAGTCTTGTCTGTCTAGTCTTGTCTGTCTAGTCTTGTCTGTCTAGTCTTGTCTGTCTAGTCTTGTCTGTCTAGTCTTGTCTGTCTAGTCTTGTCTGTCTAGTCTTGTCTGTCTAGTCTTGTCTGTCTAGTCTTGTCTGTCTAGTCTTGTCTGTCTAGTCTTGTCTGTCTAGTCTTGTCTGTCTAGTCTTGTCTGTCTAGTCTTGTCTGTCTAGTCTTGTCTGTCTAGTCTTGTCTGTCTAGTCTTGTCTGTCTAGTCTTGTCTGTCTAGTCTTGTCTGTCTAGTCTTGTCTGTCTAGTCTTGTCTGTCTAGTCTTGTCTGTCTAGTCTTGTCTGTCTAGTCTTGTCTGTCTAGTCTTGTCTGTCTAGTCTTGTCTGTCTAGTCTTGTCTGTCTAGTCTTGTCTGTCTAGTCTTGTCTGTCTAGTCTTGTCTGTCTAGTCTTGTCTGTCTAGTCTTGTCTGTCTAGTCTTGTCTGTCTAGTCTTGTCTGTCTAGTCTTGTCTGTCTAGTCTTGTCTGTCTAGTCTTGTCTGTCTAGTCTTGTCTGTCTAGTCTTGTCTGTCTAGTCTTGTCTGTCTAGTCTTGTCTGTCTAGTCTTGTCTGTCTAGTCTTGTCTGTCTAGTCTTGTCTGTCTAGTCTTGTCTGTCTAGTCTTGTCTGTCTAGTCTTGTCTGTCTAGTCTTGTCTGTCTAGTCTTGTCTGTCTAGTCTTGTCTGTCTAGTCTTGTCTGTCTAGTCTTGTCTGTCTAGTCTTGTCTGTCTAGTCTTGTCTGTCTAGTCTTGTCTTTCTAGTCTTGTCTGTCTAGTCTTGTCTGTCTAGTCTTGTCTGTCTAGTCTTGTCTGTCTAGTCTTGTCTGTATAGTCTGTCTAGTCTGTCTAGTCTTGTCTGTCTAGTCTTGTCTGTCTAGTCCTGTCCGTCTAGTCTTGTCCGTCTAGTCTTGTCTGTCTAGTCTTGTCTGTCTAGTCTTGTCAGTCTAGTCTTGTCCGTCTAGTCTTTACTCTCTAGTCTTGTCTGTCTGGTCTTGTCTGTCTTGTCTTGTCTGTCTGGACTTGGCTGTCTGGTCTTGTCTATCTAGTTTTGTCTCTCTAGTATTGTCTGTCTAGTCTTGTCTGTAAATTAAAAGATAAACATTCTGATTAAATGACAAATTACTAATTAAAATTCATGTAATGCCCAACATATTATAATTAATTTGCAATTGGGATGTGAATTAGTTTTGCATCGAACTGATATGCGTTGAATATTATTCAGAGCGGCAGTTTTATTACAATCATCCGAATGGTACATCCCGTTTGCGAAAACCGGAATTTCCCGGACGTTTTTATTGCATTGATTCTCACCTTTGTTGCAGAATAATGAGGCAACAGTGATTTATTTCTATGAATCAATTGCTTCTTTTCTCTCCAGGCCGCAATATATTTCATCTGTGACGTAGTTTACGTGACACCCGCAGGTGCTGCCCGAAACACATATTTCACCAGAAACTTGTATTCCATTTAGTTTGCTGTTCGAATTAGTGTTGATTGTTTTTGCTATAATTGAATGTAGCTTTGGAACAACTGAGTTTTAGTCGGATTACTGGTGATTACCTGTAAGATGAGCGGGACAGGGATTGCGGGTTGCGGGAGAGCGGGATTGGCGGTTGTGAGTCTTTTTCTTTGTTATTGTTACAAAGATATATTTCACAACTTTCCAAGACGATAATGTAATGATAAAGTTAGCGGAAATTTTACACTTTATTATGGTTAGAGCGTTCGAAAAAAAGTGATAAAGCGGAGACGTTTCATTAATCTAATGACATTAAAGGATAAAAATGTGCTAAAAATGTTGGAGGTCGATGTTTCATGTAGTTTTGTGTTGCTATAACATATTCTTCTCACCAGTTCTATGATATATTGCTAGAAAGATATTTATTATATAAAATACAAAAATGCGTTTTATACCTTTCCGTAGAACACCCGCTATATAAACTATAATTTAAAACAAAAACTAACAATTTAAATGTGCATATTTAATAATTCTTTAATAAACATAATTCAACAAATGAATCGAATTCGTTTGTAAAATGATATGACAATTAAAGGTCGATTCCCATATGCGCGACATCGCCTGTCAAAAAATGCTTACATTGTTTTAAATGGGCACGTCGCGTAGCTTTCGCGTAGCCATAGTGAGAACGTGTCCATTTAAAAGAATGTAATCATTATTTGACAGGCGATATCGCGTGGCGTCGCGTAGCTGAGTGTCGCGTATATGAGAATCGACCTTAAACTGTAAATTTGGAATCTTTTTAGTTAGCTGAAACTTCAAAGCGTCTGAATAGCTTTGAAATATTATCTCCCTTCATTTGCATATTATATATTAAAACTTATTTCGATTATTTGATAATTTAACAAGGTAAACGAAACTGCCAAGATTTTGATCGATGTTTAAACGCGGAAACAATAACTATATTAACAATATCCATTGAATTTTCTTGCAAACGACGTCTCGCTCTCGGAATGATCGATGACTGCACTTTTTAAAACGACAGTTGTATTGATTCCCATTAATTTCCACCCCGGAACGGGCATAATTTATTTCGCCAAATTGCGTACTTTTTGCGAGCCGTTGCGCAAATGAATTTCGGTGCGGATATCTCTACGTTGTTTTTTATTGCAGGAGTAAATTAAAAACGTGGCCTCGTACTCGGGGCATGAAACTAATTGAAATTAAGTCGAGAGATTTGAATCTATTCTTTCAGCAATTTCACTACCCCCGTGAAAAGGCATTGTTTTGATGTTAACCTCTTCAAACCACTGCGCATGCAATTTTAATCCTACGAATTTATTTTATGCGGGAGGAGAAATAGTCCTATGGAAAGGAATAAATTTAGATTTACTCTGTGTATATAATTTAATTGTGAATATCGTTTGAATGCGTTGTTTACGCTCTTGAAAACCAATGCGTGCTGATAGTATAGAAATTAATGTCTTCTTTGTGGTGGCTCCGTCGCGAACAAAGAAGAGGTGGTTATAAGAAGGCTGTGTGCGATATCGATTTTGTAAGGACAATTTAGAAAATCGTCTGCGCGTAAATTGCGCTTCGATAAACGGTAACGGATCCTCTAATAGTTATAGAAGTACCAATATATTGCCCTTGTATTGCAAATGGAATTCTCTCAAAGGTTTTTTAGAAAATGTTAGATGTTTATTCTCCTTGCAACTGCAAGTGTCCTACGCAGTTTTAATCTGTATTTAATTCAGTATTATTTAAAAAAGATTCGGTGATTTTAGAAAAAGTTTTGGACAAAAAAGTCCGCTATTTTGCGCGTTTTTCAGTCTTAAATTTCACAAAACAGAAAATAGTGTATTAAAGGACGAGTTCAGTAAGCGCGATTTTACCGCACGCGTCAAAGTTTGGAAAACGACGAGCGTAATATGTAAAATATTTTTTTATATTTTGCGACCTTTTATGCCAATTCTAAATAAAAAAAATCGCCGATACATATTGAGAAAATTGCATCACACTCGGCGAGCCATAACCGCACGCTTATAAGTGTTGTTATGAGTTCATTACACACGCAAAATAGAAAAAGATTATAAGTTGTTTGTTCTTTACAAAATTTCGCGTCTTTTGATGTATTATATGTCAAGTTTTGGATATGTGTCAAAATTCCCGATTTCGAAGAATTTCGCGGTATGCTTTAAAAAAATGGCGATTTTCGATGCCACTCCAATTATTGCATATTGCATATCAAAACACGCAGAATTTGTTTTTTTTAGTTTGAAACAATGCAATTTTAGATCTGTTTTAAGGTTTATTAAAAATTTCCACGAAGTTATTCATTCCGTTAGAAAATGATTATGAATGCTGTTTTGTTTTTAAACGATTTGGAAAATTTTATAAAGCTGAATTAATTTGAATTATTTAAGAATCTACCCGAGGGAAACCACGGGCTATAGCTAGTTAGCATATATACAAATCGAGATAATTAGATCGGGCTGTACCGCATTACGTCTCCTCCAATTTAACCCCTAGGCTTCGCTAAAACCTTATTTAACCCCTGTTAGCAGTAGTTAACTAATAAGGTAATTAAGATATATAGATTATAACAACATTTACGAATAATTACTAAGATGATCTATATTTTACATATTCCGCTCTTAACGCCACCGATATTCAGCAAATACATTTTCTTGCATTTTCTGAAGATTTTCACCAATCGATTCAGTGTCCCAAAATTAGTGGGAAAACGTATATAATATTCCTCGGGAACCTTTCGATTAGGAAATAACATCGCCACGGGAAGTCGATACCGCGGAAACTCCGAAATGCGAGAAAAGCGATTTTTTCAAATTTTTCATTTTTGGAGCTACAGCAATATTTTTAACCCTTTCACTGCCCTGTCAATTATAAGGAATAACAGCGCCAATATTTATGAAAATTCCGGTAGTTATGCAACCCCTTTCATATAGAAATTTCTCAAAAGTCACTGAAAAAATAAGGGGACAAAAACATCTTTTGGAATTAAAAAAATATATATTTATAAACTGTTTAACGACTCGAAATCAAACACAGATAATTTGCAAAAGATTCAAATATTTTCTAGAAATAATTTCACCCACCTGCCGCCTCCGTGGGTGGCTGGGCGAATATTTAAACTCGGACTGTTTTCGTCGCACGGACGTGGTTCCGGTGTCGATGTGTCCGGAACGTCGCCACACGTCCGACAGTCTCCTCACTTTTTGATAATTTTGCCCAAAATTTCTGGGAAGTGCGAAAAACTCACTTTTCCTTGCAAAAAATTTTTGGTCATGTTTGGTTGCCTAAACTACGCGATCCGGAAGTCTCATAGAAAATCGCCATAAGTGGGTTCGTTCAAGTCAATTCTTTGGCTTCAAGAATTTGATGCACCGACTATTTCAGAGCGAGGGGTTCGCCGGAGGCGGTGTTTTAGTCGGAGGGCCCGGATTCGCATGTGAATAACGTCGTCAACAAAAGTCGCGCAGCGACGAGAGTGGTGTCAGAGGACGCGTCTCGAAATTTTCTACCGGAAGCAAGGATTTCGGAATTTTATTTTTCCTGGCCATCTTAGCCGTGACCTCCGTAAAAGTGTTAATTTTTTTAAAGCAAACTTTTGGGGTCCGTGTGGGGAAGCGTTCGTCCTGAATCGCCATATCACGGCGTAATCACAAATTTCGATCAATTATGAGACGACTGACATGTGGCGTTTCCCGGATTTCACCTGGGTGTCCACACCACTTGGGTTTTTGTTCAAATTCGGCTCATTTATGTTTCATCATGAATTTTTTACCTTCGAGGTACATTTTCGTCGGATCCCAAAAATTCTTCCCGGAAGCTTTGGCTGCCGTCTGCCTTTAAGAGCCCTGCGACGTCCCATTCACCTGGTGCATGAAAATGCGACTTTTTTTTGCCGATTTTGCAATCACTTTCACTGACGCCCTACACTTATGTAAAGGGCTCCAGGTCGCCGATTGGGTTCGTTCTCTCAAATCACCAAGACGTGGTTTATCCAGAAAACTGACACCTTCACCGTGTAGCCTGGTATCTTTTCTATCTGGACTGCGACTTTTGCCGTTCCGCGGCCTGTAGTCTGCGCGGGGAGATTTTTTCAAAAAACCTCTAAAAAATGAGTACAACATTTTTCGATACATTTTTTGACAGATTTCTTAGACTTTAAATAATCTCAGCGTTTTATCACTAGATGACGCTGGTACGCAAAGAAACCCCGGGCTACGTCGCCCGGGACGGGACGGCTCTGTATTAATTCAGGGCCCCTGGTCACACCTCACGGAATGGCGGTGAAAGGGTTAAAAACGTTTCTGAAAGCATTTTTGCTGCTCATTACAAATATGCAAATTATATTTGGCTAACACCTTTCGTTCACTATCGCCTGCTAAAATTGACGAAATTTTTATCAAAATTCGGCGCTCGAGGAGATATTGAAATGTAATGAATTTCCTGCGGATAGTCTGGCATATTAATTGCTTTCCGAGTTCTCTCCTCGGACGACTAAATTTCGCGAAAATTCGCACGATTTTGGCAATTTTATCAAATCACATCTCGCGAACAGAAACTGTTCTACAAAATTCTGATCTGCTCTACAAAATTCTAAACTTTTACTTGATTCTAAAATCGTACCTAAGTCCTCCTACTTATATATAAACAGCACTTTACTCAGAAATCGGGGCTACCTCAAGGAAGTCTCCCGGGTCCAGTCGTATACCAGGTATACCAGTATGAAGTGAGCGTTAAGATACAAATGTGTCGATAGGGAACATTTGTTGTAAACTAGAGTTAATTTTTGTTTGTTTGGTTGGTATGACATCTGTTGGTATGACATATTTAATATACATCAAGTCATTGAAGAAACAAATCATATTTTTTCATCATTTTAAAAATGTCGGATTTTGTACCTCAAAGTTGTACCACAAAGATGATTTGCAGAATGCATTAATTTTTTGTTTTCATTTGAAGAAAAGTGCTGCGGAGTCCCATCGAATGCTTGTCGAGGTATATGGTGATCATGCTCTATTAGAAGCAACTTGCAAAAGATAGTTTCAACGGTTCAGAGATAATGATTTTGATGACGTGAAAGACCACCAAAAAGATTCCGAATTGCAAGCAATATTGGATAATAATATATGGCTTTATTGTCAATAGAAATACATGATTTCTGTGAACAAAGCACAGGTAAAATAAATAAATAAGTCACTTAAAAACTAAAACAAAACATAAAAAAGTACATACATACATAAATGCATACATATCGTAAAAAAAATTAAGAAATAAATAAAGAAAAAATAAATAAGTATGAATAAATAACAATAATTTTAAAGTAAAATATCGTAAAGAATTTTTACTCGTTGAATGAGGCTAGCTGCGGCGAATAGGTGTGTGTGCAGTCCAAAAACTAGTGATCACCGAAGAATTCTGCCGTAGTGTAGTAAGGTTGTTCTAGGAGTTATGACTTGACGGCGGAAATTTGGACTTATTGGTGATAGATTTTAGGTGGATAGGTAAATGATTGAACATTTTTTTCGCGTTGTAGAAAATAGATTTTTTTATCAGTTCTGATCTAGGTAAGGGTAGATAAATATCCTGATCCAAGTTCCTTGTACTGTGTTTGTGTTGTGGTCTCTCCAGTAAAGCACGAATGTGTTTATGCATTAAGCTAACGGATTCCAGGATAAATAATGAAGGGAGAGTTAAAATTTTGAAATTCTTAAAGTAGGGTTGACAATGGGTTCTACTACTCAAACCGAACATATAGCGAATAGCTCTCTTTTGTAGCTTGAATAAAGATTTAAGTTGGAGAAGGTTGGAGTGACCCCAAAACGGAAGGCTATATCGCAGGTGAGATTCAAAAAGAGCGAAATAAGAAGATCTGGAAGTATGTAGATTTAGCTCCCTGGAAATAGACCTAATTGCGAAGCAAGCAGAAGGCAGCTTCTTGGTTAAGAGCTCCACATGCGAGGTCCATTTGAGTGAATTGTCAATGTTTTTAAACAATGTTGAGTCAACGATGTGGTCTAGTATAAGAGGCGGTAGAGTACCCCTTATAAGACAGGACTACAGTTTTCTTGGTACTTAATTCTAGACAGTTAGAATCGTACCAGGACTTAATACATGCAAGGTCATTAGATATAGTAGAGTGGAGAAGCGACAGGTTAGGTTTGGACCATGTAATACTAGTATCATCGGCAGAGAGACAAATTTTTCCGCTGATATTTAAATTAGTTATATCGTTGATGAATACTAAGAAGAGAATTGATTCTAAAACGGAGCCTTGAGGGACACCAGCATCCTCTGCTCTGCAGGAGGAAGATTAGTTATTTACCCTCACGAACTGCCTTCTATTGCCAAGATAGGATTTGAACCATTCCTGAGATGTTAATATAAATAAAAGCAAGCCCCATAAAAGCAATTTTTTTTGGTAGAATCTCATGGTTCACACAATCGAAGGCTTTGGCAATGTCACAAAAAACTGTTGCTGTGAAAAGCTTGTTGTTAATATTGTGGTCGTAAGGATGAAGATGATACTTTGAATCAAAAGCAGATGGCAGCAATGTTAAATGTTGCACAGCAAACAAAAGGCCATGGGAAAGATCCAAAAGTGTGGAAAATGGGTTCCACATGAATTGAACGAAAGACGAAAATCGCAAAAACAAGTCAAGTCTGGTGAATACGGCGGGTGGTGTAGCAGCTCCCAGCCAAGGTAGCAGCTCCCAGCCAAGTGCTTTGATTATATCCTGAACCGGTTTTGCTTTTTTTGCAGGCGCATTGTCGTGTAAAAAAATTACTTAGTCGTGTGTTCTTTACCTTAACGCAAATTTCATGCTTTAAGCAAATTTTGCTTAAGACACGAGAGAAAATCAGTTTTGCATCGAATTGTTACTGGCTATGAAAAATGGATTTATTTTAAGAATCCTAAACGGAAAAAACCATGGGTTAATCCGGGACAGCCAACATCGACTACAAAAGGCAATGCTCTCTGTTTGGCTGGATCAGAAAGGTGTGTTGTATCATGAGCTTCTAAAACCTGGTGAAACTGTTAATACTAATCGCTACAGACAACAAATGTATCAATTTGAACCAGGCATTGATCTAAAAACTAAAATGGGCCAGAAGATAGGGCAAAGTCATTTTGTTGCACGACAATGCGCCTGCACACAAAGCAAAACCGATTCAGGATACAATCAAAGCACTTGCCTGAGAGCTGCTACTCTACCCGCCGTATTTACCAGACTTAGCTTCTTCCGACTACCATTTGAAGACTCCAGGGAAAAAACGTGCATAGTCATTCTATGGTAGTTTTGAGTTATGACAATTTTAAAGTTAAAAACCCTTTAGTTCTTTAACAAACCAATTTTTTCCAAATGTAATGTTATTATAATTTAGTTATATATATATATATATATATATATATATATATATACTTCATGGATACAAACCTACATTCAGCTAGGGTTTATACTTTGGAAAAAATGCTGAAAACAAGTTGGCAAGTACCCAACATACAGGGAAAAAACGATACAACTCATTCGAATTTCAATGTATATAATGAAATAAAACAATATTATGCATCAAATTGATGCATAAGACAAATTTTGCAAACGCCTTTACAGAAAAAACTATTTTTTATTTTTATTATTAGCTTTTTTTGCAACAAATGGTAAGTTGGTATAAAAAACCTTGGCTTCCTCTTCACAAAATTTTTTCAAGTCTTGTAAATTATCATACTTTTCACCACTAATCGGAAATCGGAACCACTAAATCTGAAATAATCGAACTGAGTTTAATTATTTAATTTCAGTAACTTTGATTCTTACCATTGTATGCTCGAGATGGATAGAAAAATTCATTAGAGTTGAGTGGGGGTCCTTTTATATTTTTCCCTCACGGTGTTGTAACAATGGACGATATCCAGCCGCCGTTATAAGAATCCCTATGTAGTATCATTCTAGGATGCTCAGCCACGATTTTCATTTCTCTCACTGGTCGTGATAAAAAGGGGCATTTTTCTATATAAGTTTTTGAAAGAATTCCAATCTCTAACCATGCCCATGGCTTGATCTACTTTTTCTACTTTAAATGGTGTTGGTTTACATCTTGCAGCTTCGAATACTTGCACCCAATCATCAGGAAGTTGAGTCCTTGCTTTGCAGTTGATAAGTCCCATATTCTTATCACATTCCATAAACGAATGTCCCCTTATTGGAAATGTTACTTCAATTGACTTGAAGCGTTTTTTATCATGAACTAGATAATGTAGATATCTAAATACCGTGAAATTTTTTTTTTCCGCCACATGAATCACAAAAAACTTTCAAATGATTTACATTAGCAGATAGATGGTGTAATACATAGTCTTCTAAGAAAGAACATACTTCATTGGCTCCTTTATTGCAAACTGTCTCTGTGTAGGTATAAAAAATTGAATCTGCATCCGATAGTCTGTGTATGTTAAAAGAGAAAAACGAGAGTTGCCGTTTATAATACACATCATTTGTGGATATATTTGGGAGATTTTTTTGAAAATCCATACATATGGCCTCAGTATCTACTCGTTTTCTACTTTCTTGTCTAGCTGCTCTTTTTCTTGCATAGAATGTCTCCGCTTTCTTCTTATGTACGGTGTATATACGGTGTATATACACATCATTTGTGGATATATTTGGGAGTGGCAGATTTTTTTGAAAATCCATACATATGGCCTCAGTATCTACTCGTTTTTTTCTTTCTTGTCTAGCTGCTCTTTTTCTTGCATAGAATGTCTCCGCTTTCTTCTTATGTACGGTGTTATTAATAGTTAAACTGTTAACTTCATTTCGCAGCTCATCTTTTTCCTCAACAGTCAAAGTAGTTCCATTGATTTTGTTATTTAATGAGTTTATTGAAGCATTAAACTCATCACATGTGCTGCATGTATCAGCACGTGGATAACCAAAACTAATATTAATTTTCGTGGAAAAAATAGTTCGGTAAGTTTCATACGAAACTGGTTGTTCCGGAAATTTTTCTTTATACATTTCATGCATTTTTGTGATATTGAGTTCTTCCGGCAAATACACTTACTTGGTTTTCGTCATACTATAGTGACTATTTCTTCCAGGAAAAGATTTTATTTATGTGCTCACTCACGCAAACCATCGTTTCTTCAGCTAGTTGTCTGTGCGTTGATGATTTACTGCCCCTTTTGTCTTTAGGAGCGCTACCTATTTCTTTCAAAGACGACTGAATTGTTTTCAGTCATCTTTGTGTTATTCCATGAATAGAACAAAAAGCTTTCATACAAACAGGAACATCACTAACCTGATGAGTTTCATCAAATATTCGTACGGTATAATGATAGGATGCTTCCCGAAAACTACTATCTTCTTCATTTAGCCAATTTCTTCGTTGTTGTGTTGGTGTAAGGGCAATTAAACCAGTCAAATATGCACTCTGTTCATTCCATGATTCCATCTCGTTGAAAGTTTTCAAAATCCTTTTTCTTTCTGCACATGGAACAGTTTCAAAACATTTCCATCGTTTGCAATGACAATCTGGGCCAGTTTCGTGGGACTGGAGTCGTAATTTTTTGGCTACCTCTGCCATTCGTCCAGTCCTTTTCCTTTTTTAGGGTTCCGTACCGAAAACGGAAACCTTATAGGATCACTTTGTTGTCCGTCTGTCTGTCTGTCTGTCCGTCTGTCTGTCTGTCAAGACCTTTTTCTCAGGAACGCGTAGAGGTAACAAGTTGAAATTTGTATCAAATACTCGAGTCTGCGGTCTCTTTCAGCTGTGAAAAAATCAAACTTGTAAGTCAACGCGATTAAAAGATATGACCGTTTATGTCGCATATTTTACGATTTCACAAGGGAATCAAAACCTATAGGGTACTTCCCGTTGACCTAGAATCATGAAATCCTGAAAACCGTAAATATGTAGTTTAATTACAAGAAAAATGCGAATTTACTATTAGAAACTTATGAAAATTCACTAATGTTGTCGTAGTGGTATTGTCAGGCTCCAGAAGCATATGGGTTGCATACAGTTAGGTCCTATTCTATGTTTATTTCTGAATTTTCTTTGTTTATATTCGTTATGCATTTCATCACGTACGCTTTATATACATAATATATACAGGGTATATATTATGTCTAAATTTTGCTTTTTTGTAACCGACATGCGACATACTCAAGTCCCGTAACATCCTGTATATATTATATTTCGTCTAATTTTTCTTTATAATCTACATAATATGTTGATAATCCACATAATTATACTATACAAGTTTGTACGGAACCCTCGGTGCGCAAGTCACAACTCGCACTTGGCCGGTTTTTTTTTGTTGTAGAACAGTTTGGCACAATATTTTCACTAAGAGAATTCTGGTTGTCATCCATGTTAACTGACGCTATATCACTGAACTGAATCACGAAGACAGTAAGCAATAATAACGTCAAACTCATTTTGTAGTTAGCACGTTTATTTCCAGTAACGCGCTGACTTGACACGTTTTTTCCCTGTACCTCAATATTAAAAGTATTAATATCTTGTGACACTGCACGTTCTTTCCAAGTTTGAATATACAGCACAAAACTACTGAAATTTCACTACTAGATGGCACTATTGCCTTAATTTGACAAAAAACTGACTTTGCACGTTTTTTCCCTGTAGTCTTCATTTGGTTTCATCGATGGGACACTCATTGGGCGAGCAGCACTACGATTCCTACGAAGTACTCGAAAATTGGGCGTCTGATTGGTTTGCTTTAAAAGACGAAAATTTCTATTGGCGTGGTATCCATAAATTTCCAGAAAGATGGTCAAAATGTGTAGAAAGCAATGATAAATACTTTGAATATTTTTTTTTTACTTTCCCATTCAAAATTAGTGTTTCATTTTAACAAAAAAAAACGCTCACTTCATACCGATATACCTGGTACACACTGTTCGCGTCTGATCTTTCAATGTACCGAAACACCACCTTAGCCACTTTTTCCGATGATACGGTATCGATATATACGATAATCATAACAACATACAAAGATCCTGCCACAGTAAAAAATCTACAAAAAGGACTGAACATTGTCGGAAAGTGGTTAACATAATGGAGACTTAAAGCCAGCGATACGAAATCCGTTCAGATCACCTTCACGATGAACAAAAATAAATTCTCGACTGTTCTTCTATGTGGCCCACCTCTACCACAAGTCGACGAGGTAAAATATCTCTGCATGGACCTCGATCGCAAGCTAACCTGGGCAAGTCAAATTAAAAATAAAATAAAAATATATAATAATAAAATAAAAAAAGGATCGAACTGGACTTGCGACTGAAAAAATGGCTGCTAGGCATAGGAGTGAAAGGTGACTGACTATATACAACAAAATGATATTGTATAAAAGAATCTTGAAACCTATCTGGATGTAGGGAATATAGCTCTGGGGAACTGCCAACAATTCAAATATTGAAATCGAAAAGCAAAAACTCACAGAATGATTACCAATGTCTTTTGGTACGTTACGAATGCAAATCTACATAAGTTCCTTGAAATGGACACAGTAAAAGCAGTAGCACAAAACTCTGTACACACTACGAGATTAGGTATTGTCAGGAGGCTCACAGAATTTAAACGACAGCGATTATAGCCCGATTAAAACACGCAAATAAATCATACGTGGAGATAAATAGCACAGTGCACATTTTTGATAAAATAAAATCATACATGATTACCAATATGGGTTTAGCAGGGTTTTGAAGTAAAGCCGATTGGAGCGACGAATCCTCAGCATACCACATAGAGCAAAATGCTATCACGTGGTATACAGATGGTTCGAAGACAAAGGAAGCTACTGGTGCAGGAGTGTTTGGACCTCGTACCAAGTACTTCGAATCCATGGGAACGTCCCCAAGTATCTTCCAAGCAGAGGTACACGCAATCGAAAGTTGTGCACAGTTTAACCTAGACAGGAATTATCGCAAAAAACGAATTGTTATCCTGTCAGACAGCTAAGCAGCCATTAAGGCCATTAGCTCATACACCATCAGATCCCAACTGGTATGGGACTGTGTGGGGAAGCTAAACAAGCTTGGCAAAGATAACAAAGTAATGCTATACTGGGTACCAGGACACACTGGTATAGACGGAAACGAAGAAGCCGATCACCTAGCAAACAAGGGATCCAGTAGCCCCTTTATAGGTCCGGAACCCTTTTGCGGCATGAGTGTGAACACCATCCACAAAAGTTTAGATGAAGAAACAAGAGGAAAATGGAAGAAAACCTGGAAAGAACTTCCAGGGCTAAGGCAGTCCAAAGTGATGCTGGGATCTTTTAACGAGAAGAGAATAAAAGCTTGCCTGAAATTAAGCAGGAACAAGCTTAGAACTCTGACAGGAGTCCTGACGGGACACTGCAGACTTAGAAAACATCTCGAGGCCCTAGGCCTAGAGGAGGATGACGGATGCAGATTCTGTGGCTCAGCAGAGGAAACCCCCATACATCTGCTCAAAGACTGCGGAGCATTACTCCGCATGAGACAGATGTACCTTGGGGCCCACTGCTTGATCGCAGAGGAGCTGCAGGCCTTGAATCCCACCCAGTTCATGAAACTCCTAAAGGAATCAGTATTAGAGGAGGCGCTCTAAATGGGTAAGTACACCAACGCTTGGTGGTGGAGGGTGGGGTACAATAGATCTATAAAGGTCGCAGTACAAGTCGTCACCACCATATCTACAATCTATAATTTGGGTTTCGTGCTGGTATAGCTACTAGCGATGTCATATACAATGTTATCAATGGTATTACAGAGGGACTTGATGGCAACAAAAAATGCGTTGCAGTGTTTATAGGCTTGACACTGTTGATGATGTAATACTTCTTAACATTTGGTAGCGTTATGGTATACATAGGGCAGTGTAAAATGTCTTTCGCAGAGACTTGACTGATAGAGATCAATGTGTTGAAATAAATGATGCAGTGAGTGAAACTATGATTATAAAACTGGTGCATTACTATGTTGGCGCAATAGACCTTTTCTACAATACTCAGCGATTCCAACCCGATTAAAACACGCAATTAAAACATACGTGGAGATAAATAGAACAGTGAACATTGATGCACGTCCTGTCATTTGTACAAAACAGCATAATTATTTAATGTTATATCACATAACAGATTGCAATTGTGAATACGTGAATACATTGATAATATTGAAATGATGAATATTTATCTCAATAAAAATACCGAACTTAATTAGCGACAATGATTTTCAATTATTAGATTATCAGGAAATATAAGTTTGTATAATAAATACATTTTTATTTTCAAAATCTAGAACAGTTGTTTGTTGACGACTTGGAGCCTTTGTTTGTCCACTGGCCGTTTTATTCGGATTGAAAGCAAACAATCACTTACGTATACAATTTCTTTCGCGCACAAGTAAATATTAACGGTCAATAATCGTTAAACGCTATTAATTATTTGATTTACTGGTAAATATATTATGAGTGATTGGATATGTTATTTATGGCGTGCTTCGAGCAATTTAATGGCAGCACTAGAAAATTCCAAGTGCCATTGTCTCTTGCATTAAAAACAAACTTTAGTGTGTGTGTTTTGTTGATTAGAATGTGGATAATATATGGGGACAAAAGCACCAAAGTCACAGTTATTAGAAGCAATCTAACGCATGCCATGTCGTGTTAATTTGGAGATAAAAGATGTTTACAATGCACAGGCAGCCGAATTTGTTTACACTCCAACTAGAATGATTACTGTTTCCTTCAACTGAACATTCAGTCAATGAATAATATAGATTAATTTTGGCTTCATTACATTTATACAGTAAAACTAGTTTGCTTTTGTACGAAATATTCTGTTAATACATCCAAATATAAATACAAATCCACGCAAGTTTCTTTTTAGTTTATATAATGTGGGAAAGCACATATGCTAACTGCTGTACCAAATGGAACCTTATCTAGAACAATTGTTGGTTGATGAATTGGAGCGTTTGTTTGTCCACTGGGCGTTTTATTTGGATTGAAAGCAAACAATCGCTTATGTATATCAGACACATACATAGTTGTACCTAACTCATCTGGTCTCTCCTGTTTTCGACAATATCAAAAATGTTAATAGAAACCTTCTAATTTCTTTGTGATATAGATAATAGATGAAAAATGCTGACGAGTTCTTAAAGCGAAATATATTTCTGTGTAATATAAATAATTATATATAATGGGGATGATAAAAACCAACATAAATATTTAAATGCCCATTTAAATGGTAATAAATCACACGAATTGTGGCAGAAAATTGCAAATCTGACTCGTTAGGTTCTGCAAGAATGCCCACACGGAAAAAAGTACACATTAAAAATTACAGTTCAAATAGTAGCAGCGGCCTTACGAATACAAATTTGTAAAGATTGCAGTCGCATACTGAAATTTTTAAAAGTTATTTACTAATAATATCGGAAACTGTAATTTTAACAAAAATCAATTTGCATTTTTTACAGTTTCAAATTCGTAAGGCCGCTGCTACTATTTGAAACTGTACTTTTTTTCGTGTAAATACAGCAGATACCTGAATGTTAATTGCCGTACCAAGTGAGATCTAATGCCCTTGGTCTCTCCTGTTTTAGGCAATATCAAAAATGTTAATAAAAACCTTCTAATTTTGAGTGACGAGTTGTTAAAGCGAAACATTTCACATAATAATTGACCCGGCGAACTTCGTGCCGCCTCAGAATCAATAAATGTTTTAATAAATAAGTTAAAAACATATTAGCTGAATTAAATTTAGTTTTTTATTACCCAAAGAATACCCAAAAAGCATTTAGTTCAATAAATGTACGAAAATGAAAATGAAATGTATTTTAATTACATCGAAATGAATGTAACTCACGTCGTAGCAACCAGCATAGCATAATGTATGAGAAAATGAATTATCTTCATTTTTTTTGTGAATTTATAGCTTGTTTTAAAAGTTAGTCTGCTATTTGGGGCGGAAATAAATCCAACAAATCAAAGATCATAAAAAATCGGTTCAGCCGTTCTTGAGTTATAAACGGTGTAACTAACCTAACTTTATTTTATTTATATAGATTTATTTAATTCCGAATTATTTCAGACAATTTCATATTAAAATGTTATACTTTTTATTACTCTGAATTTACCAATGCAATGAAACAACGCACTGTGATCATGGAGGCTTCACCTGAAGTATACAGCACTGT
Source organism: Phosphuga atrata (assembly GCA_944588485.1). Taxonomy (NCBI): domain Eukaryota; kingdom Metazoa; phylum Arthropoda; class Insecta; order Coleoptera; family Silphidae; genus Phosphuga; species Phosphuga atrata. Next base: position 67,225,344 of record OX155898.1, read on the forward strand.
CATAAAAAATAGTTTCAAAATATTCATTGGTTACCAGTGTTGTAGAGTATCCGATGATATCAATATAAACGTATGCTTCAAATGTGGACGTTTAAACCATAGCTTCAAAAATTGTATGAACAAGGTCAAGTGTCTAAAATGTGCTGGTGACCATCCAACAGAAAGCTGCAAATCTGAAATTCTTAAGTGTGTTAATTGTGAATTCTACAACAAGAAATATGGCCTAATTAAATGCACAAATCATTACCCAAATAATACAACCCAGTGTGAATACCTAAAATACAAGATACACAATCTTCTAAATATAACTGATTACCCTACCTTACCAAAAATACCAAATTATCTTCGTAAGTTCCCAGGCCAAAGAAAAGAATCTTCCTTAACAACAAACTCCTAATAACTAATATATAACTTCTTACAAAATTATGTCTGATTCTAATAATTACATTGAAGTCTGTTGATAATTTAGAAGACCTAAACTATTTTTTGAACGATTCTGGTTTACTTTTCTTACACGTTAATGTCAGGAGTTTAAACGCAAACTATGAAAAATTGGAATTACTGGTAACATCTCTACTAACCAAACCGCATGTAATCGTCTGCACCGAAACTTGGAACCTTATTTGCCCTAACATGTTCACATTAAAAAATTATACATGTTATTATAACGGTAGCTTCATAAACAAATCGGATGGAGTCGTCATTTATATTTCGAATTCTCTCGAGCAAACTACAACGACGGAGAGGGTGGGTAGGTGCAATTTTCTTTCCACTTGTGCTAAAATATCATCAAATAGTGTACTTAAAATTTCTGGTGTTTATAGGTGTCTTGACCTCACCAATCTTGAATTTATACAAAATCTAAAAATTCATATGGAAAACAATACAACATTTAAGAACCATATTATAATAGGAGATTTTAACATTAACATTAACAATATTAATGTTCAGTCAGATTTATTCCTAACTAACATGCTCGATATGAATTATATACCAATGTTTAACAATATTACTAGGCCAAATGACAACGGTGGTTCCTGTATTGACAACATGTTTATAAAATCTAAAGCCATAAATTGTAAATCTATCACACTTATGCAAGTTTTTGCTGATCATTATCCGATCTTCCTTACAATGAATCTTGATAAACAACAAAAAACAAGGGAAAAAATCATTTTTATGCTATAACAAATTAATACATAATTGTAATCGTACTGATTGGTCAGACCTGTTGGCTGTCACGGATCCTAATCAAGCAACTGAAAAACTATTATTAAAAATACAAAACTTAATCAAGGAATCTAGTTTTAAGAAGCTAGCGCGTAAATACAAACCTAGGACTGACTGGATCACGCCGGGCTTAATGAAATCATGTCGAACAAAAGAAAAATTATATAACACATGGAAGCGTGATAAAAATAATTTATATCTAAGAATGAAATACTTAAATTTCTGCAAAAACTTGATAAATTAATAAAAATTGCGAAAATAAATTTTGACACCAAAGGAGCTTCTTCCAAGTCTAAAAATAGTAGGGATCTATGGCAATTCGTAAATAAAAAGCTAGGTAAAAAGATGAATTCGGTCAATAACATAGATTATATTAACAAAGGCAATCATAAGTTGACAAATACAAATGATATTGCTAATAACTTTTTTTTTAGTAATATTGGTTCAAATTTAGCTGCTAAAATCCCTACTAGTGCTGCTACAATTCACGATGGATTAAGTAATAATCCTAAATCCATTTTCTGGAAACCTACTAATTGCTCTGAAATTATAAATATAGTAAACGATCTAAAGGAAAAAGCCGGTGCGGTTGATGGTATATGCACAAAAGTACTCAAAACTATAATCCCTATTATATCCAATATATTTGAACATATATTTAATATATGTTTATCAAAGGGTATCTGGCCAAATGCACTTAAATGCGCGGAAATTTTGCCGATTTTTAAAACTGGTGATAAACACCATATGACTAATTATAGACCAATATCACTTATTTCTAATATTGCGAAAATTTTTGAAAAAATTATTCATGTGAGATTGTATTCTTTTGTTATGGATTGTAACATTATTAGTTGTCATCAGTACGGTTTTATGAAAAATAAAGGTACAAAGAATGCGTTAGCATCGATCACTGACTTTATATATACTAATATAGACATCAGTAATCCGACAGTTGTTGCTTTTCTAGACCTAGCCAAAGCTTTCGACACAGTGAACCATAAAATATAGCTTAATAAATTATATAAATATGGTGTTAGAGGAGTAGCTCATGACCTAATTAAGAATTATTTAACAGATAGATTTCAGGTAGTCAAAATTAAGGATGTTAAAAGTAAAAAATGTAAAATTAAAATTGGTGTACCACAAGGAACTGTCTTAGGACCCCTACTTTTTATTATATACATTAACGATATGTTTAAAATACTACCTTTAAATAGTATAGCAGCTTCTGCTGATGACACAGTGGTTAAAGGTATAGGTAAAACATGGTCTGAAGCACAATCCAATATGTTATCATACCTAGACAAAATAGGTATGTGGTTACAAAATAATTATTTAACATTAAATGTGGATAAAACAACATACATGACTTTTGGCTGTTACAAAGACAGTGTACCTAATTTTTTTGAGTTATCCATTTATAATGAGAAAATTAAAAGAGTCAATAGTTGTAAATATTAAGGGTTAATGTTTGACTGTCACATGAAGTGGAATATCCATATATTAAATCTTATAAGTAAAACTAGATACTTTTTGTTTATCTTTCATAAATTAAAAAAAATAATGAGCAAGCAATCACTGAAGATTATTTACCATTCTCTTTTTGAGAGTATTGTGAATTATGGAATTATTGCTTGGGGGGGAAGTTACAAAACCAACACTAATATCTTAGCTCAAATTCAATCTAAGCTCATTAACATATTATCGGATGGCAAACGTGTTCTAGGATTTAGAGATACATTTATACTCGAGTCGTTGAGTTATCACTACAATAGTTGTAAATATGCGTATGAGAACTATAAAGGGAAGTCTAGAAATAGAAGTATTCCGTTACCCAAAGTCAGTAAATCTATAGCATTTAAAAACTCCTCGATTGTGGCAATTAAACAATTCAATACACTACCTGATACACTAAAAAGAATACCGAATAATAATAACAAAACAGTAAGAATAAAACTGAGAAATTGGCTTACAAATACTTCCTTTTATTAGACTTTTTGTTCTCTTAGAATTTTAATATTTTGTTATCTCAAATCTTTTTCAATATTTTGTTTTCCTACAGTTTACTTTTTAATACTCTAATCTTTGAGTCCTCTTATACCTTATTATGTTGTTTATTGCTTATGTTTTTGTATTTTATGTATACCTAATTCTTGTATGTTATCTATAAAGTTTAATTAAATTAATAAATTGCTTCTCAGGCCTATGTACAGGTGTAACTCACCTCTATAGGTGCATCCTTATGTATTATATTATGTATTATGTAAGTGTGTATATTACATTATGTAAGTGTGTATATATTGTATATCCTGTTGATAAATAAATAAATAAATAAATAAATATTATGATTATAAACAAATTTGAAATATAAATCTGCTCTGGCCGAGTAAGATAATGTAAGAAAAATTTAAAATTTCTACCAATTGTCCGAATTAGATTTCACCTGGCGTAGACGGAATAACTACCGAAATAATTGAACAAAGCCACCAATAAATACTGCAACCCCTCAAATATTTATTCAATTTGATCATAGAAAAGGGACACGTGCCCACACAGTTCAAATCCTTTATAATTACACCCATTGATAAAACTGGCAACAAAACTAAAATTTGTAATTTTTTTGTAATTAAACAAACTTATCAGTACAATAAATAGCTTTGGTAAAATCTTTGCAAAATGTATAAAATTTTTTTTTGATAAACATAAAATCATACTTGATTACCAATATGGGTTTTATGCTGGTATAGCTACTACCGATGCCATATACAATGTCATTAATAGCATTGCAGAGGGACTTGATGAAAATAAACATTACAGTGTTCCTAGGCTTAGCGAAGGCATTTGACACTGTTGATTATGCAACACTTTATGGTCGTCTGCAAAAAATAAATGTGGCACGGAGAAAGACGCACTCAGGTCTTTAAGGAAAATGTTAAATAACAAGAGCCTCAGATATCTAACCTTAGGCCCTTGTTATTTAACATTTTCCTTAACCACCTGAGTGCGTCTGTCTCCGTGCCACATTTATTTTTTGCAGACGACCTTAAAGTCTTCTTGTCAATTAACACATTGACTGCTACGTTGACCATATATGGGCGACACCACTTTAATCACAGTGCGCTCCGTCACCCATATATGTGCGGCACGTTGTATTTCAGTTAAATCCATGTCGGACAAATATAGTGGACGCTCTATGCCAGCGCTTCTCAACCTTTTTTGGCCCACGGACCAGTAAAATTTAAAAAAAAAAATCGCGGACCAGTGATATTTTTCTTAACAAAATTTTACTAGGTATTAAACTACTAATACATAATTTCGTTAAATCCTAATATCAACCCGACTGGTACATAGTGCCGCTAGTGTGGTTTTTTTAAATTTCCTACATGCGCATTACAATTTCGGACATGCGCATTACAATGGGAGACAGAGGCGTAGTGAAAATAAGTTGAATATATTTTGTGACGAGTAATAAAATATATTTTATATATTAAAGTGGGTAAGGTAATCGCGTAATTCGAGGCAGCGCGAATTCTCGATCCAATATAGAACAATGTGGCAAGCACCATTGGTTTAACCCCGGTTAGATTAGGTTGCCCGCCGCGAAGCGGACAGATAAATCAAGACAACATACGCGCGGCAGCGCGAATTCTCGATCCAATATAGAACAGTGTGGCAAGGACCGTTGGTCTAATGATAAATTACTACATTCAAACCAACCACCCTTCCTTACACTCCTTGTAACCCTTTTGTGCATACCCACTTTCGCCTTGCTTTTATCGCACCGCAATACCCACCCATCCTTTAGACTTTTGCTTTCACCAATTTCATATCATCTCCTTACTCAATACAAATATATCTTTTCGCTAACAATACCAGATCCATCAACCATTCAATCATTCTGCCACTCTCTTGCATCTCCCTTAATTTAACAAAACAAAATTATTTAAATAGTTAAACTTGGGGATGTATTCTATATTGTGTTCCCGTACAACGCCACTTGATTTTTGGAATTAACCCATTACTTTCACTTAACCCAATTTAATTGTAACATTTTTATTATAATTTACTTACAATAATATTTAAATATATAATTATTTTTCTTTTTTTTTTCTTCATTGTCGTACTAATCATAAATTACATAGAATTAAAATTAGTACATTTTTTTCTCGGATAGAAAAAATTGTCTGCGGACCAGTAAAATTTCTCCGCCGGACCACCGGTTGAGAATAGCTGCTCTATGCTATTTTATTGTAGTGTTTTAAAGCGTGGCCTCTAGCGAAACTTTTGGTATATTGGTTTTGGCCCTGCTCGAAAAATAAGAGAAATAACAACAATTTAATTATTTTAGTAATTTATTTTCTCAAACCATAATATAGTTAAAAATATAACTTTTAAAACATAAAGTATACCTCAAAAATAAAGTTGATTAGATTTGTGGTGGTTAGCAAAGCACTCTAAACACGTAAAAGGGGCATGATTGCAATCCGGGCAATACGTGTAAACTTTTTTTCCCTTTTTTTAGCAGCAGTTCTTACTTCAAGTTTTTTTATTCTTGCATAACACAAAGTACACATCCGGCGTACTTTTTTATTATTTTGATCCATTTTAGTTTTTAGAACATGAACATTACGACAATTGTGTTTTGTTCAATTACGTGTTTTAATTTTTTTTTGTAAATTTAGCAAACTTGATGCTATTTCTTCTCGAAACCATCGTATTTTAGCTGATTTTTTAGTTGCTGTTTTGTATACTACAAAAGCATTCACAAGTGAAATACCTACCATATTCTATGCCTAGCTTCCGGTACCACTTTATACCCTTCCTCAGGGTCGTGGCATATGTACAAATTTGATCTCATAGATCAATACCAGCTTTCCCTCTGTTGTACGCTAGTATGGCGATTGGCTTTTGTTTATTTTTACGTTTTCGATTAGTATTTGAACCTCGACTGGTTGATGGTTGGTTAGCATTACATCCCCCATCTGCTCCAGCATTTTCTTCCTCGTCGCCTGTTATGTAATATTTCTAATGTGTGGAGCGTATTTAGTTGATAGAATTCTTACATCGCGTCTATCCCGCCATTTTAGTACCACAATTCCATTTTACTCTTCTTTCGCTATCATTCGGCCTCTATCTAGTTTAGCGTTTAAAAGATCTCGTGCCATATATTATTTATTGGCCCTCAAAGTATGAACTACGTGAGTATTTTGGTGTAAAAAGGACAATGCTAATTCATAGCTCGTATAGAAGTTATCGACAAATAATGTGCGACATTGATTTAGAAGTCCTTGCGATAGCTCTTCACAAACTGTTCTACCTAAATCAACTCCTTTTCTATAATTTTCAGATTTCCCTGAGTATATTTTGCTGGACCAAGTATATCCTTCAGTAGAGCATAGCTTGAAAAGCTTTATCCAATATCTGTGAGCTTTATTAGGTATGTGTTGTCGAAATACTAATCTACCTCTCCAAGATATATTGGTTTTATCAATAACAAAGTCTTCAGCTGGAATCATTATATCTTGAAACTTCTTTTGCAATGCATCTATAAGAGTTTGTATTTTTCCTAGTCTATCTCCTTGGGGAATTTCTTCATTGTTTGAAAAGTGAACATTTGACAGCAATAGTTAGTTGCGTTTGCGTCTACTATCTGTCACGTTGAAAATGTCAAAAACTATTTTCAACAAAAATACGAATATTTATTGAACCAGACAACGTAGAAGCTTCATTTTTGCTTTCCGACCTTAGTTAAGCCGTGTCAAGGACGATTAACAACAGTTACAACAGGTAAAAAGTCCATAACAGTAAGTTTCAATAGACCCGTATTCTCCACCAAGTCCTTTATAATTTCATCATCAACAATTAATGAAAACGCATCAAATGGAGTCATATCTTCCGCCACATCTATTTGTAGACCTGAGTTACCAGTAAAAGTAAATGTTTTATGACGACCTTCGTACTTTGTACATTTAACAATCTCCGGAACCTCTGGAGACTGACTATCTAACTCCTCACTTTCCTCTTCTAGTTGTAGATCCTGAATTACTTCTTCAATATTTTCAACTACTTCATCTTCTTGATTTTCTGATGTATTTGGAGTAGGATTATATCCAGGGTCTTTTATAGAATGATCTGAGCTGAAATCTGTGCATTCTTAATCTTCATCACTTCGTAAAAATTCATTACTTTCTAATATTATTTGCAAATCATCATCGCTTAAATATTTTTCTTTTAGCCATTTTCTACTGCAGTTTTCGAAAGACAACTTTACAAATAAAACTGTATCAACTGTCACAAATTTACAGCTAATAAAAGAAAAACATAACTTAACATATCGTCACACATATATGGCCGACATGGCTCTGCAAGAAACAATATAACACGGCGGGCCACGTCAACCACATATGAGTGACATACAAAAAAAAATAATATCTACGTTTCTAAGAAAAAAAAAAAAATTACTTATATGGGTACCTTACTACTTATTTTGAACTTATTAACAATTTTTCGAAAAAAAATTGCGTGGACGCGGGGTAATTTTTTTCAAAAAGTATCGTGGCAGTCAATGTGTTCAAAAGCAGTCTAATGACTGTGCACTCTTATAAGAGATCCTCGATATATTGGAAAGATGGTGCGATGTCAATAAGCCGGCTCTCAACCTTAACAAACGGAAGATTGTCACATTTTGAAAACTAAATTTGTGTCCGACGTCCAACGTCCATTTTTTCTTGCAAATACAGCAGTATTTTACCATTCTCTTTTTGAAAACAACTTTCATTAAAATATATAAACTTCGGTTTATAATATGCTCACCGATTGAACGACCTCACTCTTTTTCTTGATACAACTCAATACAACTAGCTTTTCGCTTTGACTGTATCGCATCCTCCCACTCTAGAATTAACTGTTGGACAAGGACCCCTTGGGACCTCCCTCTCGACCCGCACAAGCTTAGAGGCCAGCGCTCCAGTTAGTATATATTTCAGTGGTTGTGACACAGTTAAAGACCTTGCCATTTTATTTGACAGTAATTTCACGTTTGCTCAACACATGTTGTCTTCAGTCTCCAAATCCGCTGTCCTCCTCCTCTTCACATCGACCACTCATCGTTGCTGAATGAGTTGGGTTTTTACCCTGGCTGGTCTAGTCTTTTTACATAAGGACGGTCATGTCCCGTCTTCCGAGATTGTCGGTCTCTTGAATTTCCATGTTCCTAGAGCTGCTATTAAACAAACTGGTCATCTTTTATAACCCATCATCTTGTGGACCAATCATGCTGGTGCCACCCCTATTCAACATGTGCTCGATCTATAACCCTATCAGCTCTGAGTGTGACATCTTTGTGAAGCTTAGATGTTTCAAATTAAAGGCCCTTAGAAGCCTTTCTGATTATCTTTCTTATTTATTGATTTTATTGATTCTATTTATATTAGGATACTTTTATATTTTTATATTTAATTTTGGAAGTTAATTTAAGCTTTTGAGGTTGCTCAATAATTGGTTTTCTCTAACTGTTGGGTAATCTTAAATACAAAAAAAAACTTCTTAATGTGTGGGAGCGTTATGGTATACATGGAGCAGTGTTAGATGTCTTTCACAGTGACTTGACTGATCGGGAACAATGTGTTCAAATAAATGATACAGTAAGTGAAACTGTAATAATAAAAATGGGGTCCCTCAAGGAATTGTTCTAGGTCCAATACTTTTTCAAACTCACATAAATGCATTACTCTGTTGGCGCAATAGACCTTTTCGCAGTTGAAATTTTTTTGTGCGCACGTGTCAATTTCCGCCATGTTTTTCGGGCACTTTTTACGTATAACCAGTGAAAATAACAAAATGTGTTTGAAACTTTCATATTCTCGCTTTTCAAACTTGCCGGACGCGCATGCCCTTAACTAACCGTAAAAAGGTCAAGTAAAGGCGCGAATCATCTTACGCTGATGATGCAGTTATAACAATATAGTGGAAATACATGGTCCAAAAAAAAATTGTGGAGTAGAACAAGTTAACGATTAATACATGGATGGTGTTTAAAATACACTATCTTTAATCTATCACTTAACGTTATTAATGCACACTATCTAGTTTTCTCTAAAACAAAACCAAACAGATCTAACTTAAAACAAACGGAACACAGCCTGAATATATGAATATATTCAGCCTTTCCGGAGCGTTATAACAATTATTGAGTCTTTTTAGGGCTGCCAAAACAAATCTCACCTGAAATTTGTTTTGGTAGTCCTAAAAAGACTCAATAATTGTTATAGAGCTCCGGAAAGGCTGAATATATTTATATATTCAGGCTGTGTTCCGTTTGTTTTAAGTTTGTATGATTTTCTATAACGTAGGATGGTTACACCAATTCAATCTTAATCGTACCTAATATTTCGAGTATTAAACTCCCAGATATGAAAGAGGAAATTAAAGAAATATACTATATATTCTATAGATTGTTAATAATTGATATTCTAAAATTGTTAATTATGTTAATTACTTAAGAATTAATATGAAGAAACTAATATATATTAATTTTAGCTACGACAGTTTGTAACGAAAAATATATTCATATTAATTTATGAATTTCTACTTAAATAACTTTTTTGTTACAGTATTCTGGTGTGGAGTACAATGCATAAAAATCCCTTGCAAAAACTGAACATAATACAAAACTATATTTAGAAAATAATTTGGAATATGGAATAAAAACGTTTCGAGATCTATCTCTCATCAGTGCAGCTTTGCTTTTTTGAATTACAAATTAGAATACACTTAATTAGTTTGAACACCTCGTACATGACTGGCGAGGTTAGTTTTTGATTTGACATTTGTGTAGAAAGACATAAAATTTAGTTTCAGTTAGTTCAGATTTAAATAATATATTTGCATTTTATTACCATTTAAATCAATAACTGACTCTATGTTAATGTCTTTCTACTCAAATGTCAAATCAAAACCTAACCTCGCCAGTCATGCTCGAGGTGTTCAAACTAATGTAAGTGTATTCTAATTTTTATTTCGTTGTTGATTTAAATGATAGATTTGCATTTTATTGCCAAATTAATATTTAATAATATTTAAATCAATAACTGAAACTAAGTGCATGTTTTTCTACACAATTGTCAAATCAAAACCTAACCTCGACAGTCATGCACGAGGTGTTCAAGCTAATGTGACTGTATTCCAATTTATAATCCAAGAGAGCAAAGCTACACCGATGAGAGATAGATCTTGAAGCGCGTCTACAGAAGGCTATTCTTCTTCTGCAGGTGCCTATCCGGTTCGAATGTTGACGATCATCATTGCAATCTGGATTTTATTTGCGGCTGTTCTAAATAATTCCGTTGTTGTTGAATTGTACCATTGCCTCAGGTTCTTCATCCAAAATATCCTTCTTCTGCCTGGTCCTTTGCGTCCTATTACTTTGCCCTGAAGTATGAGCTGCAGCAGTCGATATCGTTCCCGTTTCTCATTATATGACCGAAGTATTCTAGTTTACGTTTTTTGATGGTAAACAGTAACTCTGGTTCCTTCTTCATCTTTCTTAATACCTCGATGTTCGCAACTTTATCCGTCCAATTAATATTTAGCAAGCGTCTATAAAGCCATATTTCAAATGCCTCTAATTTCTTGCAGGATGCTTCAGTTAAGGGCCACGACTCAACACCATATAAAAGTATGGAGAAAATATAGCATCTAATATGTCTCATCTTGATGTTCAGTGTGAGATCATGACTGCTAAATAGTATCTTCATTTTTATAAATGCGGCTCTGGCTATTTCGATTCTTCTCCTTATCTCCAGCGAGTGGTCCCATTTGTCATTTACCATGCAACCAAGATATGTAGTTGTTGCTACACGTTCGACCACTGTACCGTCGATAAAGCGTTGGCCGGGTGGTGTTCGGACCTTACTTATTACCATATATTTTGTTTTGTTGATATTCAATAAGATACCATATTCTTTACTAGAGGCTACTACTTCCGACATCAACCGCTGAAGACCCTCAAGACTACCGTATCATCGGCATATCTGATGTTATTAATTATTTCACCATTAACCACGACCCCCTCGTTGATATTTAAGAGTGTTTCTTTACATATTTCTTCAGAGTAGATGTTAAATAGCAGAGGTGATAAAACACATCCTTGCCTTACACCTCTCCTAATCTCAATATTGTCGCTGGTCCTCTACATTTACCACAGCAGTCTGGTTCCAATATAAGTTGGCTATTACGCGAATATCTTTTTGATCTAGTCCAATCTTCTGAAGTTTGTTGATAAGTTTATCGTGGTGTATTTTATCGAATGCTTTTTGATAATCTATGAAACAAGCGTATATATCATAATTTACATCTCTGCATCTCTGAATCAGTACTTGGATGCAAAACAATGCTTCTCTTATTCCTAGTGCGTTTCGGAATCCAAACTGCGTGCTGCTGATGTTTTCCTCGCATTTCTTATAGATTCTGCAATGAATAATCTTCAGGAATAGTTTTAGGATATGGCTCATTAGGCTGATAGTTCGATAATCTTCGCATTTTTTCGCATTTTGTTTTTTTGGCAGTGTCACAAAGGTAGATTTTAGCCAATCCCTTGGTATCACTCCGCTGTTGTAAATTCTATTAAATAGAGAAGTTATTACCGATATACTTTCATCGTCCAGCAGCTTCAAAACTTCTGCATGCGTGTTATCTGGACCCACTGCTTCACCATCCATGCTTTGTTTGATGGCGTTCTTCACTTCACTTGTTATAATATTAGGACCAGTAGTTCCCGTAATTGTTGGTGGGTTTAATGGTCGTTCATCTTCAAATAAAATATTTATATATTCTTTCCATATTGCAAGCTTCTCCGTTACATTTGATGCTATGGTTCCGTTTTTGTCTACTAATTTACCATATATCCGTTTTCTAAGCGTGCCAGTTACCAGTGTCACCTTTCTATGTACGTTGAAGACATCGTATTTCTTTTCCAACTCCTCTATTTCCAAACATTCTTCATGAATTCTTTTCTCTTTTGCTTTTATTATTAGCTGCCTATATATTAGCTGAAGGCTAGTCACTTAATTTAAATAAAAAGAAATGATCTTAAAAACAATGTTATTTGTCTAGTGCTGTTAGTGACATGAAAATGTACAGGGACTAGTAATAACATGCAAATGTGTGTTATACAATTCAATATGCTGTGTAGTATTATCCAGGAAGTAGTTGTTTCAAGATGAGATTTAATCATTGTCTTAATAAGACTTAATATTATAGAGCTACGAACAGGTTGAATATATTTATATATTCAAGTTATACTTCGCTTTAATAAGTATGTGTAACTATATATTGTATTTACTTAATTCTTGAATTAAAACTTAATTTTAATAACTTGTTACTTTAAAAATTATTACTTAATTAAAAGTCTTGTATTTACTTGTTTTATTCTTAAAATTGTATAATTTTGTGTACCAAATAAATAAATAAATATTGATCGCGAATTCAGTGCAAAATGTTTTATTATGAAACAAGGATAGTCTGGATTAATTGTAACAGATAGATTAAATTTAAATATGTTGCAAGCTGGTGTTGCAATATGTTGCAAGCTGGTTGCAAGCTGGTCACTAGTCAAGTTTTAAGTAAATTCAGTGCTGATTTAAGATGTGGATTAAAACAAATTAAAATGGAATTTCAAATTTGTATCAATCTCTAAAAACTAAAAGAAATAAAACGTTGTTTTAGCAAGAATTTATAATAATACGCCAAAATAAGGCATTCGAATTTAAGAATTAATTATAATTTGATATAATGAACATGTTGAATCAATATATTGAATATAAAATGTTTTGTTGCAAGTTTTTTTTTCAAATAAATTGTATTACATAACCAACGGTGTAATTAAATGTTACCCAGTTAAAAATAACAATGAAAAAGTAGTGAAATTTTAATTACTCCCACGAACATATTACATAAACAATAAACAATGCAGATGCCAGAATGAGTAATTTACCGAAGATAAGTTTGCGTGCAATTTACATAATGTACCTAGCTTAGCAACCGCATAGACTCTCTAAACTGATGTAGTTTATTAAACAACCCTTTATTAAATTACACGCTGTTGAAATCGATTCCTTTAAGAAAACTGACACGTTTCAAGTAAAGTCGCACGCCGGAAAATTTTCAATTTGAGCCGTGAATTCGCTCGGGTGTATATTAAAGGAGTCACTCACCACCTTGGGGAAAGAACTGTGCATAAATCATCTTGAATGTCTCCTCTTTGACGACGCCGGTCGGACACTCGGCCTTAAATCCACGGTAGATGCGTTTGATTTCTGCTTGGGTGAAACGCGTCGCTCTGCATAAAGATTCCAAACTATCCGGCCGGTAACGCGGCGGAGTTTCCAAATCTTCCAACTCCGAGTCTGAAATAATACATGGGTTTTATTACTACTGCTCACTTTAAAAGCATCGAGCAATTTCATTCCACCAATATAACTTTTGTTCGAAACGTTAAAGAAAGAACACATAAGTGGAACGTTTTCTTACCTTTTTGTTACAAAACTTATTACCATCTATACAAACCACTCCAGCGTGTTATTTGAATATGCTTCAATTACTTATACACAAATTACTGAAGGACAACAACAACTTATGAAAGAAAATTATAAATGATTACCGAGTTTGTTAATATTAGATTCTGTGTGGCAACAACAATAACCATAATTATCAGTAAATAATTTGGAAGATTATTGATTCTTGGTTATATCTATTCCCTAGTCTATATATGCCAGTCGAAATGGATACAATATTTAAAATCAATTTACTAGAACCTGACATGGAAGCAATTGGGGATAACTCAATTTACAATAAAAATTATACTGACCAAAAACTTATAATTATTGGAGAAAACATACCAGGCAAGACCACACAAGTCAAGACAATAAACGAGTCTGTATACTCTTGTCTGTATACTCTTGTCTGTATACTCTTGTCTGTCTAGTTTTGTCTGTCTAGTCTTGTCTGTCTACTCTTGTCAGTCTAATCTCCTCTGTCTAGTCTTGTCTGTCCAGTCTTGTCTGTCTAGTCTTGCCTGTCTAGTCTAGTGTGTCTAGTCTTGTCTGTCTAGTCTAGTCTGTCTAGTCTTGTCTGTCTAGTCTAGTCTGTCTAGTCTTGTCTGTCTAGTTTTGTCTGTCTAGTCTTGTCTGTCTAGTCTTGTCGAAAACGAAGTTTTTTTCAAGGATGTAGCTTCGATCGAGTCCAAATCCTAGGTGTTATCGTTAGACAGTTGAAAGACAGATCGGATTCGAAGTTGGGATTTAAAAGAAAAACCATCCGGAAGTGATAAACGACATCGATGTAGACAAGTTGCGAATTGCAGTGGTATACAGTATCCTTAATATGTTGCAATTTGTTTCAAAAGCATCGGCGAAAATTTTTCACGCTCAAGTTCCACTGGCGAGTTTCGCAGCATTCGATAATAGATCAAATCGAGATTTAAAGTTTAAATCTGCGTCTTACACAAATCAATTAGTATTTAAGAACTTAGCTATCACCATAAAGAAAGTGGTGAGAGCTGAGCGGTTCATCAATGATATTGATTGGAACCAAAGTGCTATAAACTCTGTTTAACCTAATTAATTTAGAAATGTATATTTCGTCACAAACATATTTATATGTTTCAGTTGGTTACTCATTGTGCCATTTATTAACCTCATTTTTTAAATATATATTCTAAATCTCATCTGCTGAACAGTATATCCTCGGGTTATCCAGCACTCTACCCTTAATCTACCCAATTAAATATTCTCAAAGCTAGATTTACTGTATGTCAGGTTGATTAAAGCTTCCTTTTGAAATCCCAACTGTAGATGTATTCCTCAATATTTTAAATTCAGTTACAATAGATGTCTGTAGCATGGTTCCAATTAAAAAGTTATTAGTTTTTGTGAGGTTTACTAATATTTTTTGTTAAGCCACCTATCTGTTTCATCTTACCTATGGTCCATACATCATCAACCAGGCTTCAAAGTCCACTGCTGCACATAGGCCTCCCTAATGGCTTTCCATTGTTGTCTGTCTTGACCCGCCTGAATTCAGTTGGTTTCAATAGCTCTTTTCATAGTTGAAAATATTTAGCGCGCATGTGTCAATTTCTGCCACGTTATACGTCAAAAAGTGCCCGAACATTTCGACGTATAACTAAATATGAAATGCCCGAAACTTTCATATTCCCGCCTTTCAAACTAGGCGGATGCGCATGCGCTTAACTAACCGTAAAAAGGTCTATTCTTTTTAGGTCGTCGGTCCAGCGTGTAGGTGGTCTTCCCCTGTTTCGCTTATCAGCGCTTGCTCTCCATTCCAACAATCTTTGCGGTCACCTGTCGTCCTTCATTCGGGTAACGTGACCGGCCCAATTCCATTTTGATGTGGTTATTCTCTTGATAATGTCTGTCACCCCGGTCTTCTGTCGTAGATTCGTAACGTGGTCTCTTAAACCTAAACCTAGCATTGATCTCTCCATTTTTCGTTGTGCCACTCTATGCTTCCTCGCTGATGATATCGTTAGGGTTAAAGTCTCCGCTCCATAGGTTAGTACCGACAGAACACACTGGCCGAACACTTTTCTCTTTAGGCAGATGGGAAGATCGCTTTTAAAGATATGTATTAATTTTCCGTCTAAAGGTTGAATCTTCTATATAAGTCGCATGCCTGTAATATGTATTGAGGTGGTCAAGTGGGTGTCCAGTGGAGAGGTATATAAAACAACTACATAGACTTAACAACATATATATTAACAGGACTAAGACCGTGTAAAAGTACGTCTTGACACTTCGATGGGCTGGAGCAGAGAGAGCGAAGTCTCGTCTGCGATCACCTGACTCGACTCTTATCTCTTAAAATACAATACACTCTGGAGGAGGACAAACGCACAATAATACAGATTACAGTACACTACAGCCTGGTTGTCCTTTGATATTCGTATTTCATGGCCCAGGTATATATATTTCTCAAACATTTCAAGTGTGGTGTTTTCGATCTGTATGTCCTCACCCATAACAAGATTTGTCATGATCTTAGTCTTGGAAAAGTTCATTTTCGGTTCAACACCAGAGCATACTTCTTCCAATTCATGGAGCATTTGTTTCGCCTCTCTTAGATTGTCGGTTGTTAGCACAATGTCATACGCGAAGCGAAGGTGACTGAGTTTTCGACCGTCTGTGTTTATACCCCTAGTCTCCCAATCGAGCTTCTTGAAAGCTTATTCTAGGACTGTTATGAATAGTTTCGGAGACATAGTGCTCGTTGACTGAAACTACTTGAAACTTGAAAATATTCTGACTTGAAAATATCAAACATATGCCGTAATATCCAAGTGTTCACGTACGAAACGCACGTGCGGTCTAAGTAGCGGGCAAGCCAGCTACTGGCGCGCGCGGCGCGCTCGCGTCTATAGCAAACGCGTGAGATGTTTGTGTGTGATCGCGTTGATCAAGCGGCTGAACGCGCGATTCACTCGCGACGTCAGGTAAGTTCAACCAGCATGAACTTATCGCTAGAAACGATAGCATTTTATCATCATGTCTTTCAATACAGAAGAGTTTATTGTTGCTGTTCAGGTTAGTATAATAACCAAAACTTAAACTTGCGTTAGTATAATAACCCAATCTAACCTAACCTGACAACAGGTCATACTAGTGCAAACGCCATTGTGAACACGAACTCGCCACGTCTACCGCGCCCGTTCCTACGTGATCAAGCACATAGTGTCTCCAGGTCTCAGTGCTTGTTCACGTAAGAACGCGCGGACGCGGCGGCGGGCGCGGTCGACGTGTCGATTTCGTGTTCACATTATTGTCAGGTTAGGTTAGGTTAGTATACTAATCTAAGTTTAAGTATACTAAGCTGAACAGCACTAATAAACTCTTCTGTATTGAAAGACATGACGAAAACATGCTACCGTCTTTTTCCGAAAATAAGACCTGTCTAATTTTCTTTTTAGATTCAAAATACATGTTAGGGCTTATATTCGAGAGAGGGCTTATATTCCAAAAAGTAGATTTATTTATTTTTGTTTAATATTTATTTTTATACATATATTTAAATTTATTCAATTACAGTCATGTCATCTTTTTCTGGAATATCATCATAAATTATCAAAATTTGAATTCCGTTCTGATGTACCTCCAAATCAATTTCCTGTAGAATCATTGGTCCGAATCTCCCATGTCTTGCAATATAGCTATCGTCATTGGTGTGCTGGAGCGGGCTCGCGTGGGCTTGCGCGAGCCCATTGTTAAAATTTGTATAAATTTGCGAGCCCTTTGTTATTTTTTTTTAAAATTAACATTTCACAGTTTCCACTATGCCAATCTATGTATGTACAGAGCAGTTTGAAAAAGAACTCCCTAGTTTTATTGTGTAATAGAAACTGTTCAAAGTGATACACACTATTCTAGTTTGTGGTACTTCATTCATCAACTGTCCAAGTTTTGCTCACCTGCAGCTGGCAGCTAGCACTTAACCTTGAGCGCCTGCGCTAAATTCTCTTAATTCAGTTCAAACAGCATAGGATAGAATAACCTAACCTAACATAACCTATCCTCGTTGATTCACTTGAGGCTTGCAGTGCAATGGAATGGCTATTCAGCAACAAAACTTGAAATTACTCTCTTTTGTTGTATGTACTTGTTGATGTAGTTTTTTATTATATTTCAACATTAAATTTATACATTGCATTGAAAAAATCACTCTGTTTTTACCACACTTATAGGATAGATATAAAGTATGGGAAAAACATAGCGAATTTTTCAATTCAATGTAGTAATGTAGTATTGTAGTAATACGGTAAAGTATTAATTTCCACGTAATCGCAACCATCTCATTCATTAAATTTATACTTAAAACTAGGGAGTTCTTTTTCAAACACACTGTGCTGTACATAATAAAAACATAGACCAAGCTTTGTTATGGTTTTAAGTTAAGGATTTATCATTTGTGTTTATACTTTCCCATAAACTAACAATAATTTTCCTTAAAAAACCTTCCCAGCACACCACTAGCTATCGCAATGGCCGGTCCAGACGCTCCGTTTTGCGCAACCTTTTGTTTGCGCAGTTCAACACGTTGCAGATAAAACGTTGCGTGTGGATAAGAAAACTGCGCAGTTTTAAAAACTACGCGGAGGCGTTACAGTTGCGATAACTGATTGTGAGCTAAAGAGCATAGATATCCATGAACTGCGCAGACAAGCGCCGCCTAGTTTGCGCAGTTCTAGACACAACTGTGAGTTATTTATCTCACCATTCTGTTTTCAATATATTTATTGATCTCTTGAATGGCTTGTTTATTGTAATGTCAAGTGTCTGGAGCTAACCAGTCATTCCTGCTAATCAATCTTCCTCTCAGCAAGAAAGTTTTTCATGTCTTTAGCGCGGTGTGTACTGGCTGAATCCCAAACTTGTAAACCTCTATTTGGATCCTGCAACATAATATCGACCCACTTTCTCATAACTGCTTGGGTGCACCAGGCTTTTTCACTTTCATGATCATAAATTCCTGAAGCGCATTCAATCCTGTCTTTTTTAGCTTTAGTGGTGATAATTGGTGATACTTTGTTGCCATCTAGACGAATCGCCAAAATACAGGTAACACATGCACTATCGTAACGTAAATTGACGAAGAAGCCTTGTGGTGAACCGTCGTTGGAGCTCTTTGGCCTAGAAATACCGCGGTCTCATCCACAGCAATCATGTTGGAGAGTTGGTATTTCGAAAAGTAGTGCCATTAACAAAAAGCTAAAATGCAAGTGCACGTTTAACAACTTCATTGTCTTCCAGCTTAAACGTTGTTGTTGATCTCCTTAGAGACAGTTCTTATCCTTCATGGAAAGTATCCATCATATACATATATACATATATCATATACATGTATAATCATAATACATACAGTGTGAGGATGCTTTAAATTCCTCTGTGGATATATCAAATTCAAGGGCGAATTACTGAATATCAACCCTGCGCACAACGAAAGCCATTGCTCTCCTGTCAGCAATTCATTCCCAGATGCATTCTTCCAACTCAGAAAATAACGGCTGCCGATCTGATACAACCCTACGTTTTTCCCATTTCCTTGGTCCACCAGTTGACACAGGTTATCGTAATCTGCACCCCATTTTTGAACCATACGGAGATCCAACATCATCTCTTTACAGAAGGCAACAAGATTTACATCAAACTGTTCGGTGGAGTCATCCACGATTCCCTCTTTGTACTAGACGGAATAGCTCTTTCTTTTTGTACTCATTTTAACTGGGGTTAAAAATTATTCACTTTATAAAAAATAAAAACAATGTGTTAGGTAATAGTAATCATCGTAAACGTTGTACCTGCACTGTCACTCTAGTAGACTGCTGCCTTATATTGTAATTTTAAGATAAATTCTACTTTATAAATTCCAGGAATTAATTTTGACACGTGCCTGTGCATAGCTTGAAACGAACTGTAGAGGTAAATAACGAATTTGTCGGAATGTTTTGTTCCAAACATTTGTCTGAAATATTAGGGCAGCTAGAGGAACCTATTATATTCAAATGTCGCGAGTGAATCGCCCGTTCCGCCGTTTGTTCGACGTGAACACACACAAACATCTTACGCGTTTGATACTGCCGCGAGCGTCCGTCGCTAGCTTGCCCGCTACTTAGACCGCACGTGCGATTCGTACGTAATAGTATATGACGTAATGAGAGTTGTAAGAAGCATATTACGTACGAGCGGAACAGTTAAGCGCGACCCGCGAAACGGGGAGCGCGTAATTCCGCGAGTACGTAATTGCCTTACAACTCGAATTATGTACTGTACTTTATCTACGACCACACTAATTTGTTTCTATTTAATAAGAAAAATATGTTTGATGTAACTGATATATTGATTCATCGATCTAGGCAACACAATATACGTAGTGTCAGTGTCAAATGAAATAATTTATATTTACTTAATAATTTATATTTTCTATGTTTAATTTCATTAATACCTACTAAATAGATATAAGCCCAAAAGAAGGTCAGAGTAAAAAAGACCGAAACGTTGGCAGAATATCGACAACAGTGTTTTATTAAAATAAATTCCTTTTCCCAAGAATGAACTAAAATATAATAAAAATTATAAGATCTTAAGATATATTTATAATTATTTAATTTTTTGTTTATAGTTTATAATAACTCAACAATTTTTGAATATTAGTGTTGGATTGTTATCTACATCATTAGTGATTAGATTGGTTGCATTATGAGTACTTGAAGTCATATTCGCATGATGTACTTGCATTTGTGGAAGTGAAATTACTGTTTATCGAAGTAGAAACTTTTGTAGCAGTATCATTTTGTTTTTTCATGGAGCAGTCTATATAGCTTTCTGCTACTGCAGACGAACGCCAGCCACCATGCTTTTTTAGTGACAATAAATCACCACCGGAATCCACAAGAATGGTGGCTGATGAACGTCTGAAACAATGTCCTGTATAAAGATTTGCTTCCGGCAAATGAAGATAATTAGCAATTTGTTTAGGAATAGAGCCAATTTTATTTATTCCAACACATTGCTTAGTGCATTTCTCAATTTGATAATTTAGAAAAAAAGGCTGATCATTGTCCATTTTTTGTGGGCGTAGGTTAATATATTTTTTACAGGTTTGGTAAAATTCTTTCGGTACCACAAAAGATCTTTGACTTTTTGTTTTAGAATCAGGAACGATCAGAGATGTTCCGGTGTCTTCTATATGGCAGGGTTTGATATTTCGTAGTTCCTGTTTTCTGCAAAGACTGCCAATGATAAGAATAACCTAAAATTATATAAAAAATATCGTTATGCCCATTAGAGATTATTGTAAGAAAAAAAAAAGTAATAAATACCTTTATCAATAAATATTGTATATTTTTGTTATCCGGCGAATTATTGAGGAAACTGTTAATTTCTTGAATGTTTAAAATTTTTGATTTCTTACTATTAAATCCATTAGATTTTCTCTTTAGTAAAGCTATTAACTTTGTATGTTTTGAAATGTCGATGTTGTGCTTTATATTAATTGTTGTCCGAACCATTGAGTAAATTGCGAAGATTGTTTCATTGTTTGAAAACAATTTAACAATTTTTTTTCTGAAAACGATTTAACTTTATGCTTCATTCTCCAGTCCATAAATTTTCTATATGAATCCTCGTATCGATCCCGAGATTTAATCGGTAGCAAATTATGGGCAGCTTGTTTCGCTTTTTCAACAATTTCGGGCGGAGTAGCATTTTCTATTTCACTATCACTGGACATTATTTTAATTGATTTAATAAAATAAAAATATAGTGTTTATGTATTAGTTTGAAGTTTAATATTTTTTTGACAAATTACGGAATGTATAGAGTTGCCTATACTAGACGATAGTAGCAGCTCTCAACCAATCAACGAATCGTAAACCAAACGCACTAGTGTGTTATTGAATCATTAAATAACATTAATCGCCGACAGTTACATACGTGTGTAGTAAGATGTATTTACATAATCCACAAACTGTACAATATTGGGCAATTTTAATAGTGGTCGTAGATAAACACTTTGATATTACGCCATATGTTTGATATTCCGTGCCCGCTCCCGCCACCGCGCCCGCGAGTCAACGTGGATGAGCACTCACTCCTCTTCCGACTTTAATGCGGTTGCTGTAGTGATGTAATTTGACCGACATGGTAGCGTTGTTGTATATATTGTAGATCAGTTTTGAGTATCTATAGTCCACTCGATATTCTCTCAGGGCTTCCATTATTGCTTTCAATTCGATCGTATCACCTGCTTTCCACAAGTAAACAGGAGGAAAAGTAGTCTATTGTATTGGACGGTTTTCTCGACGAGGGTCTTAATACTCTGGAGGTGATCATTAGTTCCGAAACCCGAATCCGGTTTGCTCTCTTGGTTGGTAAAGCTCACGTTTGTTCTCCAGCCTTGATGTTAGGATTGTGGTAAACATTTTATATAGATGGCTGAGGAGAGTTATAGGGCGGTAATTTTCCAGGTTTGTTTTGTCTCCCTTTTTATGGAGCAAGATGGTTGTCGCTCCATGCCACTTCTCCGGAATAGTGCTCTCCTGCAGGCAAAGGTTAAAGAGCGCTTGTATTTTCTTCGGCAAGAGAAAGACTCCACCTTTAATTGCTTCTGCAACCAAGTTAGATCAAATGAAAATGACAAAATAACTTGAAAATATTCAAAGAAAAGGTACCCATCCATAACATCCATCTTAATCTTGTTCATCTTCTCCATGGGCTTTTTTGTTTTTCATTTTCGACAAGGCTCCTTTAATTTCCTCGATGGTGATTTTTGGCATTTCTTCGGATCCCTGTTTGGTTATTTCAGTTTTGTCTTCAGTAAGACGGGTACGCGTACCTTCATTTTGCTTTTATTAGATAGAGACTATTACTAAGTTCTAAATTAAATTTTTATTTATTTAGCGTATGGCATATTAAGACACAAAGCATATATATGACGACAAAATTATTACAAACGAACATTCAACAAATTTATATACTCTATTGATTCTGGAGTCGCTAGTAGGAAATCTTCTGGTCTGCCGTTGTAAGCCATTTCAGGACATTCCTACACAGTATGTTTGACGGTTTTTTCGCCGCACTCGCAAGAGGAGCTTGGCGTCTGATTCCATTTAGTGTGCACTAGGTTTTCCTTGGTAAGTCGAAGCCTGGTGGTGAGTTAGTAATGCATGGCATATCACTGTTTTTTTCGACGTCTATTCCTGATACCAAGCGTAGGTGATGTTCCATTCGTCTTCTGTTGCGTTTAGTGCGGTCTTGGTTGGTGGTTTTCTCAATCGGAGGTGGTTGTAGTTAACGTCCTCGATGTCTGTATGGATCGGTAGTTCTCTGTTGTCCGGTATCTTGTTAAACGCTCTGTAAAGAGCGTTTATGCGGCGTAGGCTTGGGGGTGGGATGTGACTCAGTACTGGAAGCCATTCTGTAGGATTCGATTTAATAACGCCAGCAATCATCCTCATTGTAATGTTGAGCTGTGCGTCTATTTTTTGGACGTGTGGGCTGTTGAGTGACTGACCATAACGGAGCATAGTACTCTGCAGCTGAGTAGATGAGGCCCAGGGCTGACGAGCGTAGGGTAGAAGCTGCAGCACCTCAAGGTGTTCCGCACAATTTTTGTATTATATTGTTTCTTGTTTTCGGCTTTTCTGCTGTTTTTGATAAGTGCTCCTTAAACAAAAGTGTTCTATCGAGTATCACACCTAGATACTTTGGGTTTTTGTTATGTTTGAGAGTTGTGTTTTCAAACTGGACACTGAGTTTTCTATTTGCGAGTTTGTTATTCAGGTGAAAGCTGGTTACTTCTGTTTTGCTAGCGTTTGGTTGGAGTCTCCATTTCCGGAAGTATTTCCGCAACTTCTCGAGACCAGCCGTCAAAATTGCCTCTGCTTCCTCGAATGAGCCGCATCTTATAGTAAGTCCCTAGTCGTCGGAATATCCATGTTTTTTTGACCTAGTTGTGGGCATGTCTGAGATGTATAAGCTGAACAAGAGCGGTGCGAGTACCGCTCCTTGAGGTATAACGTTCTTGAGTTTTTTTGGAGAGCTTGTGTCGGATCCCATTACGTCATTCAGCATGTTGTCAAGCCGTCGGGCTGTTACTTTGCACGGAATCACTTGCAGAAACTTACAGATCATGCCCTCTCGTAACAACGTGTCATAAGCAGCCGACAAGTCGATGAAGGCGGCTGCCGTTTTTTGTTTCGCTTGGAACCCTGCTTCGATGAGTGTGGTGAGCGAGGAAACTTGTTCAACGCAACTTAGTTTCGGTCTAAAACCCGCCTGTTCTATTGGGATTTTCTCGAAGATTTTTGGTTTATTCGGTTGTATACAAGGCGTTCGAGCAATTTGTAACTTATGGATAGCAGTGCTATGGCTCTATAGCTTTTGGATGAGTCCACCGGTTTGCCTGGTTTCAGGATAGCTATGATTTTGGATCTTTTGGTAGTCCTTGTGTAGATTTTCCGTCCGTAATTTGTCGGTGAAGAATTCGGCCAGCCATTTGATAGCAATTTTTTCGCAGTGTATTAGAAGTTCAGGACTGATGTTATCGAATCCGGGAACCTTTCCAGGCTTAAGATCTTGAATTGCTGTCGAGATTTCGTCTGCTATGAAGGTCGGGAGTGTTCCGTCTCTTTCGATGAGGTTCTAAAGTGTCTGAGGTCTCGTTTAACTTGTGTGCTCTTTGTTCTTTGGTGCTCTGGACATTGATACTATATGAGATGCTACTGCGTTTGGAGAGATAGTTGCTTTTTATTCGTGATCCAATCCCTAGTTTTCTTAGGAGTGTCCACGCTTTTCGTTTAACTTGTGTGCTCTTTGTTCTTTGGTGCTCTGGACATTGATACTATATGAGATGCTACTGCGTTTGGAGAGATAGTTGCTTTTTATTCGTGATCCACTCCCTAGTTTTCTTAGGAGTGTCCACGCTTATCTGTTTGAGTTCTGGAAATTTAAACTTTCTACGGTTTCTGACCACTTTTGATGTCTTGCTGCATTAAGAATATGAAGGAGTTCGTCTGCTATTTCTTTTTTACCGGTTTCGAGGAAGTTTTAATAAAGCTCAGTGCTATTCTGTGACCGTCTAGGGATGTACTCCTTAAGAAAGTTTGGTCCAATGTGGATACCGGGTATTAACCCTTCAAACACTGCGGCCTAGTGGCCTATTGTATTTTGCCCACATTTTTCACTTATAGGCCCAGAAACCTATATGTTTTGCGCTAATTAATTACACATTTGTCTTCTGGTACAAATGCGGCCGAAACTGGGGATAGAACTCGGGACCTTCAGACTCGTTAGTTAACGCTCTAACATGAGACCACGATTGTCACCACTACACCACTCGTGCCGAAACTCGTAGATTTTTAGTTACTAATTGTTTATATCTTTTGTTTGAATATTTTCTAGTTATTTTTTCATATTCGTTTGATACAACTTGTTATACTCTTTTTAAGGGTATCCAGATCAACACAGTTGTGTTGTCTTGTGATTAACTCTTATTAACAATAAGTGCATAATAAACAATTAGCACATTCTAAACAAAATTTAATGGTACTTAATAGTAACTTAACCTGGTACCTTAACCTTAAAATGGTACTTAACTAACGCCACCACCGCTACATTTTTAAATGCCGTCAATCTACACCGAAAATTTTTATGATAAATCATAAAATAAAACATTTTATTTGAAATTAAAACATTTTTTTAACTCAAAATATACGCGGTGGTGGCGTTAATACGTAAGTACCAATTTAATTAACGGCATAGCTACTTCGTACGGTTTTTCACGTATTATCATCCGCAAATTAAAAGAAAAGGTTTTCCACTTTCCATCCCACATTCACATTTTCCGCCTAAATCGAACTGGCACCAACTCCAACACTCCTTTCAAAACAAGTTTCACAAAACATTATCTCCGTCACAAGAATTTTATTACTTCCCGTAAAGTTTCTCTCGAGAAACCAAGATTCTGATTGTCTTTGTTGTCACTGTTTACCAACGAAAACTCGGTTTCCGCTTCATTAGCACATCCTCCTTCGAGTCAGCTCAGTGAGTGTGAAATAATCTAACTCAGTTCTGAAATAATTTGTACAATGAACAATCAATATAATATTCTTGCCTGGTTTCGTCTTATCTAGGACCTCTCTAATCGTGTCTATAGTCCATTTTTTTAAAGAATGCAGTAACTAGAAACCTGATTTACAGTATGACAAATGTTCAATCTAGTTACAAAATTTGGCGCTAAATTCAAATATAGTTACTTGAATATAAAATTGGTAATTTATTAATGGTTTGATTGAATATCTATTAAATACACCAAATGGCAACAATGGTAATAAAATACAAATAAATAAATGTATAAAAACGCAAAAAATCTAAATGATACAATCAGATGACAATAGACCTTTTTACGGTTAGTTAAGCGCATGCGCGTCTGTCATGTTTAGCTCGAAGGCGGGAATCTAAAAGTTTCGGGCACATTTTGTTATTTCCACTTGTTATACGTCAAAAAGTGCCCGAAAAACATTTTAAATTGACGTATGCGCACACAGAAATTTAAACTATGAAAAGGTCTATTGTGTATTGATTCGGCAGCCATTGACAACTAACAGCTCAACATGCATTGGCGTACGAAAAAAATATACTTGGAGCAAATTATTATTTTTATCTTTAAAATTTAAATTGAATATTAAATTATATATAAAACATTATTGTATAATATAGTACTTATTAGTCTTAGTAATTATATATCACCAAATTCTACGCCAGTGACTGCAAATGTATGTGAACAGAGAGAGATAAGTGGAGAAAAGGTTGAGAAATATCTTCGGTGTGAACTTGTCCTCGATTTAAACCAATAAGAGAACAAGGTCAAATAAGCCTTATCTTCTCTGTACTGCATTCTTAAAACATGGACTATAGTCTTGTCTTGTCTAGTCCTGTCTGATCTTGTCTAGCCTTGTATAGTGTTGTGTAGTTTTGATGAGTAAATGACATGGCTAGTAATGTCTAGTCATATCTAGTCATGTTTAGTCATGTCTAGCCTTGTCTAGTCATGGCTAGGCATGTCTAGTCATGTCTACTCGCGTCTAGTCCTCTTTAGTCTTGTATAGTTTTGTACAGTCTTGTCTAGTTTTGATGGGTAAATGTAATTATTTGATATAAATCAATTATTTGCGATTATTATTAAGCGCTTTGATTGATTACAATTTGGTATAATCTATATTTTAGCTTGGCCGCGATTAATCCTGTAAATGTATTGCATTTCTAGATTACGCCAATCGTAATTAGCGAAATATCAGTCCACGAAACCGAGTTTAATATATTTTGCACGTTTGCCAAAAGTGGTGAGAATATTCATATTATTATTCGCTTATTATAGACCTTTAATGGATAGATAATAGACAATGAAGCGTATGAAATATATATGAACACACCGTAACCTTCGGTTCGCAAACTTTACCTGTGAATTATAAAATACTCTCGTGCTAAATATAGTTTTTGTTTTGGAGAGTAAACTAAACGCTGGCTGTCTGCAGTCGCACAAATCTGTTCAGTGTGCTCACAGCGGAAATAAAAAACTTGCGCAAGGATCACACGCCACACTGAATTAGCTAAATTCAAATTTGAATTAATAGCGGCTGTTTTAACATTTGCTTGTACCTACTTATTCCCATAAATAAATACTTCCTACACAAAAAAAATAAATTGTTATCTTGTTAGAAAATTATTAACTGCAAACATGTCTCTTCAGAATAATTTCTTTTTAAATATAGAAATAACAATCATGTAATCCCAATACAAATTAACGTTTGAAAATGCTTCTATTTAAATATTTCGTGCATCCATTTGATCTTAAAACATTAAAGTTATTACTAATCATGTTTTCTTTTCATTCGTTTTGTTAACGCCTCTGTTTCACCAAGGAAATGTTTCATACTAATGACGGTATATATCACCAGTAAACTTGATCTAATTTCGCCTGCAATTTTGTTGTGAAACACAGAATTACCGCATTTAATTCCCATTATTTTTCACTTCTTGTAAATATAATCCCATCGCTCTTGCGTTTAATGACGATGATTTATTTTCGCCTGAGTGAATTCTCCGCGGAGAAATAAACTCGCTTGCGAGAGAGCTTTACGCTGTTATCACAAGAAAATGTTCTCCCGACAACACAAAAGCTTCGCATTTATATTCTTTGTCAACTAATTATTTCACCTGGAACGGGTTATTTTGATTGACGTGTTCATAAAGTAATAAGTTCTGTTGGGGAATAAGGGTTAAATTTAGTGTGTCCCTGGCGAGTTGGATGATTAGAGTATTGTTAGTAATTAGTGTATAGTTTTGATTAACATACCTGGTGTTGTTATGAGAGTGATTTGAATTAAGTAGTTTGTTAGGAGAACATGCCATTTTGAAATAAGGGCGTTTTGCACAGAGATTATTGGTAGAGAATAAATATACCGAATTTGTAGAAGCGTCTCATAGCACT
The DNA here is from genome assembly GCA_944588485.1 of Phosphuga atrata. Classification (NCBI taxonomy): domain Eukaryota; kingdom Metazoa; phylum Arthropoda; class Insecta; order Coleoptera; family Silphidae; genus Phosphuga; species Phosphuga atrata. The sequence goes on from OX155898.1 coordinate 67,253,634, forward strand.
AAAGAGGCGCTCAGTCAGTTGAATAAAGCATGAGACTAGTTGAGATTCGGTCTCTCTACTCTGCATTATATACGAAGCGGGGAGAAACTATAATTGTCCAGTGGTTTACCTGAAAACTCTGTTACGAACTCTTTATTTATAACTCGCAACGCAAACTCGGCTACATTCAAGTTGAAATAAATAAATCTACTGGGAGGAGTTATTACCTAAAGCAGATTTAACACCCGTCCATGCTTCCCTGACGTAGTTGAATACTCTTCGAAATAGCGGTCTGCGTGACCGTCTTATAGCGTTAGAATCTTCCTGACTTTCCGGATCTATTTGATCTAGTTCTTGTTCCTCTAGCTGTTTCTGTTGGGATTGCTGTTGAGACTGTGATTGCTGCGGCTGCTGCTGCCTGGGTTCCTGATGTGGTTCTTGCTGTTGTTGCACCATGGGGTACATTATGCGCCCGGCATCGTAGAGCCGCGCCGCGCGCTCTGCGCCTCACGTTTACATTCCTTATCACTTCACAAGTTTCACTTCCATTACGACTGCATTAACATGCTTTTAGCGTTCATTGTTATTTGTGCAAGCTTCAGTTAGTGTGGTTAGTTTGCTTTTCTCGACATCTGCAAAGAAAATCGACAAATTACCATTTGAAATCAAACTATACACCTACATTTCAAACTAAACACAATTTACATAAAATAAATCTATAAAATTTAAATAAATAAGATTCAAGCGGCTTATAATAACGGGAAGAAACAGGGAGATGATAGCGATTAAATATATACAAATTGGACATAACAAAGTCGTATGAGTCGCCATTCTTCCACATTTTGATTTAATAAATAAATGTTTTCACAGACAAATAGAAACGTGTGGGTTGAAACAGATTGATTGATCAAAGACCTAGCCGAATGTTTTAATGGTCGCAAGCATCCTATTCCTTTGAGTTCATGAATAATAATAGTTCAAGTTGATTGAATAAAGGGCACGCATTTTATCCCAAAAGTGAAGAAATATCAAATATGGGAATATTTGAAAACATATTCACATATTCAAATGTGGGAAAAATTGTGCAAATATATTGGTGAAATTCAAATGTTATTTTCAAAATTTTATTTCTCTTGTAGCAAATATATGATTTTCTAGTAACACTGTATATTTATTAAAAATAATAAGAAATATAAATTATGTTTTGTTAAAATCCAAAGTAAACTGAGTATTAGTAAATGTATATATTTACCTCGTTTTATTGATATAATAGAACGAATAGAACGCCAGGTTTGAAAGGCGGGAATATGAAAGTTTCGGGCAAATAATAGGTTATACGTCAAAAAGTTCTGGCAAAACATGGCGGAAATTGACACATGTGCACAAAAAAATTTCAACTATGAAAAGGTCTATTTAACCCTTTCGCTGCTGTGGACTGCTATACCAGTCCAATTGATTTGACGCTCAGGTGCTATGGACTGTTATTGTAGTCCAATTGATTTGGCGGCCAGATGCTATGGACTGCTATAGTAGTCTACTGACGTCACGATTTTTTGTGGCTTTTTTGTAAACATAACAAAGAGATTAATAAATATATTTACTCTCATTGGAGCGTTGCGTTACGCTGGGTGAAAGATTCGGGACTCACCCCTGCACCTGGGGCCTTATCGTTAGATAGATGAATTATCTAAAAAAATCTCAGAAAATAATTGTAAACTATGCTGATGTTCTCTAGTGTTCTCATTGCCTTCCCTGTCTCTTCGGTAATGTGCGCCATGAAGGATAGCCTTTTATCCATCAATTCTCCATAGACGGACAAGACTATACAGACAAGACTAGGACATACAAGACTAGGGCAGACAAGACTGGGACAGACAGGACTGGGATATACAAGACTAGAACAGACAAGACTAGGACGAACAAGACTAGACAGACGAGACTCCACAGAAAAGAATAGACAGACAAGACTAGACTTGCAAATTATGTTGTCGTTTTTGTTCAATTTTGACATAAAACAAAAGAATTTTGCAAAGTGTGTTCCATCAAATCACCAAAAAAAAAAAAAAAAAAAAATCTTTGAATAAAGATTTTGGTTTTTGAAAATTTGCTAAAATTTACAAATTATTTTGACGTTCTCGTCCAATTTTGACATAAAACTAAAGAATTTTGGAAAGTTTTTCCATTCATATCAACAAAAAAACAAAATCTGTTCCGTATAAAGGTTTTGGCTTTTGAAAATTTGCCCAATATTTAAAATTATTTTGACGTTTTCGTCCAATTTTGACATAAAACAAAAGAATATTACAAAGTTTGTCCACTCAAAGTAACAAAAAAGCAAAATTTGTTTCGAATTTGGGGTTTTGGTTTTTAAGAATTTGACCAATATTATGAATAGGATGGTTGCGACAGTTACTACGTGTAATCCATATTTACATTGAATTGAAAAATTCTCTTTGTTTTTTACCACACTTATATTATGTAAAAATGTTATATAACTTATTATTCACAGTTATATAAATTTCTACACATAGCACGACTCGAGTTTCGAAGTTTGACGGTGATTTTCAAGTGACTTAACAAATTGATGAGGTTATATCTACCCTTATAGTTTTGGTGGGGAGGGGGGCGGTGTTTGTCCGTAGATGAGGACTTATCTGTTTGAGATTGGGTGAGATTAAAAAGTTGGGAAAAGTTTAGGTCAGTTTGCTCGTTTAGGAGATTAACTGAGGGATTACGGGTTTGTTTTTTAATTTCTAATGACTCTAGGAGATTTAGTTTCGGGCCTTTGTTGCAATTATGCAAGATTTTTAGATTATCTATTTCTGGGAATTTATGGTTGCATTCGAGACAATGGTTTGAAAAAGAACTAGTGTCTTTTTTCAGACGAAAAGCGCGAGAATGTTCTGAAAACCGTGTTGAATAACTTCGTCGTGTCTGCCCTATGTACACGCTATTGCATTCGGAGCAATGAGTTTAATGCCAAAGACAAAATCGACCACATTAGAAAATCCGGCGTATACGAAATTCATTGTTCCGAATGCAATAGCTGTAATCCCTCAGTTAATCTCCTAAACGAGCAAACTGACCTAATCTTTTCCCAACTTTTTAATCTCACCCAATCTCAAACAGTCCTCATCTACGGACAAACACCGCCCCCCTCCCCACCAAAACTATAAGGGTAGATATTCAACCTCATCAATTTGTTAAGTCACTTGAAAATGACCGTCAAACGTCGAAACTCGAGTCGTGATATGTGAATAATAAGTTATATAACATTTTTACATAATATAGGTGTGGTAAAAAACAAAGTGAATTTTTCAATTCAATGTGTATTGACCAATATTTGCAATTTTTTTTGACGTTTTCGTCCAATTTTGACATAAAACAAAAGTATTTTGCAAAGTTTGTCCATTCAAATCTACAAAAAAATAAAATTTTCTTCGAATAAAGGTTTTTTGTTTTTGAAAATTTGGCAATATTTACAAATTATTTTTAAATTTTCGTCCAATTTTGACATAAAACAAAAGAATTTCGCAAAGTTCGTCCACTCAAATCAAGAACAACAAAAAAAAAATTGCTTCGAATTAAAATTTTGGTTTTCGAAAATTTGGCCAATATTTAAAATTATTTTGACGTTTTCGTCCAATTTTGACATAAAACAAAAAAACTGTGCAAAGTTTGTCCACACAAATCAACAAAAAACCAAAATTTACTTCGAATAGAGGTTTTGATTTTTGAAAATTTGGCCAATATTTGCAAATTGTTTTGACCTTCTCGTCCAATTTTGATATAAAAAAAGAATTATGCAAAGTTTGTCCATTCAAATCAACAAAAAAATAAAATTTGCTTCGAATAGAGGTTTTGGTTTATGAGAATTTGGCAATATTTTCAAATTATTTTAACATTTTCGTCTAATTTTGACATAAAACAAAAGAATTATGCAAAATTTGTCCACTCAAATTAACAAAAACGCAAAATTTGTTTCGAATTTGGGGTTTTGGTTTTTGAAAATTTGGCCAATATTTGCAAATTGTGTTGACGTTTTCGTCCAATTTTGAAATAAAACAAAAGTATTTTGCGAAGTTTGTCCATTCAAATCAACAAAAAAAATAAAATTTGCTTCGAATAAAGGTTTTCTTCTTCATGTGCATATCCGATTTCGGATGTTTGCGATGAGCATGACTGTTTTCACTTTATTGGTTGCTATTCTGAAGAGCTCGTTCGAAGACTTCCCGTACCACGCCCTGAGATTCTGCAACCATGAAATTCTCCTCCGTCCAGGTCTTCGTTTTCCGTGTATCTTGCCTTGAATAATGGCTTGTAATAGGGCGTATCTGTCCTGGTTCCGCATGATGTGGCCTAGATATTGGAGCTTGCGGGTTTTGATGGTATCCATGATCTCCTTCTCTTTCTTCATCCTGTGGAAGACTTCGATGTTTGTTACCCGGTCTTTCCAAGATATTTGCAGGATACGTCGATATAGCCACATCTCAAAGGCTTCAAGCTTTTTTGTTGTTGCATCATTTAGTGTCCAGGACTCGACTCCGTAAAGTAATATTGGGAAAATGTAGCACCTCAACATGCGTACTTTGGTTTCAAGATGTAGTTCGTGATTTTTGTAGAGGTTATTCATTGTATTGAAGGCAGCTCGGGCTTTTCCAATTCTACATTTTATCTCTTGGCTATTGTCCCAGTTTTCGTTCACAAGTGTACCTAAGTATGTTGTTTGTCTCACTCTCTCTATTTGTTGGTTGTGAACGTAGAGATTTGCATTAGCTATATTGTCTTTGCTAATGACCATGAATTTTGTTTTGTTGTTATTATTGTTAAGTCCATATTTTTCACTAGCCGCTACAATTCTGTTCATTAGTGTTTGGAGTCCTTGAAGAGAGTCAGCGAATACCATTGTGTCGTCGGCATATCGGATGTTATTCAATCTGACTCCGTTCAGTAAAATGCCTTCTTATATGCCTTCTAGCGCTTCATTAAAGATCAGTTCGGAGTATAGATTGAACAGAATCGGAGAAATAATGCACCCCTGCCTTACCCCTCTAGCTATTTCAATGTCTTCTATTTGTTCCTCTTCAATTTTCATGTATGCGGTCTGTTTCCAGTACAAGTTAGTGATGATTTGTAGGTCTTTGGCGTCAATTCCCACTTGTTTAAGGATGTCTACCATTTTGTGATGTTGCACTCGATCAAACGCTTTCTGATAATCGATTAGGCATACGTAGATATCGCAGTTTACGTCTCTAGATCTTTGAAAGAGCACCTGCACTGAGAAAAGCGCTTCCCTTGTGCCTACGGCGTTGATGAATCCAAATTGATTTGCTGAGATTTGTTCTTCACATTTGTTATAAATTCTCTTGTGTATTATTTTTAGGAATATTTTGAGAAGATGACTCATGAGACTGATACTTCTATATTCCTCGCACCGTTTTGCTCCTACTTTCTTTGGTAATACGATGAATTCCGACTTCAACCACTCTTCTGGTATGCTGCCTGAGTTGTATATTTTGTTGAAGATGTTGGTAAGTATTTTGATATGTTTGTCACTTAGCAGTTTCAGGATTTCAACTTGTATATCATCCGGCCCCGCCGCCTTCCCATCTTTCATTCGTTTTATTGCTACGTCTACTTCCTCTTCCAAGATGTGCGGTCCCGTTTCTCTTTCGATGATTGGTGTTGCTATTCTCTCTTCATCTTCAAATAGTTTGTTGAGATATTCCCTCCACGTTTTCTTTTTGTCTTCTAAGTTTATGATGATTTTTCCCTCGTTGTTCTTCAGCTTTCCAAAGTTCTTTTTTCTTGTTTTGCCTGTCAGTTCTCTAATTCTTCGATGCACGTTAAAATCATCATTTATTTTCTGCAGCTGTTCTATCTCTTGACATGCTTCCTCTCTTTCTCTCTCTAAAAGGTTTTGGTTTTTGAAAATTTGGCAATATTTGCAAATTATTTTTTAATTTTCGTCCAATTTTGACATAAAACAAAAGAATTTCGCAGTTTGTCCACTCAAATCAACAAAAAAATAAACAAATTTGCTTCGAATTAAGATTTTGGTTTTCGAAAATTTAGCCAATATTTAAAATTATTTTGACGTTTTCGTCCAATTTTGACATAAAACAAAAAAATTGTGCAAAGTTTGTCCACACAAATCAACAAAAAAACAAAATTTGCTTCGAATAGAATAGAGGTTTTGATTTTTGAAAATTTGGCCAATATTTGCAAATTAATTTTGTTTTCGTACAATTTTGACATAAAACAAAAGAATATTGCAGTTTGTCCAATCAAATTAACAAAAAAGAAAAATTTGTTTCGAATTTGGGGTTTTGGTTTTTGAAAATTTGGCCAATATTTGCAAATTGTTTTGACGTTTTCGTCCAATTTTGATATAAAATAAAAGTAAAGTTTGTCCATTCAAATCAACAAAAAAATAAAATTTGCTACGAATAGAGGTTTTTGGTTTATGAAAATTTGTCAATAATTGCAAATTATTTTAACATTTTCGTCCAATTTTGACATAAAACAAAAGAATTTTGCAAAGTTTGTGCACTCAAATTAACAAAAAAAACAACATTTGTTTCGAAAAGAGGTGTTGGTTTTTTAAAATTTGGCCAATATTTGCAAATTCTTTTGACGTTTTCGTCCAATTTTGACATAAAACAAAAGAATTTTGCAAAGTTTGTCCATTCAAATCTACAAAAAAATAAAATTTGCTACCAATAGAGGTTTTGGTTTATGAAAATTTGTCAATAATTGCAAATTATTTTAACATTTTCGTTCAATTTTGACATAAAACAAAAGAATTTTGCAAAGTTTGTGCACTCAAATTAACAAAAAAAAACAACATTTGTTTCGAAAAGAGGTGTTGGTTTTTTAAAATTTGGCCAATATTTGCAAATTCTTTTGACGTTTTCGTCCAATTTTGACATAAAACAAAAGTATTTTGCAAAGTTTGTCCATTCAAATCTACAAAAAAATAAAATTTGCTACCAATAGAGGTTTTGGTTTATGAAAATTTGTCAATAATTGCAAATTATTTTAACATTTTCGTTTAATTTTGACATAAAACAAAAGAATTTTGCAAAGTTTGTGCACTCAAATTAACAAAAAAAACAACATTTGTTTCGAAAAGAGGTTTTGGTTTTTGAAAATTTGGCAATATTTGCAAATTATTTTTCAATTTTCGTCCAATTTTGACAAAAAACAAATGAACAAAGTTTGTCCACTCAAATCAACAAAAAAAAACAAATTTGCTTTGAATTAAGATTTTGGTTTTTGCAAGTTTGGCAATATTTGCAAATTATTTTGACATTTTCGTCCAATTTTGACATAAAACAAAACAATTTCACAAAGTTTGTCTCCTCAAATCAACAAAAAAAAAATTGCTTGGAATAGAGATTTTGGTTTTTGAAAATTTGTCAATATTTGCAAATAATATAAAGTTATAAAAGTGTTCCGCACTGGCTATAATGTAATGTTCCGAATATTGAGCACACAATCACATCTATTCAAAATAGTAATTCACAGCGAAAGGGTTAAGATAGAGGGGGTAGTAATGTAGCGACATCGCAGTTGCATGGTTGTAATCATAAAAAAAAACAAGAGTCCTGTAGGAGATCCTCGTTGCCCGGTATGGTAGTAACCATGGAAAACAAAAGGAGAATAAATAAAGAAAAAAATAGTGTTCTTACGACACGTTACAGGACACAGATGTTTTATCTTTAATAAATAATTTTGTTTGTAATTAACCACAAACACTAAAATTGAGCCCGATGTGATAAGAAAGCCCGAACAGAGAAAAATGGTCGAGGAGTCTCAGTAAGCCGCTCATCACTGAATCAGCAGCAGCTAACGGACGCACGAGCTACGACGGATGGTCTACAACGACAAGCGGAAACACCACACTTAGATGAGCTGAGGGACGTGAAGCTGCCGGCATTCTGGAAAAGAGACCCCGTATTGTGGTTCGCGCAAACCGAGGCACAATTCAATGCCTTCCAAAAAAAGTCTGACAACAAGAAGTACTACACCGTGGTGAGTGCCCTCGATTGTAACGTCCTACAAGTTTCCGATGTGATCTTGAACCCTGAAACCACGAATAAATTCGAGGCTAAAATCTAAGCTTACGGCAGTCTTTTCTGATTCGCAAGAGCGGTAACTGCGCAATCTCGCTAACAGAAATCGAGATCGGAAACCATCGCAGTTACTACGCGAAACAAGAGTACTCACACGTACGAAGATAAATGTAGAAGTCCTCAAGACACTTTGGCTGCAGCGGATGCCGACGAATGTCCAGTTAATGCTTAAAGTGAAGGCAACAGTTAGCGCAGTTGACAACTCGGATGGATACCTTGTTGCAATCGTACAAAGGGCACAACAGGCAATCAAACCCGGCGCGTTCGAGGAGCCATAGCCGAACACACGACATATTTACGACACTTGTTATTATTGTTGGAATTTTCCTCTTCCCTTAAACTTCTTCAAAGCAATCGTTTTACTGCCGATTGTCCTTAAAAATCCAACATGCGGTTTTCGTTGTGTCCAGGCTTCAAACGGAGTTTTTCTTTGTAGGGTTTTTGTTGCGCATCTATTCCTTAGGAATGTTGCAGTATTAATAGCCTCAGCCCACAATGAATTTGGAAGATTTGCCTCCAACATAATGCATCTGGCCATTTCAACTAAAATACGATTTGCTCGTTCTGCAACGCCATTTTGTTGAGGAGTGTATTTTACTGTCAGTTGACGCGAAATTCCTTCCTCTTCAAGAAGAGCTTGAAATTTATTCGACAAGTATTCCGCTCCATTATCCGTTCGAAGCTTTTTGATGTGTTTTCCTGTTTGATTTTCGACTTTCCTGTTAAAGATTTTAAATGCATGGAAAACATCAGACCGCTTTCGAAGTGTAACTGTTTTAGTATATCTAGACGAGTCATCAATAAACGTGAGAAAATATTTTGCCCCTCCAAGCGATTATACTTTCATTCATTAGGCCGCAAATATCAAAGTGTATCAATGCCAATGTTTCTTTTTCTCGACACTCAGATTTTTGAAAAGGCAAAACATAAATTTTACATTTCGCACAGACCTCACATTTCCATTCGCAAGAATTGGACTCAAATTTAATACCACAAACCATATTCTCATTCATCATTAATATTAACATGTCCATACCTTTGATGCCATTTGATCAAGTCCAAGTTTTCTTTTTCATGCATGGTAAAAGCATTTTCCTGTTTTTCATTTACTACATAAAGTTGACCTTGCTTGATTGCCGAAAGAACCATCTTGCCTATTAACCGTGACATGATCTTTGTAAAACGTTACTGAAAAAATATAGGCAGTCAGGCACTGCCGACTGAAGTGAAAACTTTTGAAAAAAAACAGCTTTAAAACTGGTTTTGAGGATTTATCAGTATGTTAATTAATCAAATTTGGTACATAGTTTGTTAGTATTGTTTTATGTAATTCTGGAACATAACTCACTTCTGAAGGAGATGACTTTTAATGTCATCATCACCTCATATTATGATGATGACTGTTAATGTCATCATTATAATATGAATTTGAATCCGGAATGTTTGGTTGATTCTGTGTTGATAGGTCAGCAAAATGAATTGGTAGGATATACCTATGGCACATTTCTTGTTGATGGGTCTGCAATTTGTGAGTTATGGAAATTTTGACTTTTAGAAACATGCCTTATAACTGCTTTTGAAGATTTATCTGTATGAAAATTAATTTTTGTTTTGAATGTTCTTTACGACGTTTAATTTTTTGCTCCTTGTCAGCTGTGATTCTTCAATGTTTAGAAATTTCTGAATTAGCTATTGCAAGAGTTTTCTTTTTATTCTTACCTCTATGTTAATTAATTTTATTTTGGAGTGTCCTTCCTTTGGAAAGCACACTCGTACATTTGGTTGCCTAAAACTTTGAGGAATCGGATTTGTGATTTACCATAAATTCTTCAATACAATCCAGTAATCTGAACATTCCAATAGTCTGGCACTAGTATATCTACTAGTACATCCGGCAAAAGTACTTACTCTTGTACTGCACATTGGTTATAGGGGTTGATATTTCCTTAGAGGCGCTGCGTTCTGTCAACACTGCAAAAAACTTTGACTATTATGTTTGACGTTCATAGCCAACTTTTAACATATGCGTATAGATGCGTTCTTTTGAACATATCTTTAAGTAATAGAATTTTTTTCTATAGAACGCAGCTATTGATGACGATGACGCAAATGTATGATTTTACCCTCTACCCAAATGTCATTCAGCGCGGCTATAGAAGTTTTCACTTCAATAATTATTATCTGTAACACTTGAAACTGACAATAAATTATTTCGAAGATCAGGAACGTACAACGCATTTTTTAATTTCAATTTGTTTAAGAAACCATTTCTCAATTTGATATTTAAATTTATATAACCAGCGCTAGATGAATGGACCAAGTTTTTAGCAGCAGTATAAACTCTGAGATTGTCAATTTCATTCAAACACACACATTTTTGTTCGTCATTGCACATATGTCGCGTCGCTCCGCTATCTAGGTACCAAGTGTTTGATTTTTTAAGTGTTTGATTTAATGTTCAGCGTTACATGCAATCGTTGTCATTGCATCAGAGGCCTGGTTCGATGCATTATTTTTAGGTTTCGATCTGCAAAATTGACTGTTGTGACCCAAATTTTCCACAGGAGTAACAATTACCAGAAAATCAATAATTATTCTGACTTAGGTTCCATTGTTTTGGTTGTTAATCGCGCCCTTTTACTAATAATGCGTTACTTTTACACTCATTAACATCCCTTTTTATAATCCGGTCTTTTTGTCTCGCTTCCTCTTCAATAAGCTTTATTTTTAAATTTTCTAGGGTTGGTATATCATCACGTGATTCTATTGCCACACAATTTTTTTTTAATTCTGGTGGTACCGAGCCTAATTACATTATTGATAATAACTCATTTGGTATCTTGATTCCCGTCTCTTCGAGCTGCTCCGCTACATGTGTGAAATGCATAACATATTGCATCATGGCGACTTCCGGTTTCTTCTCCATCCTCAGCAACTGCTTATACAACGCATCTTGTCTTACCGGTCCCCGAGATTCGAATACCATTTTGAGACCATCCCACGCTTCTTTCGATGTGCTCGCCCTCTTGTTGTGTTTTTTTAACTGACTGTGTGCGATGCTCAAGTTTATCAGCGCTAAAGCTTTCGAGTCTTTCCGCATCCATGCTTGTTTTTCTAAGATTTCCTCCGGCTTAACAATCGTTCCTTCAACATATTGCCACAAATCGTTGAACACAGGGACACTGTTTATTATTTGTTATTGTATTAACTGTTTATTTCTCAGTACTCTGGGCCCATAACCTGTCAGGGTTATATCAGAACAACTATTATTACAACTATTCAACTTAAAGTTTATTTATAACCAAAAAGAAAAATTATAAACTAGGTACACAGAAAAGAATTGACAGCACTGAAAATAAACACACATGAAGTAAGACACGATAGAATTGAAACATATCTCTGCCGAGAGGTCGGCACTTTCTCAATAAACTTGAAGTCAAACTCAAAGTTCCAACAATTATCACTATCGTTTTGGTGATAAGGCAAAGCAATGCCAACCACCCTGCAGCAAGAGTCCAGAATAACGTGCGATGGTATAACGGAGGAAACACATCGCCTTTTTTCTAATAGACCGCAAATTTGTTGTTACTTGTTACTTACGGAAGTTGTTACTTAATCGACACGGGAGCAGCAAATCGACACGGGACAATGCAAAGTCAACTTCGAACTCTTCTGTAAACACCCTGTTTGCAGCTAACGACACTCTAACTATTATCTCTCGGCCTAGCACTCGAAGAAAATCGTTCACATGGATTTTCGTCATCACCAATTTTAGTGTTCGTGGTTGATCACAAACAAAATTATTTATTGAAGATAAAAATTCAAATACAAAGTAACAACACAAAACTATTTGTTTTGTATTGCGTCGTAAGAACACATTTTTTTTTCTTTATTTATTCTCTCCTATTGTTTTTCCATGGTTACTACCAAATCGGGCACCTATGATCTCCTACTTTTGAGGGCTTTTGTTTTTTTATGATTACAACCATGCAACTGTGATGTCGATACTCTAGGTAATTAACAATCGCATTTTACCAATAACACACATTATTTATATTACATTTGCCATGAAAAATAAATGCATTAAACATCAATTTGCATGCATTGCAGTTTGCAAACCCCGTTTGCAATAATATCATAAATTCTATTAACGCTTGAAAAAACAATAACAATCCTGTATATATTTCCTGTACAACTGACACGATTGTTATTTCTGAAATATTTAAATCATGAATATATATAAATATTTGGAATATATTTACCGAACAAATCGTTATGTAAATTGCCGATGTTATCGCTCAACAATGTTTCTAAGTTTATTAATAAGAATAATTCGTCGATTCTATTTAATCTTCCAGCGTGGATTAGGAAGGGATAGGGAAGGGAAAACAGCTACGCGTTGTCGCGCGACATCGCCTGTCAAATAATGATTACATTGTTTTAAGTGGGCACGTTGCGTAGCCATAGTGAGAACGTGCCCATTTAAAACAATGTAATCATTATTTGACAGGCGATGTAGCGTGACGTCGCGTAGCTGTGTGTCGCGTATATGAGAAACGGCCTTTATTTGTTGAGAACATGATGCCAGGGCTGCAACTGAACATTCTTTAAGCAATATGAAATGTTTCAAAGTTTATTATTAAGAATATTTCGTCGGTTCTATTTAATCTTCCAGCATGGATTAGGAAGGGAAAACAGAAGTTTTAAGGACGAATCCCATATGCGCGACACTCAGCTACGCGTTGTCGTGCGACATCGCCCGTCAAATAATGATTAGATTGTTTTAAATGGGCACGTCGCGTAGCCATAGTGAGAACGTGCCCATTTACAACAATGTAATTATTATTTGACAGGCGATGTCGCGTGACGTCGCGTGGCTGAGTGTCGCGTATATGAAAGCGGCTTTTATATGTGGAGATCATGATGTCAGGGCTCCAACTGAACATTCTTTAAGCAATATGAAATGTTTCAAAGTTTATTATTAAGAATATTTAGTGGGTTCTAGTTAATTTTTGCAGCGTGAGTAAGGTAGAGTAAACAGACGCTAATAAACTCTGTTTTATCATACCGCTACAACATCCATCAATATCGGTATGTTTATCGAAGTATATTTATATTTAATATCGAACTTCATCAAAGAGCGGATTATTTATAGGATCTATTAAAAGATTTTTTGATTAGGTTACGGGTGGGTTTAGAAAAACAGATATAAAATTTGCTCAGATATAAAATTTGCTAAAATTTTTTGATATAAAACTTGAAAGGTTATTTTTTTTCTGTTTTGCACAAAAAGCTAAATTGTTTCGCGATTTTTTTTTTGTAACAAAAATTGCAATCCTCGTAATTTTTTTTTGAGAGAAAGGGGAACTTTAAACTGTTTTAACTTTTCACCCGTCACTGAATTGAATGTGTTTAGTTTTGGCTTTTAAACCGCATCAAAAGAAATGTTTTGTGCATGTTTCACAATTTTACAGCGATCCAATGTTTTGCCAAATACTGTCATACACGTAATGCCGCGCATAGTTTTTGAAAATAAAATCTTAATTAAACATTTATTTTTAGAATGACTATCGGAATTGTTGCTTATACATCCACAGCACTTTTTATTGCTGCTGACTAAGTTCAAATTGAAACACACTATTATTCTCGGTATATGCGAATCTACAAACATTAAATTTTGCCCGTAAATCATTTTTATTAAATTAAAATGTTATTACTGGAGCTTTACGAGAAAATCAATTTTTTCCCATTAAAATTTCACAACAAATATTTATCACTAGTTTTCCACAAATTAATTTTACAAATGTTTGTACTGAAAATTACTTAATATTTTACTTACTACGAACTGATCTGAAGTTCGGGTATTAAATTAACGAAAGCACGGCGAAAATGACAAAGAAGCGCGTCTGAACGGAAAACAAAGAACAGTTACGTAAAATCGAGTCGGGAAGTTTCTATGAACTCTAAGTGACGCGAACTTGCTAAAAGTTGAAATCTCTCCTTTTTGTGAGAACATTTCCAGGGATTTCTTTCTCTAGATGCAAATGAAATTTATTTGTAGCCATTACGAAAGCAATTAAATTACTTAGCCTTACGTAACTTCTAAAGATTTTACGTTGACGAACGTTTAAGCTAAAAAATCGCGATGATTAAACATAATATTTTAACTTCGATGTGAAGATTTTTTTCTTCAAAAAGTGGTTTCTTTCTCTTTCAAGTGTTATGTGTGTTAATAGAAAGGACGTGTATTGCATGTAGATTTTCACATAATAAATCCATTTTGTTTATTTTAACAAATACTAATGTTAATCCTCTCGTACATCATACATGGGCGGCACTTAGTATATTCTAAGCTTAATTATTGAATGTATTATATAATATATAATTAGACATATAGTAGAGCCACGATAATCCGAAACCCCGATAATTCGAACGCCTTTATAATTCGCTGTCTCACAAAATATGGCAGTGCCACACAGTACCAAGCAGTGCCAAGCAGTGCCACGCAGTGCTAAGCAGTGCCACGCATTGCTAAGTAGTGCCGCGCAGTGCTAACCAGTGCCACGCAGTGCTAAGCAGTGCCACGCAGTGCTAAGCAGTGCCACGCAGTGCCACGCAGTGCTAAGCAGTGCTAAGCAGTGCCACGCAGTGTCAAGCTGTGCCACGCAGTGCTAAGCAGTGCCACGCAGTGCTAAGCAGTGCCACGCATTGCTAAGTAGTGCCGCGCAATGCTAACCAGTGCCACGCAGTGCTAAGCAGTGCCACGCAGTGCCACGCAGTGCTGTCTCATTCACTTTAGGTGCTACACATACAAATCGTCGAATTCTCGTTTACCGCGCGTCGTTCAGCAATTTTGAGCTTCTCTCTAAATATTCTTGTGCCTTTAGAATCGTGGCTTCAACATCAAAGGAAAGACAACATGTGGCATTATTAATATCACATGAGTGCACGATTTTAGATAAGATCCAAGAAGAGTTTTCTTCAAAAGTACGAGATTTTAGACAGCATTAAAAAAGGTTTTTCGTCAAAAGTGCGAGATTTTAGAGAAGATTTAAGAATGTTTTCGTTAAATCTTGTGCAGCAGTCAAACATTGGATAATTTAATATTTTTGAAATAAAAAGCACTGTGGACAAGATATGGTCATTTGTGATAAATACAAAAGGGCCCAGACGCTAGTATAACTTTGAATATGCCTGAAAATCCTCAGCTTGAAGATGCCTTATTTATGTGGCTTTTAGAGCAGCAAAGAAAAAAGAAAGAAAAAACGTGAGGTTTGAAACTTTACACCTTGATAAGACTTTATGTTATCAATTTTCAGAAAACAGGGAAGTCTTAGATTCGGTGTATCCAAATATATGCAAATTAAAATGCGACGGAAAGAGTGAACGAGCTTGGCACCTTAATCGATTGGTATATAGCAGATGTGGACAAAGTTCTGAGCAATTATAGGCGGCGCGGCGCGACATTAAAGATGTTGGTACACCGCCGCGGCGGCGTACCAACATCTTAGGTCCCAATTGATCCCAATTGAGTTAGCAATATTCATACAGTCTGCAAATAGAGAGTCGGCAAAGGACGACAGAAAATAATTAACAAATCAACATATAAAAGCTTTCCTAGTAAATAAATTGCTTTACGCGTATCATTCCTGTTTAATTTTTTTTATGTATTAAACACTCATAGCTAACAGCTAGTAGAGGCGGTGGTGCCCAATAGTCAAGGTGTCAGACTTCGGAGCCGCAGGTCCCGGGTTCAAATCCTGGACATAAATAAGTTCTCCTGTAGATGGCTCTAGCAAAGTCATCACAGTAAAATCTGCCTCGAAACCCCCCCGAATACTGGCTCGCCATCCACGTTAAAAACTGTAAGGGCTTCCCTATACTTGTATCTAAGATCAAGAGACCAAGCACAAGTGTAGGCTGTGGGAGGAGGCCAAGGCCCGTCCTGGGCTGTAGCGCCATTGTTGGTTTAGTTTAGTTTTAGCTAACAGCTAAAGCATGGTTAGAACAATATAAATATATTTAACAAATTTTGAAACTCAATATTCTACGTGTCGCAAAAGTCATCACCCGATGTGAATAACCCTTAATACATTCAAATGCTGTGTACTGTAGGTGGTTGTTTGGATATTTATGTAGAAGCGACTTAATAAATTTCTTGTGAATAAAAATGAATATGTTTGTTTCTTATCAACGCCGGTATACTTCGTCAATATTTTTCATAATAATTTCACGGTGGAGTAAATACAATGCGAATGTAGACTATTTCTCGAACGGCTAGCGGATATTTCGTAAACAATAAGACGCGTCGTATTATTTACGGCATCAAGACGTCGCGACATCTTGATGCCCAATTTGAACAGTTGCTCAGGATTAGGTAGTCCAAGTGGAAAAACTCATACACGCCCTTTAGCAGATAATTCTCGTGCTGCTTATGAAAGTTTTCAAGACAGTAATGCTCGCCATTGCTAACATTTCACACTTTTCAGAGTTTGAAATTTGGCGCCTAGGCTGGCGTGGCCGGCCATTGCGCCGTCTATAGTCATATTTGTTCGTTGTGTATAACGTTTTACACGTACTGAGTATTCTACGTGCAGAAAATTACCAAATCTAATTAAAAAGAAAGATTTCAAATGCCAGGAGATAACAAGAAGAGAAAAATCTCCAAAAACAAACAGAAGCAAACTGAAAATAGACCAGAGGTCAGCGAGATTATGTTAGACTCTACGCTGAAGCACCAAAGATAAATATAGAAGTAGGTGTAGTCACGATAGACGTAGCTTCGAGACGATACGGACATTTTGCAGAGTCTCAAAACTGCATTGGTTCTGCAATTACAGCATTAGCTGCTGCAATATCCATGATTCTGAAAAATCCTGGAGAGGGTATTGACCAGGAAGCGCCCATGAAGTAGGTATATGCGATACTGGGAAACTGTACTGGGAAACCAATGTTTTTATCAATAGTCGCAAACACGAAGAGTGTTCATTATACCACTAATGAGAAAATCAGTTAAGCTCTGTACAAGCTGAAGGGAAACCAACAGAAAAAATTCGGTAATAAAATTCAAGACTCATAAAAAAAAAAAACTGATCCACAAAAATCGCTAAAAATATTACTATAGACGGCGCACAACCTAGGCTCGTGTGGCCTAGGCGCCAAATTTCAAACTCTAAAAAGTGTGAAATGTTAGCAATGACGAGCATTACATCATTCATAAATTATCATCTTCGAACGAGACGTTTCGTCTAATTACGATCGAATTTTCCCGGGCTAGTTTGATAGTTCAATTTTCCTTTCCCCCAATCTTCCAGCATATGTCCAATAATTTTTCGCGCATTAAAGAGAGGATCTATGATTTTCACTTCGTCCTTTTCATTCATAATGTTCGTCCTTTGAATTCATAATTCTATATTAACATAAAAATTGTATGGTATACTGTATCTGTTACTACTGGTACTGTGTCTGTTTTACAACAGTTTACCGCAGTATCCGCTGCTCTTCAAATCAGGTGTAAGAAGTACCTGAAGCAACCGTGACCAGTTAAGAATTGTGTCAGGTGATATCTGACTTCACCGTGTTCTCGCTTAGTCTATGTATGTATGTCTGGTATTCATAGCCTAGTCCATTGTCTTTCCTCCGCATTTGTCCATCTTCCTTTCCATTCTTGTAGGAGTTTTGTTCTTGCTTCCTTTCTAGCATACAAGACATTTCCTGATTTTTGATTGCACTCCTCTCTGGGATTAATAGCCTAGTCCACTGTCATTTTTCTGTATTTGTCCATCTTTCTTGCCATTCCTGTATGAGGTTGGTTCTTGCTTTCTTTCCAGCATACGTTAGCATAACAGACGTAGGCATATACGTTAACAAGAAGAGCTGCATAATTAAGACAACTCAAGTTCTCAGACTACCCATGCAAACTGGAACAAGGCGATAGCCTGAGCCCTATCCTCTTCAACTTGATTATGGACGAACTTATAACAGAAGTAAAAAAGGTTGGAAAGGGATACTCACTAGGGAACAAAGAACTAAAAGTAATTTGCTACGCGGACGATGCCATGCTGGTCTCAGAAGATGAAGACAATCTACAGAGAATGCTCTATCATTTCGAAAAGACAGCTGCCAAATACAACATGGAGATGTCGATAGCAAAATCAAAAGCGTTAACCATCACAAAAGAGCCCAGAAGATTGGCTATACGCAATTGGCTATACGTAAATTGGCTATACGCAATAAACCAGTAGAACAGGTTATGTGTTTCAAATATCTCGGCGTCAACATAACGAGCAGCAGAGACCTTAAAGAAGAAGGAAAGGCTCAAACAACCAAAGCAGCTTTAATATCAGGATTCCTTAGAGATATAATATGGCGAAACAAGCACATGTCCATTGAAAGCAAAGTCCGCATATATAAGACCTGTGTGAGACCCGTTATGACTTACGCTTTAGAAACAAGAGCGTAAAACTCCACAACAAAAAGGATTATCGGTACAGCAGAGATGAGGTCTGTAAGATCCATAGCAGGCTACACACCAAGGGACCACAAACGAAGCCATCCGAGAACTTTGCGATATCCAAGAGATAGTGAGATGGTCCCGAAACAGACGTCGCGAATGGAGAGATCATGTTGAAGGGATGGACGACAAAAGATTGCGGAAAATTGCAAGGGATGGTCTTCCAAGATCCAGGAGACCACCAGGAAGTCCACCCATACGTTGGTATGAAAGCTGGAATTCATCATCCCAGCTACAACTCTAAGAAATTAGAGAACAAGACAGATGCCTTACAAAAAGGAAGGAGACTAAGAAGAAGTCCTCATCAATATAGCAATAAGTGAAAGAAATAAACCCATAACACTAAGCAATAAATACAACGAATTGATTCCAAGAATTTTTATGAAAGACAAACTAATTCCATAATAATATTATAAGCGAGTTTGTGGTTAAAAAAAGACCAGATACCAGTCCATAAAGATCAATTCCAAGGTCATTCACTTCCACCATCGCATATTAATTAATTAATGTTTCGATACACTGAATCTCAGACTTCCTTGTTTTTCGAAAATTGATAACGTTAAGTCTCATTTACGGCTTATATTGTATTTCTATATATTTTACACACACACACAAACAAGAAGTTATAGAATAAAGTTAGCAAAATCTAACTTAAAATGAATACTATGGTGTCCTTTGTTTTGTGGCGGCTTGAACGTCTGTTCGTTTTTCCGCCGACTTTGTTTGTTTTTCGGTTGGTTTTTTTGTTGTCTTTTGTTGTTTGTCTTTTGTAGTTGTCTTTTGTTTTTGGTTCAGCAATTAAAAATGAATACAAAAGTCGACTCATTATAAATTAATATTAATGTCTTGATGTCACACACTCGTGAGAAGAATCGCCACTAACCATCTAGCGGTGAGTTTAAAGCAGACTACGTTCTAACACTTCCCTCAAAGCTGGTCGCGATGGTTTGTTGTATGGAGCCCATTCCCTACTTAATCACACACTTCTCCTGTTTTGGTTTAAATAGTCCCTTAGTGAGGATATCCGCTACCATCTCTTCCGTTGGTTGGTATTGAACGCCAATTAACGTCCATTCGTATGCGTCACTTATAAAATGATGCCTGATGTCGATGTGTTTTGATATCGCATAAAACATAGGGTTTTTACAAGGCACTTTGATTTTCGTTGCAGATAACAGTAGCCACCTTACTTACTTTCCGTGTCCGGCTCGTTCGACATCTTTCCAAAAAATAGCGGCTGCAATAGCCTTGTCGTTACATAAAATTAAGTCTTCGTGCGTGCATCCTTCTTCCAGTTTTGGGCAGACCAGTATTTGGCTCATATCCTGGGGCTGGCCACACGCACAGAGCACATCGTCGTTCTCAGACATTCCCCACCTCAACAGATTTGTCTTGCACCTTGCCACTCCTGTCCTGAGCCGATTTAGGGATTTCCATATCGCGAAAGGGAGGTGTTTGCCTGGGGCAATTTCTTCTCTTGGGGGTTCCCGAGTAGTTAGCTGCTGAGTCCACCTAGTGAAACGGTAATTTTCTATGGACCCCTCGAGTGTGTGTGATCTTGCAATGAAGCTCTTCCTTGATCTTAGGCGTCGACCAGCTGGCTCGTGTTGGTGCAGAGGATGGCGGGCATCCGTTTCCTGTTTCGTCCTTTCAGCATCCGTGGCGACGACTCTTCGCACAGATGGGGGTGCCACGTCAATAAGTGGGTACAAAATATTAACTGGAGTTGGCTTTAGGCAGCATGTCACGATTCTTGCTTTCTCGTTGATAGCGACGTCCATATGTTTCGCGTGAGCTGAAGCTGCCCAAGCCGGTGCGGCGTATTTTGCAGTGGACACACAGAGCGCCAAAGCCGAGCATCTGAGCGTCTCTGGTTGAGCTCCCCATGCTGTGCCTGTGAGTTTTCGCGATATGATATTACGCGCACTAACTTTGCCTTTAGTATTGATGCAGTGTTGTCTGAAGGACAGAACGGTCCAGGGTCACGCCAAAGTATATCGCCGTATATTCGCCTCGCCAATGTATCTCAAACTCCCGTCGTGCTTCTTTGTTTTTCAGGAGGACGTCGCAGAGTCTTGCTGGGATTGGGCTTTAGGTGGTTTTCTGGTAATAGATTGCCAGTTCCTCAAGGGCGACCTCCAACTTCTCCTCGACCTCGCTAAACTCGGTGCCCTGGGCTGCCATAGCTGTATCATCGGCATAGATGAATTGCCTTATATTGTCAGGAATCGGCTGGTCGTTCGTATACACGTTGTACAAGAGTGGGGACAGGACACTGCCTTGCGGCAGTACATTCTTCTGGACCCTCCATCTGTATTCTTGTTTTGAAGTGAAACATAAAATCTCCTGTTCTGGAGGTATAGACCGATGTCCATAGTGAGCCTATAGTCTTTTGTTGTCTCATAAAGCATAATAGCCTCCTCTGGTTAACAGTGTCAGAAGCGGCTGTTAGATCGATGAACGTCTCTTCAGTAATCTTCCTTCTCTCAAAACCATCCTCTATGTGCTGAGTTAGGTTGAGGATTTGGCCACAGCATGATTTCCCTGGACGAAAGCCGGCCTGCTGTTCGATAATCTTGGCATCCAAAATCTCCGCTGTTCGGTTTAGAATCAGTCGTTCCAGCAGTTTGAGAGTTGGCACCGAAGGAACGCGGGCCTAAAGTTCATAGGGTCAGTCGGTTCCTTGCCAGGTTTCAGTAACGCCACTTCACGAGCCTTCCTCCATTCTTTGGGGATCTTCAGTTGCTTGACACATACGTTGAACATATTAAGGAGCCATTGCACGGTCTGGTAGCCACCTCTTCTATGGCACCGACTTCCCTCAGATATCTTAGGATGGCTTCCTTGGTCGCATCAGCCATTGCCAGATCAGATCATTTCCAAACATACCCGCGTACTCAGCGGTTTCTTCATCTTCCAATTCGTTTGTGTCTTCTTGGTTTTGCTTAACCTCTTGCTTGCAGTTGTACTCTTTCATGGGTCTTCCTCTTTTTTTGGTTCTTATTAACCGGAGGCGGCCTGGCTTTCGTTGCAGCGTTTGTTTTGTTTCATCTAACCAGGACTCGTTTGGCTCATGTTCATCTTCTTGAGCTGTTTCAGTAATATTATAGAAGAGAAACTCCACATAGTCATTGCTTGGCTCACAGGCTAATTGCTGCATTTCCCGGCCGAAATCTTCTTGATCTTTTTCTCGAACTCCTTGATCTTCTTGCAATTTTTTTGAATTCCTTGATCTTCCAGAGATTCTGGATCTTCCTGGGTTTTTTCTTGAATTCCTTGATCCCTTGAATTTTCTTGGAGTCCTGGTTTCTCTTGAATCTCCTTTGATTCTTGCATTCTCTTGATCCCCTGGATATTTTTGGAGTCCTGGTTCCTCCTGAATCTTCTTTGATTCCTGGATATTCTTGCTCCCCTCGATTTTCTTGGAGTCCTGGCTCCTCTTGAATATTCCTTGATTCCTAGATCTTCTTGATCCCTAAATATCCTTGATCTTCCTCGAATTTTTCTCGAACTCCTTGACCATCCTGGAATTTTCTTGAATTTCTTGATCTTACAGAGATTCTTGATCTTCCTGGTTTTTTCTTGAATTCCTTGATCCCTTGAATTTTCTTGCAGTCCTGGTTCTTCTTGAATTTTCTTTGATTGCTGCATTTTCTTGATCCCCTGGATCTTCTTGATCCCCTGGATTTTCTTGGAGTCCTGGTTCCTTTTGAATCATCTTTGATTCCTGGTACTTCTCGATCCCCTGGATTTTCTTGGAGTATGTTGGCTTGGAGTATGTCGTGGAGCATGAGATGTAAACTAGACCTGGTTCCTCTTGAATCTTTTTTTATTCCTGGATCTTTTTGATCCCCTGGATTTTTGTGGAGTCCTGGTCCCCTTGAATCTTCTTTCATTCCTGGATCTACTTGATCCCCTGGATTTTTATGGTGTCCTGGTTCTTCTTGAATCTTCTTTCATTTCTAGATCTTCATGAACCCCTTGGATTTTCTGGAGAGTCCTGGTTCCTCTTGAATTTTCTTGGCTTTTCTTGAATTTCAAAGATTTCTTCCTGTGCTATGGAAACGTGCTAGTGACATAACCTGTAGCATTTCTATATATTTTACACTGTTACAAACAAAAACATATAGAATGAAGTTAGAAATATCTAACTTAAAATGAATACAAAAATCGATTCAATAAAAACTAATAATAATGTCTTTGCACTCTTGAGAGAACAATCGCCACAACCATCTAGCGTCGAGCTTGCAGACAACGTTCTAACAGTTTAACATTTCAAACCTCACGCCTTTTCAATTACAACCAAAGTTAGAAGCTAAGAAAATTTGATGATGACTTTTGCTCCATCAAATAAATAAGTTTTTTTTATTGTAATTGTACACAAAATAGTAGTCTCTTGCAATTTTTTCTTTGTAAGGTGACAACGAAGAGCTATCACAAAGCTGATAGTTATGAAAAAAGTTAAATTTTTCCTTGAAAGACTTGGAATAGGAGAGTTTGTTGCTAGTGCAGGATGGTTAGACAAATTCAGGAAAAGACATGGAATACGCCAACTCGAACATAGTGGTGAGAAGAAACAGTGAAACGATTCCAGGAGGAACTCGTGAACATAATTTGGGAGAATGACTTGAAGTGTCAATCAAATCTATAACGCAGATGAATTGGGCTTGTATTTGAATGTGAAAACTTTGGCTTCTGGGTCAGGGAGTACTGTATCAGGTTCAAAGATGTGGAAGGAAGGGATCATGTTTATGCCAGATGCGAACGCAACCCGAACATACAAACTACGTTTGCTGGTTGTTGGTAAAGCACAAAGACCAAGTGCATTTGCGCCAATTAAAAAAGCTCATGTGAAAGAAGTGCTTGGGTTACAAAACTAATATTTTTAGACTCGTCGAAGGTGCATTTTATTCCCGAAGTCAAGAAATATTTATCGAAAAAAAACCCACCGGCACCTAAAGGCACTTCTGTTTCTTCAAAATACACCAACGCATCCACTTAAAAAAGATCAGCATGTTCTAAACATGCCCCCTAAGTGTACAGCCTTATTCCTTATTCAACCCATAAATCAAAACGTAATCCAGAGCATTAAGACGACATTTAAGAAACATCTCTGTTTTTAATCAGCAAGAAGTTGATTCAGAATGCATTTTATCTGAAGTTCTTAAGAAAACACCATCAAAGATGCTGTAGTTTCTCCGCTCAATGTTGGCAACAAGTGTCCTCAAATCCGATAATCTCAAATAATCTTGGAAGCCTCTGTAGCCCTCGTTATTCAAACCACAGGAAAGTTCTGGCCAAGATCTGGACTACTTTGACCCTAAATATGATCTCTTGATTGATTATCAAGAAACCCTTAACGGTCGATTGCCATATGCGCGACACTCAGCTACGCGACGTCGTGCGACATCGCCTGTCAAATAATGATTACATTGTTTTAAATGGGCACGTGGCGTGGCTGTCGTGTAGCCATAGTGAGAACGTGTCTATTTAAAACAATATAATCATTATTTGGCAGGCGATGTGGCGTGACGTGGCGTAGCTGAGTGTCGCGTATATGAGAATCGGCCTTAATGCAGGCCATACACACGGTCCATCGGAGATGTCTACCTGTGCAGATATGCCTGCGGAGGTATACCGAGGCATGTTTGGGAATAGACCTGTGCAGTTCTTTGAACGTGCGCAGGCGACCGGTGCAAGATCGAAGATAAAGTATTTCGGGTGAAACCGTACGGTGTACCTGTACGTGTGTGCATCTTCTCCGGTTGCCTGCGTAGGTCGCGTCAGTTGTTCAATGGGTTGTGTAATTCGTTTTATAAGTTGATATGACTATAAGTTTTCCTATTCAATAACCAATTGTTTCGCTACCTTTTCAATGTCTATGTATCTTTTTATTCAAAATTATCGTCATCAATCGATGCCAAAAATCGATGCCAAATTTTAATCTCAATCGATGCCAAAAACAAAAAGAATTATACCGGTATACCGGAACGTCTCCATACACGCTTCCGACTTGCGGTGCACCTGCGCAGGCAACCGGCACTGGTAACCTCCCCGGTAGACCGTAGCCTGTATGGCTGACTCAACTGATGAAGACATAGTAAGATAAATACTAATGAGACTGATAGTGAGAATGAAGAGGTATTAGAGGAATCGAAAGCAATTGCAAGGATTTCGCGTACTCGAGTTGTGTCTGCATTAATTTAATGCTCGAAATGAGCGGTTCAAATAGATATTTAAATTTTAGAAAAATAGTTATTGTGTAAATTGAGGTGATAAAACATTTTCTTTGTCATTAAACACCACTCGTCAAGGTGCTATACTAGATTTTGTTCTAAAAAGTGTAATGCACACTTAGTAATAAGAATTTGTATTTCCTTTCAATATATATAAAATCTTAGTTTTTTTTCACAAAACACACTAAATGCTATAATCCGAAAGTCTCAATAATCCAAACAGGGTACATCAATATACAAAAACGGTAGATCAATTTTGGATGTACGGATTATCGAGGCTCTACCGTATATCATAAAACTTTATCAACATACATTTAGAATGCTTCATTCATTCAATCTCATCCTTTCCAAGATAAATAGTATTTCTGCGGGATGGCGAAAACAACCGGAAGACGTTGCTTATTTTCTTGCCCCGAGAAAAGAAATCTCGTATTATTTCGACGATGAAGTCAAAGGGACCGCAAGCAAAAGAAATGAGAAATATGGTTTTCAAAGTGGTCTGCGCTTGTACGAATCCCTCTCGCAGTGTGTGCTCCCTTCGATAAGAAAAGTATTTCCTTTCTAATCTCCTCCGCAACGAACGTTCGGGAAACGCTATTACTACTAGAACGCATAAACGAGATTCAGTTTATGTTATATTAAGATCCAGAATCTCAAAGGAATTTATATTTATGTGATCATTCCGGTAGAATTTAATTTGGATACGTTGCATTGAATATTACACACGATATATTGCTCTAAGAATAAAATAATGTGAAAATGTTAAAGAATATAGGCCGATTCTCATATATGCGGCACTCAGCTACGCGACATCGTCTGTCAAATAATGATTACATTTTTTTAAATGGGCACGTTCTCACAATGGCTACGCGACAGCTACGCGACGTGCCCATTTAAAACAATGTAATCATTACTTGACAGGCGATGTCGCACGATGTCGCGTAGCTGAGTGTCGCGCATATGGGAATCGACCTTAACTCGTCTATTTGTTTTGCGTAAAGTTGCAGAAATAGTTAGCATAGTCCTTGATCATCAGTCTGGTCTTGTACGGTCTTATCTAGTCTTTGAAAGTCTTCTCCTGTATTATCTGACAATCAAAACACTTCAATCAAAACACTTTCTATCAAAACACTTTTGTCGACCCATTCTGGACTATAGACGTGTATTAAGAAATATTAATACGACTAGAAGAGATAGACTAGAGATTGTTGAAACCGCAGTACGTATTATCACCAAAGTAGACCCCCCACAATCCTCTCCACAATCCAAAGAAGTAGTCCCTTATAATATTATGAATTTATAGAAAAACCAAATTCCCTTAGATTTCTGAGAGACATGACAAACCTTGTGACTTACACCATCATAAACGTGCCTTGTATCAAACGACACAATAGACTAAGCATATGCAGTCCGCTAACCTGTGCCTACAGCACCAGTGCCTGTTTCTCGCTGCTATGAAAATGATTCCCCTAGTACGTTATAAAGTGAATATGGTAATAGACATTTATTTTTAATATAATTGTGGGTTTAAACGGTAAATTATTTTTTATTGCTGAATGTAGAACGGTTTAGCGAGACGTATTATTCGCATAGAAATTTATCTCGAACATATTAAAAAATGCTTGAATGTGAAGCGCGTGAGGTTATTCACTTATTCCATGGACGTGAACTGTGTGTCCCATTGCCGTTTTGTGAGTGGCTTTATGATTTCGGGGGACACGGGATTTCCATTATGCCGGTGCGGTCAGGATGATGTCCTCCCGTGTACCGCATTTCATATTCATGACTTCGAGGGAGCATTGGAAATTGTAACAGTCTGGCAAACGACGAGATCTTAATTGCAAAAAAATGCTAAGATATTAAGTGCGTTAATTGCAATGAGTAATTTTAAGAAATTCGTTTATATTTTTGGCTCGATATTTTATGAAACAGTGCAGAGAGATAGTACAGCTTACACATACCCCTTTCATTTTGTTGCACCTTATATGATAATACAGTCACGTAGAATATAAGCTTACCTTTGATATATTCTACCTTATTTTGAAATGAAATTGAATTCTTTGTTGTTTGGAATAATATTCAGTTTGTCTTTTAAGGCAGGTAAATTGGTTCTGTAATATATTGCTTCCTTATGTTGTTGGCTGTAACGTTTTCAAATTAGGACTGGGTTAAATAACGTATAATATTTACAGCAATTAACTTAGTGTATCGCAGAATTACTTCACAACCTCGCGGCACTTTATTTAAATTGGGCACTGCGTCTTTGTCTTGTAAACATTTGATGGAAATGTTAATGTGAGTTGTTTGTCTTTGATCAATTTTAAATTGCCATTTTATTACATTTCATATTTATTTACTTTGTTGTTCATATATATATATATATATATATATATATATACATATAATTTACCTGTATATTTAAAGACAGATAAGACTAGACAGGCGAGACAAGACAGGCAAGACTAGACAGACAAGACTAGACAGACAAGACTAGACAGACAAGACTAGACAGACAAGACTAGACAGACAAGACTAGACAGACAAGACTAGACAGACAAGACTAGACAGACAAGACTAGACAGACAAGACTAGACAGACAAGACTAGACAGACAAGACTAGACAGACAAGACTAGACAGACAAGACTAGACAGACAAGACTAGACAGACAAGACTAGACAGACAAGACTAGACAGACAAGACTAGACAGACAAGACTAGACAGACAAGACTAGACAGACAAGACTAGACAGACAAGACTAGACAGACAAGACTAGACAGACAAGACTAGACAGACAAGACTAGACAGACAAGACTAGACAGACAAGACTAGACAGACAAGACTAGACAGACAAGACTAGACAGACAAGACTAGACAGACAAGACTAGACAGACAAGACTAGACAGACAAGACTAGACAGACAAGACTAGACAGACAAGACTAGACAGACAAGACTACACAGACAAGACTAGACAGACAAGACTAGACAGACAAGACTAGACAGACAAGACTACACAGACAAGACTAGACAGACAAGACTAGACAGACAAGACTAGACAGACAAGACTAGACAGACAAGACTAGACAGACAAGACAAGACGAGTCGAGTCTGAACTCTCAACGCGAGTGGTTGTGTGCTCTCAGTTCTATAAACCGAAAACTTTTATTTTATTATTCTTTATTAATTTTTGGCAAAGCCGGAATATTTGAATAACCAAAATGTCTAGACATCTAAGATCTACCACAGCTACAGACAATCACAGTGATGTAATAATCACATTCTTAAGAAGCGCTGATTTTGCAGACATTTTAAGTGCATCGTTAAATGAAAAAGTAAGCCCTCTGCAAGATTACATTACTGAATTAACTGATCAAATCAAGGCTCTTATAATGGATAACAAGGATCTAAAGGAAAAATTAACTAAAATACAATCGCAGCTGGCTCAACATCCCACGGCTATTCAAGAGGAGAAGCACTCGACAGGCGAAAACTCTAGCGATAACAATAACACCAATGTCATCGTCACAAATCCACATCGCACCGACACTATAGAGATAGCAACTAAAAAACAGGTACCGATTTCAGGCACCGAGAATAAAGTTGATAAAGAAAATGATACGGACAAGGAGAGATGGGAAGTCCAGAAAAAAACTACAAAAAAGAAGCGTCGTTCAAATATAATTATTGGAACAAACACGGAGTCGGCAAATATAAAAGCGGTTACGAAATTTGCGCATTTACACATCTCGAGACTTGAACCACAACTGAGCGAAAATGACATAACAGCGTACTTGAGAACCAAAAACTTTAAAAATATTATATGTAAAAAGATGACCTCAAACCGCCCCGAGGAATATTCTTCCTTTAAAGTTTCACTCCCTCTAGAAAATCTTGAGGATATCAAAAAACCAGAATTATGGCCCCGTTATACGCACATAAACCGTTTTTTTCTGAACCTGGAGAAGAACAAATTAACAAAATAATTAATTTTCCTGTAAATAAAATAACTACAAATACTGTCATGTACATGAATATTCAATCTATTAACAACAAAATCCCACATTTGGAAATTTTAATTGATGAAATAAATCCGTTTTTTATCTGCCTAACAGAAACGTGGGTCAGTCACGAAAATCTGAAACGTCTGTATCTGCACTGTAGCTTCACGCTGATTAGTTCCTTTTGCAGATCCATATCTACCGGAGGTGGTGTCGCAATCTGGAGTAGAAATACTTTGGATGAAGGTACGATCACCGTAGAAGAAATACCAATTCAATCAATCGAGAAACACATAGAAATCTGTGGAATCGTTTGGAAATCCAAACGAGAATCGACCATAATAATTAATTTATATAGGCCACCAAATGGATGTATAGCAACCTTTATGCTTACGCTCGATTGCGTACTTCACCAATATTTTAATAAATCAAAAAAACTAGTTGTTACTGGAGACTTCAACATTAACTTCACTGGAAATTCAAAAGAAAAAATTAATTTAATAAACCTTATGTTATCGTATGGTTTGGAGGAACAAGTTAGAGAATACACCAGAATAACACCTACTTCACAAAGCTGCATTGACAATATTTTTGTAAATTTCAGTCAAACTTCGACGTCCGTTTCCGACTCGGCTATAACTGATCATAGAATCCTTGTTCTCAGCAGAGATGTAACCGTTAAAGCAGATACTTACTACTTTAAACGAAAATTTAGCCAAATGCATAAAGAACAATTTGCTCAAAGTCTAGAAGAGGAATCATGGACAAAGATATATGAGGCAGCTAATATAAACGACAAATGCACATATTTTCTTAACACGCTGCACTATCACTTTAACACATGCTTCCCTATAGTGAAAGTTCACCGAAGAGAAAAGACTTGGATAACCAATGATGCTAAAAGGGCAAGTAGGGATCTAAAAGACCTGTTTGTACTCCAGAAGAAGTACCCTTTCTTACGAGTAGTATACCTATATAAAAAAAAATGCTACGGCGTCTATTTAACTCAGCTTAAAAAACAATTCTTTAGCAAATTACTAAAGACCTCGGAGTGCAAACAGAAAACAGTCTGGAAGATTATCAACCAGCAGACAAATAAGTCTACGAGAAAAGAAGAGATCCATCTAAACCACAATGGCTCCAGCATCGACGACCCGGAGAGAATATCAACTCTTTTCAATGAATTCTTCTTACAAGCTCCGGAGTTAATAACCCAAAACATTACTCCATCAAGCATATCAAACCATCATATGTCTTTCAATAGCGAAACCATGTATCTGGAGGATTTTTCAGAGAATGAAATCACCTGGCTTATAAAAGGGAAATTAAAAAACAAATCAACATGTGGCCTAGATCTACTCCCATGCAATGTTTTTAAGCAATACGTAGATCTGTTAGCTCGTCCTATTACGCATATAGTTAACTATTCGTTCGATACGGAAGAGTTTCCAGAAATACTAAAAACCGCCAAAATCGTGCCGATCTACAAGAAAGGGGAAAAAACAATTCTAAATAACTACCGACCAATTGCGATATTATCTGTAATGTCTAAAGTGATGGAATACTGTATGCTCCATAGGCTTACTCCTTTTATAGAGAAACATCATCTGATCCCCAAGGAACAGCACGGCTTCCGTAGGGGAAAATCTACAACTACGGCGATCATAGAATTCTATTCCAAGGTTCTACAAGAAGTTGATGAAGGAAAACATCCAGTCGGGATTTTTTGTGACCTTTCTAAGGCTTTCGACTGCGTGTCTCACCAACAATTATTAAATAAAATATATACAATGGGCATACGAGGTAAATCGCATAATTGGATAAAATCATTTCTTCAAGAGAGAAGGCAATGTGTGGAAATCACTGTTATGAATAAAACATTTAAATCTGCACCGGCAAGTATAAATATTGGTGTTCCGCAAGGAAGTGTCCTTTCCCCTACACTCTTCCTTCTCTATCTAGCAGACCTACCACGTTTTATAAACAGTAATCACTGTACAATATATGCAGATGATTCTAGCTTTCTCGTATCGGAGATTTCAAGAAATCTGACTCAAATAGAAGCCAACAAACTATTAAGCAAAATAGTAAACTGGTTCTCCAGTAACAATCTGTTCCTTAATGGTAGCAAAACAGAATACGTAATTTTTCAAACTCAAAGAAGCTCCCGAGCAGATAACATTTCCATAGGAACTAATAACTTTCAATTAAATAGAGCACCGGCTACAAAGTTCCTAGGACTGCAAATCGAGGAATCCTTAACATGGAATTTGCAGATAGAGAACTTATGTAAAAGATTGCATAATAAGGCTTACTCAATCAGAAGATTATGTCGGCTATTGAATAGATCTGACATCCTTATCTATTACTTCTCTGAAGTTCAGTCAATACTATCTTACGGTATTTCAGTATGGGGAGCCTCTCCCAAAACTGAAATTCTCTTAATTGCTCAAAAAAATGTGATCCGTGCAATAATGGGTATTCCTAGAACAGTTTCATGTAGAACTCACTTTAGACAACTGGGGATCCTAACAGTCGTCAGTCTTTATATTCTGGAAGTGGCCTGCCTAATCCACAAAAACAAAGCAAACTTACAAAGAAATATGGACAAACATAACCATTATACAAGAGGACATAGAAAGTTGTATGCTCCTAAAAGCAATCTTACAATCAGTAGCAAATCTCCAACCGTCTACGGAGTCTTCATTTACAATAAGCTACCAGCGAGCATGACAGAAGAAAAATCCCATACTGTTTTTAGAAAAAAACTGAAACTATTTTTGTTGAGGGAATCAATCTATAGCCTACAGGAATTCTTCAACTTATGTTAGGAGTATATTTGTCATTTTTGTTGAAATATAATCAGTTCAATTACTGTAATTACTTCTTATTATTATTCTTTATTATTTATATATACTAATATACTATTTTGTTTTTGTTTTTGATTTTCTTTCCATTTGACTTTTACACATATGTTTTCTGTACATCTATACTGTAATAAATATCTTTTGATTTGATTTGATTTGATTTGATTTGACTAGACAGACAAGACTAGACAGACAAGACTAGACAGACAAGACTAGACAGGCAAGACTAGGCAGGCAAGACTAGACAGACAAGACTAAACAGACAAGACTAGACAGACAAGACTAGACAGACAAGACTAGACAGACAAGACTAGACAGACAAGACTAGACAGACAAGACTAGACAGACAAGACTAGACAGACAAGACTAGACAGACAAGACTAGACAGACAAGACTAGACAGACAAAACTAGACAGACAAGACTAGACAGACAAGACTAGACAGACAAGACTAGACAGACAAGACTAGACAGACAAGACTGGACAGACAAGACTAGACAGACAAGACTAGATAGACAAGACTAGACAGACAAGACTAGACAGACAAGACTAGACAGACAAGACTAGACAGACAAGACTAGACAGACAAGGCTAGACAGACAAGACTAGACGGACAAGACTAGACAGACAAGACTAGACAGACAAGACTAGACTGACAAGACTAGACAGACAAGACTAGACAGACAAGACTAGACAGACAAGACTAGACAGACAAGACTAGACAGACAAGACTAGACAGACAAGACTAGACAGACAAGACTAGACAGACAAGACTAGACAGACAAGACTAGACAGACAAGACTAGACAGACAAGACTAGACAGACAAGACTAGACAGACAAGACTAGACAGACAAGACTAGAGAGACAAGACTAGACAGACAAGACTAGACAGACAAGACTAGGCAGACAAGACTAGACAGACAAGACTAGACAGACAAGACTAGACAGGCAAGACTAGACAGACAAGACTAGACAGACAAGACTAGACAGACAAGACTAGACAGACAAGACTAGACAGACAAGACTAGACATACAAGACTAGACAGACAAGACTAGACAGACAAGACTAGACAGACAAGACTAGACAGACAAGACTAGACAGAAAAAACTAGACAGACAAGACTAGAGAGGCAAGACTAGACAGACAAGACTAGACAGACAAGACTAGACAGACAAGACTAGACAGACAAGACTAGACAGACAAGACTAGACAGACAAGACTAGACAGACAAGACTAGACAGACAAGACTAGACAGACAAGACTAGACAGACAAGACTAGACAGACAAGACTAGACAGACAAGACTAGACAGACAAGACTAGACAGACAAGACTAGACAGACAAGACTAGACAGACAAGACTAGACAGACAAGACTAGACAGACAAGACTAGACAGACAAGACTAGACAGACAAGACTAGACAGACAAGACTAGACAGACAAGACTAGACAGACAAGACTAGACAGACAAGACTAGACAGACAAGACTAGACAGACAAGACCAGACAGACAAGACTAGACAGACAAGACTAGACAGACAAGACTAGACAGACAAGACTAAACAGACAAGACTAGACAGACAAGACTAGACAGACAAGACTAGACAGACAAGACTAGACAGACAAGACTAGACAGACAAGACTAGACAGACAAGACTAGACAGACAAGACTAGACAGACAAGACTAGACAGACAAGACTAGACAGACAAGACTAGACAGACAAGACTAGACAGACAAGACTAGACAGACAAGACTAGACAGACAAGACTAGACAGACAAGACTAGACAGACAAGACTAGACAGACAAGACTAGACAGACAAGACTAGACAGACAAGACTAGACAGACAAGACTAGACAGACAAGACTAGACAGACAAGACTAGACAGACAAGACTAGACAGACAAGACTAGACAGACAAGACTAGACAGACAAGACTAGACAGACAAGACCAGACAGACAAGACCAGACAGACAAGACTAGACAGACAAGACTAGACAGACAAGACTAGACAGACAAGACTAGACAGACAAGACTAGACAGACAAGACTAGACAGACAAGACTAGACAGACAAGACTAGACAGACAAGACTAGACAGACAAGACTAGACAGACAAGACTAGACAGGCAAGACTAGGCAGGCAAGACTAGACAGACAAGACTAAACAGACAAGACTAGACAGACAAGACTAGACAGACAAGACTAGACAGACAAGACTAGACAGACAAGACTAGACAGACAAGACTAGACAGGCAAGACTAGACAGACAAGACTAGACAGACAAGACTAGACAGACAAGACTAGACAGACAAAACTAGACAGACAAGACTAGACAGACAAGACTAGACAGACAAGACTAGACAGACAAGACTAGACAGACAAGACTAGACAGACAAGACTAGACAGACAAGACTAGACAGACAAGACTAGACAGACAAGACTAGACAGACAAGACTAGACAGACAAGACTAGACAGACAAGACTAGACAGACAAGGCTAGACAGAGAAGACTAGACGGACAAGACTAGACAGACAAGACTAGACTGACAAGACTAGACAGACAAGACTAGACAGACAAGACTAGACAGACAAGACTAGACAGACAAGACTAGACAGACAAGACTAGACAGACAAGACTAGAGAGGCAAGACTAGACAGACAAGACTAGACAGACAAGACTAGAGAGACAAGACTAGACAGACAAGACTAGACAGACAAGACTAAACAGACAAGACTAGACAGACAAGACTAGACAGACAAGACTAGACAGACAAGACTAGACAGGCAAGACTAGGCAGGCAAGACTAGACAGACAAGACTAAACAGACAAGACTAGACAGACAAGACTAGACAGACAAGACTAGACAGACAAGACTAGAGAGACAAGACTAGACAGACAAGACTAGACAGACAAGACTAAACAGACAAGACTAGACAGACAAGACTAGACAGACAAGACTAGACAGACAAGACTAGACTGACAAGACTAGACAGACAAGACTAGACAGACAAGACTAGACAGACAAGACTAGACAGACAAGACTAGACAGACAAGACTAGACAGACAAGACTAGACAGACAAGACTAGACAGACAAGACTAGACAGACAAGACTAGACAGACAAGACTAGACAGACAAGACTAGAGAGACAAGACTAGACAGACAAGACTAGACAGACAAGACTAGACAGACAAGACTAGACAGACAAGACTAGACAGACAAGACTAGACAGACAAGACTAGACAGACAAGACCAGACAGACAAGACCAGACAGACAAGACTAGACAGACAAGACTAGACAGACAAGACTAGACAGACAAGACTAGACAGACAAGACTAGACAGACAAGACTAGACAGACAAGACTAGACAGACAAGACTAGACAGACAAGACTAGACAGACAAGACTAGACAGACAAGACTAGACAGGCAAGACTAGGCAGGCAAGACTAGACAGACAAGACTAAACAGACAAGACTAGACAGACAAGACTAGACAGACAAGACTAGACAGACAAGACTAGACAGACAAGACTAGACAGACAAGACTAGACAGGCAAGACTAGACAGACAAGACTAGACAGACAAGACTAGACAGACAAGACTAGACAGACAAAACTAGACAGACAAGACTAGACAGACAAGACTAGACAGACAAGACTAGACAGACAAGACTAGACAGACAAGACTGGACAGACAAGACTAGACAGACAAGACTAGATAGACAAGACTAGACAGACAAGACTAGACAGACAAGACTAGACAGACAAGACTAGACAGACAAGACTAGACAGACAAGGCTAGACAGAGAAGACTAGACGGACAAGACTAGACAGACAAGACTAGACAGACAAGACTAGACAGACAAGACTAGACAGACAAGACTAGACAGACAAGACTAGACAGACAAGACTAGACAGACAAGACTAGACAGACAAGACTAGAGAGGCAAGACTAGACAGACAAGACTAGACAGACAAGACTAGAGAGACAAGACTAGACAGACAAGACTAGACAGACAAGACTAAACAGACAAGACTAGACAGACAAGACTAGACAGACAAGACTAGACAGACAAGACTAGACAGGCAAGACTAGGCAGGCAAGACTAGACAGACAAGACTAAACAGACAAGACTAGACAGACAAGACTAGACAGACAAGACTAGACAGACAAGACTAGAGAGACAAGACTAGACAGACAAGACTAGACAGACAAGACTAAACAGACAAGACTAGACAGACAAGACTAGACAGACAAGACTAGACAGACAAGACTAGACTGACAAGACTAGACAGACAAGACTAGACAGACAAGACTAGACAGACAAGACTAGACAGACAAGACTAGACAGACAAGACTAGACAGACAAGACTAGACAGACAAGACTAGACAGACAAGACTAGACAGACAAGACTAGACAGACAAGACTAGACAGACAAGACTAGACAGACAAGACTAGACAGACAAGACTAGACAGACAAGACTAGAGAGACAAGACTAGACAGACAAGACTAGACAGACAAGACTAGGCAGACAAGACTAGACAGACAAGACTAGACAGACAAGACTAGACAGGCAAGACTAGACAGACAAGACTAGACAGACAAGACTAGACAGACAAGACTAGACAGACAAGACTAGACAGACAAGACTAGACATACAAGACTAGACAGACAAGACTAGACAGACAAGACTAGACAGACAAGACTAGACAGACAAGACTAGACAGAAAAAACTAGACAGACAAGACTAGAGAGGCAAGACTAGACAGACAAGACTAGACAGACAAGACTAGACAGACAAGACTAGACAGACAAGACTAGACAGACAAGACTAGACAGACAAGACTAGACAGACAAGACTAGACAGACAAGACTAGACAGACAAGACTAGACAGACAAGACTAGACAGACAAGACTAGACAGACAAGACTAGACAGACAAGACTAGACAGACAAGACTAGACAGACAAGACTAGACAGACAAGACTAGACAGACAAGACTAGACAGACAAGACTAGACAGACAAGACTAGACAGACAAGACTAGACAGACAAGACTAGACAGACAAGACTAGACAGACAAGACTAGACAGACAAGACTAGACAGACAAGACTAGACAGACAAGACTAGACAGACAAGACCAGACAGACAAGACTAGACAGACAAGACTAGACAGACAAGACTAGACAGACAAGACTAGACAGACAAGACTAGACAGACAAGACTAGACAGACAAGACTAGACAGACAAGACTAGACAGACAAGACTAGACAGACAAGACTAGACAGACAAGACTAGACAGACAAGACTAGACAGACAAGACTAGACAGACAAGACTAGACAGACAAGACTAGACAGACAAGACTAGACAGACAAGACTAGACAGACAAGACTAGACAGACAAGACTAGACAGACAAGACTAGACAGACAAGACTAGACAGACAAGACTAGACAGACAAGACTAGACAGACAAGACTAGACAGACAAGACTAGACAGACAAGACTAGACAGACAAGACTAGACAGACAAGACTAGACAGACAAGACTAGACAGACAAGACTAGACAGACAAGACCAGACAGACAAGACCAGACAGACAAGACTAGACAGACAAGACTAGACAGACAAGACTAGACAGACAAGACTAGACAGACAAGACTAGACAGACAAGACTAGACAGACAAGACTAGACAGACAAGACTAGACAGACAAGACTAGACAGACAAGACTAGACAGACAAGACTAGACAGGCAAGACTAGGCAGGCAAGACTAGACAGACAAGACTAAACAGACAAGACTAGACAGACAAGACTAGACAGACAAGACTAGACAGACAAGACTAGACAGACAAGACTAGACAGACAAGACTAGACAGGCAAGACTAGACAGACAAGACTAGACAGACAAGACTAGACAGACAAGACTAGACAGACAAAACTAGACAGACAAGACTAGACAGACAAGACTAGACAGACAAGACTAGACAGACAAGACTAGACAGACAAGACTGGACAGACAAGACTAGACAGACAAGACTAGATAGACAAGACTAGACAGACAAGACTAGACAGACAAGACTAGACAGACAAGACTAGACAGACAAGACTAGACAGACAAGGCTAGACAGAGAAGACTAGACGGACAAGACTAGACAGACAAGACTAGACTGACAAGACTAGACAGACAAGACTAGACAGACAAGACTAGACAGACAAGACTAGACAGACAAGACTAGACAGACAAGACTAGACAGACAAGACTAGACAGACAAGACTAGACAGACAAGACTAGACAGACAAGACTAGACAGACAAGACTAGACAGGCAAGACTAGGCAGGCAAGACTAGACAGACAAGACTAAACAGACAAGACTAGACAGACAAGACTAGACAGACAAGACTAGACAGACAAGACTAGACAGACAAGACTAGACAGACAAGACTAGACAGACAAGACTAGACAGACAAGACTAGACAGACAAGACTAGACAGACAAGACTAGACAGACAAGAGTGGACAGACAAGACTAGACAGACAAGACTAGACAGACAAGACTAGACAGACAAGACTAGACAGACAAGACTAGACAGACAAGACTAGACAGACAAGACTAGACAGACAAGAATAGACAGACAAGACTAGACAGACAAGACTAGACAGGCGAGACTAGACAGGCAAGACTAGACAGACAAGAGTACAGTTTGCTTTTACAATTTGTTTTAAATTGTTTTGTTAAACTCCAGTAATGTCAAGGTCAATCAAAATTAATTTAAAATAATAATTTAGTGTATAATGCATAGCTTAATAGAATTCTTCCAAGAAAATAAATTTCAAAGGTGGCACCTGAAAACAAATATGTTGGTCCAGAAGATATGGAATTCGTCGATGAAGACGAAATTAGTCAAGATGTGTTTTAAATTCCTTGTTGTGCTAGCCTCTCTTCAAAATCAAAGAAATAATCAGATGATGGCCAACTTGCCGGCCTCAGTAAAGCGCTGTTTGTAAGCCCTCAAAAAGCTGCATTTCGAGCAAACTAATATTGAGTCCAATTTTTTTGAGGTACATGCTCTTGAATGCAAATACCGCACTATGTTGCTTTGTACACCAAACGTGAAAGCATTATCTCAGGTAGTTACCAGCCTGAAGATGCTGAATGTGACTGGGTTTCTGATAAAGAGGATGAAGAAGTTCTGGAAGATAAGGCTAATCACTGACAAATCGTCTGAACCGAAAATGGATGAAAATGCTAAGGGAACTCCACATTTTTGGTTGACTATATTCAAGAATTTATTCCATAAACATTCCATTATACCAACCAATCAAAAATATGGCAAAAAAATAACGGGGAAAAGGAAAGTGGGAAGACCAAAAAGAAATAAAATTTAACAAATATATTGAAAGCATTATGGATAGAAGAGGAATCTCAAACGCCCAGATGAAGGAAAGCACAAGAAACAAAAAGAGCTGGAACAAAATAATAAAAGAAAACACATCAAATAGATCAACAAAACCATTCTACACCCCAAAGGGTAGAGAAGTTCGATAATAATAATAATAATATATTCAAGAATTTTTCCATGTTATCTGAAATGGTCCAAGGACGTTGGAAAATCACCAATGGGAAAAATCACCAATACTGAGCGAAAGCAAAATTCCAGAAGAGTGGAGAATAAGCACAACGATATTACTCTTTAAAAAGGGACATAAAACCGACCCGACCAACTACAGAGACATCAACCTCTTAAGCAGCACCTTGAAACTGCTGATAAAGATCATAACAGATAAGATCAATACATCGACACAATTAGCTGAAGAACATCAAGGCTTTAGATCTGGAAGGCCCTGCAACGATGGCGTATTCCCAATAAGACAGATAGTTGAAAAGTCGATAGAATACAACCGGCCCGCTTATATGTATTTTCTAGACCTTGAGAGCCTTTGATAGAGTGTAGCTCGGGCATGTCATAGATAGACTGCATAAAGCGCAAATTCTTTACGACCTGATGATACTAATAGAGGACATATATTCATCGAACTCAGTACGAGCAAGGGTTAATAACCAAACCACGGCGGCAATACCAGTAGAACAGGGCATAAGGCAAGGCGACTCCTTGATCCCAACACTGTTTAATATATGTCTTAAAAAAGTCTGTAATAATTCCGATACATAGGAAAGGAGATTTAACGAATTTACAAAACTACAGGCCTATGTCGTTCTAATTTCAGCAATCGCAAAAATAATTTCATACGCAATGGAATGAAGATTGATAGCTTTCTTCAATAAACACCACATCATTCCAGAGGAACAGCATGGATTCTGTAAAACAAAACCCCATTACAGAAATTACACCTACGTATTCTCCAAGTGATAGACAACCAAAAGTGCTCAGTCGATATTTTGTGACCTGACCAAAGCCTTTGACTGCGTTTCATACTCATAGCTACTGAAAAAACTAGAAACATAGGGCATTAGAGGAAAATGCGGAAAATGGTTGAAATCATGTTTGTCACAGAGGAAGCAATATGTAAGACTAGAGTAGGGCACATCTTCTGCGGACAACATAGAAGTGGGTGTCCTACAGGGTAGCGTTCTCGTACCGCTCCTATTCTCTCTGTATATAGCAGACCTTCTACGATACTTAAGCAAGGTGAAATGTGTGTTCTATGCAGACTACGCAAGTTTTATCATCTCGGAGGATTCGATGCAAACAACGAAAGCAGCAGGTCAGCATAGAAATGGGTATCCGGCAGGGTAGCATTATCGCACCTCTACTTTACTCTCTGTATATAGCAGACCTCCCACGGTG
Source organism: Phosphuga atrata (assembly GCA_944588485.1). Taxonomy (NCBI): domain Eukaryota; kingdom Metazoa; phylum Arthropoda; class Insecta; order Coleoptera; family Silphidae; genus Phosphuga; species Phosphuga atrata. Next base: position 67,294,171 of record OX155898.1, read on the forward strand.
CTTAAGCGGGGTCAAATATGTGTTCCATGCAGACTACGCAAGTTTTATCATCACGGAGGATTCGATGCAAACAACGGAAGCAGCAGCTACGGTCAACATAGAAATGGGTGCCCCGCAGGGTAGCGTTATCGCACCTCTACTTTTCTCTCTGTATATAGCAGACCTCCCACGGTACTGAAGCGGGGCCAAATGTGTGTTCTATGCAGATTACGCAAGTTTTATCTTCTCGGAGGATTCGATTCAAACAATGGAAGTTGCAGCTAACAACCTTCTCAATAAACTGGTTTTCCGCCAAATGACCTATATCTAAATAGAGAAAAAACAAACTCTGCTAGTTTCCAACCCAGACGTCGAGTTAAAGCCGATGACTATTCTTAAAAAATAGGTGACACGCGAACAGAAATAACGAAAAGTATCAAATTTCTGGGAGTACATTTAGAAGATGAACTTAACTGGGATTCCCACATACAGCACGTGGCTGCAAAATTAAGTAAGAAAGCTTATACTTATGTTAAAGATTCTCGGAAACACAATTGACCTACCGCTTCTGCTAAGAATCTGCCACGCGGAGGTGCCATCAAAAATCTCATACGCATCATATTTTGGGGGGCCACAACTAGAGGTTGTCTTTAAGGCGCAAAAGAAGGTAGTACCGGCCGTGTCGGCCATACTTCAGAGACTTCTAAACCTTCTAACGGTTCCCTCTAAATATACAGGGTTTTTTCTAAAAGAATATACGTATTTCGCATGCATGTATTTATTAAACTTTAAGACATACGAATATGAAACTTTACACACATATTTACGAACATCTCAAGTTTAGATTGCAGATGTTCAATATGTCCTCCATCAGCGACACGAACAATATCACACCGATACTCAAATTCGTCCCATACTCGAGCAAGCATGTCCTTCGTCACTAATGTTATGGCAGTGCGGATCCGGTTCCTCAAGCTTTCCAGGTTCTGTGGGAGTGGTGGTACACAAACGTTGTCTTTAACGAAAGCCTATAGGAAGAAGTCACAGGGTGTCAAATACGGTGACCGTGGAGCCCAGCTGAGACATGCTAAGTCTTCAGCTCCTTGACGACCAATCCAACGGTTCGGTAGAGTTTCATTTAGATATTCACGCACGTGGCGAGTGACGGGGTGTGCGGTCTTGTTGAAAAATGAAGTTGTTTCCGTGCAGCCTCGGAAACAACGAGTTTTGTAACATAGCGAGATACTGCTGACCGTGAACCGTGTTTGCATCAAAGAAGAATGGACCGTAAACAGATGATCAGGATATCGCACAAAACACATTGACTTTGGGCGAATCTCGTACATGTTCAATGACTGCATGTTGGTTTTGTAGGCCCCAAATTTGAATATTGTGTTTGTTTAACTGAGCACAAACATGGAAAGTCGCTTCATCACTGAACACGATCCGTTTTGCGGATGTGTTATAATTGTCAATCGTTACAAAATGCCACAGGTTTGAGTTTGTCATCAGGACGCAGAGCTTGTAACAGGACGCGGAGCTTCTAGCGGCTATTAATATAAACTAGACTATGTATTCGTTTCTCTAATAGCCGAGCCGAGGTGCAGCGATCGATAGTTTGGACATAATAATAATTTGTAATACGTATATTCTTTTTGATATACCCTGTATATCTGGGAATCAAAAAATCATGTTTCATTTTCGAAAATAAACCCAGCCTACCAAAAAAATAAGGATAAACACGCAAACAACACAAGAGGCAGGAGTCTCATACCAACCCCATTTTCTAACTTAACCATATGTAGCAGGGCACCCTCTCATATAGGATCCCATATTTCCAACAAGTTACCAATTCACTTACAAGAAGAAACTTCTTTTAGATTATGTCGCTAGAAACTTAAAAAATATCTGATTGATTTGTGTTTATACAACATCAATGATTTTATGACGTAGCTTATATGTATTCATGTATATCTTAAAGCAAATAAATTTGATTTGTTTTTATTTGACTAGAGAGACAGGACTAGAACAGTAAAGACTAGACAGACAAGACTAGACAGACAAGATTAGACGGACAAGATTAGACCTACAAGACTGCAATATAACAAGAACTCGTAATTATTACTATTAAATGAAATAATTTAATAATAAGTTGTTTTATTACATTGGTTATATTTAACAGTCGTTTGGTTATATAAATTCACGATAACCGTAATTGCATGGTAACGTCAAAGCGCCAGTAGACGACCAAAACCGTAATATAACGTTTGTAATTAGTCAAGCTTTGAATTATCGATATTGAAGGTAAATGATTGACAAGGTAAAGGATATTTCATATATAATTATTACAGACCCATAGAGACATTAATACTGAATATCTTATGGTGTTAACTAGAAATATATTTCTTGATAAAAATTAAGCTGAATGAAATGTGTTTCATATTAAAAATTGCGCAATTCAAGCTTGAGACTCTTCAATGTGCTTCCATATTTAGCATTTTGTGCGATGCCGCGGTCGCGTTTTAATTATTATTTCCGCCATCTGTGTGCTAGTTAAATGGAGAAAATTCCATTACCTCGAATAATCCGAATGGCTCGGTAATTAAATTTCTACTTACTTCCATTATCTAATAACGTTACTGAGTTTGCAGAAGGTGTGCGTCGATTTAAAAATTCTATCGATTTTATAAAAATATTGACGTCGCTTAATCTGGATATTAAATGAAAGCGATTTCGCTTTGAACAGTTTAATCTTAAAAGCAAATTTTTAAAAGCCCTTCGTAACACCCTCCAAGATTAAAGTGTTATATATTGATTGATGTAATAACTGGAGTAATTCTCGATTTTTATTAAATTTCAATTTCGGTCTATACATCATTTTCCTTTTCCGATGAGTGTAATGAATTTAAAATTTTGTTTCATTAATCTGATTTAAATTGTCCTTTTGATAATTCCAATTTGCATATTATAAGCCGCATCTTATGAATATGCAATTCAAAAATGCAGATGAACTGATTAATCATATTCTCAGAGACAGGATGAAACGTAAAATATTATATCTAGCGTATTCCATTGCGTCGCTTGTTATATTAACTAGGAGATAAATGAACAAAGTTTTGCCGGCATCAGATTGCGTTTTCTATCTACACTAATCCCGAAAACATAACTTAAGCTCTGTTTGAAACAGAGCTTTAGTAATTATTGCTTAATCAGATCGGGTTTTCTATTAACCCTAATCCAGAAAACAGAACTCAAACAGAGCTTCAGTAAATAATGCTTGATGTTCATGTTAATTAAGATATTATGTTAAAAGATCTATAACTATGTCACATTTTTTGATAAGCCTCGTAAATTCGTAACAATAAAATATGCCGACTTAATCGCGTGTTTCGCTAGTTTACGTGTACGCTAGGAAAACTTAATAAACATATTTTGCGGGTATTTTTAAAGGTCTCGCGATATTTAATGCGAAGGCCTAAAAGCACCTGTTGCGTAAAATTTGCGGTTTCGATCACCCACCGGTGAGTCTCACCTTACCTCAAATCCTAACATTTCAACGACTACGTAAACAACAGGTTGCCTCCACTAAATAACATTAATAACTTAAATTACTTGGCGAACCTTTCTCCACATTAAATATTAATTTACCTAATCCTACTTAATTCTTACACCTTTACTTAAGTATTATGATTGATAAATCTTAGTAGATGACTAAATATACTTCAATGCAACTCCATTTAATATGAGTGAATAACTTAAAAAACTTCGTCTTCACTCAATACTTTACGTCTAAGAATTGCATGTCTGCCAAAGTACCAAGAATAATATTATTAAACCTTTTGGTCTTACACAAAGATCCTGCTGTTGAGATAATCCGTGAAAGATCAAAGGCAACAAGTATGACACACATCCTCTACCTCCTTATCCCTCTACCCCTCTGATCTCTTTTATACAGAAAAATCATTTTGTATCAAATCATCATTTAAAATGTCCGTATTTATTTAATTAGAAGTTTCCTAGGAATATGATATACGTTTTCCGACTAATTTTGGGTTGCTGAATCCATTGGTAGAACTAGAAGTCTGTGTGATAAGCCGTTCAAAAGTTATGGTCATGACTGTTATGAAATTGAGTTGAAATGTATTTCTATAAAATCATTATTTATCATCTGAATGTAAAATTTCAAAGTTTGTCTGAAACTGTTTTGCCCGCTACTTGTAAATATATAAATTTTGCATTGCATATGCTAGCATTTTGCTAGCCGTTTGCGTTCGCGAGATATGACTTGATCAATTTTTTAAAATCGAGAGAAATTTGGTCGCCTGGATAGACAACTGGGAATGTAGGGGTGCTGCGAACACACGCCTTCCACACTAATATTTTTGCAACGATAGTTTTTTCAAATTTGTCTCATATAATATTTAATCACGAATAATCATAAACGGGTAAACTTAAAAAATGACATACTGATCAGATGTAAGTGCAAATCGGCGATTCAGCCGCAGTAGTTTTTTTGACCTGGAGTGCGAATGCGTTGATGGATTTGAGAAACTGAAACCCTAAACTTTTGGCATTTTCGCCGGGCATGCACTCCTCAGACTAGAAATGCAAATTTTCCTTTTCGCCTTTGACGTTTGAAGAGGTGGAAGAAAAGTGACTTTGCGGATTGCGTCCCCGGAGGTGTAACGCGCCGAGAGAGGTATCGTTCGAGAGTAGACACGTGGGGCTACAATCCCTGAGCAATACAATTCTAAAACATTTCACCGAAAATAGAAGGTTTCAATTTGATCAATTTTGAAAAATTCGTTTCGAGTTTGGACCGGCGTCGCGACCCCCAAATGCAATGGACCAGTGCGTCGTTCCCATCGCCATATAGAACCTTGTGTTCTCTATTTGGAAACCGCCACCGCGACGCCATGTTCTTGAATTTAGCGAATCCTGGATAATTCTCGCGGACGTCTGCAAAACATGGTTTTCCTGTCATTCAAACAAACAAACTAAAAGGCACTATGCTGAATATATTGGTGTCGGTCCGGTCCCGATCCGACTGTTAGTTATCCCAGGAAAAGGATTCCCGCAAATAAGGTATAAAAAAAACCGCGTTTTTCCGATTTTTGTGTCAAAATTGACCCAAAGCAGGATTAGGATGTCACATGTCCCAGATTCTTCCACTGCCCGTTGCGGGTAATAAATAAACGGATAAACTTCAAAAATGATATACTGATCAGCTGTAAGTGCAAATCGTCGATTCAGCGGCAGTAGTTCTTTTGACCTGGAGTGCGAATGCGTTTATGGATTTGAGAAATTGAAACGCTATACTGTTGGCATTTTCGCCGGGCATGCACTCCTCAGACTGAAAATGCAATTATTTTTTTTAAGCCTTTACGTTTGAAGAGGTGGAAGAAAAGTGACTTTACGAAATGCGTCCCCGGAGGTGTAAGGCGCAGACTGAGGTATCGTTCGAAAGTAGACACATGGGGCTATAATCCCTGTAAAGAGCAATACAATTCTAAAATATTGCACCGTATATTGAAGGTTTCAATTTGATCAATTTTGAAAAATTCGTTTCGAGTTTGGACGGGCGCCGCGATCCCCAAATTCAATGGAGCAGTTCTGGAATTTAGGTTAGGTTAGGTTTGGACGTGCGTCGCGACCCTCAAATTCAATGGCCTAGTGCGTCGTTCCCATCGCCATATAGAATCTTTTGTGCTCTATTTAGAAACCGCCACCGCGACGCCATGTTCTTGAATTTAGCGAATCCCAGATGATTCTCGCAGACGTCTGCAAAACATGGGTTTTCTGGTGTTCCGGTGCCATCCGGCAGGCAAGCGCAGTTAAACTCCAAACCAAACTAAAAGGCACTATGCCGAATCGATTGGTGTCGGTACGGTCCCGATCCGACTGTTGGTTATCCCAGGAAAAGGATCCCCGCAAATTAGGTGTAAAAAAAACGCGTTTTTTTCTAATTGACCCAGAGCAGGAGAAATTCACCCAGAGCGCGTTGTTAAAATTGACCCAGAGCAAGAATAGGATGTCACATGTCCCAGATTCTTCCACCGCCCGTTGCGGGTAAACATCTCGCATCGAACGAACCGGTTTGGAGACGTGGTGATCTTCAATCAAGAGAACAAACAGCGTGCAAAACTGTGATCGAAAAAACGCTTTTTTTTCGATTACATTTTCCGCCGCACCGGGTGAACGGACAGTCGCGTACTTTTCCGCATGACGTCAAAAAATGTGAAATCGACACGGTAAGAGGACGCATTAAAAAAATCGAGCTGCGGACCAAAAATGCTCTTCAAAGGTGCTAAAAACGATTTCCGGTTTTTGACACCTGAGGACGCTGTGTGGGACTGGCGAGTGGCAAACAGACACGGATCGAAGGTCCGTTCAGTTTTACAACAGAAAATGACAATTTCCCGTTTCGACGCGCAAGAGGAACGTAGTTTTTGAAGAAAACGTGAAAAATTTAAAACGCACATACAGTTTTATAAAGCTCGTCTAAAAAACATAAATTTTTGTTCAATTCACCGGAAAAAAATTAAACCGCATTTAACCCGACTTTTTTACACAATTTTTCGTAATTTTCCAAAAAAAAAAACGTAATTTTTAACACCCTTTTTGTTCAGGGACGGCGTCTTATTCGATTAGAACATTGTTACCATGCATTCCAAAACCTGTTACAAGCCATCAATACTTTCCTGCATATACACTATTTTATTAGACCCAGCTCCAAGCTCTTAGAAAAACTTCCACGACCACGTAATCGACACGTAATTATAAGGAGAAGATACGGCTCATCAATAACCAATGTGAGGACCCACAGAGGGCCAAACTGCGTTAGTGACCATTTCCTGGTAGTGGGAAAACTACGGCAGAGAATATGAAATGTCGCCAAAACTAAAGGTACAAAAAGGGAGCAGTGGGATACAGACCAGTTGAGCAAAAATGAAGCCCTAAACAAATATCAAAACGCCATCAGCAAGGAGTTAGATAGACTCCAGCCCATAGCAATATTGACGATGAGTGGAAGAGCACATGGAGAGTGCAATAATCAAAGTAACCAAAGACGTAGTAGGGACAAAAAGAAAACCAAAGCTCACCCTGGGCTGTAGAGTCAGAAGAAGAAGAAGGTGCTAAAAACGATTTCCGGTTTTTGACACTTGAGGACGCTGTGTGGGACTGGCGAGTGGCAAACAGACACGGGTCGAAGGCCCGTTCAGTTTTACAACAGAAAATGACAATTTCCAGTTTCGACGCGCAAGAGGAACGTAGTTTTTGAAGAATACTTGAAAAATTTAAAACGCACATACAGCTCCAAGCTCCGAGCTCTTAAGCTGTTCTATAACCCTTTCACGCTTGAATGGGGTCAAGCTTTCCTATTCTGTTCGCGCCAATTTTAACAAATTCATATTTTTAAATCGATTTTGGCCTCGGCCAGGTGACGGCGATCGTAGTTTCGACCCGGGCCGAAATCTCGCGATTTAGCGATCGCGCCGCTGTTGCTGATTAGAAGGTAGGATGCTTCGAGTGTTGGAAGCGAAAAGACACTGGTTGAAGAATGAACCCAGGGCAATCGACACGTGCACGCAGTTTCAGTTTACAGTTAATAAAGGGGTGTAATCACGAGCCAAAGGGCTGCCGCGACCACAAACGTCTGGAAAATAAGGGGTAAGCTGGAAGACAACCATTTTAAGGGAATGCATTGAAATAGGCGACGGAAGCACGGTCCACACGGTCCATGTTCTTGAATTTAGCGAATCCCGGATGATTCTCGCGGACGTCTGCAAAACATGGTTTTTCTGGCGTTCCGGTGCCATTAGGCACGCAATCGCAGTTAAACTCCAAAACAAACTAAAAGGCACTATTCTGAATCGATTGGTGTGAGTCCGGTCCCGATCCGACTATTGGTTATCCCAGCAAAAGGATTCCCGCAAATTAGGTGTAAAAAAAAAAACGCGTTTTTGTGTTAAAATTAACCCAGAGCAGGAATAGAATGTCACATGTCCCAGATTCTTGCACCGCCCGTTACGGGTAAACATCTCGCATCGAACGGAGCGGTTTGGAGACGCGGTGCCCTTAAATCAAGAGAACAGCGTCCAAAGATGTGATCGAAAAAACTGTTTTTCGCTTACATTTTCCGCCGCAGCGGGTGAACCGACGGTCTCGTACTTTTCCGCATGACTTAAAAAAACGTGAAATCGACGCGGCAAGAGGACGCAGTAAAAAATATCGAGCCGCGGAACAAAATTGCACCTCAAAGGTGCTAGAAACGATTTCCGGTTTTTGACACCTGGAGGACGCTGTGTGTGACTGGCGAGTGGCAAACAGACACCGGTCGAAGGCCCGTTCAGTTTTACAACAGAAAATGACAATTTCCCGTTTCGACGCGCAAGAGGAACGTGGTTATTGCAGAAAACGTGAACAATTTAAAACGCACTTACAGACGCCCCCTGCGCGGGCGGGGCTTTATAAAGCTCGTCTAAAAAAACCTAATTTTTTGTTCAATCCACCGTAAAAAAATCAAGACCTAAACCGCATTTTTACACAATTTTTCGTAATTTTCCAAAAAAACGTCATTTTTACCCCCTTTTTGTTTAGGGACGGCGTCTTACTCGAATAGTACATTGTTACCATGCATTCCAAAGCCATCAATGCTTTCCTGCATATACCCTATTTTATTTGACCCATTACTACAAAACATAATGTTCCGTCGTGTAGCTAATATATAAAATAACGTGTAATAATACAATGATTCTTAATTATTGGTTAGATAATAATTTTATTTTGTTTTAATAATTCACAGACGAAAACCGTTACGTCTGCTAGACAGCCATATAAATAATCTATTTATGGCTTTAAAAAACGTGCATTTAACACCTTTTATTTTATTTAAATTTTAAATACATTTAGTTGTTTTTCGATTTATTTATGTCTGGAAATTTCCAAGCCTTATGTAGCTTATCCTCCTGTCTAGGCCACATTGTTGGATACTTAAGTTATTTGCTAGTTTTTAATCTACTTATAATTATAAATGTATTGTGTAGATATTTTCCTAGTAATGTTTTTTTTTGGGTCTTTTTGTTGATCCGCTTATAGCCATAAATTGCACACCAAAATTATCTGAAGGGATAGGCTTATATATCGTTTCAATCTTATAATCTGTGTAAATATTTGTAAATGTTCGGCCCATCCAGGTAGAAAGTCTTGCACCTTTCTCCCCTTCCCTGCATAGTTTCCGAAGTGCAGGATTTGTAATTATCCCGCCTTCTAATCACTTTCCTACGTTACTATTCGTTGCCGAATTTCCTACCCCTGATTTTCCTACCTTTTAGTTTTAACGCCTAGATCTTATTTTAGCATAAAAAAGGTTTGTGTCATCTGTTCACAACCAGTCCAGTTGAGAGTTTCAGTTCTATCACTTCTATGTTAAGTTAAGTTTTGTGAATTAAATTTGTTTAAAGTTAAGTTTTATACTTTGTAGCGCCAGCCGCATTTCAAATACACTTGTATCTCCTTGTTATATTCTTAACTCAATTCACCCAATCACTTAATTCTTTCTCCTATATCATAAGACATTTTTGGTGGAAATATAACATTAATTTGCACGTAACATCATAACTCGCGGTAAACCAACCGCGAGTCGCCACATTGGTCCTTCGAACCGGATAGCTTAAAATTACGTAGCGTTCCAGTGTTAACTTTGATTATTACATTCGAGTCAGTGCGTACTCATCGTTTAAGGAATTAAGTGAAACATAGTTTTTTAATCATCGCTCAGTGCACGTGGTCACCATCAACTATTATCCAGTACCCGTTGGAAATCATCTGTTCCTGTTCAACGACCATCACTTGTTGGAAAACTGCATCGTCTGTTCCTGTGCAGCGCCCAGTATCCTGCATCATTATTTGGTTCTGCAATTATCTTCCAGTTGGTCAAGTAAGTCAATTGGCTACCTATAATTTTTTCCTATCATATTTTCACAATTTGTATTGCCTATATCTCTTTATATTTTTTCTTTTGTACTATTTTTCATTAATTTGCTTTAATTATTCTCATAATATGGCTGATGAACAAATAAAGGCATTAACGACTAAGCGCGCCGGTGCCAAGCGATCTTTAACCGCGTACTCCAATTTTTTAAATAAATTCAATCCGGAATCAGATATTCTTGTTCTTGAAAAAAGATTTCGTGAAATAGAGCAAATTCGCAATAAATTCGGATCATATCAAGACGAGCTTGAAGGATTGCTCGACGAATCAGAGGCTCTTTTTGCACATCGCGAAGAGTTTGAAGACGTTTACTTCAGCGCCTTTGGTACTGCCACTAAACTTCTAGAGCAATACTCTAAAAATTATTCTCCACCTGCTATTACAACGGAAACTAATAATTCTACAGATTTATTGAATTCGACTCAAACTCATTTAGAAACTCCAACTCGCGACTCGGAATCGATTAATCCACAACAGCAGGGGCAACAACCCGTTAATGATAATAATGTACCTTCTCAACAAGGAAGTACACAAAATTTAGACGCTCTCAGTCAGCAACTTTTATTGTCTCAATTATCCAAAAACTCTCTTGATAATTTTCATTTATCATCCTTGCCTACAATTCAGTTGCCAACATTCAGTGGATCCTATGATACTTGGTTAGGCTTTCATGATTTATTTAACTCGCTTGTTCACAAGGATCTTAAAATTCCTCCTGTGAAAAAATTATTCTACTTAAAAGGATGTTTAAAAGGTGAAGCAGCCGATATTATTTCAACTATTGAATCCTCAGACGAAAATTACATTGTAGCTTGGGATCTTTTAAAGGAAAGATATGATGATCGGAAACACATACGTGATTGTCACATTAAAGCTCTTGTAGATATGTCATCCATATCAAAAGACTATTCTTTTCGTGCATTTTTAGATTGCCTTCAAAAACATTTACGCGCTCTTCAAGCGCTGGGAGAACCCATAAATTCATGGGACTCCATATTAATTGTATTATTACGGGAAAAACTTGATTCTTCCGCTCGCGACCGATGGGAAGATTGCAGTAGTGGTATTGCGCACCCTACCTTAAATAATTTAATAGATTTTCTAAAAAGGCGTGCGCAGGTAGAAGGACTTAGAGTTCAGACTCCGAAACCTGCACCCGTAAAACCTAATACTAATATTCGATCTAATACTCGTTTACAACAAACCTTTGCTGCTGCCACTCAGGAGCAGTCTTGTGTATACTGCGATGAAACTAATCATCTAGTTTACAAATGCAGCCAATTTGCGGCTTTAGATCCTCATGCATGTTACGAGGCATCGAGAAAGGGTGGTTGGTGTACTAATTGTCTTAAAAAGGGACATAGGGCCTCCAAATGTATCTCTCAATCTTGTCGAAATTGCAAACAAAAACATCATACTCTTTTACATTTTGAAAAAACAAATAATTGTTCTAATCAGCCAGCAAACTCTCAAGTTTCTTCGCATTTTGTGTCTAATAATACTAGCTTGCAAACTCAAGTAAGCTCACATGCTTTACTGGCTACTGCCTTGGTTGACATGGTAAATCATCAAGGAAAAACTAAAACCATTCGTGTATTTTTAGATGCAGGTTCTCAGGCACATTTCATAACTGAAAAAATTGTAAATTTTTTTAATCTAATTAAAAAACCAGCTAATATTTATGTTACTGGAATTGATAATACCTCCACTAGCGTAAAGCATTCTGCTCGTGCGACATTGCAATCCCGATGCAATAATTACAGGGAATCTGCTGAATTTTTAATCGTACCTAAAATTAGTCAGGCGATACCGTCTATCACTATTGATCAAGTAGGTCTCGACATACCTAAAAATATTAAATTAGCTGATCCCGAATTCTTTAAGTCTTCAAAGGTTGACGCTTTGATCGGCGTTAAATTATTTTATAAATTGCTTGTTGTAGGACAAATATCATTAAAAAATCACCCCAATGCAATTCTCCAAAAAACTCAGCTAGGTTGGGTTGTCGCGGGTGAAATCAGTACGCATTTTCAACCTTCGCTCGTATCTTGCCATATTTCTATACATTCAGATCCTACTGATGTAAATTTAACCCGTTTTTGGGAGCTTGAAGAGCTGTCAACAACTTCTGTTTTATCCCCTGAGGAAAAGGCTTGTGAAGAGCATTACGCTCTTAATACAACGAGAAATACTGATGGATGGTATAAAGTACGTTTACCATTCAATAATAAAAAATCTGGGTTAGGTGAATCGTATTCAGCTGCATTAAAACGTTTCTATGCTTTAGAGCGCAAATTTCAGCAGAAACCTGAAGTACGACGTGATTATATTGCATTTTTAGATGAATATTTAACATTAGGTCATATGTCTCTTGCAAAAGACCAAAATGCCACTGATAAAGGTTTCTTTCTTCCTCATCATGCTGTGTTGAAAGAAGATAGTATAACAACAAAGACTCGCGTTGTCTTTGATGGTTCAGCTAAAACTTCAAGTGGCATTTCATTGAATGATACCCTTATGGTAGGTCCCAAATTACAGGACGATTTGTTCTGTATTCTCTTACGATTTCGATCTCATGCTTATGTGTTAACTGCTGATGCTGAAAAAATGTATCGCCAGGTTCGCGTTAACTCTGAAGATACTCAATATCAAAAGATTCTCTATCGACGAGATACTTCTGACCCTATTCAAATTTATACGCTTGAAACTGCCACATATGGTACAGCTTGTGCGTCTTATTTAGTCATAAAAACATTATACCAACTTGCTAATGATGAGGAAGATAATTTTCCGATTGCAGCTCAAATATTGCGTAGAGACTTTTATGTAGATGATGTGCTCACAGGTGCACAAACATTTCCCGAGGCAATTATTCTACGCGATCAACTTATAGCTTTATTAAAAAAGGGTGGATTTCGCTTAAGAAAATGGGCCTCAAATCATTCGTCTCTACTTATTGAAGATCAAGAGCATCCAAATAGCGCACATATGTCACTAGATCCTGACTCATCTATAAAAGCATTAGGTATTCGGTGGAACTCTCGAGAAGATTACTTTTTTTACGTTGTCAATATCTCGGTTTCCAAAACTATCACAAAAAGGACTATCTTATCTCAAATTGCAAGGTTGTTTGATCCCCTTGGTCTCCTTGGTCCGATCATCGTGCATGCCAAAATTCTCATGCAGCTCCTGTGGAAGGCCGGAGTAGCATGGGATGAATCTATTTCTGTCGAGATTCATTCGTCTTGGTCTGCTTATTTGGACCAGCTACCATTAATAGAAAATTTACGTTTTCCTCGCGGAATTACCATACCTGACCCAATTAAAGTACAATTGCATGGATTTTGCGATGCTAGTGAAAAGGCTTATGGTGCCTGTTTGTACTTGCGTTCCATTAATTCTCAAGGTCACGTATATATACGTCTGATCTCTTCTAAGTCACGTGTTGCTCCTGTCAAACCTCTGACATTACCGAGATTAGAGCTTTGCGCCGCAGTATTACTTGCTCGTCTTTATCATACTGTTAAACCCACTATTTTGACAAAAATTCACGAATCATATCTGTGGTCAGATTCGACAATTGTGCTACATTGGATAAATACGCCAGCTCATCGCTTAAAAACATTCGTATCGAATCGTGTTTCGGAAGTTCAAACCACTACTGAATCGTGTCATTGGCGGCACGTTCTATCTCAAGACAATCCTGCAGATCTTATATCTCGAGGACAGCTTCCGTCGGAATTTATTGAAAGTTCCATTTGGATTAACGGACCTTCATGGTTGACTCAGGAAAACTCAGCATGGCCTAACGGAATTTATACTCCTATGGTTGTTCCAGAATTAAAACCCATTATTCCCAAAATTGTTTGCATGAAAATTGAAATTAAGAATCATAATATCATCGAAAAATATAGCTCCTTCGATAAGCTACAGAGAGTTGTGGCATATATTCTGCGCTTTGTTCATAATACTAAGAAACTCAGCTCACAGCGTGAACTCGGTCCACTACTCACTCGTGAACTTACGTTAGCTCACGATCTGATTATACGTTTAGTCCAGTCCAATTACTTTAAAAAAGAAATTGAATCAATCAAAAGTGGGGAGCCACTTCCTTTATCTAGCAAGTTAATTCCATTAAATCCAATTATAAATGAAAACGGTATTTTACGTGTTGGAGGTAGGCTCGCTCATTCTTCTATTGCTGCAGAGCAGCGTCACCCAATTTTGCTACCTGCTCAACACCATGTGACTAAGCTAATTATAGAAGCTGAGCATTCGCGACTTAAACATGCCGGTATGCAGGCAACTTTATACTCTGTTCGTCAAACTTACTGGCCTCTAAATGGCCGCAACATCACGCGTAGCTTAATTCGTAAATGCATACCCTGTTTCCATGCGAAACCGCGCCTTGCCGATCACCCAATGGGAATTCTTCCCATTCAGCGAGTCGCTTCCTCGCGACCTTTCTTGCGTGTTGGCGTTGACTATTGCGGACCCTTTTATATTAAAGAAAAACGTCATCGCAATCGCGGCCGCGTAAAGGTTTACGTGGCAGTATACGTATGCATGTGCACAAAGGCTGTTCATTTGGAGCTTGTCAGTGATCTTACCACTGAAGCCTTTATAGCCAGCCTCAAACGGCTTTTTTCAAGACGAGGAATAGCAGTAGAAATTCATTCCGATAATGCTACTAACTTTGTCGGAGCTAAAAATGAGCTTAACGAGCTCTATGATTTATTTAATTCTAAAGCTCATCAAAATACCATAATTAACTTTTGTAGCGCAAAAAAGATTAATTGGCACCTTATCCCTCCCCAAGCTCCGCACTTTGGTGGAATCTGGGAAGCAGCAGTTAAATCATTCAAGCATCATTTAATTAGGACCGTGGGTGATACCTTACTAACCTTTGAACAATTAGAAACATACATCATTGAGATAGAAGCAATACTAAATTCAAGACCCATTTCTCCTATGTCATCTGATCCCAATGACCTTCTTCCTTTGACTCCAGCCCATTTCCTCACAGGTAGTCCGTTGACATCTTTTCCACAGGTCGATTTCACAGACGCCCCAATCAATCGTCTGTCAGCTTGGCAGCACGCTCAGCAGCTCAAGCAACATTTTTGGATACGGTGGCATAAAGAATATCTCCATCAGCTCATGAAATTCCGTGGATCACACCGCGGGTCAACGAATATCAAGGTTGGAACTTTAGTACTCATCTTTGAAGAAAATTTACCCCCGCTACAGTGGGCTCTTGGACGCATCACGGCCATTCACCCCGGAAAGGATGGAATTGTAAGAGTAGTCACGCTGAGGACCAAAGCGGGCGAATATGACCGCTGCGTTAAGAAACTTTGCCCACTTCCAATCGATGAAGAAGACAACGACTTCACTCCACTAGCTTGAACCAAACGGTTCAATGGGGGCGGCATGTTCCGTCGTGTAGCTAATATATAAAATAACGTGTAATAATACAATGATTCTTAATTATTGGTTAGATAATAATTTTATTTTGTTTTAATAATTCACAGACGAAAACCGTTACGTCTGCTAGACAGCCATATAAATAATCTATTTATGGCTTTAAAAAACGTGCATTTAACACCTTTTATTTTATTTAAATTTTAAATACATTTAGTTGTTTTTCGATTTATTTATGTCTGGAAATTTCCAAGCCTTATGTAGCTTATCCTCCTGTCTAGGCCACATTGTTGGATACTTAAGTTATTTGCTAGTTTTTAATCTACTTATAATTATAAATGTATTGTGTAGATATTTTCCTAGTAATGTTTTTTTTTGGGTCTTTTTGTTGATCCGCTTATAGCCATAAATTGCACACCAAAATTATCTGAAGGGATAGGCTTATATATCGTTTCAATCTTATAATCTGTGTAAATATTTGTAAATGTTCGGCCCATCCAGGTAGAAAGTCTTGCACCTTTCTCCCCTTCCCTGCATAGTTTCCGAAGTGCAGGATTTGTAATTATCCCGCCTTCTAATCACTTTCCTACGTTACTATTCGTTGCCGAATTTCCTACCCCTGATTTTCCTACCTTTTAGTTTTAACGCCTAGATCTTATTTTAGCATAAAAAAGGTTTGTGTCATCTGTTCACAACCAGTCCAGTTGAGAGTTTCAGTTCTATCACTTCTATGTTAAGTTAAGTTTTGTGAATTAAATTTGTTTAAAGTTAAGTTTTATACTTTGTAGCGCCAGCCGCATTTCAAATACACTTGTATCTCCTTGTTATATTCTTAACTCAATTCACCCAATCACTTAATTCTTTCTCCTATATCATAAGACATTTTTGGTGGAAATATAACATTAATTTGCACGTAACATCATAACTCGCGGTAAACCAACCGCGAGTCGCCACACATAAAGTATTTGAAGGTGTTAACCTGTTCTAAAATCCGTTTCACCCCACATCAAGCTTTCCTATTCTGTTCGCGCCAATTTTAACAAATTCATATTTTTAAATCGATATTTTAAATCGATTTCGGCCTCGGCCAGGTGACGGAGATCGATGTTTCGACCCGGGCCGAAATCTCGCGATTTAGCGATCGCGCCGCGGTTGCTGATTAGAAGGTAGTATGCTTCGGGTGTTGGAAGCGAAAAGGCACGGGTCGAAGCGCGAACCCATGGCAATCGACACGTGCACGCAGTTTTAGTTTCCAGTTAATAAAGGTAAAGGGGTGTAATCACGAGCCAAAGGGCTTCCGCGACCACAAACGTCAGGAAGGCAACCATTTTAAGGGAATCCCTCCATTATCCTTATTTCCTCCCTTGAAATAGGCGACGGAAGGACGGTCCACACGGAGCGGAGACGCGAGCAACCCGAAAAGGTAAGTGATCAGACCAGCCCGTTTAAAATTAGCAAAATTTTAGTTTCGTGAAATACAGTTGGTCCTTCGAACAAATATCCAAGAAACATTGTTCCTTCGAACCGGATCGCGCCAATTTTAACAAAATGGCAAATCCAACAGCAACCAAGCACGTGCACGTTTTCGATTAACTGACCCGGATCCGGTTTGAAGGACCAATGTTTGGTTCAATGTTTGAACTGTATTTCACGAAAATCAAATTTTCCTAATTTTAAACGGGCTGGTCTGATCACTTACCTTTTGGGGCTGCTCGCGTCTCCGCTCCGTGTGGACCGTCCTTCCGTCGCCTATTTCAAGGGAATAAATAAGGATAATAGGTGGAGGGATTCCCTTAAAATGTTTGCCTTCCAGACGTTTGTGGTCGAGGCAGCCCTTTGGCTCGTGATTACACCCCCTTATTAACCGGAAACTAAAACCGCGTGCACGTGTCGATGGCCCTGGGTTCGCGCTTCAAACCCGTGTCTTTTCGCTTCCAACACTCGAAGCATACTACCGGAAAATATATAAATTCGCGGCGTAATTAATAAATTGCGAGATTTCGGCCCAGGTCGATACAACTTTCTCCTTCTTTTAATCGATGCCGAAATCGATTTAAAATTCGAATTAACATATAGATTTATTAAAATTGGCGCGAACATATTCCTTATCAACTTTCTTTCTATACACCATTCAGTTATTCTTCTCCACATTCGGACTTCACCCTCTTATCTCAAAATATCTTTTAATCCTTCCATTCTTCTCTTTCATTCCACTTTTGGTTCCTACGACATTGTTGTTTTATCAAAAACGTAGATTATAGCCACAGCCTATAATAAGTTCGATAATTACGATGAGTTACGATAATTGTAGTATCATTTGAATGTTGGGGTGAAACCAAACTAATTATAGATACAATAATACCAACTTATTCAAGCAGTATATAGCTTGAATATATAAATATATTCAACCTGTCTGTAACTCTATAATATTATTAAGTTTTTTTAGGACTACAAAAAAATTCTCATTTGTCTGCTATTTACTAGCCCCCTGTCCACTTTCGTAGATCTAAACAAGAACTAGATAAATAACATTGTTTTTTAAGAGCACATCTTTCTATTTAACCCAAGTGAATAGCCATCTGCTACCAAAATGGACTGGGGGCTAGTGAATAGCAGACAAATACCTGTTTTCTTGCAATATGAGATTTGTCTTATAGTCTTAAAAATACCAAATATTATTATAGAGCTACGGAAAGGTTGAATATATTTATATATTGAAGCTATATTCCGCTTTAATAAGTTGGTAGTATCATTTGTTTTTAACTTTAATGACAACTGATTTATGAATTTTGTACATAACCTAACCCAGTCCACTTACGTGGATCTAAACAACAACTAGATAAATAACCTTTTTTTAAGAGCACATTTTTCTATTTAACTCAAGTGAATAGCCATCTGCAACGAAAGTGAAATGGGGGCTAGTGAATAGCAGACAAATATCTGTTTTGTTGCAACATGAGATTTCTCTTTTAGTCTGAAAAATACGAAATAATATTATAGATCTACGGAAAGGTTGAATATATTTATATATTCAAGCTATATTCCGCTTTAATAAGTTGGTAGTATCATTTGTTTTTTAAGTTTAATTACAACTGATTTATGAATTTTGTACATAACCTAACTCAGTTCACTTACGTGGATCTAAACAAGAACTATAATAGAAAAGATGAACTAATGAAGAAGACTAAAATAGAAAGATGTGCTCTTCAAAACAATGTTATTTTTCATAACACTGTTTTTAAGAGCACATCTTTCTATTTAACCCAAGTGAAATAGCCATCTGCTGCGAAAGTGGACTGGGGGCTAGTCAATAGCAGACAAATATTTGTTCTGTTGCAACATGCGATTTGTCTTATAGTCTTAAAAATACCAAATAATATTATAGAGCTACGGAAAGGTTGAATATATTTATATATTCAAGCTATATTCCGCTTTAAAAGTTAGTAGTATCATTTGTTTTTAAGTTTAATAACAACTCATTTACGAATTTTGTAAAAAAAAAAAACAGATTTTTCTATATAAAAACATAAAATTTATTAAAAAATATTTTATAAGGCAAAAATATATCTTCAATTACATAATTAGTATTCTGTGTATTCTTCCAACAAACAAATTAAATTATATTTCGGGTGTAATATCCCCTTTTATAGATTACTTAACATTCTGAGAGAAAAGCCCTTAAACGTAATGAATACCAATTTTATGACGTTGAAAGCTTTCTTGTATTCAGTAAAAATAATAAAGAATTGTATTCTCTGAATTCATTGACTTTCCAATTCAATCACTAAGCAATTAAATAAGTTCGAAGCATGGCAATCGCATTATTTATTCGGTGCGTATTCTGTATTAAATTGATAAATATATTTGTAACTTTGAAAGCATATTTAGATAGAGTCGTGAAACTTAAGTGAATTAAAACCGAAATGAACAAATTATCCTAAAAAGCATGCATTAAAATATACGACTATAAGTAAAACTGTTAATTAATCGAGTGAAATCGCTTAATTAAAAGTACGCTGCTGAAAGTCAATTCGCTTCATGAAATATTGATCCGGCATTCTTTCGTTTGTATCCTTTCTCCATTGTACAAATGAAATCCCTGTGCATGTTTCCGGATTCGTTCTTTGTCGTTTAAGAATACAATGCAAAGCAAAAAAAAAATACGCATGCAAATTTATGCGACTTAAATCTTTGATCTTTTAATGTCCGCAGCTAGGAACATAATTCAATCTTTTCCGTACAAAAAACCTTTCCATATTCTTCGAATCCATAATCCAAACACAATATTATTCGAAAAGAAAATTCAGATTTCCGCTGGGGATTTGTTAACTTTAATCGAATCTCATTCATTTGATGCTTAAGTTTTGAATGAATTATAATGCCGGATTGATCGGAGCATAAAATGAGAGCGAATTCCGAAGGAAGAACGAAACGAGTTAATTTTCCGGCGACGGGAAATAATTTCACAGATGATTGATATATAGCGTTGTCCTATATATTTTTAAAAATAATAAAAATTTATAAGATGGAATATGGCGTAGGAAATCAAAGGTATTGTTAAGAAATTACCGGAGAAAGAGATTTAAGTCGGAACGTAGTTTGTTTGAAACGCAAGAAACTATTTACCTGGAGCAATCGGAAGAGTTATTTGTTTTTGGTAGACTGGGAAATTGGAAATACAGGATCTAATATCGATTTAATGGGCGTTCTATTGCTATTAAGTGTCTATAAACAAATACAACTACAAGTGTTTTACCTTGGACAAAATGATCGCAACAAAGATCAAAGAACAAACAAACAAAACAACAAAGTGTTTGACATTGGAAGATGATCACGTCAAGGACCAAAGAACATACGAACAATATTAGAATGCTATAGCTAAATCCCTTAAAACGGCACTATACATCTACATCTGAAACGAAGCAAAAAAGTAGGTCAGTAAGCTCGAACCATGCAATATCGCAAGATGAGATCGAGACCCCTACTTAACTATTCACCGGTTGTAAGACGGTGAGTTTTGGCGAAATATCCCGACACAACATATTTTTATTGCATCCGACTAGGGATCGCGGGGTCAGAGGAAAGCTGAAGCGCTACACATGACAAGGGGCGTGCAGTTATAGCATACCGCTAACAATAACCCTGTAACATGAGACCTTGTAACATATGTCGATTCAGATCTAGAAGACCGCGGGTGCCAACAAGGTACTCATCAACGACGAGGCACTTAAGCCAAGGTGGTACCCGCTACGACAAGGCACTTTAAACGGAAATATTCGAAGGAATATTCTTTCGTCAAGCTCAAGCGAAGAAAGGCACTCATGCATCAAAATTCTGAAACAAACACACAAGGTGTAAAACGTGTTATTATCACCTAACACAGGGATCCCCAACATTTTAGCACACAAGAGCACATTCTAGAAAACCGATCGCGCGGCGGGCATCTTATTCTTTTCAAGAAGTCCTCATCTGATACATTGGATTTTAGGAAAATGTCGTTTTAAACGTCCAAAATTTCTAGCTCCAGTTCTTCTGTCGTTACTGCAATATATGCTGCTATTTTGGTTATGCTTGCTTGCGGCGGGCACGCGTAAAACGGTCGGCGGGCGCCACGGTGCCCGCGGGCATGGGGTGGCGAACCACTGACCTAACACTATAAATAAATCAACAACGACGAAGACTGTGTTCCGACAATAATCGATTCAGATTGGGAGGGCGCGAATACAAACGGAAATCTTCAGTAGCATTGGATCTGCCGGTGCCAAACGATTACACACACAATAAACAGAAGCCTATTTGCAGAAGCCATTGCTGCAAACCAATGGAAAGTTACATGGAAACTGCCGATTGCGGTACCCTACCCCCAATAAAGACGGGTTGTAGGACCGTTCTTATTTACTCCTTGACAAAACTCAATGGAGCAGAGGGTGATAACGGTGCACTAGAGACCAGCAGACAGTTATCATGATGGAAAGAGTCCTGGAACTGCCACAAAATATATAAGTAAAGTAGAAACGCACTGGGGATCTTCTGACGGAAACTATTTCGGAAAGACACCGACAGAAGCTCGGCTTGAAGCTAGGAGTGGATACGCGATGATGAGAAAATGATCTCAAGGCGATGATAAGGAGCCTGACAATGAGACCAAGAGTGGTGTCCGTGCAAGCCGGGATCGGTTGCATGACAATTATTGATCAGTTGGACAGTGAAAGCCAAGAAAATTCAATTAGACCGTCCTAGTGGTAATTTGACCGTCCTAAGAACCAAAGACAACTACAACACATGATGAACCGGCTGGTGAAAACTGGAAGGAAATATGGCATGGAAATTAACAAAGAAAAATGTAAATTGATGAGGATATCAAAAAGTAAAAAACCTTTGAAGATAACAGTCGACAATCAAGAACTGGAGAATGTAAAACAGTGCAAGTACTTGGGAAGGAAGCCTGCTGACAAAGGATGCATACTGCACAAATGAAATTCGAGCAAGAATCGCCATGGCCAAAGCTGCATTCAACAAGAAGAGGACTCTACTGACCAGCAAGTTGAGCTTGGAACTAAAGAAGAAACTAGTGAAGTGCTACATCTGGAGCATTGCACTGTACGGAGCAGAGACGTGGACCGTGAGGAAAAGGGAGAAAAAATACCTCAAAAGTTTTGAAATGTGGTGTTGGAGGAGAATAGAAAAGATCAAGTGGACAGATAGGGTGACAAACGAGGAGGTACTAAGAAGGGTAGGAGAAAAGAGAATTAGTCTAAATACAATCTTCCAGAGGAAGGCCAACTGGATCGGACATATACATGATTAGACATGAGGGGCTCATACATGACGTCATTGAAGGGAAGATTAAAGGAACTGCAGGTCGAGGAAGAAGAAGAATACAACATCTGGATAACATGAAAGAAAGGAGGAGATACAGCAAGCTAAAGGAAGAAGCTGAAGACAGGGAACATTGGAGGCAGAAATTCTCCGTACAAAGACAAGGACCTGCCACTAGGCAGAATACTGTATAATAATAATAGTGGTCTTGTCCAAGGATTTAATTTCACAAAATTCTTAAACTAACAACGAGTTAAAATCCTTTGATCTGTGTCTCAATCTCGTGTCTGTATCAACTATTACATCATCTGGTTCCCGAATAATCTCACAAAGCGGAATAATGACGTAGGATTGAATAATCAAACCAAAAATGATCATTCAAAGGTAAAACTATAGAGTCATACAGAATCGACTATTCACGAATCGAATATTCCAAAACGAAAACTGGACATCCAGACAAAAATTGAATAATCACACGAAAGCCGGATAACCAGACAACAACTGCTTATTCCAACGAAACTGAATAACCAGATAACTAACTAATTATTTCGACGAAAGCGGGATATCCAGACAAAATTAATAATCAACGAAAATTGAGTAACCAGATAACTAACTAATTATTCCGACGAAAGCGGGATATTCAGACAAAAATTAATAATCAACGAAAATTTAATAACCAGATAACTAACTAATTATTCCGACGAAAGCAGCATATCCCGACAAATATTAATAATCAACGAAAATTGAATAACCAGTTAATTAACAGTAGATAAGCTATGGGGGTTCTGGCTCACTTTTTTTTTAATTTTTAATTAGACGAGGGGGCTTATGGCAGCGAGGGATGGGGGTTAAAATGTCAAGGGGGTGGACAACCCCCACAAACACGGCTGCGCCTTTTTGTCACAAGGGGGCCCCAGCACCAGGGGGCTTGCATTTAAAAATTTAATTTATTATCTTGATATTTCGCAATTACGCCTGGGGGTGATGACTCATATCACGTTAATTAAAAGGTAATAAAAAATATAATGTATGAACTTGACATTTAACAAATTTTAATTAAAGGTAATAAAAAATATAATTTATGATATTGACATTCACAATGCTAATATTATTACCATGAAAAATATTTTTTTAATTCCTGATTGTCACATTTATTACACGAATAAACGTCTTCTTTATTCGTGTTTATTCTAGTTTATATGTGTTTATTCTTGTTTATTTGTGCTTTTCACCTCACTCTAGTCTTGAAATGTCAAGGTCACTGATAGTCAAGGTCGCAGAACACGAATAAACAAGAATAAACGTGAATAAACAAGAATAAACACGAATAAAGAAGACGTTTATTCGTGTAATAAATGTGACAATCAGGAGTTGTATTTTTAATTCAATTAAAGTGATTGTAAAATATTTTTCATGATAATAATAATTAGCATTGTGAAATGTCAATATCATAAATTATATTTTTTATTACCTTTAACTAAAATTTGTTAAATGTCTAGGCCATAAATTATATTTTTATTACCTTTAATTAATTAAAATTTGTTAAATGTCAAGATCATAAATTATATTTTTTATTACCTTTTAATTAACGTGATATGAGTCATCACGCCCAGGCGTAATTGCGAAATGTCAAGATAATAAATTAAATTTTTACATGCAAGCCCCCTGGTGCTGGGGCCCCCTTGTGACAAAAAGGCGCAGCCGTGTTTGTGGGGGGTTGTCCACCCCCTTGACATTTTAACCACCATCTCTCGCTACCATAAGCCCCCTCGTCTAATTGAATAACCAGATAACTAACTAATTATTCAGACGAAAGCGGGATATTCAGACAAAAATTAATAATCAACGAAAATTGAAGAACCAGATAACTAACTAATTATTCCGACGAAAGCAGCATATCCAGACAAATATTAATAATCAACGAAAATTGAATAACCAGATAATTAACTGATTATTCCGAGGAAAGCAGGATATCCAGATAAAATTAATATTCAACGAAACTAATGGAGTATGCTTTGAGTGTTTCTGCCGAGACCGGAAACAAAATGGCGAATCCAACAGCGACCGAGCACATGTACGTCTTCGGCTAACTGAACCCGAACCGGTTCGAAGGACCAATGTTTGGACCTTGTCCCACGAAAATCAATTTTGCTAACTTTATACGGGCTGGTCTGATCACTTACCTTTTAGGGTTGCTCACGTCTCCGCCCCGTGTGGACCGTCTTTCCGGCGCCTATTTCAAGGGAGGAAATAAGGACAATGGGTGGAGCGATTCCCTTAAAATTGTTGTCTTCCAGACGTTTGTGGTCGCTGCAGCCCTTTGGCTCGTGATTATACCCCCTTGTTAACTTGAAACTATTAAATTTAGATGCGAGGCACGTGTCGATCGCGCTTCAACCCGTGTCTTTACGCTCCTAACACTCGAAGCATACTACCGGAAATATATAAATTCGCGGCGAAATAGATAAATCGCGAGATTTCGGCCCAGGTCAATACACCTCGATTTCGGCATCGATTAAAAGAAGGGAAACTTTTAATCGATGCCGAAATCGATTTAAATTGCGAACTAAAATATAGATTTATTAAAATTGGCGCGAACACTTTATTATTAT
The DNA here is from genome assembly GCA_944588485.1 of Phosphuga atrata. Taxonomy (NCBI): domain Eukaryota; kingdom Metazoa; phylum Arthropoda; class Insecta; order Coleoptera; family Silphidae; genus Phosphuga; species Phosphuga atrata. The sequence goes on from OX155898.1 coordinate 67,318,999, forward strand.
ATATTATATTATATATTTTGTTATATATTATTATATATATTATATTATATATTATTTTATATATTATATTATATATTATAATATATATTATATCATATATTATTTTATATGTTGAGATCGTTAGATATTTGGTACAGTTATAAAAATATTCAGTTTTTCAAGAGTACGAGACCGTTCTTGGAAACATTGCTTTTTAGGTAACCGCACCAGAAAGAATCGCATGCGGATGAACGAAGGAATCTCTCCTTTCCGGGATATTACCCGATTTGGATAAACATTGAGGAGACTCATGTTCACACGGGCCATGTGGCTTGTTGCACCATCTTGATCGAATAAGGTGTTATCATTCAGACCATGTTGACAAACGCTAAGAATGAAGAATGTTCGTAACATTTCCGTGTAGTGCTTCGCATTCACTGTAACAGCTTGCTCCCTTTTATTACAAAAAAAATGGACCTATGATTCCCGTTAAAGACATTGCGCACAAAACTATTACCTTGGACGAATGGAGAGTTTTTTATGGAGTTTTTGAGGGTTTTCATCACTCCAGTACCTAAAATTCTGTTAGCTCACATAACCGGAAGGTGCAATGCGCCTCGTCGCTCATCCAGAGCAAGTGGACAAGTTCCTGGTATTCTTCAATTATTTCCGAAAATGTCTTACAAAACCGTCGAGCAGCGAAATCGTTTTCAATCATAGCCTGAAACACTTGAATTTTGTAGGGGTGATAGTTTAAATCTAACCTATGTCGACGCGCTGGCCTCCGTGAGCTTCTTGTCACAGCGATTCTTAAGGCCAGTTCAGACGTTTCCGTTTGCCGGTCCAGACATTCCGACAACCTTTTGTTTTTTTTGCAGTCTTAGGACGGAATGAAAACATTGCAATTTATAGAGCGTCTACATGGTGCATATATCTGTATATTTCGCACCATTTTCGCACCAGAGGTACTACTCTGGTCAATTTTGGCATGCTGTCTTGTTAAGAAAAATAAAAGATTGGAACGTTTTAGAAGTACCCGGCGTTCAAAGTGACCGCGGAAGTGGCTCCTAAAAAGACAGCATTTTTTCCATATGAGATTTCTGCGTGAATTACGTGACGCAACCTAACGATTGGCGGAACTACTAGAGAATCGGAATGTATGATTTATTGGAATTAGTGACATCGCATATCATAATTGAAAATACTTAGAGTAGTATAAGAACAGAAATATCACCACATGAAAGGCTAACAGCAATTGTAAGATTTTTGGCAACGGAAGTTACAAAGACCTAGAATTCACAACAATTACATCCAAACAATCGTTAAGTGAAATCATTCCCGAAACATGTGAAGCTTGAATCTGCAAGGTACTGAAGAATCAATACTTTAAGATAAGTAATAATGCTATTTTCTATAATGGATTTATATTTATATGAACCTCAAAAGTAACATCAGTGTTCCACAAAACTTAAGCTAAAGGCTAAGCAGAAGTACTTCAGTTTGGTTGAAATGTTGATATGTAGTTTGCAGTGGAAGCGTGTGCAAGGACTTGATGGGCGTGTATTGATCTTGTTTACCTTGTTGTGTGAAACTGCGGGAATGTTTTCATACTCCCGAGTGTGTTTAAGTTATTTTGGGACGTAGCTATGTGGCATAGGCTGCGACTTCTGCGAGAAGGGGTATTGTCCAACTTGTGATGAAAGAGTATGTGGCGTTCTTAATTGTTGGGGCATTTTCGGTTGAAGCCAATTCCGTCCATTCACTAAACCAAATCGAAAGATACACACCTTTCCTCTTCTTTTAATCGATACCGAAATCGATTTAAATTTCGAATTAAAATATAGATTTGTTTAAATTGGCGCGAACACTTATATTATATATTATATTATATTAATGTCAAATATCTTGGAGTAACTTTCAATAACACAAATAATCTATCACTGAGGGTACAAGACAGAATCCAAGCTGCGAATCGATGCTATTATTCACATCTGAAGCTCTTCAAATCAAAAATCATCTCACGTAAAGCAAAACTGCGAATATATAAAACCCTGATCAGACACGTGCTAACTTATGGAGCTGAATCCTGGAGTATGTCGGAAGCAGACTAAAACTCTTCGTATTTCTGAAAGACGGATTTTACGGAAGATCTTTGGACCAGTGAGAGAGGAAGAAGGATACAGAATTCGCATGAACTACGAACTTCAAGAACTAATAGAAGGTGAAGACATAGTAAGATTCATTAAGGCACAGAGACTTCGATGGGCGGGCCACATGATTAGAATGCCGAGTGCGAGAGCACCCAGATCCATCCATAAAGCGCAACCTAACACCTCAAGAAGCAGAGGTAGACCCAGAACCAGGTGGAAAGATAAGGTAGAGGAAGATGTAGAAACTCTACAAGTAGGAAACTGGACACGTGTCGCTGAAGACCGTCAAAGGTGGAAGGGGATTCTTAAGGAGGCCAAAGCTCACCCTGGGCTGTAGAGTCAGAAGAAGAAGAAGAATTATATTATATATTATATTATTTATTATATTATATTATATATTATATTATATATTATATTATATATTATATTATATATTATATTACATATTATATTATATATTATATTATATATTATATTATATATTATAATATATTTTATATGTAATATTATATATTATATTATTTATTATATTATATATTATATCATATATTAGAAGATCGTTAGCTAGTGGGTAGAGATATTTAAGAATTGCGTTACGTAAATTTAATTTAAAATCGAATCATAAATATTCATTTTAGCTTTAGAGGAAATGTAAACATAATATAATAATGTAACGTGTTTATATGAGACTGAATACCCGGAACGTTATGCAATATGTTATTTATTAAAAAGCAGGTGAATTACAAAGAATTTAAAATAACCTTCATTTGCAGGCGGAGTGCGAGTGTGGAGCTGTTGAACTTCTAGAAATTTAATGTGAGTGTATTTATAATATTATTTAAATCTATAATATAAATCATTATCAGTATTTGCGTTAATAACGAGAGCTAGCTCGCAATATTTTGGATATAGTTTACAACAATTATTTTCAACCGCGGTAGGTAGACACAGGTTTTAAACCGGTGTCGCGTGTTCTTTCATAACATTATCCACAGTATTCACGTGTAAGTCCCTTCTGACGTACCAAGGTGCGTTTACTATGTTCCTTAGTACTTGCTGTGTGAAACCAGTAAATTTAAAACCCTTGTATTATCCTAATTAAGCTAAATTGAATCTTCTAGTTTTCGCGACGACTTTCTAGTTTTTTGTAGTTTTCGACGAGACAAATTTATCTAGATTGGTAGATTTCAAACCGCAATAAACTAGCTAGTTTAGTTCTCAAGTTATAGATAACTAAACAAATTTACATTTTTTCCATTCCAGTTTCAAACAACTAATTTTCATGCCTTTATATAACTGTATTTACTCTAGATACCAGCTTCTAGTTTTGGTGAAAACTAGAGGCTGGTAAAATCTATCTTGTTTCACAAACTTCAATCCACGCTTATACCTATTTGGCTTACTGTATTATTATAACATTATGATAACTATAAGATATCATTAAAATATTAGTCTACATATATTTGAGTTTTAATTACATTTTAATTTAAACCGGCACTGTGGATTGAGTTTACTACTGCTTTAGTCCTAATGACTTTAATATTACTTCGTTGTGTCCCTTTGTTATATAAATTACAATATAAGCAAATAATTAACATATACAGATTCACTCTTGTCTAAGACGGAACCCGTAAAAGACGGAAACCTCCATTAAACGGATTTTTTTTGCTAACCGTTCATTTTCCCATTTAAAACAACTTGTGTAAAACTGGAAAATAATTCTTAAGACGGAAACGGATTTTGTCATATTTATTGATAGTGGTAGGCAATTCTAAATGCTGGAAGATTCATTTACCAATATGGACGTAAGGGGGGTAGGAGTTCTCGTAGTCTGATTGGTGTTTGTCCGTCGGTATCATCTGAGCAAACAGATCAGCGATAACCTAATAAACATCCTAAACCGTTTTTAACCTATGGTCGTCTTTAACCTATGGGAGGCCCTGGGCATATTACGAAAATTGGGCCCCTATGACCTTGACAGAACACTATTTTGTTAGAATAGGCAAAGAAAGTAGATAAGTAAAGTTCTAGAATTTTATTTTATATCTCACAGTCACATTAAATGGATAGATATAATATAATATTATCCACAAAAGTAACTCTTTTAGAATTCACAGGTTAGTGCTCAAAAATCTATGATAATTCTAGATTTAAGATGGGTGGAAATCGTTAATCACTTCTTCAAAATCTATGTTTTTGACCATATTATTCCTTGGTTTCGTAAGGCTCCATAATTAGGACACGATTTTGAGACGCGAATTTTCAAAATTATATCTTGGTTCCTCAAGGTTCCATAATTAGGACACGATTTTGAAACACAAATTTTCAAAATTTTGTCCTAATTCCTCAAGGCACCACAACTAAGATACGATTTTAAAACGCGGATTTTCAAAATTTTGTCTTGTTTCCTCAAGGCACCACAACTAAGACACGTTTTTAAAACGCGAATTTTCAAAATTTTGTCTTGGTTCCTCAAGACACAACAACTAAGACACGATTCTGAAACGCAAATTTTCATAATTTTGTCTTGGTTCCTCAAGGCTCTATAATTAGAACATTATTTTGAGACGCGAATTTTCAAAATTTTGTATTGTTTCCTCAAGGCACCACAACTAAGACACGATTTTGAAATTCTCGTTAATAGATTTCAGCAAATTCTTTGCAACTTTGTCTCAATCCGTTTAGACATTGAATTTCTCTATTCCATTCAGTTGGTCTGACGGAGCATAGCCAAACAAAAAAATGGTTATCGTTTGGTGATCTGGCAACGAATTATCGTATGGAGATCTCGCAGGAACAAGGGGGCCCCTACGATTGCGGGGCCCTGGGCACGTGCCCCGAGTGCCCAGTGGGAAAGAGGGCACTGAAGATACCAACAGCTATTGCAAACAAAATTTTGACATTCAATTTGACAAAGTTTGTGGGGAAAGCGTGGGTGTCTGTCAGCAAAAAGTCTAGGATTTGAAAAAATAATCGTAATAGAAATTGAGGGATATAAGCCTACGGACATAAAACGCACTCCTAAGGCAAACGTTGATGAAACGGCGCTTTTTTTCGTACTTTGCCAAATAAAACTTTTGCAAACTATTACACCTTTTCAAAAGAACGATTCACGTTATTTTTTGTGCTTTTGCTGACGGAAAATTCAGAACCTTTGGTTATTGAAATCTTTGAATCGCAGATGCTTTAATCAAGTGATTATAAATAATTTACCTATTGAATGGCATGTAAATAAGAGGGTTGGATGGCTGGCAGTATATTGTTAAGTTAGCTCAAGGATTTTAATTTAAGAATGGAAAGAAAAAACTAAATTTTAATAAACCAAATGTATCACATACATGTTCATACATTAAAAATTGAGAATAAAAGAAAAAAAAAATGATTAACCCGTGTAGGACGGAAACCTGTTTAAGACGGAAATATTTCCTAGTCCCTTGAGGTCCCGTCTTAGACAGGTTTCACTGTACTAAAATAGTATCGTACGCCAAATCGGGTTTTAAGAATGGAGTGATTTTCGAAAGAAATTTTGCCCGGAAAATTGGATAAATTTTTAGAAAACTCTAGAGAATTGTCAAATCTTTGAGATATTGTGGTGCCGGGGGCGGCGGGGGTGCGGCACGAAAACGAAATTTCAGTTTTTTGGCCGCCGAGCGGTCGTATTTGGACCGATCGCGACTTAAGTGGTGCTATCGGGAGCGCCGATATTTTCCGCACAAAACTGTCAACTCGAATTCTTCGCTGAAAATTTTGAGATTATTGCGAACAAAAAAATCGCAACAAACGATCTTCTTTGACGTTCTATTGCGAGCCGACCGCTGAACGGAACGCCTTCCCGTTTGCGGATCCGGTTTCGTAGGTTCTTCCTCTCTGGGCCATCGAAGAGGCCGCGCAATTTTTTTGTAAAAACTGGGCGTGCGGTAGATGTTTTTGCAAAACCGGACATTTTCGGCTGCCGAACCGGAAGTAGGTGGAATTTTGTAATTTCTTCCACACCGTTCGATGAAGGTCGACGATATCTTGCGTACGATGTACCGATTTACCGATTCGCAGACACCACGTGGTCTCCATGGCCGATGAAAGGAAACCGGCAGGATGTCAATTCAAGATCTACAAATAACACAACTTCCTGTCCTACAATGGCAGATCGAGAACAGACTGGACTGTGCCATAGGCTATTAACAGTTGCAAAAAGTTCGCAACTGGCAAATTTATTGCAAAAAAACGAAATTCGAATTTTGTGTCCTAGCTGGGAGGCGCTCGCGAATTTTTCTGAAATTTTTGAACGCCGAAATTTGCCGTCATTCTGAAACCAAGCTTGCACGTTTCGCTTGAACGGTGCGTCCCCAGAGCCCTGCGAATGGTCGCCCATTTTTCGCGTGTCATATTTTATCCGTCTTTCAACTTTAGCAATTTTTACAGCGGCAATTCGCAAATTTCAACTCTTTTTTGCAGTGATTCTAAATTTGGCTTCTTCCTCGGCTGCGGTTCGGTGAGGAGGAATTTTCTAAAGTTCCTCAAATTTCGGGTACTTCGAAATCGGAATTTTCTTACCCCGACATTTACACTGCAACGAAGAACACCAATCGGTGGGAACATATTTCCGTTTTTGCCAGGCTATGATATCGCTCAGTTACTATTGCAAATTTTTTTATTTGCTGCTTCTCAAAGTCAAGGCAGCAAAGAAGATAGATCATTCAAATAACGATATTTTGAAAACTGCAACAGGTATACTCAAGAAACTTTCAGTTCTAGATACCGTAAACATTTATCTATTGAAATTGTCATTCTGGAGTCTTCCTAGCCAGTAGCCTTGACACAAGATTTTTTTTTAATTCAAAAATTTGTGTTGAAATTTTTCAAGTATTTTTGCTGTCCAACTTTCTGAACTCCGAACATGCATTTTATACTGTTCGATAGAGCAGATTTTCTTCTAAAAAGTCATTTTCATCTTTCCAAAGCGAACTGTTTTTGCGGAGGATTTTGTTTACAAACCTCCAACCGCGTTCTTCATTGAAACCCATGTAAATTGAAAATTGAAATTCGTGGAAGCGGTACCCTTGAAATTTTTTTTACATTTTTTACTTTTGTGACTAAACCGAGCGATATTCTAAAATTTGCAAATAATACTTTTTTATAGACACCGACATCCTACATACAGTGATTCTGGTTATTATTTTCTATTTTGAGGCGTTGACGAGATATTATAAAAACCGTTTTTTTCCGCACAAAACTGTCAACTTGAATTTTTGAGTCTTGAAAAAATCGCTGAAAATTTGGTGATAATAGCGAAAAACGGGAAAAAAACTCTCAAACAAAACTTCTTTAACGTTGTATTGTGAGCCGACCGCTGTTTCCGTACAGCGCCTTCCCGTTTGCGGATCCGGTTTTGTAGCTTCTTCCGCTCTGGGCCTTCCAAGAGGCCGCGCGATTTTTTTTAAATGGCCGTGCGGTGTTGGATGTTTTTGCAAAACCGGACGTTTGCGGCTGCCGAACCGGAAGTAGGTGGAATTTTGCAATTTCTTCTACACCGTTCGATGAAGGTGGACGATATAGATAGAGACTTGCGTACGATGTGCCGATTTGCCGATTCGCAGAAACCACGAGGTCTCCATGGCCGATGAAAGGAAACCGGGACGATGTCAATCCGCATTCAAGATCTACAAAAGTTCAAATGACACAACTTCCTGTCCTACAACGACAGATCGAGAACAGACTGAACCGTGCCATACGCTATTAAAAGTTGCAAAAAGTTTGCAACTGGCAAAGTTATGGTAAAAGAATTTTCCAAAATTCCCCAAATTTCGGGTACGCCGAAATCGGAATTTTCTTAGCACGACATTTACACTGCAACGAGGAACACCAATCGGTGGGAACACATTTAACACCTCAATATCTAACACATCAATTTCGCAAAATATTTTATCTGGTGGCGGCTGCCGTTCCTCAAATTCAGACCGAAACTGATAGTACTGAATTCAAACAGCTTTAGATTAAAAACTATAACAGATATGTTAAAAATTATTTCAGGTCTATATAGATCATATATTTAAACTATCAAAGTTAATATTTTCGCATCTTCATGGTCGATAGCCTTGACACAGGAATTTTAAAAAATTTAAAGTTCATGGAGAAAATTTAAAATTCTTTATTGGTCCAACTATCCGGTTTCTACCAAACATGCATTTATCACTGTTCGACAGAGCACATTTTCTTCTGAAAAGTCTGTAAGTTTTATCTTGCCGCGACAAAACGTTTTTAAGGAGGATTTATTTTCGCAAACCTCCGTTTGCGTTCCCCATTGAAACCAATGTAAATTGAAAACCCAAATTCAAAGAAGGGGTACCCATTAAAAAAATCGCTTCTCACATTTTTTACTTTTGTGACTGAACCGAACCATTTTACAAAATTTGCAAAGGATACTTATTTCTAGACACCGATCTCCTGCATGCGCGGATCCGGGTCGTAAATATTTATTTTGAGGTGTTGACGAGATATTTGCAAAAAAACATTTTTCCGTTCAATGGTTTTTTGCAAATATCTCGTCAACACCTCAAAATAAAAAAATACGACCGGAAAATAATTCACCACGGTCAAGCCCCCTTTTCAAGCAGAGCGTTCAAATTCGGTCAGCGCGTACTTCTGTTGAATACCCATATTAAGTAAACGTTTTTTTGAAATCCTTCAATGGATAAATTTTTTCCTAATATTTAAATATTTTGAAATTTTCGAGTTTCGTTTTGGTTGGAATTCATGATTGACATGTCAGGATTTGTAAAAAAAATATTTCAGCACGTTTCACACTACGTGCAACAATAAAATTAGATACATTTGTAGAGAATTAGTCAGGCTATGATATCGCTCAGTTACTTTTGCAATTTTTTTTATTTGCTGCCTCTCAATTTCAAGGCAGCAAAGAATATAGTCCATTCAAATAACTATATTTTCAAAACTGCAACAGATGTATTCAAAAATATTTCAGTTCTAGATACCACATACATTTATCTATTGAAATTTGACATTTCAAATTTGTCATTTGAAATTTGTCATTTTGACACAGGATTTTTTTTAATTCAGAAATTTGTGTTGAAATTCTTCAAGTATTTTTGCTGTAAAACTTTCTGAACTCTGCCGAACATGCATTTTATACTGTTCGATAGAGCAGATTTTCTTCTAAAAAGTCTGTTATTTTCATCTTTCCAAAGCGAACCGTTTTTGCGGAGGATTTTTTTTGCAAACCTCCAACCGCGTTCTCCATTGAAACCCATGTAAATTGAAAATCGATATTCGGAGAAGGGGTACCCATGAAATTTTTTTAGTACGTTTCACACTACGTGGAACAATAAAATAAAACAAATTTATAGAGAATTATAGTATAGGCTATGATATTGCTCAGTTACTTTTGCAAAATATTTTATCTGGCAGCGACCGCCGCCCCAGAACATTAACCCATTTTTTACCAATCACGAAGGAAAAGAAATAACAATGATTTTATTATAAAAACCAATTAGTTTATAAAAAAATAGTAAATGCTTCATCAAACAAAATATTTTTTTTCAAAAATTTAAATGAGAATGGGGTGTACTCAAGTGGGTTCACTGGGAAGATCTGGGTTCAGTGAGTGTGGTAAAGTTACAAACAATTAAAAAAACATATATACGCCATCCAGTTTCAGCTACATATTATTAGATGGCATAAAAATGATAAAATATTGGTGTACCTTCTTGAGTACAGCAGTAAAAAATGGGTTAAGGCAGCAAAGAAGATAGATCATTCAAATAACTATATTTTGAAAACTGCAACAGATGTATTGAAAAATCTTTCAGTTCTAGATACCGCAAACATTTATCTATTGAATTTGGCCGATAGCCTTGACACAGGATTTTTTTTAAATTCAGAAATTTGTGTTGAAATTCTTCACGTATTTTTTCTGTACAACTTTCTGAACTCTGCCGAACATGCATTTTGCACTGTTCGATAGAGCAGATTTTCTTCTAAAATGTCTGTCATTATCATCTTTCCAAAGCGAACCGTTTTCGCGGAGGATTTTTTTGCAAACCTTCATCCGCGTTTTCCTTTGAGACCCATGTAAATTGAAAATAGAAGTTCGGAGAAGAGGCGCCCTTGAATTTTTTTTTGCATTTTATATTTTTTACTTTTGCGACTAAACCGAACGATTTTATAAAATTTGCAAATAATACTTTTTTATAGACACCGACATCCTACATACAGTGATTCCGGTTATTATTTTCTATTTTGAGGCCTTGACGAGATATTATAAAAATCTATTTTTTTCCGCAAAAAAACTGTCAACTCGAACTTTAGAGTCTTCGCTGAAAATTTGGAGAAAAAATCTCAAAAAACGAGCTCCTTTGACGTTCTTTGCGAGTCATCCGCTGAACCAAACGCCTGCCCGTTTGCCGATCCGGTTTCGTAGGTTCTTCCTCTCGGGGCCTGCAAAGAGGCCGCGCGATTTTATGTAAAAATGGCCGTGCGGTAGATGTTTTTGCAAAGCCGGACGTTTGGGGCTGCCGAACCGGAAGTAGGTGACATTTTGCAATTTTCCAAAATTCCTCAAATTTCGGGTACGTCGAAATCGGAATTTTCTTACTACGACATTTACACTGCAACTAAGAACACCAACCTGTAGCAACACATTTAACACATCAATTTCGCAAAATATTTAATTTGGTGGCGGCAGCCGTTCCTCAAATTCAGACCGAAACTGATAGTAATGAATTGAAACAGGTTTAGCTTAAAAACTATAACAGATATGTTAATAAAAATTATTTCAGGTCTATATAGATCATATATTTAAACTATTACGGTTAATATTATCGCATCTTCATGGTCGTTAACCTTGACACAGGAATTTTAAAATTACAATTAGAGTTCATGGAGAAAAATTTAAAATCATTTTTGGTCCAACTATCCGGATTTTACCAAACATGCTGTTCTGCATTTATATGCATAATATCATGCATTCGTCATGCATTTATCACTGTTCGATGGAGCACATTTTCTTCTGAAAAGTCTGTAAGTTTTATCTTGTCGGGACAAAACGTTTTTAAGGAGGATTTTTTCGGAAACCTCCGTGTGCGTTCTCCATTTAAACCAATGTAAATGGAAATACCAAATTCAAAGAAGGTATAAAGAAAGTACCCATTAAAAAAAATCGCTTTTCACATTTTTTACTTTTGTGACTAAACCGAACATTTTTACAAAATTTGCAAATTTTTACAAAATTTGCAAAAAAACACTTTTTTCTAGACACAGACTGCATGCGCAGATTCCGGTCGTAATTTTTTATTTTGAGGTGTTAAATGAAAATAATTCGCCACGCCGCCCCCTTTTCAAACGGAGCGTTCAAATTTGGTCAGCGGCTACTTCTGGTGGATACCCATATTTAGTAAACGTTTCATTGAAATCATTCAATAGTTAATAATTTTTTTCCTTATTTTTAACTATTTGGAAATTTTCGAGTTCCGTTTTGGTTGGAATTTGTGATTAACCCCTTGTCATACGAATATAATGCGCGTTGACGTGTCCATATACATGTGATCTTATCACATATACATGATGTCTTAGAGGCGTAGATACATGATGTCTTAGAATTATATAGGCTATGATATCCCTCAGTTGCTTTAGCAAAATATTTTAACTGGCGAACAATTTTACAAAATTTGCAAATAATACTTTTTTCTTTGTCGTAAATTTTTATTTTCAGGTGTTGACGAGATATTTGCAAAAAATCATTGAAGGGAAAATAATTCGCCACGCCGCCCCCTTTTCAAGCAGAGCGTTCAAATTTGGTCAGCGGGTACTTCTGGTTTTGTTTTGAATTCCTTCAATGGTTAATACATGTTTTCCTTATTTTTAAATATTTTGAAATTTTCGAGTACCGTTTTGGTTGGAATTTGTGATTAACCCCTTGTCATACGAATAAAATGCGCGTCGACGTGTATGTGACCATATACATGTGATCTTATCACATATACATGATGTCTTAAAGACGTCATTTTATGTCAAGGGGTTAACATGTCTGCATTTGTTAAAAAAATATTTTAGTACGTTTCACACTACGTGGAACAATAAAATAAGACAAATTTGTAGAGAATTATATAGGCTATGATATCGCTCAGTTACTTTTGCAAAATATTTTATCTGGCGGCGACCGCCGCCTCTCAAAATCAAGGCAGCAAAGAATATAGTTCATTCAAATAACTATATTTTGAAAACTGCAACAAATGTATTGAAAAATCTTTCCGTTCTAGATACCGCATACATTTATCAATTGAAACTGTCATTTTGGAATCTTCTTGGCCGATAGCCTTGACACAGGATTTTTTTTAATTTCGGAAATTTGTGTTGAAATTCTTACGTACTTTTTCTGTCCAACTTTCTGAACTCTGCCGAACATGCATTATACACCGTTCAATAGAGCAGATTTTCTTCTAAAAAGTCATTTTCATCTTTCCAAAGGGAACCGTTCTTGCGGAGGATTTTTTTTGCAAACCTCCATCCGCGTTCTCCATTGTAACCCATGTAAATTGAAAATCGAAATTCGAATTTTTTTTGCATTTTATATTTTTTACTTTTGTGACTAAACCGATCGATTTTACAAAATTTGCAAAGAATACCTTTTTATAGACACCGACATCCTACATGCTCGTATAGTTTTCTCCAAAATAGGATTAAAAAGCACATTAAGTTGAATATTTATTCACGCGAATCTGACCTAGTCAAACTGAAGGGTTTTATAAATGCGACCTATTTTTGTGAGTGTGCATGCGTTAAAATTAATGAAATGAGTAATAGATAACCGCCGTTGTAGCTTTCTCCCATCAGAACTTAAATTGCAGGTGATGTTGCTTTTATGAAACTCCGACGTGCCACAATGAATTTGCACGGTTAGTCCTGTATAAAAGCGGACTTTTATGTTTGTGCAATACACAAATATAAATTTAATTTAGTTTATAATTAAAACGGTGGAAGCTAGGACGCAATTGCGTTGGTAAATATACAAATCCAATTTTAGTGCGATCTACTTGATAAAACCCGATTTAATAACGCTCCACCGAATATATTCAACATTTTGTTCTATTAGAGTCTGTTTGAATTAAAACTCTGGCAAATTCGTCGCATTTAATGAGATGTTTTTCCTAAACCTGAGCTTATTTCAAAGAAGACTTTTATCATGGTGAGATAGATAAATTGTTTTTCTACAGAGAGCGCTAAAGCTGCAGTTTTCTACCACCTGTTGTTAAGACTGATTATCGCGATTTCTTGTTTCATTCCCCCGCTGAGTAAATCTCTTCCATATCGATTGAAACACATCGACGAAGCTGCGAAATGTTGCGGATTAGAGCAAGAATCATATGATATATTATATCACTTAATATTTGGGCACTGATTGACTTTTAGATCCTGAAAGTCTGGAAACGTTTTAGCAGTGTCTAACCAATAAAGAGAATGCGGAGCGTAAGATTGAAATTGAAGAGCTTCCGCGGCGCCCCTCGGTATCATATCTAATCAATTTCTGTCAGACTAAGGAAAACAACACATTAAGTTGTATTGGAAATTCATTCGTTCTATAAATAGGATTGTAATAAACATAAATTAGAGCTTAAGTTGTAGTAATATCACAACAATAATTTTACTTTTAGAATATAATCTATATATTATGAAAATATATTGAAAATATTGATGAAAGTATGTCGGAAACGGGAAGTACATTGGGTTTGTTCGGAAAGTAATTTCGTTAAAATTTCAATTCGTTATATATTTACCATCTTGCTCCAATACATATAGATATTTGCTTTAAAAAATGTCAATCAGCTTTCTGAAACTGGAACTACATCGGGTTGTTTTGAATTCATTATATATTGGTCGTCTTGTTCCAAAATTCTAAATCTTTGCTTTTAAAAAATTTCAATCAACTTTCTGAAACTGCAACTACATCAGGTGGTTCGGAAAGTAATTTAGTTCAAATTTTAATTCGTTATATATTGACCATCTTGTTCCAATACATATGGATCTTTGCTTTAAAAAATATAAATCAACTTTCTGAAACTGGAACTATATCGGGTTGTTTGGAAAGTGATTTCGTTCAAATTTTAATCCATTATATATTGGTCATCGTGTTCCAATACATCTAGATCTTTGCTTAAAAAAAACTGAATCGGGTTTTTGAAACTGGATCTACATCGGGTTTTTTGGAAAGTAATTTCGTTAGCATTTTAAAATATCATATATTCACCATCTTGTTGCAATATATCTTGATCTTTGATTAAAACACAAGTTATTTGATTCCTTTGCTTCCTCTTTCTGTAGTCAGATTAATGATTTTGTCAATATATTGTCGATTTCATTCAATTATTTTCTAAAGCCATTTGCAATTATATATTATATTGTGAATTTCAAAATTATTTAAAGCTAAATAGATTAAATATCACTATTTTAATTGAAAATCCAGACGAATTAATTAATAGTATTTGAGCGTCCTTTGAGCCAAATTTCCAATTAAAGCTGGGAGAAAACTATTTTGTAATTGCTATGCGAATCATCTAATTCGCCGATTCACAAACTTTGTCATTAATCCCAACATTTTTTACTTGAGATAATGTTCCTAATCGTCTAAATTAAATAAATCTTTTCACTCATCCCAACAATGAAGCTAGTAGTCTATATAGTATTTTCTTACCTGGATAAAACTAAATTAGATTAGAGAACTAACGCAAGGAGCAACTACCTACATACGACAACTCTATCTCTTCAGCGAAGTTTTAAGAATATTTTGTTATAAATTCTACAAAAATCCACTGAATATTTCCCGCATTAGATTTTCGCCTATAAATCGGAGAATATTCAGTAGTTTTTTACAAAATTTGCAACAAAATATTCTTAAAACTTCGATGAAGACATAGATGTGTCTTATAGCTTTGTGTGCTAGTTCTCTAATCGAATCTTTTAGATATAGGTATGTCTTATAGCTCCGTGTGCTCACACAAAGAGCGACTACCTACATACGACTACTCTATCTCTTCAGCGAAGTTTTAAAAACATTTTGTTATAAATTTTACAAAAATCTTCTGAATATTTCCCGAATTATACGCGAGAATCTGCAACAACACTGGAGAAAATTAAGTCATTGGATGATTTTTTCGGCTGTTTGTACAGATTTTCGCGTATATTTCCGAGAATATTCCGTGGATTTTTACAAAATTTGAAACAAAATATTCTTAAAACTTCGATGAAGACATATATGTGTCTTATAGCTCTGTGTGCTGGTTCTCCAATCGAATCTTTTAGACATAGATATGTCCTATAGCTCCCTGTCTTCACACAAAGAGCGACTACCTACATACGACTACTCTATCGCTTCAGCTAAGTTTTAAAAATATTTTGTTATATATTTTACAAGAATATTTCCCTAATTATACGCGAAAATCTGCAATAACACAGGAGAAAATTAAGTGATTGAAATGATTTTTTCGGCTGTTTGTACAGATTTTCGCGTATAATTAGGAGATTTTCATTGGATTTTTACAAAATTTGCAACAAAATATTCTTAAAACTTCATAAGATGAAGACATATATGTGTTTTACAGCTCTGTGTGCTACTTCTCTAATCTAATCTTTTAGACATAGATATGTCTTCTAGCCCGGTGTTCTCACAAAGATCGACTACCTACATACGACTACTCTCTCTCTTCAGCGGAGTTTTGAAAATATTTTGTTATAAATTTTACAAAAATCCTCTGAATATTTCCCGAATTATACGTGAAAATCTGCACCAACACAGGAGAAAATGTAGTGATGGAAATGATTTTTTCGGTTGTTTTTACAGATTTTCGCGTATAATTCGGATTCTCAGTAGGTTTTTATAAAATTTGCAAGAAAATATTCTTAAAATTTCGATGAAGACATAGATGTGTCTTATAGCTCTGTGTGCTCATTCTCTAATCCAATCTTTTATACATAGATGTTTTATACTTCTGTGTGCTCACACAAAGAGCGACTACCTACATACGACTACTCTATCTCCTCAGCGGAGATTTGAAAATATTTTGTTATAAATTTTACAAAAATCCTGTGAATATTTCCCGAATTATACGCGAAAATCTGCAACAAGAGAAGAGAAAAATGTTTTGATGGAAATGTTTTTTTCAACTGTTTTTACAGATTTTCGCGTATAATTCGGAGAATATTCAGTGGATTTTTACAAAATTTGCAACATAATATTCTTAAAACTTCGATGAAGACATATATGTGTCTTATAGCTCTGTGTGCTAGTTCTCTAATCCAGCCTTTTAGACATAGATATGTCTTAGAGCTCTGTGTCCTCACACAAAGAGCGACTACCTACATACTACAACTCTATCTCTTCAGCAAAGTTTGTAAAATATTTTGTTATAAATTTTACAAAAATCCTCTGAATATTTCACGAATTATATGCGAAAATCTGCAAAAACACAGGAGAAAATTGAGTGATTGAAATGATTTTTTCGGCTGTTTTTACAGATTTTCGCGTATAATTCGGAGAATATTCAGTGGATTTTTACAAAATTTGCAACAAAATATTCTTAAAACTTCGATGAAGACATAGATGTGTTTTATAGCTCTGTGTGCTAGTTCTCTAACCTAATATTTTAAACATAGATATGTCTTATAGGTCCGTGTGCACACACAAAGAGGGACTACCTACATACAACTACTCTATCTCTTAAGCGAAGTTTTAAAAATATTTTGTTATAAATTTTACAAAAATCCTCTGAATATTTCCAGAATTATACACGAAAATCTGCAACAACACAGGAGAAAATTAAGTGTTTGAAATAATTTTTGCAGGCTGTTTTTACAGATTTTCGCGTATATTCGGAGATTTTCAGTGGATTTTTACAAAATTTGCAACAAAATATTCTTAAAACTTCGATGAAGACATAGATGTATCTTATAGCTCTGTTTGCTAGTTTTCTAATATAATCGTTTAAACATATATGTGTCTTCTTGCTCCGTGTGCTAGTTCTTTAATCTAATATTTTATATTTAATTTGATCCAGGTAAGAAAATGCTATAGAAGTAGACTGGAAAGAAATATCGGGTTAAAGTCGACTCACTTATATAATGTTGAAGATCCAGATGATGTCAGCAGCTTGCCAACAATGTATATAATAGGATAAAACGATTATTGCAATTATTTTATGAAATTCGTTATGGTTTAATCTAGTCTTAATTAAGGCGTTTAACCCTTTCGCCCCGAATGGTACATATATGTCCCACTGAAATTTCGAAAATTTACAAGGCATTTGTTTCGTGTTTGTTATATATAAGAAGGCAAATATTGTTGTTGTAAATAATAACAGACAATACCAGACAATACAAGACAGACCAGGACACTAAAAGACTGGACCAGAATAGATCACAACCAAATAAGTCTAGACAATGCTAAACTAGACGAGACCGAACATATATGAATGATAATATGATCAAAACTGGATTACTGAACAGAATACAGAACAGTGATCAATACTGAACAACCAGGTAGAAGACAATAATAGACTGGAAAATTCTTGAGAAGTCTAGTCTATATTCAACAAGACGGACAATGTTGGACAAAATTTTCGACAAAAATTTGGACAAAGGTGAACAAGTTTCAATATGATCAATATTATCAAGATTTGAAAAGTCTCCACAAAATTAGACAAGAAGAGTAGATAAGATAAGATATGTGTACATTGGGATAATTCAATCTATGGTCGATTTATTATGATATATTGTGTTTATTTAGCAAGAAATTAAAAAAATATGAGATTGATTCTATTTATGCAGCATTTTTAACGTTCAGGGAAGCAAGGGTTAAAGAAAATCAGCATCATTTCCATAAATTATTTTCTGCGACATTTACGTATGGATTTCATTCAAGCCTCGCACCCTTATTAGTTACGTTTCAATGCAATTTAGTTGTTGGTTTTAAAGTTATTGCTGGTTGGAGGCAAATTTTCTGAATTTCGACGTCGGTTTTAAACAGTCTACCTAGTGTTATCGTTTGAAACAATATCAATAGATTATACTTCAAAATATTAAGGCTTTCTTAAGCTTTCAGAAAATGTGAAACAAATTCCGCTGCTTTAATTTTCCTTCAAGTTATCGCTGTAAATATAACACGGCGTTTTTAGGTGATTGAAAATTGTTTAGTTTTTTTCGGATTATCTTACTTATTACAAACTTAATTACATAATGATTAATATTAGCGTAATCTGTGTAAAATTCTGCGTGTTTTGATATACAATATATAAAAATCGAAAATTGCGATTTTTGCTCCATTTTCGAATTCGCGAATTTTGACATAACAAGGATATTGACATATAATACATCAAAAGACGCGAAATTTGGTATGGAACAAACAAATAATAATTCTTTTCTGTTTTGGTGCAACGTAAGCCAGAATAAAAGATTACAAAAACGCGCAAAATAGCTTATTTCCAGAATGTTGCCCGAATCGTTTTTTTCTAAATTAATTTAATCTTTTTCTAGATTGCTCCAAATTAAATACTGATTAGAACTGTATATGATACTTGCAGTTGCAAGGAACAAAAACCCCTAACATTTTCTATAAAACGGGTGCAGGACAAACGTACGATAAATTTTCCAGAGAACTTTTATCTCGATTTTCTCAGAAGTTTACCGACCTAATGGATAAACGTTCAATTAATTTTCGAGACAGCTTTTATCTCGATTTTCTCAGTTTATCGACCCATTTTGTTTGAATTTTTGCAGTTTATTTACTTATGGCTAATTATCTCTGTGAAATTTCGTGCTAATCCTTTAATATCTTGATCAAATAAGTAAAATGTGTGTATTCGTGAACACATCGCGACCCTAAGGTTCCGCATCAGCATTTTGCAAAAATTAAAGTCTAGAGAGGCAGACAAGGTAAACAATTAATTCTTCTTCTTTCTGTTCGCGGCTGGGTCACTTAGGTTAGGTTAGGTTAGGTTAGGTTTTTTAGGATGGTACATATATGTCCCACTGAAATTTCGAAAATTTACCAGGCATTTGTTTCGTGTTTGTTATATATAAGAAGGCAAATATTGTTGTTGTAAATAATAACAGAAAATACCAGACAATACAAGACAGACCAGGACACTAAAAGATTGGACCAGAATAGATCACAACCAAATAAGTCTACCACGCGGAATCAACGTATGTTGAGCTTTCCTCCTTGCCCAATAGCTCTTCATATGCATGGATTGTTGTAGTTTCTGTTCTTCCGACCATGCACGTCGTGTTGGATTCTTCTGATCTTCCTCAAATTCCTTTGTTTAAACAATATTCTTGATTACATTTCTATTCATCAGATCTGGCGATCCCATCTCAACTAGGTCCCTCTCCACTTGTTTGTACCACTTTGGTCTTCTACGTTTGTTCTGTAGAAATTTGTGGATTCGGTAAGTAAGTCTCATATGATTCATTCTTTCCAAATGGTCCAAAAATTTAATTGTCATGGTATCGGTAAGTTTAGAAATTTTTGGGTTTAGGATAGTGCATGCCATTTTTAATTCTGGGCCCTAAGATCTTTCTATGTCTCGGCTTCGTATAGTGCAATTGGAAACACCAGTGTGTTGACGAGCCTTTGTTTGGTTTCTTTCATGTTGTGGCCATCTTTCCATACCTTGGGTAGTTTCTTCACGGCTGTTTTCGCGAGTGTTATGCGTCTTCTAATTTCTGTGGATGTATTGCCGTCGCGGTCCCGTCATGGTCCCGAAACAGACGTTGCGAATGGAGAGATCATGCTGAACGGATGGACGACAATAGATTGCCGAAAATTGCAAGGGATGGTCTCCCAAGATCGAGGAGACCACCAGGACGTCCACCCATACGTTGGTATGAAAGCTGGAATTCAGCATCCCAGCTACAACTCTAAGAAATTAGAGAACAAGGCAGATGCCTTACAAAAAGGAAGAAGAAGAAGAAGAATAAGTATTGCCGTGACTATTTATGCAGGAGCCTAGATAAATTATGTTGTCGACGTTTTCTACGTTCATTATATTGGGTAGATTTTCTTTCCTGTTGCCACGATCTACTACCACCAGCTTTGTTTTTTGGCGATTTAGCTTAAGTCCGAATTTTCAGCTTTTTGTCTCGATTCTTCCCAGAAGTTCGATTATTTCTTCTTCGTTTTGTGCGATGATTGTGGTATGATCGGCAAACCGTAGGTTGTTTATTAGTTATTGTTTCCCAGTTCTCCAGAGCTCCGCTTAGTATAAACTCACCGTATGTGTTGAATAGTAAGGGTGATAGGTTGCATCCTTGCCGAACTCCTCGTCCTTTCCTAAAGGGTCCTGAGTTTCTTCCCTCGATCTTGATGATTCCTTTGCTGTTGTTATATAAAGTTTTTAGCAGAACGACTAGGTGGTGAAGGGTTTCCATCCCTAAGAGGGCATTCCATAATTGGTGCCAGTTTACACCGTCAAACGCTTTGCTGTAGTCGAGGAATCATAGATATGTGGGCTTTGCAAATTCTCTGTCTTTTTCAACAATTTGCAGTAGATTCATGATCTGCTCTCGAGTGCCTTTACCAGCCACAAATCCAGCTTGTTCCTGTATAATTTGTAGGTCTAAGAAGCTTCTGAGTCGTTGTAGCAGGAATGCAATTCGGAGCGATTGTTATAATTACTGCATTTCTAGTTTGATCTTTTTTTGTGCAATGGAATAAAGATAGATGTATTCCAGGCAGTTAACCATTGCTCTTGTTGCAGCTTGCCGAGAAGAGCTGGATGCCTTTTGAGGACAGCTGTTTTAGCATTTCTTCACTGATATCATCTTCCCCTGTACTTTTGTTGTTCTTGAGCATGTTGATGAACTTCATTTTTTAAGATATCAGGTTCCTGTTCTACTTGTGTGATGAGTGGGATACGAATTGTTTCCTGACGATGACCTTCATCCGCGTAGAGGTTGAATTTCTTTACGTTGACATTCAGAGAACTGGACAGAAATCACATTGCGTCAACACCCGTTGGGGTCATCGCAATGCTTTGTTTGAATTAGACAGTCGGATTCCCCTAGTCCGTGCCAGTTCTCAGCTGATTGTTAAATGGCGGCCGAAGAGGACACCGGACGACGGCGCGAACCGCCACCCGGGTCTCGCAGCAAGGAAATTCCAGGGGAGGCCAAGGCACGGGACCTAGCTCGGATTCGCGCGCGTGAACGCGCTTCACCTCGCCCAGGCCCGGCACGTCAGCCGAGACCCACGTCCCAATCAAGCCCAACGCGCCCCGATCCTCAGAGCCAATCCTTATCCCGAAGTTACGGATCCAATTTGCCGACTTCCCTTACCTACATTGTTCGATCGACTAGAGGCTGTTCATCTTGGAGACCTGCTGCGGATATGGGTACGAACCGGCAGGAAACCCGCGTGGCCCTCTACCGGATTTTCAAGGTCCGAGGGGAAAATCTTTACACCGCCGCAACTGCGGTCCTCTTCGCGTTCCAAACCATATCTCCCTGCTAAATGATTCCATGGAATTCGAACGCTCCTGCAGAAAAGAAAACTCTTCCAAGATCTTCCGACGGCGTCTCCAGGTCTCTCGATGTTGGTTAGACTTTCCTATCCTTCTTTTCTATTTTCCACGTTCTTGACTTGAACTCTCTCGTGGTTTCTTTGATTCTTTGGAATAGATCGAGTGTTTTGTTCGTGTTTGTCAATCTTTCAATCCCTTTGCATGTTTCCCAAAGGTGTTCGCTTTTGTCTCGTCGACATGTATTTATATTTCACGGCATAAAGTTGGATATTCTGTGCTTCGGTTATTACATCTGTCTGCCTGATGGTTTTTCTTCTCTTCACTACATTCCTGGTTTCGTAAGTCATCCATTGCTTGTATTTATCTTCTCTAGCACTCTCGCTCTTTGTTCCTTGGTTGTCAGCAGTGTTGTTTTTATTCCATACCATAGTTCTTCAATCTGCATCTGACTCGTGTTGTCTGGGAGCGCTTTTAAGTTAATTTTTGCCTGAATTGGTTAAAGTTGTACAGACTAGAAGCGCTGGGTTTTCTTCTCCGCTTTCTTTGTTTTGATGTGCATTTTGATTTGGTCCTTAAGTAGTTTATGGTGGCTACCGCAGTCGAGTCCTAAGTTTTAACATTATTGACGCTGGAATTCCATCTTGAGTTTACAAGACTATAGTCTAATTGATTTCTATAGCGCCCGCCTGGAGAAATCCACGTATTTCGGCGCCTTTGCTGCTGCAGAAACAAGCTGTTCGTAATGGTCAGGTTGTTTTCGATACAGAATTCGACAAGTTTTTGTGCCGTCTCGTTCCTGTTCGTCCATATCGTCCAATCATATGTTTTAGATGTTCATCCTCTTCGGTTTGTGCGATTTTTGCGTTGAACTCGCATTGGATGATTGTCATTTCCCTGGTCGGTATGTCCTGCAGAGATCTCTCAATTTGTTGGTAGGACTCTAGAAGTTATTTCGCCTTCGCTTCTCGCTGTTGTAGGAACATAGACTTAAATAATGTTTAAGTTACTCGTTTCCGCATTAATCCTAATGGTCATTATTCTGGAATTGATGGGATTGTAACCTAGAATACTTGTTTCCATTTGTTTTGGAATTAGTATAGCCACCCCGTGCATTGAGCCACCCCGTGCATATCAATAAAAGTAATCTCTTTAATTTTGTGAATCTGTTATTTCTAAATCAAATTATTTCATAATTTATAGAAAAAATTGTGACGTCGTAATTACAGAAAACCCATAAAAAAGTTAACATAATGTGATGTTGAAATTATCCATTGGGTCGTTATAATGTTCTTTGAGATTTTGTTTGCCAGGCGAGGGAAAGCAATTCCACAGATACTGAAAAGAAAAAGTAATATAACTAAGTAATAGATAGGGAATCTTGTGAAACTCGGTTGATATGTTTTTTATCAAAACAAGTTTTATCGGCTGAGCAAATATCCGGCCTTAATATCTGAAGTAATATAAAATTTTGAAATCAAATTTACCGCGTTATTGATTCCTTACGTAAACATTCTTTTCTTTTCATTTCCTGTTACACACCAGCATTTAATATCAACCGAAAATTCGATCCACACGCGAATCGTTGTTACATTAATTAAAACCCTGTATTTGCATTATCACCGAAATTAATTTGAGAAGCATTTGTTATTTAATTAGTCCGATACGTGGGCAGTTTAATTATCTAAAAATAATTTTGCGGTGCAGCCACAATTACATTCGTTTTGTGCCCTAAAATTAAATAATTTCGTAGAAATATAAATTCGGTTCCATTTCCGGCGTTTCCTTCCCTGTACACAAACGCGTTCACAAAATACGAAGCTTTTTTGCTTTGTTTGAGCGAAGTTTTGTATTCGATATATTTATTTCCAAGTATAAATGGAATGGACAATGTTAGTTGCGAAAAGTTTCAACTCAACTTTAAATTCCATGGACAGATATATTGTAAGTTAACTATTTTTTTGGAAACTCTGACCGAGAATCAATAAATAGTTGTTGTCGTCCGAGTTTAAACTTTTCCCATTTATCAATCTTTCATATTTCAAAAGAAATAACTTGTGTCAATCATTTGTAGCAGATATAACGTAAAATAATCTAAAAATACTGTCATAAAGTATTATTATTATTTATTTGAAATGTTGCACCTTCTTAGCTTACGCTGCAAAAATTTGAGATGCGGAAAGAGAGTTCACTCTAGCCCACATGATCACTTAGCCAATTTTCAATTAAGAAACTTGCGCACAATGTGACAGGTTTGCAAAATCGTTGCCTTCTGTGCATATCTCAAGATGGATTTCGGCAAGCCAAGCTTCTCAATGTTTTTTATAAAATTGGACGAGAGAACGCCTTCCACAGATATTACAATTGGGTAAATAAATACTCTCTCCAGTTTCCAGATATCTTTGATTTGCCAGGCTAGTTCGTTGTATTTATTTATTTTTTCTGTCTGTTCTTCGGATGTTTTTTGTGAACGGAACTGCCATGTCTAATAGTATGGCTGTTTTGGCGTCTATGTCAATTAGAAGTATATCTGTTCGGTTGTAGGCAATAGTCTTATCGGTTAATATAGGCCTGTCCCAGTAGAGAATGTGTTTACTTGATTCGACGACTGGTGCTGCTAGATATTTATAATATGGAGGAGTTTTCAGCCCCAGAAGATCGTATTTTACACCGATTTGTTGGTGAATCAGCTTTGGCACTTGATTGTGCCTCCCCAAATAGGCAGTCTCTGATAAAGTTGGGCAACCTGCTATGATGTGTTCTATCGATTCGCCAAGAAGACCACACTTTCTACACCTGTTCATCACGTTTAATTTCAAAATGTTCAAAATGTAGTTTCTGGTTCTATTAATTCTGTTTTGGATAGCTATATTGAATCTCTCAGTCTCCGAATAGAGAGATCCATCCCTCAGCCATTGTAAGCAAGCATATACGTCAATATGATCTTCGTTGAGGAGGCTTGCGTATTTCCCGTGGAGAATATTGGCTTGAAATCTTCTTTGGGGAATGTTTGAGTATGACAAGATAAATTTAGAGGAGTATACCCATCCTCAGCCTTTAATACAGATTGGATGAGGTCATCACCAGAGCGTAATAGTTTATTCCGCATGTTCTCCTCTTGGGTTCTACACAAGTTAAAGAGGTTAATTAACCCGCTACCTCCTTACTTGCGAGGTAGAAGCTTGGGAGTCGACATCGAAATTTAGAAAGAGTTCCTCTGCTGATCCTATCTAGATCAGTTTCAGTCAACTTTATTAAACAAAAGGAATATGTCAGTACAGGAATTGCCCAAGCGTTTATAGCTGATTTTAATTTTTTCCCGGAGAGCTTCGTGTTCAAAATCTTACTAAATCTCTTAGATTAATAAATTCTTTAGATTTCGGTGGTTAATATTAATATTTTGAGAAAGTCCAAGGTATTTATAAACATTATCACGCCAAAGTTCGACGATATTTTCAACAGTCTCTCCCAGATATTCCGTCTTGCCTCTTTTAATATCTAGGATGGCGCACTTATCAAGACCGAAAGCCATGCTGAAGTTTTTTACAGTGGATATTAAAGAATTCAACTTTGTAACAGTGTCAGCATAGACCTTAAGGTCATACATATATAATAAATGTGATATTCTTCTCTCATTTCTCCCGAATTTGTAGCCTATATTTTCTGTAGTAAAGTCGACAGGGGATTCAAGGCTAGGCAGAATCACAGGGGAGAAAGAGAGTCTCCGTAAAAAATCCCTCTTTTGATATTGACATTCCCAAAGTTAGTTATATCTATGTTAAAATTGGTTCTCCAAGTCTTCGTCATTGTTACCAAACAATTTATAATATTGGGAGAGATTTTGTAGATTTCCAAGACTTTAATCAACTAGTCGTAGGTACAGAGTCAAATGCTTTAGAATAATCTATATATCCTACGTGCAAGTTATGTTTCTTTCTTTCAGTATGTTTCAAAATGATAGCATATATAGTAAGCTCTTGCTTACTTCCTAACGCTCCTCTGATACAACCCTTTTGTTCTGTTTCGAATAAATTATTTACTTCACAGTGATCATAGATTACACTACTTTTTTTTAAACTGAAAGTAAGTGTTTCATTCAGTTAGATGCTTAGGTATGGTTTCTGGATTGTTCAGAGCGACTGTATAGCATTGGGCAATATTTTAGTTGTTTCAACCAGAAATTATGAATTTTATCTAGTCCAGGAGCTTTCAAGTTACTTAGTTTTTTACTGCCTGTAAAATGTCTTCAGTAGTAAAGTCTTGTTCATCAATAAATTTCAACCATTCTGTATTCCTAACATAGTTTCTAGGCAAGGAGCATATAGAACCCCAACATTATTGAAAATTTGTTGGTTCTATGCTTAGTTTACTCTGACAAGTTGGTGAGTTTTTTGCTGTAGCTTTCTGAAGAATTTCTTCCTGCTGTTGTAAAATTCAGAGTTCTGTTGTTTTCTTTTATGCCCGCCATACACACAACGGTTCACCGGAGAGGTCTACCTGTGCATGTTTGCCTGCGCAGGTAGACAGGTAGAACGTGTATGGGAATAGACCTGTGCAGTTTCTTGCGTACGGTTGACTTCCGCAGGCAAACCTGCACATGTAACCTCTCTGGTAGACCGTAGCGTGTATGGCGGGCATTAGCCGCTCGTTATATCGTCGTAATCTAGCACCTTTTACTCTTGCCTTTTGCCTGACTAGATCCTTAAGATTGATTAGTTCTTGTGTAATTTATTCTGAACCATAGAGATTAATTCCTGCGGTCGCTGCTAAACGGTTGACTTTTCTACTTATTTTCTTTGAGCGGATGTTCTTTAGATATGCATCTAGGACATCTGCTTTTTCGCGGAATTCATTGATGCTTCTTTCCAGGCGTTTTTTCCAAACAGGGATTAATGACTTTTGTGGCCTCACGCGGTGGATATCCTTTCTGTCCATTTATCTCAACTATAGCAGTAGCTATAGGGCACATTTTGGTCACGTGTAGTTTCCAAGTGTTTTGTTAAAATGCTATTCATAGTTGTTATTATTGGTTTCGCTCTATTTATGTTTCTTAGGATTGGTATGGGGGGTCTCTTTGATGGTTCAGTATTTATATAATATCCAAGTAAACTATAAAATGTTTCTTCAAGCAAATTATTATTATTATTATTACAAGTATTGGTTGTTCTTGGCACCAGGTCAGGACATGTCGGTTCAATTTAGGTTCGGATTAGGTAAGGAGAACTCAGTTTATGACTTTTATATAGACTTTTGACCGGACTAGAGTTAATAAATTAATCTGAGTGTGTGGAATTGATTTGGTCTAAAAAGTTTCATCTAGACTAGCCTTTTAATAGTCTAAACTATGTGTGAACTAGACCTAGTCTTTAAGATATCATCTACACTAGATTTTTGATATTCCAGTCTGAGTGTTAAGACTAGACTGGATATTCAAGGTTTCATCTAGACTAGATTTGGTCTTCAAGGTTTCATCTAGAATCTAGACAATACTTTCAATACGCTAATTTGAATGTGTAGACCAGACCTGTGTTCAAGGTTTCATCTAGACAAGATTTAAGATATTCTTGTTTGTGTAAACTTAATAAAACCAGGGTGTAAATACAGGGTGAATATATAAATATATTTAACCTTTTCAGAGCTCTATAATACTAATGAGTCTCTTTAGGACTAAATAAAACTAATATCAAATATCTCTTTAGGACGAATAAATCTCATGTGAAATTTGTCAGTTATTTTTGTAGTCCTAAAAAGAGTCATTAGTATTATAGAGCTCCGGAAAGGTTGAATATATTTATATATTCAGGAAGTGTTCTGACTTTATTAAGTTTATATGATTATCTATAATGTAGTATGGTTTTGCCAATTCTTGTTTGTGTGTTTAGACTAGACTGGATCTTCAAGGTTTCATCTAGACTAGATTTGGTCTTCAAATTTTATCCTAAACACCTATAATAACATGTCTAATTGTTTAGACTATACGTGGTCCAGTAAACTGGCAGATAGACCACTGGCTAATAGTGAGTTGTTCTCTATACAACAAAAATTGTTATTATTATTGGCCAACTATTGACTTTGACCAACTATGGACCGCAAATAACTTTTTGGTTTTTCTTCTTTTCTCCTCCCAGAACCTCGTCATGCGTTCGCTTATTTTCTTTCTCTCCTCATCGGAAATGATCCGTTTGGGCCTCCTCATCGTTGGTTTCTCCTGAAATGCTTTTAAACTATCTACTCTCCTTCTAAACTCTCTTCTGTTATGGGCCATCTGTAATGTGATTCCAATTACTACCGCATCCCTTTCCACCTCAACTACCCATTTATATGTGGTCTTTAACCCCATGATGTAGTTGAAGATCCTTTTGGTCAGTCTTCATTCATCCATTCTTAGTAGGTGTCCGTAGAACTTCAACCTCCGCTTCCTCATTGTGTCCGTGAATTTCTCAGTGTATTTGTAAAGTTCTTTCATCCTCCAAGTTCATCAGTTTTCTGTGGTCCGAATATTTTCCGCAGAATCCTCCTTTCTTTCTTTCCGAGTTCTTGATACTCCCCCTTTTTATTTAAAACAAGACACTCCGAGGCGTACAATCCTTCAGGCTGTACTACCGATTTATAACGTCCGATTTTGGCCTTGTAGGATAATGCCCGTTTGTTGTACTTGTTCTGCGTTAGCTTGTAGGCCAGGTCTAGGTTTCTGGCTCCTCCTTTATTTGCTTCCTTATCTAGTCCGTTGGATTGGATTCATTCAACTTGAAACTAATGTCCACATACTTCAAGGCACTAACAAAGATTACGAAGACTAGGGTCTCTCCAAATTCGATGCTATGGGAGTTCCAGATCGACCATGTCGCAATAACAACCCGGAACCAGCTGAACGTCCAAGTGGAAAATGGTGCCAACATTGAATCAGACTATTGCCTCTCCGAAATTGAAGTAAAACTCCAGCCAAACAGACCGAAGCGGAGACTAAGCAAGAAGCCCATAATCCATTCTGAGACTCTGAAGCAAAACAAAGATAAATAGATTGAAAACCTGTCTGATATGGAGATATGCAGTTATACATACTAGGAATTTCAACTTCTCTGTTCTCTTTATCTCGCCATGATTGACCTCCATTTACCTCTCACTTTGGTGCTTGTACTCCATATATTCTTTTCATAGGAGATTTGAAGACCCGTTTTTACTGCGATTTCAGGAAGATACCAAAGTATCTTTGGAGCGTCTTCTCGTTTATTGGCTAAGATAGCAAGGTCATCGCCAAAAGTTAAACATTTGATTTCCAGGTTTTTTCCTTCCCTCCCAAGGCGTATTCCTCTTATTCTTTCCAAATCCAGGGTCTCTTCCTAGGTTTTCATTATCTTTTACATTACGGTATAGAAGAGCATTGGGAATAATCCATCTCCCTGTCTGAGTCCTGTCTTAATTTAAAACAGATCAGAAATTTCCCCGAAGAACTTGATTTTCGAGATGGTATTCGTCAGTGTTTGTTTGATGATTTTGCTTGTTTTTGTGTCAGTTCCAAACGCTTTCAAGATACTAAATAATGATTGTCTGTCAATTGAGTCGTATGCCTTTTTAAAGTGGACAAAGAAGACCGAGTGTTCTGGCTCCTTAGAGCTTGTTCACAGACTGCTTTGTATTAAATTGACTAAATATCTGTTCGGCGCATGATCTTCCTTTTCGGAAACCGCTGGAAACCTTATTCTCCAACGAGGTGATCAGCCTGTTCTTACACTCTGCTCTACAGAACTTTAGATAGTATCTTATAAGTAATTGGAAGTGGGGAGATCCCCCTGTAATTATTTGGGTCCGTTCGATTACCTTTCTTATGAAGTGGATCGTGGTCGCAGTGGTGTAGTGGTGAACGCATCCGCTCACTATACCTGAGATCCCGGGTTCAATCCCCAGACAAACCGTGATATTTTTCACGGGACTATGCTGTGGCCATCTCGTGGAAAGCAATGGAAAACTACCACGAGTAATTCTGCCTGGTAAAACCTCTCAAATAGTGCTGTTCGGAACTGGCGATAAACTGAAGGTCCCACATATTAGTGTGACGATGCGTTCCACAAGTATGCGCGAGAGGTCGCCCACACTAGAAGATAGTAATGGCACCTTAAGAAGAAGATGAAGTGGATGAAGAAGATCAGTCCTGTTTTCCATATTTCTTCTATAAGGTGATATATTGTTTTTGCAGCAACCTCTCCTCCGATCTTTCATATTTCTGCCATAATGCCATCTTCCTCTGTTGCTTTGTTATCTTTAAGCTCTTTGATTATCAGTTTTATCTCATCTAGACTTGGTGAATCTGTGTTCTCGTGGATTTGGTCCTTGCCGTCCTAACATCTTTGTTCTTCGCGGTTTAGCAGCACTTTAAAATAGTTCACCAAGAGCTTGCAGTTTCTGTTTGTTATTAGTAACTATGCTTCCATCTATGCGCTTAAATCAAAGAGTTGGTGGTTGATACCCTTGTATCTTCTTTTTGAAGGTTCGATAAAACTCCCTAGTGTTATTCCTTATAAATTGTTCTTCCAGTTTTTCCACCCTAGATGTGTCATACCTTCTCTTTTGGGCTCTTATCACCTTGGCAGCTTCTTTCCTTTCATTGCTGAAGTCTTCCCATTCTCATCGGTTTTATTGGAATAGCGCCACTTTCATGAATTCAACCTCCTTTCAAGTGGTTCATCACACTTTTTTATTCCACCACCTGTGCTTCCCTTTTCTTGATGGGTTTCCCAAACCTTCAATGATTTGTTCAAGGATTCTCTGATCTCGCCCCAACTGTTCATCTTCATATCAGACGGGTTTTCAAGGTATTTATCTTTGTTTTGCTTCAGAGAATGGATTCTGGGCTTCTTGTTTATTCACCGCTTGGGTCTGTTTGGCTGGAATTTTACTTTAATTTCGGAGTCTGATTCAATGTTGGCACCTTTTTTCACTTGGACGTTTGGGATCTGGTTCCGGGTTGTTATTGCGACATGTTCGATCTGGAACTCCTCTATAATTTAAGATCCCCTAATCCCCTATAGATCCCCTAATCCCCTAGCGTCGAGTTTGGAGAGACCCAAATCTTCGTTTTCTTTGGTAGTGCCTTGAAGTATGTGGACATTAGTTTCAAGTTGAATTGTCTACAAAATCCGATAGCTAGTTCGCCATTCCTTTTTGTTATTCTATGTGCTGGATCATCATCATCACCTTCCTATCATTAATCCCGTTTTATTGCAGGGTCTGCTTTTTTGCACTTTTTCTTCCATTCTTCTTTCTTCTTCTTCTTCTTCTGGTCATACAACAGGAAACTGGAGATACAACAGAAATTGTTTTACCGACCGGTTTGTTGCAGAGCCTGCCATCGAACCATTCCTCCTTTCTCATCCCGGACTTGGGACCGGGCAATGGCGGAGTCTTCTATGTGCTGGATAGTTCCCCACAAATGCTTTTTATTTTATTTGTCTGTCCACTTGAGCATTGATGTCTCCGAGCAAGTGGAGGAACTTTCAAAGTTGCATCCTCAAGAGTTTCCCAGAAGCCATCCACTTTTTTGTCGTGTTATCTTCATTTATCGGGCCATGTGCATTGATATGGGTATAAGCTTTTTTTCCGGATCGAATGGAGAGGAAAGAGATCCTCTCTGATGGGGAGGTGAAATTGATGATGGATTCAATTATGGTGCTTTTGACTACAAACCCTGTCCCTAGGATCGTTACGTTGGCATTATTTTTTATCGCAGGTTTTCCTTTGTATATTCTGAACCCTTCTGAATCAAATGGGTTCTCGTTCAAATATCTTGTCTCTTGTAGTGTCAGTATTTTAGGCTAATCATTCTCATCATTTTTTTAGGATTTATATTTTAGGCTGTGGGAGGAGGCCAAGGTCCGTCCTGGGCTGTAACGTCATGGTTTTTTTTTTTTTGTAGTGTCAGTATAGAGATGTGTCAGTATAGTGTCATATCAGTCAGTATAGTGTCATATAGTGTACATATCAGTGTCAGTATAGTGTCAGTATAGAGATGCTTAAATCTTCCGACCTTTGTTAGTGTATTGATGTTTAGCGTCCCAAACAGATGTTTTGGCTTGGATCGTACCTTCCGCGTTGAGGTCCTGGGAAGATCCGACTCTTCCTTCTATGATGTTCCAGACTATCCAGAATCCAAAGGGCCTCCTGGAGTAGTTTCTACCAAAACTACTCTGTCTGTATTATTATAATTCTTTTTCTATGACACAATTAATAAAAAAACAAACAATTGGGTTGGCCTCTCTTAGCGAATGCTGGCCTATCTTAGCAGGAAATATTGCCTCTCCTGCATTTATTTTAAATGCAGGAGCCACACCGTACTATTAATTATATTTATGTTTGCTATTATTCAATTTTTGAATTAAAGAATATATAATACAAAGGATATATTCCTTAATTATTTTCTTGTAATTGATTTGTTCGTTTAAATATTGTAAGCCCATTGAATAAGATGCAGTGTAAATGGGGGTGGATGCGCCGGGAACGTTAAGTAAAAATGTAATTCTGTAGACTTCGATATAAATTGAATTGACACAATGTACAGCTTAATAAATAATTTGGGCCGCAATACCAACGTGCTTTCAGGTGTAAGACTACAGACAACTGAAAACTTCTTCGTATCGATTCACGAGTAAATAGCAACCCTCACTCTGTAACACAATGGACGAACTTGATATAACTTACGATATTAGAATTGATCCCTTCATACCTTCGCCATTGGATACGGTTTAAATATTTAATTTCTTTTAAAATTTTTTGTTTGGGGGAATACGGAAGAATGGTTTAGTGCGTAATATGGTGCAAACCGCAAAAAAGGAGGTTGCATTAGAATGTTAATTAATTTAATTAATGAACAGAAGCTTTTTACGAGCTGTGGTTTTAACGCTTTGATTTTGCAAGGCATAAAGATTTTCTCAACAATAGTTAGGCTGTTCTGTTTAATTAGATATTGTGTATCTTGAAACCTATCGTACTTAAATAAATGCACATGTCAATGTAGGTTTCCGAAATATTTAATAAAAGTAAATATGCAATTATATTTTAGATAAAATAACGTCAAAATTTATCCAATGAATAATGAAATATTTTCACATGAAATTACTATAAATTAGTTACATGATTAATACTTTCTTAACCTTTTGGGTACATTTGACTGCTGAGGCTCGTCATGCATATGTTTCACTAGGCGTGCGTTCTATAAATAAATATGTACTGAGAGGGTTAAGCATATTT
The DNA here is from genome assembly GCA_944588485.1 of Phosphuga atrata. Lineage (NCBI taxonomy): Eukaryota > Metazoa > Arthropoda > Insecta > Coleoptera > Silphidae > Phosphuga > Phosphuga atrata. The sequence goes on from OX155898.1 coordinate 67,351,886, forward strand.
AACAATATAATAACACTCTCTTAAGCAAATTTATTCATTATCATTATATTACTTTCTTAAGCATATTTAATAATATAATATTTATTTTGTATAAATTTTTCTTTGTATATTAATAAAACTTGTTCTTTTAAATGATTGCAATAATTTTGTTCTATTTTAAAAAATAAAATGTGGGTGTGTAGTCGTATATGTCAGTATCAATAAGATGTTCAAAAGTTTTACGATCGGGCAATTTTACGAGATAACGTTTCTCTTCGGTCGCGTTACGCGTGATCTAATTTAAAAAATATTTTAATAATAATTTCTCTTTATTGAATATTGGCGAAACCATATTAATTATAGATACTATCATATAATTGTATATTATGTAACAAGAGTTGTAAGAAGCATATTACGTACGAGCGGAACACTTCCGCACGACCCGCGTAGCGGCGAGTGCGTAATTCCGCGGGTGTATAATTGTCCTACAACTCGAGTTTTGTACTATACTTTATCTACGACCACACTAATTTGTTTCTGCTTAATAAAAAAAAAGTTTCATGTAACAAATTTATTTCTTATTAGTTACATTATTTAACATTATAATAAAGAAACAGTTGTATTTTCATATATAACTGTTACTCGACATTATTTTAAATTTATAACTTGATAGAAATGAAAAGAAATACATTTTAATTTTTACATATTACATACCTTATTATTTAGTACTTAATTGGGTTAAACTGGAATAAGACGGCTCATAGATATAGCATATAGAAATTGACATTGCGTGCATTGGGTTGCCAATGTACGCAATGTCAATTTCCGTTAGTTTGAATTGTGGCACGGGAGGCGCTGAACGTATGAGCACGTAGTAGCAGCTCTCAACCAATCAACGATTCGTAAACCAAACGCAGGTGTGTGTTATTAATCATAATTTATCAGTAATCGCGGACTGTTCCATACGTGTGTATTATGATGTATTTACATAGTCCACGAACTGTACAATAATTGTCATTTATAATAGTGGTCGTAGATAAACTTGTTAAAGGCGTTCAACCTGTTTTAACCTCTATAATATTATAGAGCTTCGAACAGGTTGGATATATTTATATATTCTAGCTACATTTCGTTTTATGTCAAGTTTATATAATTTCTCTTTTTTCGTTTATTTCGGAAAATGTTTTGGCAAATATTGCATTAAATGAGATAATTTACATCAAATTATTTACATAATTGGGACACCAGATGGTATTAAACTTTATTACATTTTTTTATAACAATCAACATAATACTGGATTAAAAAAATATAATTAGTTCCTTGTTCTCTCATTGCCTCCGACAATCTCTTTTTGTTGAGCTGTCCTAGGGCGGTATATCTTTTCTTTAGTTTTTGCTTCCTTGCAGCTTATCCACCGTGATAATACGATCTGCTATCTCGTGGCAATTTGACTGATAGCAGTTTCTTTTGAAAATTAGTCAAATGAGACATTTTGTATCTACAGCACGTATTATAAACGTAATTGCGTCTCTTTAGATGGTTTTAAAGTTTATTCTTAATTAATTTCTTATAACCATCGAAATAATATTGGAATTAAAAAATCTATTCAGTTCTTTCATTGCTCCACACAATCGCTTTTTGTTGAGCGGCCTTAAGGCGCTATTTCTCTTCTACGGTCTTTACTTCTTTGCAACTTTTCCATTGCGATGATACGATCTGCTATTTGTAAGCAATTCGACTGATAGTAATGTATATTAGCAATAAGTATAGTTTATAGATATTGCAATAAGCAGACTGCCAATTTGAACTCTATAAAACTACCAATTTTGTTGTCAATAATTTGGCAGTGATACAATTAGCAGGGAGAAACGATCTACCCGAAATGATTTACTTTGAGCTTATTGTGTGGGGGTCGTTTGGCTGCAAAGCCTTTCTGCTCTGATGGCACTTGATCTATTGTGCTTTACATGCTTTTATTATTTAGACGTCTTTAATATTATTTAGAATTCTTTAAGAAACCTCCTCCTCCATTTCGCGGGCGATATAGTCTGAATTTCGAAACACCCGATCGAGTTGGAAGAGATGCTGCAACAGCTTAATGAAGCAACCAACGAGCTTGAGTTAAAAACGAACATTGGCAAAACAAAGATCATGAGAGATTCCCCACATTGTTCCCTACATTTTTCCCCATATTCCCCCATAAGGTAACCACCGAAGGCTTGAACCACTACACCTACCTCGGCCTTGTGATGGAATGGAATGTTGGGAATGGAAAACCAAACAGGTAAAGTAACCAGACGGATTGGTCTTACATGGTCTGCTTTTGGCAAGCTAAAGTACATCCTAGGAAACAAAGATATACCAATCAATCTAAAAAGCAAAGTTTACGACTCCTGCATATTACCATATTACCAGTAGCTATATACGGTTTAGAAACTATTAGCTTGGCCAAGAAGAGTTCCTATCGACTAAGGATAACGCAAAGGACCATGGAGCGATCAATTATTGGGATCTCACTAAGACACAACGTCAGGAATGAGATTTTCAGAGGAAGACCAGGAGTATCCGACGTTATTGAACGCATAGCGCATCAATTATTGGGATCTCACTAAGAAAAAAAGTCACGAATGAGATTTTCAGAGGAAGAACAGTAGTATCCGACGTTGTTGAACGCATAGCGCATCAATTATTGGGATCTCACTAAGAAAAAAAGTCACGAATGAGATTTTCAGAGGAAGAACAGTAGTATCCGACGTTATTGAACGCTTAGCGCATCAATTATTGGGATCTCACTAAGAAACAAAGTTAGGAATTAGATTATTAGAGGAAGAACAGGAGTATTCGACGTTATTGAACGCATAGCGCATCAATTATTAGGATCTCACTAAGAAACAAAGTCAGGAATGAGATTTTCAGAGGAAGACCAGGAGTATCAGACGTTATTGAACGCATAGCGCAGTTAAAATGGCGTTGGGTCGAACATGTCGCAAGACTAAGCAACAACTAGAGAAACGACAAGGAGCAGAGGTCGTCCAGAAAGAATTTGATTCGACATTAAATCGACCAATGTAAAGATTGGCATCGCGAAGCCCAAAATTGCTAGATGTGGAAGACATACGAAGAGGCTTATGACCAGGAGTGGACGCTAGAAAGCTGAAGAAGAAGAAGAAGAAGAATTGACAGTATTGTGGGACGATGTAGTACTTTTCCTACCGTTGGTCACAACTAATAAAATATAATTGTCATGCTGAACACTTTGTGGTAGTCATCAAATCTATAATCAAAGCTGCATTTTGGTGCTTCTGTTTTTTCATATCTGTGGATTAGATTTTAGCATTAACGAATATTCTAAGGGCCTTGGATTCAATCCTGAACGTCCAACGTTTCGAATCAGAACTAAAATGTACACTTTGTTGTAGTCATCTAATCTATAATCAAAGCTGCATTTTGCTTCTTCTATTAAGTTTTTTGATGTCTGTGGATTAGAATTTAGGATTAACGAATAATCTAAGTGTCTTGGGTTCAATACTGAACGTCCAAAATTTAGAATTAGAACTAAAATGTACACTTTGTGTAGGCATCAAATCTATAATCAAAGCTGGATTTTGCTTCTTCTGTTAAGTTTTTTGATGTCTGTGGATTAGAATTTAGGATTAACGAATAATCTAAGTGTCTTGGGTGCAATACTGAACGTCCAAAGTTTAGAATTAGAACTAAAATGTACACTTTGTGGTAGTCATCAAATCTATAATCAAAGCTGCATTTTGCTTCTTCTGTTAAGTTTTTTGATGTATGTGGATTAGATTTTTGCATTAGCGAATAATCTAAGTTTCTTGGGTTCAATACTGAACGTCCAACGTTTAGAATTAAAACTAAAATGTACACTTTGTGGGAGTCATCAAATCTATAATCAAAGCTGCATTTTGGTTCTCCTGTTAAGATTTTTGTTGCCTGTGAATTAGGTTTTAGCATTAACTAATAATCTAAAGTAGGCCCTAGACAATCAAGCAGCTTAATCAAACGGTTAATCCAATTGATTGATTTAACCCTCATAATACTACTCGGAGAGTACTACTAGAGAATACTACTTGAGTTTTCTACTCGGAAGGTTACGCTTCAAATAATGGCTTACAACACGGATTTCGCCTTCTTAACATTGACGATGATTGGTGTTTGGATGATTGGAGGAGAACAATCAAAAGCTTGAATCATTCAAACTTTCAATCACCGTCTAGGTTTGGCTCAAGCGTCAATTAGGTTCCTTGACAGTCAATAAAGCTTGATTGAAGCTTTTGATCAAAATGATTGACCATCTACGGCCTCCTAAAGGCTCTTAGGTTCAATCCTGAAAGTTCAAAGATCAGATTACGTCGTTTGTATCATAATTAAAATGTAGATTTAGTGAACAAGGTTGTAGTCCCAGCTTAGAAACCTATTCAAGATGTAGACAGCTCGATATTCGATAAAATTCATAGGCCGTCTATATTAATTAAACGTGTAAGTAGACGTCAAAGCCGTATTGAGAAGACTGAAGTCGATCGTACTGTTATTTGAATTTTTAATATCGACTTATTTCCTCTTGTACACAATGTATTATATAGCCTTCTACAGAATGTGTTAGACCAGTGGTGTGCAAGCTATATTACAGACAGTAGATTTTTCTAGAAGCCATTTTACTATTTTACTGGTACATGACCATTTCCGGTATCTAGATATGTTACTATTCTGCCAGTAAGACTTTTTGTTTAAGAATTTTGGACTCTCGGTTTGCTCACCACTGTATTAGACTACTACTTACTCGCTCATTTTGAAATATCATGATTTAATCTAGTCTAATCTTATTTAATCTAATCCAGTACACCCTCGACTATTCTAGTCTAGTCAAATTTTGTCTTTAGTCTATATAGATCTTCCCTAACATAGATTAGCCTTACCTTGCCTAGGCATCATCGTCCAGAAGATGGTATAGGGTGTATTGTCTAATTATTCCTTGCTTAGTGTAGTCTTATCTAGTCTACCTTTGGATATTCTTGTATAGACCAGACTTATCTAGTCTAGATTTGTCCAGTCTAATCTATCTATTCAAATATTAACTTGTCTAGCCTAGTTTTGTCTAGAATCTTATCTTGTTTACTCTAGTCGTGCCTAGTTTAACATTGCCTAAATTATTATTAATGTAATTTAATACATTCATGAGTAGTTATATATTATATATATATAACTTTGGGTATTCTTGTGCAGTGTAGAGAGCTAGCCTAGACTTATCCCTTCTAAACTATCTATTCTAATATTAACCTGTCTAGTGTAGTTTTTTTTAATCCAATCTTGTCTACTCCAGTCTTGTCTAGTTTGGCATTGCCTAGTCTAGGTAATTTATAGTTCTATGTGAGATAAATGCATTATATTCATTTAGTTTGCTTTTTATCAATAATGACATTAGAATGAATTAAGTAATATTATTGTATATTTTGTAACTAGGGCGATAGGTTGTCAATATTACGCGAGAGCGAAAATGTTCGCACGAACGAAGTGAGTTCGCGCATTCGCCCGAGAGGGAAATTGACAATTTTGCCCTAGTTACAAATACAAATATTTTTTATTACTTGGGCGAGGGGATGTATCTTACTTATGTTTTTACTTAAGTTTTGGGATCCAGGTGCCATCCAAAAAAAAAAAAAAAAATAGAATCAAAAATGAAAAAATTCAGAAGACACTTCACGTGACTAACGTGACATCTTTTAATACCGAGGTCTTGATTGTATTCATTTTATTTTTATTTATTTGTTTATTCTAATGTAACCTAGCGATATTGAATATTTGCGTGCGTTAACCGGGTTATGTGGTAATACAACTAATGAGTGACATTTATCGCACTGAAAAACGTGCACCAAGATAGTACTATTGTGCATGAGTGATAAAAAGTATTATTAAGAAATACTAATCAAAAAGGATTTAGTTAATATGGATAGTTCAGCTTGCTTTATTTCTAAATTATTAGAAATCGGATAAAAATATTTAAGAGCCGTTTTGTAGTTTATGGTTTACACATTTTATATTTTCATGAAAGAGAATTGTTTCAAAAAAGATTAGATTTTGGAGGTGAAATCAAAATTTCATATTTGATTTTTCAAAATTCTCGTTTAGTGATAAAACCCATTCTGCAGACATGCCTTTATATTTTATATTGATAATTTGGTGCGTAATTGAATGTGTAATATATACCACAATGAACTGTAACTATAACATTGTGTATTAAAAACTATAATATTGTTAATATAAATGATAACTTTGTTAACAAACAATAACCATTTTGATCAACATTCCTTTTATATTCTTATTTTAAAATATTTCATTTAAAATCATAAATATTAAGAATCTTGAAATGCAAAGGCATTATATATTATATTTATATATTATATAAAATATTTTCTTCCGCCTTTTTCTCTCATTTCCAGCTGAAAGTGACTGCGCAAGTTTTAATGCAAGCACATAATATACAGCCGAACAGGGGCCTTAACGATGTTCGCAGGCAGTGTAGTGACTGCCAGCCCCTTGAAATTCATAAAGCCTTCGTTAGGCAGGTCCTGGAGTTAAACAGAATAGCGCAGCGAGTAAACCGCCAAATTTATGGTCACTTCCTATCATAATAAAGCTAGGTCTAAGGTTCTTTAGGCTAAATTTCGCGCCGAGATAAAATCACACCGTGAAGTTAATCTTTACGAGGGCATTAACTTATCCGTTATAAAAGAATATGTTTATGAATCTCCATAATATCCTAAAAAGCAAATTCGCAGATTTTATTTTAAAACGCGATATTTTAACTAAAATTTCGTTCTTGTGTCAGGCGTGATAAAACATTGCGTTTATACATTTCGTGCGAAAGTTTGGCTGAAACTGTGAAACTTATCATTAGATTGGGCAATGCGTGTTTGTTCAATAATACTTTTTATGTGGAACTTATGTGAATATATCACCGAATGTAGCTTTAAGGGCAATTCTCATATACGCGACACTTAGTTACGCGACGTCACGAGACATTGCCCGTCAAGTAATGATTACATTGTTTTAAATGTCCACGTTCTCACTATGGCTACGCGAATGCTACGTGACGTGCCCATTTAAAACAATGTAATCATTATTTGACAGGCAAACTACCTTTACACCTTCGGGTAATAAAGGTTTTTACTGATTAAAAAAAAATTGACAGGCAATGTCGTACGACGTTGCGTAGCTGAGTGTCGCGCATATGGGAATCGACCTTTAAATGATAAAGAATGAAATTCGTAGGAAAGATTACATTTTATATTCATACAGAATGAATTATGTTTTAAAAAAGCGCCAGAAAAAGCGGTTTCAAACCTGTTTTCCAAACAAACAGTTCATATAGACAATACTAGATAGACAAAAATAGGCAGACGAGATTAAAGAGAAAAGGCTAGACAGACAAGACTACACAGACAGACAAGGGACAAGATTAGACAGAGAAGGGTAGATAGATAAGATTAGACAAACAAGAGTAGATAAACCAAACTGGACAGACTACACAGGCAAGATTAGGCAGAGCATGATGAATGAATTGTTGATGAATGGCAGTTTCCCCAAGGTGTGGAGAGAGGCTGGTGGTGATTGAAAAAGAGCGAGAGGAAGGAGAGCCAAGAATACAGGCCAATCTGCCTACTGAATGGGATAGCGAAGATGTTTGAGAGTATAATCGGAGCTAGGATAAATAATCTCGAGAGGACAGGGGGTCTTGCAGAAGAACAGTATGGGTTTGCGGAACAGAGGTGGCCGCACTACGGTCAATACAGTGATGCGTGTGATAGAAAGATCAAGCTTAGTCAATACGGGTGCATCGCGTACCCGTAGCTACTGCGTGCTTGTAACCGTGGACGTGAAAAATTCTTTCAATTCGGTCCCATGGGGCGGAATCATGGAGGCTTTAGAACTGAAGGGTGTAGCTCCCTAACTTCTATAGATGGTGGACAGCTACTTGATTGATAGGGAGACAGTGACTGTGATAAAAGATAAAATCTTCAAAATGAGTGCGGGTGTTCCGCGGGGTTCGGTTCTTGGGCCGATACTGTGGAACATATGTTATGATGACGTTTTGAGATCGAGACTGTCAGTCTCATTGTTACACTCGTCGGGTACGCAGATGTCTAAGCGGTTGTCGCTGTCGCAAGAACGGAAGAGAGGCTGAAAGCGATAATGAATGAGGCAATTAGTGGGATTAGTGGGAAAAAACTCAGGCTCCATACAAAACGGATTCGGTCCTGCAAATTGGGAGAAGAAGGCTGCGTGATCTGACCGTGCGAATGGGGACAGTTGAGTGGCTCGAGAATCTGTAAGATATCTCGATTTAGAGCTTCAGCGAAATCTCAGGGTATCCGAACAGGTCAACCGGGTGGTGAGCTACAGTGTATGTGAGACGTCTTGGACGGAAAATTACGCTTCAAACAATGGCTTCCAACACGGATTTGGCCTTTCTAACATTGACGTTGATTGGCGTTAAAGGAGGAAAACCAAATGCTTGAGTCATTCAATCTTTCCATCACAAATTACGCGTCAACCAGGTTCCTGGACAATGAATAATGCTTGATTGATACTTTTGAGTAAAATGATTGACCATCTAGGACCTCCTAAAGGTTCAATACTGAACGTTCAAAGACGGATTACGTCGTTCCTATCAGAATTAGCATGTAGATTTAGTGCACAAGGTTGACGGAACAATGAACTTGGACGGCTGTTGCTCAACATGTGTGGGCCTTTGGCTTCCAAGAGGAGGGTTATGAATGCGGTTCACTCCATCCTCCTGTATGAGGTGCTGGCATGGATAAATGCGTTCAGGATTGAATGTTACAGAACGAGACTGATGAGAGTCAAATGTATAGGGGAACCACTGCTGCGTTTGCGTAGCGCATACAGGACTGTTTCTGACGAGGCGTCGCGACGCCGTGGCGAGTTCTCCCCGTTAGACCTTCTAAATCATGAAAGGGTGAGAGTTTGGGAAGGTAATGACCATAGAAGTGAAAGGGAAAAAATATTGCTTGTATGGTAAGAGCTATGGGAGGGGTCGGAAAAGGGAGCCTGGACCAAGCAACTGGTTGCGATTATCGATGAATGGCTCAATCTTGGTCACGGGGAGGTGAATTTTCACCTCACCCAGGCGCTTACGAACCATGGATGCTTTGGGTCTTACCTGGTGCGCATCGGGAAACTGTTTGAGGCGCACTGTAGGTATTGTGGAGCGACTGAGGACACAGCGAAGCATACCATCTTTGAGTGTTCGAGATGGGTGAGAATGAGGAGCGCAGCAGAATGCAACGTTGGAGAGAAGGTAAATAAGGAGAGTATGGCGAGGAGCATGCTCTGCAGTGAGTATGGATGGGGCGTGCTGACTGGTATGATGGATATATAAGATGGATATAAAAGAAAAATGGAGAAAGGAGAAGGATGAAAGGGATGAGCGTGAGGTGGGACGAGACGTTACTACGCGCGAGCCATGCATGCCAACGCCGGGGCCTCATTAGTGCGAAGGGGGCGCACAATTTATTGTAAATTCTGGGGGGGGGGTATATTTATTTATCGGATGGCAATCTACAAATTCACTTAAAAACATAGATAATGTATGTACACATGTGTGTATAAAACTATCACTTCTACACATTGACTAGCAGTCAAGATTTATTATACGAATATATTTAAAATATAGGCTATGGGTTATGAAACGATATCTAGTGAGTTCAGCTGATTCATGGCAGCAGGAGTGGCATTCAGCATCTCTTTTGATTCTTCTTCAAATCTTCTTATTGGACACATGTGGGCTATATGAGCTACAGTTTGATACGACGCTCACTCAAACTTACTTACCCTTCGCCAAGGTATTCCACAAGGTTCACCATTATCACCCATACTTTACAACACTGTCCAAGAGTCCCCACTTGTACAACATGGACTTGCATCTGGCGTGGCCAGTTTTGATGCGGTTAATGCTACAGCATGATTTCATTCGCATTCTTGGAAGACGAATGGTAGGATCCTCATGGTAATTATGTTTAAAATCATGATTGGATGTCCATTTGGTTTTCCTGATAGCTGAAGCTTCTCTGATATGAAGTAGTGCGTGATGGGTTAGTAATTCATCTTGCCAGATGCGTTTTCGGGACTTAAGACGGCGGCCTGGAACATTATCCAATATCATGTGGATTGGAAGATTTCTACGGTGTTTAGGGTCGTGTAATTTGTCCCATTCTCGAACAGTAGTTTGTTGTCTCCTCAGGTCTGGTGGTGCTAAATTTCTTAGTGTGCGGAGCCAAGGTACTGGAGTATACTTTAGAGTTCCTGATATGATTCTCATGGTATCATTGAGGTACACGTCGGCTTTGTTGGTGTGAGGACTCTTGTACCACACTGGTGCACAGTATTCTGCCGTTGAAAGAACAAGTAATTGAGCTGCCGTTCGTAGTGTTTCTGCTTTTGCTCCTCAAGTAGTCCCAGCCAGTTTTCTAATATTCTAACTCTAATATAAAAATATAGGCTATGGGTTATAAAACGATATCTAGTGAGGTCAACTAATTCATGACAGCAGAAGTGGCATTCAGTATCTCTTTCGATTCTCCTTCAAATATTCTTATTGGACACTCGTGGGCTATATGAGCTACAGTTTGATACGACGCTCACTCTAACTTACTTACCATTCGCCAAGGTATTCCACAAGGTTCACCATTATCACCCATACTTTACAACACTTTCTGCCACGACATTTTTAATACAGACCTCAACTTTCCCAATCTTATAAACCATCCCTACATTCTCCAATACGCCGACGACGCAGCCATCGCATGCACAATCTCTTCCCAAAGCAATTAAAAAATTACAAATACTTACTAATCAAACAATTGATTGGTTCAACAAATGGAGATTAGGCCCAAACCCTTCCAAATGTCAGCTTCTTCTACCCTTTCACCGAATTTCTAATAACTCTCCTCATAAAGGTTGGCCTTACCACAGTTAACCCAACACCTACTATTAAATATTTGGGCATCACATTCGATGGAGCAACAAAATTTAACATTCACATAAAACAACGCAAATGTGAAATCATAAAAAGAGCCAAACACTTTCGGTCCCTGACTTTCCGTGATCAGGGGATTTCCGTGGTGAAGACAGCGACCACTATTTACAAAACTATTTGCAGACCGATCTTGGACTATGGACACATTTTTTGGACACAAACAGGACGACTCGACATACATTAGAAATTGCCGAAAGAACCGCACACAATCCATCTAACGAACTGCTATACGTCAGAACCAAAGTAACACCAATCCTTAAAAGACATGACAAGCTGCGACAAAAATTTAAAGACCGAGGTAAAAACAGAGACATCACGGAACAAGTATGGAAAAAGAGGAACAACAGAACATCTTCAAAAAAACATTCATCGTTAACTCTTGTGGAAGCTGTTTACGATTAACCCTTAACCACCTGCCATACGTCTCAGGTTAGAAAATTACTGCTACTTTGGGTCTAAGAGACGTATGTCAGTTGGTTAGGTGTTAATATGTTAGATTTATCTTTTTTGTGCTTATATTTTCGTTAGCGTTTGCTAACGTTTGCTAATATTTATGTTTGTTATAATTTTTTTTTCCAACAACTGATGTTGTAATAATAATAATCCTTTATTGGCGTATATATGTTGTAATTACTAGGGCCGAAAGACTTAGGGTCGATAGCCTTTTATACAAATTGTATAATAAAGATATTATTATTAATATATATGAGTTTTAATAATTCTAACTCTAATATAAGTTTATATTGTTCCTGGTTTTTAGGTTTCGTCCAGTTATCTCTTTTAAATGTCGTTCATATGGAGGGGGGTGGGGGGTGTGGGTGGTTGTTGTATATAATACGGCGAATAATGGCGCGTTATAGTGTGGATGATTGTTTTGGAAATGAAAGAGGGAGGAACGTGAACGTGATGAAGTTATGCCAAATTTTGGATTCCATCACTTTTTATCTGGTTTTGACTTGGGAGGTCTAAATCGGGAGGTTTTTTTAGTGGGCCGCCCCTTTAGAGGGCAGCGCCACATTACTACCCGGCACGGGTCGGGTGGTGTCTGTTTGCATATTTACACCTCCAGCACGTGCAGAAAAAAGAGAAGATTAGACAGACAAGACTAGACAGACAGGTCTAAACTTTGGTGTAAATTAGATAATGAGAATCTACGGGCTTTTACAAACAAAAATTTAAATCGGAAGTCAGTAATAAGGATAACTTATAGTTTCGAACGCTTCGGCAACAAATGTTTATTTGATTTGTTACAAGAAATGTTTAATACAGTCAGTAAAGGTTTGTTTTTTGATTATTATTTTAATTAAAATTAGTAATATTTGCGAATTATTAAATTTGGTACTATTAGCAAAAGATAATGCAAGAATTTCGATTCAGGGAACATTTTGCAGTGTTTTTCCCACATGACTGGCTTTCTGGCATGCAATTATCCGCGATATACGATAACCTATTAGTTTCGTTCATAATTTATTAAACTCCCTCCTTCCAAGTTAACACAAAAAGCATGATATCTACCAAAGCTGAAAATTAATTAGGATTTAATTTGCTTGTTAAATGTTGGTCTGCAAACTTTTGTTTGTTGAATAAGGGGTAATAATCAACGGAGCGTATTTTATGACGTGTTTGATGTTTGATTAAGTTTAAATTTTATTCAAATAATATTTACAGTTGTCACATTTTCTATAATTCGATTAATTCGTACCGTGTTATATGGAAACCGTGTTATTAAAAAAAAACTAGAACCACATACAAACTGCGTTACAAAGTTACAAACCGCGTTATAAAAAAACTAGAAATTAGTACGAAATACAATAATTTCTATCGCGTTTTATAGACACCATGTAAGGTTTAATCAATGTTTTAATTCTTAGATTATATTTTATATAATGATAATAATAAGAAAATCAAAATCAAAAATATTTATTTCATTATGTAAGCATTACATATACGGACCATTACATTTTGTTGAACATAACAGTACTATTAGTAAGCTAAATGAAATATGTCAAATCATCTTTTGAAGGACTTTACTCCTCTGTAATTCTCCAATAGTGTGGATGGCTTGATGTTAATAAATAAAAGCTGATTCTCTTTCTTAAAAACATTGGTTTTCTTAATTAATTTAAAATAATTTGGTAGTGCATTATATAATTTAATATTGATGATAGGTGGTGTTTTTTCCGACATGACTAGTTTGTGAAAAGGTGGAATGTAATTAAGGTTTCTATTACGTGTATGCTTTGTGTTGTTCGACTTATGTATATCGAAGAGTTTCTTATTTTTAAATAGAAACAATAATGATTCGAACACGTATGTACCGATCGTTGTAAGGATATTTGCTACTTTAAATTTACCCCTGCATGTTTCGCTATATTTTCAGTCATAAATAACACGTAAACCTGCTTTTTGGATTTTGATAACGTCCTTTATGAATGTTCCGCTGCCCCAGAGCATTATGCCGAAGCGTAAATGGATATGCATAGTCGCATAGTATATGATATTGAGTGAGTCTATATTAAGATATCGTTTTAAAATCCTTAGTACATATACAGTAGGGTGGAGCGAAATATTTTTTTTGGGTTGTTAGTGATTTAATAGCGAAAAATCGGTGCCTTTTAGACTCAAATTAATCCATGCAAAATATTATTTCATTTGATTTATAGTAATAGCCTCCGCAACGTCATTGAATTTTTGAAAAAAAAGACATCAACTAAAGTTGCATTGGAAACTGCAAAAGAGCCCACATTTTCAGAAATAGCAGATATAGTGACATCCAGAATTGAAAATATTTGGCAAACCGCATCTATTCCGATAGTAACACGAACAAGGGTCGTACAAATGTTAAAAGCATACCATTTAAAATGCAAAAACTTACTCTGTGTCTAAAAAGTCTATGTCTGAAAAAGTGTCTGTGAAAAGGCGCCTATCAAAAGTTTTCGACAAAGTAGTATGGTACTTTTTGGTATTGCAGAATGCAAGTGTAAAGATTTCCTTCAATGTATCTGTCGCAAGGATAAAAAGGTTCCCAAATAAGAAAATAGTTTTTTAATTGATCACAGAAGAAGTTACGAAGAAGTTGCAAAAGACTCTAAAGAGAAAACAGGAACGAGAAAACTGCCCAACTGCATATAATACTTCGTTATCTCTTATAGAAGTTAGTACTTCTCCGGTATCATCAGCGTCTGAAAGTCGTAGTAGTTCGGGTAATTCCACTTACACCAGCATTCCAAAAAAAAGTATGCGTCAATTTTCCTCCGTTATCGAAGACCTGCGACAGGTATGGAGTATCAGATAGAGCAGCAGCAGCGATTGCGTCGTCTATTTTATTCGACATTAAGTCTGATATCGAGGTACAGACATAAAATACGAAAAGAGAGAACTAAACCTAGACAAAAGTTAATGAAGGCGATCGCAATCCCAAAAGAGTCTGCTTTATATTTTAATGGGAGAAAAGACAAAACGTTGAAGATTATTAAAAAAGGTGGTAAATGATACAGGACTATGACAGTTGAGGAGCACATTTCACTAGTTCAAGAGCGAGTATCTATTTCTATGGGGGTACGTAGTACTTAACGTTGGTGCTGCTAGAAGAATAAAAACTGCGATGATAAGGTTTCTATCACATGAAGGAATTCCCCAACATCAACTTATGGCAATCGGTTGTGATGGTACAAATGTAAATACTGGCAGGTATGGGGGTGTTATAAGACTGCTTTAAAAAAGGCTACACAAACCACTATAGTGGATAATTTGTTTACTCCATATGAACGAACTTCCTTTGAGACACTTGTTTTTTCATCTTGACGGGGGTAATTTGGGACCTAAGTCTTACACTGGGACATTGGGGAAAGCACTCGAGACTTGTGAACAATTGCCTGTTAAAAAATTAAAGGCGCGCATTTTAAAGGCACGCAGGATGCCTCAACCTTCAATACCTAGAATGTTTAAAGTGCCGCCTATAACTTTCAATGCTTCAACATATATTGATTTTATAAATTGGCAAAAAATATAAAGTGAACCACCAATTATGAAAAACTTGCATGACCAAGAAATTCAGATGATAGCTGCTATTTCTCAATGCACAAAAAAAACACAATTAGGTGCAATAAAACCCAAATTGGAATCACGGAACTTAATGCCTAAATTTGAGACAAAACGAGATTTTCGAACAAATTAATTGGTTTTTTTTAATAATATTTTTATAAAAAAAAAGTTGTGTTTTTGATTAAAGGTGATTAATATATATATATATATATATATATATATATATATATATATATATATATATATATATATATATATATATATCTGAATTATATATTGCGTGTCATTTATCACCTATTTATCATTAAATTAAGCTTAATATTTGGCCATAACTGTACTACACTTTTATCATTAAATTTAAATTTTGAGGTCAGTGCGGAGGCAGAAGATATTCATCAAATTGATTCAAAAATTACATTTATATTAACTTTAATATAATGCACCAATCCCCTCCTATCACAACTTTAAATCAGTAAGAAATTATTTTTGCATACATCCATGCTCCACCCTAATATACAGCTTTGTTTAGTCGTTTTGTTAAGTTAAGTATATGTGTTGACCAGTCCAAGTTGTCATCAATATACAGGCCGTGTAGTCTTACCTTGCTTTGTACTTTGACTATATTGTTATCCATTACTAACTCCATAGGGTATCTTTTCCTGTCTCTTTTCATCTTAAAGAAAATTATGTTTGTTTTCTATTCATTTAGTAGTAGTTTGTTTTCACTAAACCATGTTGTCAGGCTAGCTATGTTGTTCTTGATGTTGTTTTCTATTTCTTCAATCGATTAACCGGTAGACATTATACTGGTATCATCTGCATAATTAATCATTTGTGTGGTATTGTGTAGAGTAATTTTAGCAAGATCATTTATATATAGGATGAATAAAAGGGGGCCCAGGATGCTGCCTTGAGGAATCCCAGTATTTATTAAGGTGGAACTAGATCTGTTCTTGCCTTGAGATGTCGAGATTTCTGTGATCTGTTTTCTGTCTTTCAAGTATGAAAACATTAAATTTAAGACAATGCCTCAAATTCCGTACCTATATAATTTTTCCAAGAGGATGGTGTGGTCTACAGTGTCGTATGCTTTCGACAGGTCTATAAGTATCCCACAGGGTATGTTGTGGTCTTCTATTTGCTGCATTGCCTTTTTAAAAAATTGGAAGCATGCTGTCTCAACACTGCGATCTTTGACAAAGCCATGTTGTGCTTGACTAATAATATGGCATTTATTCATAAAACTTATAATTCTTTGAGCTAATAGCTTCTCAATTATTTTAGAGAAGGGTGAAAGTATGCTAATGGGACGGTAGTTATCTATATTGCCTTTATCCCCCGTTTTATAAATTGGGTTAATTTTCGTTATTTTTAAGCAATTCGGAAAGATTCCCTCCTGTAGCGAGTTGTTTATCAAGTGTGCGAGAGGTTCTAAGATTTCTCCTACTAAGGTAAACCACCCAATTGTTGGCGCTCCTCCAATTATTGGCAGTTTAGAGTTTAGTTCGAAAAAAACAAGGAAACCATAGATTAATCAAGTTTGTTATGCATTAAAGAGTAAAATAGTATTATTTTTCTGTTGAAAATTGACAACACTGTTCCAAAAACCAATATGGCGATTTAGAAACAACAGCTGACATTTTGTGCTGGTGATATGGTGTAGTTATTTTGGTATTTCCTTAAGGTGAGCTTCATTATTCATAGTACAGCGCAACAATTCGCTAATTGATACTTTCAAAATAATTTGATATACTTAATTATACCTATAGGCAGTAAATTCTAAGATTATTTCTTGAATATCTTTATCACATTTTATTTATTACATGTGCCAACATATGGAACAATAATTTCAACAAAATCTTATTATTGGCATTAATGCCAATAATAGGAATTTTTCGAAAATTTATCAACAAGCGAGTTTATGATATATTTGTAAAGGTTTTCAATAAATTATGGTTTCTCCATAGAATATTTTTTTCTTCAATAGCAATTTCCAAATGTTGGCCCACAGTGCCAATAAATACCACCAGCTAATTATTGGCAGTAGTGCCCATAATAGAATATTGAGTGCTAATAATAGGTTTTTTTATTAATTTAGAGTACGTCGTAAACAATGAAGAGAGGAAATGAAAAATAAACCGATAAAAAGAAGTCAAGGGGAAAAATAGAAAAAAGTAAACGAAAGCAATATAGTGAGGAAAGTATAAAAAAGGCTTTAGACGCGATTAAAAATGGCATGGCCAAAAAGCAAGCGGCAAAACAGATTCCTCGAGTTACGTTACAATTTAGAATTAACAAACCAGATCATAAACCTCAGCCTGGTCCAAGTCCAGTACTTAACTCAGACGAAGAGAATAAATTAAAGAATTGGTTAAATGTTAGCCATTCAAAGGGTTTTCCTAAACTGAAAGAAGATCTCTTGAATAGCGTATCTGAATTTATAAAAAAAGCGGCCTATCTAACCCGTTCAAAAACAACATTCCCGGAAATAAATGGTTTAAACTCTTCTTAAAGCGACATCCGGATATTGTTGTGAGAACTCCCGAAGCAGTAACAGCGGCAAGTGCTGCCGTATCAGAAAATAATATAAAAGGATGGTTTCAAGCAATTGAAATATACCTGAAAGATCATGGTTTGTTTGAAATTCTATCAGACCCGAAAAGAGTCTTGAATGGTGACGAAACCAATTTCGTTCTTTGCGCAAAGACAGGTGTGGTCTTGGCCCCAAAGGGTGCAAAGAATGTTTACGAAATTGACCATGCCCCAGCTAAAAGTTCACTAACAGTGATGTTTACTTTTGCTGCCAATGGCCAAATCACCCCGCCTATGGTGATATTCCCGTGCAAGCGCTTGCCAAGTGAAATTGCATTAAAGGTACCATCAGATTGGGGTATAGGTCTCAGTGACAATGGCTGGATGAAAACAGAAATTTTCTCTCAATATATAGAAAAAGTGTTACATCCGCATCTCGTGCGAAATCAAGTACCATTCCCAGTAATTCTATTTGTAGGTGGACACAAAACCCATCTCACTTATGCCGTCTGTAAGATTTGTTCCGCATTGGACATTGTGCTTATAGCACTTTATCCCAATTGCACACGATAGCTTCAGCCTGCAGATGTCTCAGCTTTTAGACCTCTAAAAGGTGGTTGGCAAAAGACAGTTTTAGAGTGGCGGCGTGACAATGCATCTCGAGCTCTTACAAAAGTTGATTTTGTGCCACTTTTGCAAAAAACTATTGATAAATGCGTAAAACCAGATACAATTATTAATGGTTTCCGGGCTACCGGTCTTTTTCCATGGGACTCAACAGCTATAGACTACTCGAAATGCTTGGGGAAGAATATGAAGAATAAGCTCGAAAGTGAAGAAATACAGGAAACTTCGAGAATGATAAACAAAAAGGATTTTATCAGATATGCAGGACAGTCTACAATAACAGATCTTATAAACAAACAGGATTTGACAGCTGCTGAGGAAATTTAAAAAAACCTGTGGTATTTCTTTGATAACAACGAAAACAAGCAAACACATGAAGAAAGCTTTGAAGAAAAAGAAGTAAGCAAACTGAAAGAGAACTCTAATACAAATGGAAAAGACAGCAATGGAAATAAAGAAATCTATGAGGCAAATACCTCAGATGCTACTCTTAAAGAACAGGACCTTTTGGACATTGAAAAGATGGATGTAATTATGTGTGATGAATTTGATAGTACATGTAATATTCCTCTAGCTCAAGAAGTCCTGATTGAAGAAATTATTATTGACAACACAGAAGACATCACGGCTATAAATGATTCTCGGACTGATTCTTTTCTGAAAAACACTGAAAACATTAATTATAATATATCCAAAAAAGGTACTCAAACTGAATGTGTACAAGTTACTCATACTGCATAAATCGTAACAGGTAACGAAAGAAATTACTGCAGATTAGATAATTGTTCAAACAAATCAATGCCTAGAAATATTGTCGTTCGTCCAGTTCAACAGGATTTTGAAAAGTTTTGGAAACTGTAAGCAATCCAACTGTCACTACCCATATGAAAAAAAAACCTACGAGAAATAAAACTAGATGACATATTAGTGTTACCTAAAA
Organism: Phosphuga atrata; assembly: GCA_944588485.1. Lineage (NCBI taxonomy): Eukaryota > Metazoa > Arthropoda > Insecta > Coleoptera > Silphidae > Phosphuga > Phosphuga atrata. The sequence continues at coordinate 67,371,083 of OX155898.1, forward strand.
CACCTCAAAGGAAGGGAGTGAGACAAACTAAGAAGACACCTTATGTTATTACGTCAAAAGAATTCAAGGACGAAGAACGCCAAAAAATTAAAGCAAAGAAAGAAAAGGAAGAAGGTATACAGAAACGAAAGGAACAACGACAACAACAAAAATTAGCCAAAACTGAACAAATGCTAAAGAAAGAAGAAAAATGTGTCAAAAAACGGGTTGTTAAGAAAGATGAAACTACGAAATCTGCAAAAAGAATGTTGTTTACAAAAGATTTTTCCAATTTAAATATTTACATTGCGCCAAAGAATAAACAAGAAAAAAAAAAAGTTAAAAATGAAATAGAATTGATTCAAGAAAAAGATAAAAATAAAGTAGAATTGAAATAAGAAAAAATTATTAAAGAGAAAAGAGAAATTAATAAACAAAATTTCACAGAAAATAGTCCAAAACACAATATTAATTTTAAGTGTTAAAATAAAAAAGTTAAAATGTGATAGAAGATGTTGACCGATGATAGAGTTTAGATTAAATGTTACTTTTTGATTGATTTCGGTAAAACTGTGAACTACATAAAATATTTAAGATAAGTAGGGAGATTATTAGGTTAAGTAGGTACTTATTAAGACTGATTAAGATTTTATAGGTAGGTAAGTACTTAAGTTAAAAGATCTCAAGGATAGACATTTAAGTACTGATAAAGTGGGACTGCCAAACCGTGTAGAATAAGACAAATTTTTTATATTATAAAACTTGTTTTTTTTTTAATATTGTTATTAAAACTTTAAATACTTTAATACCTAAATGAAAGCAGATATTCACCTAGTACAACAGTGTTCTAATTATACCCTAGGTATAGATAGGTATTCCTTTTATTTTTAATGATTGGTAGGTACCTATCTCCTACTTTAACTACATGCCAATAATTAGACGAGTAGATGCCAATATTGAAACTTTCTATGCCAATAATAGGATTTTCTGTAGTCTTTTGGATTTATGTATAAAATGTTTATTTAACACAATTCAATCACATAAAAATGGTTATAAAAACAAAGATAAAAGTATTTTCTTTGATACCGTCACCTGTTTTGTCTACTAGCTCTTGCAAATGAAATTTTATTGTAATATAATTTCAGATTGACACGAAGCTCACTCTTAAAGTGCCAACGATTGGGTGTTTTACCCTACATACTTTACTGTTGGCATAGTAATCTCGTCTATTCCGGCGCTTTTGCTGTTTGCTCTTTTAAGACCTGACTAAGCTCGTTCTGAGATGATGGGTATAGGAAAATTGTATCTGTGTTATAGCTTAGATTGTGCTTGTGCTTGATGTGTGAGAGGCGTTCAGTCATATTTTTCGGTTTCTCTGCATAGAAATTATTTATTGATGCTGTCGGCGTTAATACCTGGTCCGAAATCGTGGTATGTATGTTGTTTATCGTTCCTTTTAAACTGAGTGATTTCTGCGACATCTTAAGTAGATTTCGCTAAGTTGTCACTTTGCTTGATGGCCCTATCAAAATAGCAGTAGGTTTATGTACCGTCTTCTTGATATATTATAAAATCCGTGATAGTATTTGAAGTAGCTCCGAGTTTTTCCGTACTGTCAGCTGTGCTTAACTCTTAAAAATTATCTTCTTTGCTGTTTAATTCGATGATGTAGTACTGGGAAACATTTATCGTAGTGCAATTTAAAAATATATAGGAACCTGTTCCACTGTTCGTTAATATCTGTGTGCGGAACGATATATATATTTCCTTAAAAGGTTCCTTTGGTTAATGATTCCTTGAACTCGCAAAGATTTTCTTCCCTGTAGCTTCTGATTGACTGGTACAACGGTTTGCTCTTGTTGGACTTGAAGACAATACATTGTGCAATGTGGTCTGATTCATGGAAGTCTACTGAAAGAGTTGTAAATCTCAAACTTGTATAAACCGCTATATTATCTAAGCACGAATTGAAGGATCGATTAAAAGTTAAAATGGTATAAAAAAATTCCAAGAGAGATATGAGCTGCCTGCTATCTTTTGAGTTTTTTAAAGTGTCTACATTAAAATCACCAGCAATGATAAAGTGTCTCCTTTCCTTATTTAACTTTGTCATTAGGTTGTTCAGTTTCTCCAGAAAGTGATTAATGTTTGTTAGAGGAGCTCTATATAACCCTATTATTAGTATAACAGAGGAATTAATTTTGGTTTCTACTGCCGTACACTCGAAGACGAAGGTTTCGGCCAGTGACTAGAAATCATCTCTGTTTTTAAACTCAGTAGTGTGATGGCAATATATCGCAACGCCGCCATGTAATCCTTCCTCTCGGCAGAAGCAAGAGGCCAGTGGGAAATTCTTTATTTTTATTAAATTGAGTTGAGCTTCACTCTTCCAGTGCTCTGTAAGCACAAGGTATTGGCAATGTTGTACCCTATCCAACATATATTCAATCCCATCGACAGAGTTTCCTATGGACTGCGTGTTTAAGTTTATTAGACTCACGTCGGTATCAGTCTTCTTATTATATATTAGAGTATGTTGTTTTATATATTTAGAGGGAGTTGACTTCCTTGCGGAAAATTCTCTTGGTGGTTACGGTCCAGTAACCTGAAATTCAGTCTCTCGTGACGAATTCCTACTGGCCAGAAAGCCGCTTTATACACTTCTTCTTTCAGCGAAAGATCCACCCCGACTTTAAAACTTTTATTGTCTTTTTTGTACTTAACGTAGCTTTAACATGACCTGTCTTATTTACTAGATAGTTTATAATAATGTCTTTAGTAACGTGGTCTCTAGCCCTTAATATATATAGCCATATTTTCATGTTATCATGCCCTTGATATATATAGCCATATTTTCATAAATAAAGGTTGACTGGCTCTTAGTTTCCATTTTCCTTCCGACGAAACCTGATGTTCTATCTTCCTCCGTAACCTCGGCGTTTCCGAAAGAGGATCGCTGTCTTCTTCTTCTTTTGGGTTCGACAATCCCTCGATTATCATCTTGAGTTGGTTGGCAAGCAGCGGTTAACTCTGGTACATTTTGTAGAGTGGGCTGTTGGTGCGGTTTGTCTGGTTGCCCCGATCTGACTTCTAGATGGAACAGCGCTCTCCTCAGCCTTATCGCATGTTTTTGGCGCGAGAACTGTGGATTCGGTGTTGACATTCGCATTGTGTTGAGGCTCTACTAGATCAGCGGTAGGTTTGTTTATTGTTTCCTTATTATCTTTTAATAACTCCATATATGCCTCCAGGGTTGAGACATATTTTTTTAATATATTATTTTTGTCTTCCATCTGTTTTAACATCTTCTTTAGAAACTCATTTTGATTATACTTTGTGATATTTATATTTTCTTCTATGATAGTCGGTGATTCCACTGCAAATTTCTGAATTACGCGAAATTCATGCTCACAAACATTGCTGGGTTTTTTTGTTCTCGTGCGCAAGGCATCTCGCGTGGTAACAATTCTTGCACTTAATGCAAAATAATGGTTTTAACACTTTTTTGGTGCAATAATAGCACTGCACTTCGCTTGACAAACTGTCTTCCGCCATGTTTCACTTTGAACTTGATTAATAATACGTATGGGCCACTAACAAGAAGATCCTAACGAGCGTTGAGTAAAAGCTTAAAAGATGGAAGGAGTATGTTGAGGCCCTCTTCAATAACACACGACCCCACCAAGCACCTAGAGACTATGATGATATCAACAAGCCCAGCCGTATTATCACGACAGAGAAAGTGAGACGTGCTATAAATCTTCAGAAAAATAACAAGGCTGTAGGACCAGACAATATTCACGCGGAAACCTTAAAATTGACCGCCAGTGCAGATGATAGAGCCCTAAAACTTCTCACATTGGTGTTCAACTCGATATATAAAACTGAAAAAATACCAACAGACTTGGCTGAGGTCGACGTTCATCGCTCTGCCAAAAAAAACGAACGCTTCTCAATGCGATAAGCCTTATGTCTCAAGTCCTCAAGGTATTTCTCCGCATCGTCCACACTCGCATATACGCCAGATGTGAGGGACAGGCTGGAGAAACGCAATTTGGATTTAAGAACGGAGTGGGCACGCGGGAGGCTCTCTTCTCTATCAACGTTCTCACCCAGCGATGCAGAGACGTGAATGTTGATATATACGCCTGCTTTATTAAAAGCTTTCGACTGTGTCTCGCACCAGAAGCTCATTGAGATCCTAAAATACACCGGAGTCGATGCGGGAGAGCTGAATATCATCACGCAGCTGTACTGGCATCAAACTGCAGAGATTAGGATAGAGGGCATAACATCCGAAGAAACAGAAATCAGAAGAGGCGTTAGACAGGGGTGTGTCGTGTTCCCTTTCGTCTATAATATATACTCGGAGGCAGTGTTCCGAGAGGCACTGGAGAATGTGAAAGAGGGCGTTAAAATCAACGGCACCCTTATTAATACCATACGATTCGCCGACGATACGGTCGTGGTCGTCGACAGCCTCCCACATCTCCAGGATATGATGGATCTTATCGTTGAACATAGCACACAGTATGGTCTACACATAAACGTTGCCAAGACCAAGGTGGTTGTGTTCTCCAAGGCACCAAGACGGACGACCCTGCAAATTAACAACCAGATTGTGGAACAAGTTCCATTCATTAAATATCTTGGAGCCCTCGTCAACGAGAACAGTGACCCCAAAATGGAAATAAGATCAAGGATAGAACAGGCCAGAAGGACATTCATCTGGATGAAGAAACTCTTTACCAGTAGAGACCTAAACCAACAGCTCCGCATACGCATTATCTTCCCAGTGCTACTCTATGGCTCCGAGAGTTGGACATTCTGCTAATCAATGGAGAGCCGCATTGATGCCTTCGAGATGTACTTGTATCGCTGTATACTGCGTATATCCTGAGTAGACATTATAACCAACGAGGAAGTGTTAAGGAGGATAGGTAAAGGTAAAGAACTGCTGACAACCATCAAAGAACGAAAGCTCCAATATATCGGACACGTTATGAGAGGGGAGCGGTACGAGTTCCTCCGACTCCTCATCGAAGGAAAGATCGAGGGCAAACGATCTGTGGGCAGACGGCAGAACTCATGGCTAAAGGATCTGCGTCGATGGTTCGGACGGACATCTATAGAGATTTTCCGAGGTGCGTTTTCTCGCACTGTTATAGCCAATTGGATCGCCAACCTTCGTTAGGGAGACGACGTCCTAAGAAGAAGAATAATAATAATACGTATGGGCCACTAATTGACTACATGAAGCGTCTACTTGATGTGAGATTTCCTTAGGCGCCACACTTCTTTCATCTTTTCACTGTGCGCTTTCTTCCTTTCTTCAGACCAGGTTGTTCCATTTTTCGTGGTAGACAGTAGGCCAGGTAGGGGTTACCCCCTGGGGTATCAATGTTATTCCTCTCACGTTTCATATCTACGCTTGTTGATACTTGTGGGTCCAGCTCTTCCTGGGTGGTTAGAACTGGAGTGGTTAATTCTAGAGCTATATTATATTTATAATAGAAATATATTATATTTTATATAATTTTTAGAATTAATATAAATTAGAATAATTTTCCACCGTGTTATATGGATTCCACGTAACGTCAAGTAAATTTTGTAATTATTTTTTAAACCTTCCACTGCATCCTGTTGGAGGTGCATTTTTCATTAAATACATTATTAACCCAAATTTAGTCTTCATTTTATCCCTTTTATGTTTTTAATTGGAACTTTGCAAAGCATTCTTTAGCCGCGTTCTCGTCCAACAATGCATTTTAGGTAGACGTATCAATTAATTGCATCAACATGTGTTTATATAAGCGCTGTTCCAGAATAAATTACACAATAGATAATTCTAAGTAGAATCGACTTCTACAAGAGAAATTAAGTAGAATCGAGATTTATATTATTCGAATTCGAATTGTTAATTGTTTAATTTTTATGCCTATTTTATATAGTTTATTTAATTGCCTAATTAATATATCTAACGTTAATATCGTTTGTTTGATTATATATTCACCTGAAATTGTGTTAACAGTTATTAAAGGATAATCGCGAAATAGATTAAAATTTTCTTTGTCTTTTAGATATTAATCCTTCAGTTATTTTATGTATGACCTACATTTTGTGCACTGTAACATTAAATCGTAAATTCTTTTTACAATATATTGATTATAGATTAAAATATTAGGATATACAAAAGTGTGTTATTGTTGTAATTATGGAATAATTGGTGTTAACAAGTGTTAACAACTCTTGAAAATGGCACATATGCATCAAAACTTCAGAGAGCAATTACAATCAAACATTTAAATCAAGTATGTAATAATACCACTCCCACAACACTGTGTAATCTATTCTAAAATTACTGAATAACTTATCAACAATTTAATTATTTTAAACATTGATATTTGCATGCATGTTATCGTAACTCGTGTTTGTTTGTGTTGCTTGAAACTTTTGATAGCAGTTTTATTTTACTAATGCAAATCGCTCAGCCGTTTAGTTTTTATCTGAGATTAGCCGTTTCTAAACTGGAGTTTGTAATCCGTTCAACATCCTGCAGGATATTCTAACTACTTTCGGAATGTCCTGCGAACTTTCCATTTTCACCAACTCGTGACCGTCCGAACAAAACGGCTTTCAAATTTAATTTAAATAAATTACTTATTTTATATAGAATGCAGCAAATTTATTTAAATTAAACTGCTAGTCGTATATTTAGATAAAAAGAATGGGTGAAAAATTATGTAGTGACTTGGCAATTTCCAATTACAATTTTGCTTAGAGTCTTATCAGTCAAACGTCAGCTTTAGTTAATTAACGGTAGATTCGCTTAAAAAAAACCGCAATCGCCCTAATTAGTTCCCTCGGGGTGAGAACACACTTATCTTAATTAACATAAATAGGTTCTAGTTAATTCAACATAATATCTATTTTTATAAAAACATATCGATTGAATATAACGGTTAATATTACATGGACAATGTTGAGGGCAAGCGACACTAACATAGGTAGAAATTCCCCGAGGCAGACCCTTGTCTAACAGTTTATTTGATACAAGTTGCTTATTTTTATTAGACCTCGTGCCAACACGAACTCTTGAAAATTTAATGCTGTGATTAGATACACAA